>CAWUFW010003809.1:0-1200000 GCA_963921515.1 Calotriton arnoldi | reverse complement strand
TGGGTTGTAGAGGTGTGCAGACTACGTGCTCATCGAACTCTTAGCCTCTCTACAGAGTGCACAGATCAATGGTCGCATATGTGGAAATTGTAATTATTCACAACAAAAGTGTGGTTATTCATTTATTTGATACAGCTATCAAGCACTGGGAAAGTCAACAGGTCTGGCTGGTTTAAAGTATATGTGTTTGTTGTTGTTTGACATGTCTTGATGTAATAACTTGAAAGCTCCTAGGAAATGTAGAGTAACCACCTCTTGGGGAGAAAACTCAAGAGCCCATTCTTCTTTCAAAGCTGTAACCAGATTTGAATTGGCATGATCTTGCATTGATAACACAAAATTACTCATGTAGGGTTGACACTCAGTGTGAGTCCTCTGAAGCACAAGTGTCTCTGACTGTTTGCATCTCTGTGAACTAGTGGCTGGTTCAAACACTTGTGGAGAGAAAGCAAGTGCGGATGTGTTCAAGAAGAGTTCCATCATCTCAAAAATCTTGGATCTAGTTTAATTCTCAATGCTAACCTTATTGCTAATGGGAATGTTGTGAAAAAATAGAGTTTCTGCAAATTCTAGTATGTCATTGTTCGCTGCATCAATAAACTGACAATGAAGCGGTCTCAACTGCCACTCCTGTTTCAGTAGTGTGGTCCCTCAAGAGATGAATCCTGCATTGTGCCTGCATAAGTAATTGCTTTGCCATATCTTCTCTTGATGTACCACTGAGTACCCTTGCTGTGACGATGTAATCTTTGAGTGACCACTGCATATGTGATAGCCCACCAGCGAATGACATAGCACTGAGCACCCTCATCACTTTGATGTTGGTGAAACAATGAACCTAGGACCCAAGTGGGCTAGATGTATCTTGAATTTCAAGAGTTTCTATATTGCTGCCATGGGACATTGTCGTGTAGTTCCTACAAATCTATATAGGATCTGTGCGTTTTATACCACATAAACTAAGGGATTGGTGTCCAGACTGATTCCAGACACCCCCAGAGAATATGTTTGTCTGTAGACCAGCTAGCTCACAGTGCCACTCTGAGCCCCTCTTACCAAGGAGCGAATAGTTTCTGGCAACTATCGAACATGACAACCCTGACCCCTCGGGGAATAGTGGAAACAGTACAGTACTTTTTGCTCAGTCACTCATGCTCACTTTGTCTCAGAGATATACACAGAATAAACGGTGGGGACGTTTTCAATAAGTATTTATTGACCCAGCGTCATTCTAGTATAAAATACGTGTGATGCAACAACTATGAGAGAGAAACAGATATATACGGTTATAAGCACCAGCAGAGTAAAGAAAAGGTAGAATCTACCATAGTGCTAAAACAATGAATATATGCAGGCATATAGATATGTGACAGTATTTATGCGTACTCCTACTATGCCAACCCTAACTAGATGTACCAAAATATACCTAGCATGTATAAAGGTGTATAGCCAAGAATCCCCTTAGGATAGAGCCAACCCCATTACCTGATGTGGTAGAGCGAAGGACCCCATCTTCGTCTTGAGATGGACACCCCGCGAGGGATGTCAGACCACTGCGTGCTGGAGTGTCTGCATGCAGGGACCTCAGCGTTTTGCATCAGCCTGTCAGCATGGAAGTCTTTCTCCTCTAGTTTGCCCAGCGAAGATGTGGTGCTTATATACCCAAAAGTTACCCTCAGGGGTTCTACCTAGACGTGTCATGGTACTGTGGGCAAGTCGGCCAAGGATGACGATAGTGATGACCCTTATACAAAGTTATTATGCAGAAGATGGTAATCCTGCTGTGATACTGAGAATCATCATGCATAATAAATGAGGCTAGTTTTCGGAGAAAACCACACAACATTTATGCAGTGCCTAACAAGTTAAAAGGTCAGCACCAAACCCGTTATATAGAACAATGATAGGGCAAATGTAGGTAAAAGGTTGTGTAACTACCGAGGCCTATATTGGGGTGCATTGGGGTTCATAACAACATAAGATGATGAATCCAAGAGAGGCTTCTCATCCACTCTGTGGGATCCAACACCCAACACATTGTCTTTGGGTTGTCAGATATTGAGTTTGGCACATTTACTCCACTCTGAAGACCAGCTTAAAAAGATTCTTGGGGCATGGGGGAGGCTGCGCGGTGAGCAAAAAAAATGCTCTCTTCGAGTTCTGAATGCTGAGCCCTAGCTGTGGCCTCTGGTCCTTGCCGAGGCCTCTGAACTTGGCCAAGGAGCCAAAAGTAAAACACACAAGATGATGGACGGAATGCTGCACATTGGCAAACATTCACCCCCAGTCACAGATCTGGGTTTAATCCATCGTTATTTTGCTTCACCACGCCACCCCAGTTCAGACATAGCCATATGCAAATCAGTCTTGACCCTGTGCCTCATGGGAACAGTCCAGACCGAACTGCCAAGCCATGTCTTCCCTGGACCGGAATCAAGCATCCTAGGACCGGTTCCAGGCTATCAGCCTTCATCAGCAAGGATAGCTTGACTCCAGTGGCGTAGTGAGCACGGGATCCACGTCTGGGCATACCCTTCCCACATAGGGCGAAATGCAAAACACACAAGATGATGGACGGAATGCTGCACATTGGCAAACATTCACCCCCAGTCACAGATCTGGGTTTAATCCATCGTTATTTTGCTTCACCACGCCACCCCAGTTCAGACATAGCCATATGCAAATCAGTCTTGACCCTGTGCCTCATGGGAACAGTCCAGACTGAACTGCCAAGCCATGTCTTCCCTGGACCGGAATCAAGCATCCTAGGACCGGTTTCAGGCTATCAGCCAGGATAGCTTGACTCCAGTGGCGAAGTGAGCACGGGACCCACGTCTGGGCATACCCTTCCCACATAGGGCGAAATGCAAAACACACAAGATGATGGACGGAATGCTGCACATTGGCAAACATTCACCCCCAGTCACAGATCTGGGTTTAATCCATCGTTATTTTGCTTCACCACGCCACCCCAGTTCAGACATAGCCATATGCAAATCAGTCTTGACCCTGTGCCTCATGGGAACAGTCCAGACCGAACTGCCAAGCCATGTCTTCCCTGGACCGGAATCAAGCATCCTAGGACCGGTTTCAGGCTATCAGCCTTCATCAGCCAGGATAGCTTGACTCCAGTGGCGTAGTGAGCACGGGACCCACGTCTGGGCATACCCTTCCCACATAGGGCGAAATGCAAAACACACAAGATGATGGACGGAATGCTGCACATTGGCAAACATTCACCCCCAGTCACAGATCTGGGTTTAATCCATCGTTATTTTGCTTCACCACGCCACCCCAGTTCAGACATAGCCATATGCAAAGGTGCCAGACCCTATTGCTTTGTAGGGGCGAAACAGCAGGCTGGTGCCTCATGAAATAGAAGATACTCCACAGCCGATCTATGTGAGGTGGTCGGAGGCTGGCCCTTTAACATCAGAATGGCGCAAAGAGTGAGGCTATCTTTGCATCACTAGTAAGAGTAGGGCACTGAAGTTACCCTGGGTGGCACGGTTCAGTAGGTTATGCATTCCGATGACTATCCTATAACTAACTGACCTAAGTTTTCTGGGAGCAGATTACAGGCTCGACTAAGAAGAGTTTCAGAGGGAAAAGCAGTCTTTTCCAGTGAACGTGCTGGAGTACCCTGTTGATGGATGATAACTATGCATAGTGCAGTTTGAAGTAATATGACAGGAAAACATGTAAACAGAGTGAAACATGATTTTTTCCACTCCCTTGGGAAAAGTACTACTGGGAGTGAGGAAGTGGAAGAGGTGGCAGTGGAGGAATTGGCACAAGGCCAGAAAGAGATGATGGGCACCTTAAACTCCGCAATAAACAAGCTAGACTAGATCAAGAAATTACCCTTGGTTGTGGAGCTAGGTTTGGAAGCGATGAAGTCAAAGGTAAAAGTGTCAGCAGTGAAATTGATGGATTGCAGCATTTTACAATTGAAGGGTAAAGCTTGTGATCTGGAGTATTAATAGCGGGAGCATAGTGACTTTAAGAAGATATCGCTGAACCCCATGATTACACTTGAGAATTAGCTGAAAGTGGTAGAGAACAGTCAAAGAGCATCTAGCATTTGAGTCTTGGGATTTCCTCTGGTGTCCCTTGGGACAACCCTAATGGAGGTAATGTGTTTCTTCTTTTGCGAGCACCAGCTGCTCTCATAGAGTGGTGCCCATGATTAGGTGAGGTAGCTGTTCTGGTTCCCGGTAAGGGCTGAGCTAATCACACCTTCTCATAGAGATACTTTTAGTGTTGTACTTCAGGATCTGTTGTAACTCGTGTGACATATGTTTGTTAATAAAAAAGAAAATATTTGATCCTCAAAAAAATCTTCTTAGATTAGAAAAACATTGATAGCAAATGTTATATCTTTCACTTCAAGCATCAGAATCCTAGGAGTAGCATTGATACTTTTGGCATGCACTGAAAGAAATGCATGAAGGACCACAAATTCATTAATTTAATTTGCAAAGAGATACTGAATTGTCTAATCATAGTAGTGTGTGAATCATCTACTTTTCAGGCATAAATGCTCCAGAAGCTGAGACAGCTGGAGGATGGTTTGTTCACTGGTTGTGGTGCATGTACCCTGACCTCCAAGTAAACTAAAATATACAAAATAGTGGTTAATGGAATGCTTAAATGAATCTCAGCCACTAGTAATTATAAGGGGCTTTATCCAAGTCCATCGTTATTATGCACACCATGCCACCTCAGTTTGGGCCCAGCCATATGCAAATCAGTCTTGATCTTGCTCCAATGGGAACAGTCCAGCCCAAAGTGACAGGCCAGGTCCTTCCTGAATTGGAACACAATTTATTAGAGACCAAACATTACATTTCTACCTGTTCCTAAACAAAAGGCATCACTTATTACATTTAATAACATAAGCCAATGTTACCTTATGGAAGAAGTGGACCTCACAGTAGTGGGAAAAAACAAAGTTAGGGTTTTTCACTATCACGACATATACAATTTAAAATTACATGTCCAACCTTTTAAATACACTTCACCCTGCCCTATGGGCTTTTAGGGCTTTCCCTAGGGGTGACTTATATGTATTAAAAAGGACACTTTTCGGCCTGGGAAAAGATTTTTTTTGCTGGGTTGAGATTGAGGTTTAAAATTTCACATAGGCTGCAATGGCAGAGCCGAGGTATGTTTAGAAAGGTTACTTAGGTGAGGTGCACAATAAGTGCTGCAGGTCCACTAGAAGCATTTAATTTACAGACCCTGGGTCCATGTAGCACCATTTTACTAAGGACATATAAGTAAAATAAATGTGGCAATTGGGTGAAGGCCAGTTTTACCATGTTTAGAGGAGAGAGCACAAGCACTTCAGCACTGGTTAACAGCGGTAAAGTGGGCAGGGCCCTGAGGCCAACAAAAATGAATTTGGAAAAAACAGGAGGAGTGAAGGTAAAACGTTTGGGAGTGGCCCTTCATGGAGGGCCAAGTCCAACAACTCCCTTGAGGGTGGGTAGCACTCCCTACTTTCTGGAGGGACACATGTTGGAAATGACTATCTTTTGTGTCATTTTTGTCCAGATTTTTAACCTATTTTGCTGAACCCGTTTTTGTTGGCCATAGGACTCTGTGCACTTTAGTCCTGCTAACTGGTGGTAAAGTGCTTGTGCTCTCCCTTTTAAACCTGGTTAAATGGCATATACCTAATCATCACATTTAATTTACTTATAACTCCCTAGTATGTGGTGCAGCATATATCCAGGGCCTGTAAATTAAATGCTACCAGCGGCCACCCACTCAAGTAGCACTGTTGCACATCACCAGGCCTGCCAATGCAACATGAGTGGCAGTTGTAAACTGCCATTGCTACCTAGCAAAATGTAAACCTTTTGCCAGGCCTAAACCTTACTTTTTAATGCTTAGTAGCCACCCTTACGATAAGCACTTAAATGCCCATGGGGCAGGGTGCATTGGCCCCAATTCACAAAGGTAAACTGAGAGGAAAGTCAAACTTTACGACTTTCGGTATTCACAAACGGCATTTACTACTCGTAAATGCCCTTTGTGAATACCAAACGTCGTAAAGTTAGACTTTCCCCTCAGTTAACCTTTGTGAATCGGGGCCATTGTATTTAAAAAATAGGACAAGTATATTTAGTGGTTTACATGTCCTGGCAGTGAAAAACCAGCAAAGTAATTTTTCACTCTGGTAAGGGTTGCTCTCCAATAGGAAAACACTGGGTTACATTATAACAAATTATAATGATTAATTTCAGTTTGGGGGTAGCCTGAAAAATGGTTTAAGAGCTCATTTTAATAGTAAATTAAAATCCAATGTACTGGGCAAGTTGGATTTTATGCTACTATTTTGCAAACTTACATTTTTAGTAAATTATCATTTTCCTGTCTAGCCCCAAAAGGGGCCTTTCTGCCAGTGTACAGGGTCACCTGACTGATGGTCGCTCCCCTTTGGTGAGATGTAGGTTGCTCCCAGACATAGGAAAAAGTGCTTAAGTGGGGGAGATGCTTTTCTTCCATGATCAGGATGGACTGGAGGCTGTGCCCAGCCCCCTCCTGTGCTTCAAGGTATTCCTACCTTGTCACTGGCAGATGTAGCTCACACCTAAGCCTGTTTCCCTTTTGTCTTTCTTGTCAGCTTGACCGTAAACCAATTGGAATGCAGGAAATGCAGAAGTTACCCAGAACTGATTTGGAGTGACCACACGGGAGGTTTTGCCCATTATCATAACTACACCTCTGGGTGGGCAAAGGGAGCGCCGACCAGGGGAAGAAAGGTTCTGTGATGTTAGATTTGGATAGAGAGGGACACTGTGGGATAGTTTACAGTAATACAGGTGGTGCTGTAAAAGTGGGTAGGGTGCCCCTGGGAACATTAAACCCATGGGTTAGGGAGTGGCCAGGAATTTCCCCCACGCACAGGCTGGAACTGGGCCTAAATGTGGCATCCCCAGTACTCTCCTCAGAACACTCCTGGCCCTGTGAAGAGTCTGAAGAAGGACTGCCTGCTATCTGAAGAACCTGAAGGAAGACTGGACCTGTTTGCCATGAACCCGGGTACTTCTGAAGTGACTCCAAACTTCCAGAGGCCATTTTCCTGCAACTGCCCACCTGACCAGTTCCAACTGGACCTGCCCTGCACCCTGCTTCTGGTTTCTGTTGGATTGAGTTCTAATCCCAAAGTGGTATCCCTCAGGTCCTGGACCTTTGGCTGGTGTTAGTGTGTACTCCTCCTTTTTCCAAACTGTAAGAAATGAGAGTTGGAAATGTTGAAGCCGTAGCCATCAAACTGGCTGCCTGCCTCTGTTTGCTGGTTTGTCCAGCTGATAGAGATCTGACTTCTAGAGAAGTTGTGTTCGAATATTCAGATCTTCATTGGGGCTTATGCAGAGCAGCAATCCGTCGATGTTGAGGCCTTCCTGTGGACAGACTTAAGAATTTGCCCGCTCTAACTTTCACACCTTCATCGACAACTGTATCGGGACCCTGCTCTTCAGCAACCTGCAGTCGCCAAGCCCTACTTTGGATCCAGCTTGCCTCACTATCATATTCACCAAGGGCAGTGTTCTTGCATTCATCTAAGTACCAGCCATTGTGTACTGGCCTCCTACTGACCGTAATTACAAACTAGATGCCCCCGGGATGGTTTCTCCGTGGCCTGAATCAGACTTGGTGCTCCTGGACTGCTTCCTTCATGGCCTGATCTGCATTATTCCATCAGTTCCATAAGTCTTGTGTTCTGAGACTTAGTTTGAATGCTGCAGTGCACAGTCGCCTATTCAGGGGCTATAAGGATCCTGTCTCAGTATAAGGGTTTTCTTTTTTCATAGGCAGAGCTTGGCCTCAGTCTGTATCTGTCCCTGTGTCTGGCCAGTGGCAGATTTGTGTTGATCAGCAGAGGTGTATGACCCAATCAGTGGTTCTCTGGGTTTGTTTCTCAAGATTGTGCTAGGGTTTGCTTTTTCATTGTCAGCTATACCTCCGGCTGTAGGCTTTATCCTCGTGTTCTGGACCAGGTGTTGTGAAAGTGTCCGGATCTGGAAGGACCTGCCAGGTCCTGTATCTGGATGGGGTCAATTATTGGGCCTTCTCACTTAACTGGGTCTCACCTAGAACTTGGTTGTGTTTTTTGTCCTGCTGGCTAGCAGATTGCTGCAAGGTCATGGAACTCAGGGGATTCAAGGACCATGTGTAACACCCCCTTCTTCAGTTTTCATACCCTCCATTATAGTTGCATGACTATTGTCTTCGGTAAATGTGTATTCATTTGCCCTCTAAGTTACATTTTTTGGAGCCCATCTGGATCTGTTGTCAGCTCCTTATAAGGTTGAAGGGATATACTTGCAGTGCTTTGTGCTGCTTTTTGGTTTCTACTGTTGCTGTTTCTTTTTTACAACTTTCCTAGCTTCCATGCACCCATAACGACCCTCCTTCTCCAGATTAGCTTTCTGTTTTATTCATTCTGGATGAGTGACTCTGTTGGGTTCTGATTGTCAGTCCTATTGCAGGTGATGCGGCCTACCACATGTATGTGGCTCTGAGTGCAGGGATACTTGTCTGGGCTGTTCACTTCCTTAACCTGGTTTTGCCATTGTCGTCACTTTTCTTATACTGTGTTTTCTCTGTGGCCATATGTTTATTTGCCAGGTTCATCACACCCTGCAACAGTTAGAATCAGTGTGTGTGGACTTTGCATCTGCTATGTTACTGCTACTGCAGTTCTGCCTTCAGTGCCTCCTGTGGTGGTTGGGCCTAGTTAGTCTTTCTTCCAGGGAGTCTTGCTATACAAACCTGGTGGTGCAAAAATGGCAGAAGGTCATTTGTAACCTCCCGATTTGATTCAGTTATCAATTCCACTTACAGAGCCTCTGAACATTGTTGGGCAACCTTTCACAGGAAGTGACCAGCTAAGCCTTTTCTCTCATCTGGGCCACACTCAGCAGCTGTGACAATGGTTACAGGACAGTTTTTATAAAAAAAATGGCTATGGATCCACTGTAGTGGTCTAGAGTTTCCAGGGATTTTTGAGGGGTTTTCCTTGCAATGAGACGCTGCCTGCCAGATAATTTTGCATTATGGGGTTTGTGGCGCGGTTTTCAAACACTTTCCCCCTGGACTTCTTTCTCAGTACATCCCTCATTACCTCATTACCTCATCCATACATGACATATAACTACTCATATAGGGTATAGTATATTACTTACTACCTCTTAGGGTATAACCCTGTAGGCGTTAACAATGGTTTGCTGTTTCCATAGTGTCCTAACAAAATGATAGGGCTAGCACAATGTTTGGCACCACCATAATAATAAGGTGAATTATACTTGGTTTTTGCTCAATTTCTTTAGGATGAGTGTTTACCTGGGTATCTTATCAGTAAATGTTCAACTTAGTGACTAGCCTAATAAAGAGTTACTAAGTGTTCTCACCAAGTAATGGATTACCAGGCACCTGGGCCAAGGAATAAGTTTCCATTTTAATTTGTCCATGCAGCCAATGTTCTCAGGCACAAAGACTAAAGACCCTATCTCACCTATGAGAGTAGGATGACCATCTACATGTCTGCTGGTATGGATTCCTTCCAGACTCCATCTTTGGAAAGAACTTAATATTGACAGGATTGTAGTTATTCCCCATAGTCAGGTTTGAAGGTGTTTTTTTCACATTAGGAACAAGAGTACATTTACCACATTTAGTTTAAACAACAGCATTTTCTTGTTAGGTTATCAGTGGCATATGAGACATGAATATGACCAAAATGTCCTAGAAAATCTATCCTACAAGGTCGTGTGATACCTATGCAAGATATGACAGTAATATGTGCACAGAGTGACGCTGTTAAGAGAATACTAGTTCTGGCTGGAATTGTCTATCGCATTATAGTCACCAACAATCAGTTAGATTAGGCATTGGTCATTTTATTATATGAACACTGGAAATGGACCACTCAGGTTAGTGAGCTCTTTGCCCTGGACTGTCCAGAGAGAAGTCAGATTCCAGACCCCCAGCTACTGTCCTTCCTAAACCCAGGTTGGACTGATGGAGCAGAAACCGAGTTCGACTGAGTTCTGCTAGCAGTAGGCTGCCTCCTCCTTGCCCTTGCCAGATAAAGGTCTAATAACACAGAGGCCCTCTGTGTTGCAGGTATGCAGAGCGACCAACATAGCACTTTTAACGCAGGCAACATTAGGTTACTTTCAAGCATTCAGAGTAGTGCATAGATAGTGATAGGTTTTGGTGCTGTGAACCATGATAGAAACATTCATTGTGTTCACTCTAATCCTCACTATAATAATAACAATCTGGTTGATAAATTCTTTAGTCGTGGCACATGTACCATTTCGTAGAATGTTGTATTAAATATTCTTAAACACATATTGTGTCATAATTAGTACAGATGCTTGAGTGTGACATTCTAAATACGAAAGGTGTGTTTCCTTGATACCACTGCATCCCTGGGAGAGGGACTTATTTGTTTACCAGAGTGCATATGTTCTTCCAGGTCTGCGGTAAAACAGATCCGCCTTTCGCATACATAGTGCATTGAACTCAGACCTTGCGCTATTTGGCTAGGAGGTCTAAACCCCTAGACTTAGAGTATATCCCTAAGATATGTAACCCTGGGAGCCGCGCTACTCCCAAGAACATGCCTTCCAAGCTATTGGACCAAATCCCATGGGTCATAACACGGTTTCTAGGGTAATGTTAGCACTGCTGAGCATATTGGATAACAGATTTAGAGTACACATCTTACTAATGCATTATGGTGTTAACTCTTTTATTCTTTAACCCTGATTTTGTATACCTGTGCTAATGTAAGCTAAGATTATTACTAGTGCCCTATAATATTGAGAATTTGTATTCTCTTAACTTTAATTTTGTTTGTCATTGCTAGTGTTTCCACTATAATCATAAAATTGAATTACATCTTTTCCTACAATACGTTAGGACCTAATAAATCTACACTAATATAAATGACTGTTGTGTGTGTGTTTATTTGGTGTGTATAATAAAGGTAGGCTCATCTTATTCCATGCAAGTTCTATGGCAGGGCTAATGATCTCCAAACACCTCTATTTCAAATGTGTATAGCCAAAAAGAGGAGTATTAGGTACTGTCTGCTTTCCCTTTCTCTGCAAAGTTCTGGTTATATACTCACAAATTCAGAAGTCATGGGAAATTTAACTTAGTGGGTCCTCATGTAAGGGGTGTAAGTAGCAGTGAGGCGGGCGGTGCAGAATTGGCCTCCTGTTTGCATGGGTGTGCTGGTTTAATATTTCTGAGATTGGCACTGGTCTTCTTCAAAGTCAGTGGGTTGTTTTTAGGATGAGTAGAAAATATCCTACCTTGTTTTGCCAATGCTATTCGTGGATGTTTTGGGAATGTGATGGCCTCTTTTGACTTACTGGCTACGGAGTTTAATCAATGCGTTATGTGTTAATTCACACTTTGCCAGAGTGGGTTCCCGATTAGTCTAGTTTATGATCAGCTAGTCAGGTACTGCTGAATCAGGCTTGAGGGTGTTCACCTTTCGTTTGGCGGTGCTATTTTGGGGTGTGCCCAATTTGGATGTCTGAAGTAGTTTTCAGTCCTAGGTTCCTATTGAAAATTGTCTGAGCCTCATTTCTGGCACACTATCACCTTACTACGTTGGTGGGTAAATATTTTATTTCTGATATCTGCCTGTATACTGGAATGAATGAAGAGCATGACGAAGACATGGCACTGTAATATAATCTCATTGAAGTGAGTAAGGGACATGTGCAAAATCTTTGGTCTGGATTTTTGGATTTGTACTTTGCTTTTGCAGTGGGTGCTGTCTTAAGGAAGCTTTTTCTCCTTAGTGAAGTAAGTACAAGGACGAGGAAGGGAGAATCGAGGAAATTAAGCTTTCCTAAGTTATTTAGCCATTATGGTTTGTTAATATTGTTAATATTGAAAATACGTTGTTGATGTACGCCATGAATGTACGTATAATAACGAACTTGCATCTCCATTGTTGAATTCGCGCAATAGGACCTCCCCTCAATCCCAAGTCAAAAATGCGTGGCCAGAGCTAGGCCGGAAGCAACTCATTGACAGATCACAGGTGGGGGGACAAGTGACCCTTAGACAAATGAGCGGACAGGAAAAATCGGATCGATCCCACTGATAGGCAGCTACACCACAATGGTCTCAGGAGATTGACCCCAATAGAACACATTTGGCTGGAGGGGCTCATGTTTCCAAAAACACCATAAAGTCAGATGCCACACTAAGTTAGGAACACACCGCCAATCAAAACACACATTGCACATTGCAAGCAGCAATCAGGCGTTCCCCATGCTGGACATCTAGACACATACCCACTGGCCCTGCATTGTGTCCACACAAGGTCGAGGCCTACCTGTGCTTCTTATCAATCGACCAGAATTATGGCCCCGTGACTAGGCCCAAATTTCTGTCTCCAAAGAAATGCGTAAATCGTTTTATGATGCTTCATGTAATGTATAAATGATGGCCCAAACCAATCTGCTTTGAGACAGTCTTCAGACTCGACTGTGTTGCCTGCTCTCCTGGCTGCTGCGTTTAATTAAACCAACTGTTCCTGGTTTGCAAAATGCCTCATGTCTCTCATTTTCTCAAGGTAAATTTATATTCAAGCAACAGTTTTGCAAGCCAGCCAGGAGAGGTTGGTTCTTCAAGCCCGACTGCAGTCGAAGGAACAGGCCCCCTCCCGTACAGATTCACATCTGCACAACAAGATTGGTGAGCAGACGCCGCAATTGATTGGAAGTTCAGCTGAATCCACTGGGCAGAGGTCCATCCTGAAGCCGTCGTCAGTGGGTAAGAGACTACATCTGATCCTTAGTCCCAGCATTTGGCATCAGTAGCGGTCGGTGGTGGGAGTGCTGCCGGCGGTGACGTGGGGCGGGGGAGGGCAGGGTGGGGGTAGAACCACGAATACGGCCAAATACAGGTAAGTAAACATATAAATAAATAAAACGTATTTCCTTGCGCGCACTGCATCGCCAAATTCGATGCAGTGCGCGCAACGAAATTCGTTTTATTTATTTATATGTTTACTTACCTGCATTTGGCCGTATTCCATGGTTTACTACCCCCCACCCTGCCCCTCCCCCGCCCCACGTCACCGCCCGGCATGCACTCCCACCACCGACCGCTACTGTTTGGCATATGGCAAACGAGGAAGAAGCGTAAAAATCTAACCTGAGCACCCACCCACTACAGAAATTTGACATATTACCTAGTTTATGTGTCCGAGCTGAGTAGTCACAAGGCAGCCTCTGAGGCGATTCCACAGAGGTCACCTTTCTTTGATAGTCAGCACGCTAGGAAGGGTGAAGGTTGTTTAGTCGCTTGCACCTCTAGGAGTGATGCAGAGGGTACTCTTGTCTGTAGGTGTGATACAGGGACCGCTTGGACCACTGGGAGAGACACAGAGGGCACGCATGATTGCTGGGTGTGATACAGAAGGTACGCATAGGCTCTGGGTGTGATATAGAGCCAGCATCTCAATCTTATTTTTTAGTCTAAAGGAGTTTTCTTAGTGCTATCAGTTTCTTAACACTGCTAGTACCTGAAAGAAGAGAGAGGTGCTATTCGCATGGACCACTGGGCGTAACACAGCCAGTACGCATGACCCCTGGGTGTGATACATGGTATAATTCGGACGTTAGGGAAAAAGTTGGACCTTGGAGAATAAGGTGCTGCTTATGCATGGCCAAGGAAGGCCTGTAGTTGTCGATCTGTTCCTTCTTCTTCGTGTAACTTGTTGCTCTCTTGATTCCCAAGACGATTATGACAGACTATCTGGCTCACTTAGCTCCGTGTACCATGCAGAGCCTCCCCATGTCATTGAGCGGCGTGCGCTAAGAGTGGGCTAAGGATTTTTGACAAAGTCATCATTTATTTCTCTGTCTTTTTTTGTCTCTTTAATTCCATTTCTATTGTGATTTTCAATTGATGCAGTTTTTGATGTTGTAGTACTGATAAATTAATGCAACTGTGTTTTATCTTAAATGTTGTTAGAAATGGGGGTCTCTAGTTGGCAGAGGTAGGTACCTTTGTCCAAATAGGGACCCTTGCTTCTAGTCAGGGTAAGGGGGATACACACTTTAGATAACCCCTGCTCACCCCCTTGGTAGCTTGGCACGAGCAGACAGGCTCATCCCAAAGGCAATGTGTAAAGTATTTGTACCAACACTTGTCATGTGGTTTGTGGCCTCATGGTCTGCCTTGCTAAGTTGGCTTAGGCCTGGCTGCCATGATGCCTTTTTGCGCACGTTACTTTGTTTTTCCAGCCTCTGCTTGTGCCCGGCTATATTAGAACTGTCTGCCTTTCACCTTTTCTCCTGTTCCCTGTGGGTTTCGTCTGCACAACATGTACAAGGTCGAAAAACAACGTCCCTTGTTCTTGCTGATCTGGCCAGTCCCTCGCACTTAGACATAACACTAAGTACAGCTGCACTGGAGAAATTTGTGTGCTTTTAATATTGTGATCTCGCTGTTTGTGGCACTTGGAGAAAAACCTTTCCAGGGAGAAGAGCTGTGCTTGTCTGATGATGTAAACCTTGCACCTAGATATTGAGGTATGAGGGTCCGCCTGACAATGCCCAGAGGTCTTCTATTTTTATAATAAACTAGTTAATAGCACGGGGAGGGTGGTAAGGTCATTTAGCCCTATATCCACTGCCTTATGAAATGCTTTCCCTGTTTGTATTCTATGGAATTGTAACTATGCTTATTATTTTATCATTATGCATTATGCTGATAGTACTGGCACGTGTACTGTATCTTAGAGCACGATAGTTGAAATAAACATTTTAAACTATACTGTGTCTCTTATTACGCACGTTGTGGACAGGTATGAGTGAGTTATGAAAGGGTGTTCTTGCTCCCGCGAGTCCTGAGAGAGACCGTGTTCTGGGTTGTCTAATCATTGGTAGCATCGCTGCTAATGAGACGCTCAAGCTAGTCGGATTGGGATTGTGGGTACTAAGGTGCATGGTTTTTCACCACTATACTCCGAGGTCCTATTATCCTGTGCATAGCTCTCTGTATGTGCAGAATCCCTACAACATGGCGCCACCAACGTAGTGGGCTGCTTATCTGCGAGACGCTTGAGTAGTACTTGTGCTTGTCCACAACACCCTTCGCAGACGCTTCCGGAAGCATGTGTGAGGGTGATACCTCCTATATATACGTTTTTATAGGTTCTTTCAAGCTTGAAGTTGTTAAAAGGTGTTTAAATAAAACCCAATATTGTGCTGCCCCATATTAGGTTGTCGATCATTCCTGGTCTTAATGGTTGTGAATGTAAATATACCGGCACATAGCCGTGCTGCGCTCCGGGCTCATTTATTGGCTTATGGAGTGCCAGACGCAGGTGTCTCACTCATCTTTGTGGTGCAGGCTGACCCGGCTCACCACTTTGAGGTGTTTTACTCCAGGGTCACTTTTCCTGCGGTGGACGGAGCAGACGATTTGTTCCATGAGTACGCTCTCACTGCCTTACCCGTTGCTTATCGGCCTTATCAGGCTCTTGAAGTACCACTTACGGCATGGCAACACCTTATTTGGTTTAATGGCGCCCTCCCACATCCGGTCACACCGGTTCGTTTAGGCCCCCTATCTATAGACGGGGCCATTTGGCCAGTTTTGGCCAGGTATACCCCACATCCGCGTTATTTGACGCTTGCGGTTGCTGAACTGCGTTAATTGCATACGTCTTTGATACGTGTGCATAGAGCTTTGGTACAGTATGTTACAGGCAACGTTCCGGGAGCCCCTCCTGGAGTTGCGGTGCATCCAGCTGGACCGGGCGGTGTAACCATAAGTCCCGTCATGGTTAATTCGGTGATGGGCAAGCGCCCACAAAATAAGGAGGATTTGCCTTATTGGCTTGCAGAAAAATTTGACCAGCTGGAGGCAGTTTTTCCAAATACATCTCCTGTGGAAAAACACAGGATTTTGACGATTAGTTTGCCGAAAGACTTAATTCCCGAGTTGACAGAATGCAACAACTGGGGCAAGGTATTCGCAGCAGTGTATGCGAAGTGTTTCGGCACTCCTTCCATGACAGTTCTCCCCTCTGTAATTAAACGCGTGCAGGATGAGCATGGCCCTGAAGCGGCTGTGGAATTAGGGATGAGACTGGTGGGAGTGTCGATGTAGTAGCTGATTTGATCCTTGCAAACGTCAAGGGCGATGCAGTTAACTTTCAAGTAGCTAATGCTTTGGCTTTGATCCCAGAACCGGACAGGCCACGCGAATTACCGAAAATTATTGCAATAGTCTGGGAGTTAAGCCTTTTGCGAAAACGCAAACTCAATCACAGCCACAACAAAAAACTCAGTCTGAGAAAGCTGAGAGACCGTTCTTTACTAAAAAGAACTGGAGGATGAAGAAACAGGGTAAGCAACAGAAAAAACCAGGGTCGCGTGGCGCATCCCCGGTTTCCGTATCTTCTGAACGCACTTATGATTTGCGCGATAGAGCGAGAATTAAATCTCCAGAGAGATTTCAAGTCCCTGATACGCGTTCTCCTCGTTCTTCACAGGCACCGTCAACCTCCCAGACCGGCGGTGGAGAACGCCAGGATAGAGGCAGGGGTCGTGAGGCTCCACAGGGACGAGACCAACCTCGACAACAAGTCCGAGGGAAACCAGAAGAATTTCCACGTTCTCGCCCACAGTTTCAGGAGAAGAAAGTTGCAGCTGTAACAGCGAGGTATGCCACAGACGGTGAGAACGAGACTCCTGAATTGGACGTGGGCAGTGACGCTCCTAGACAGCGCCGCGGACGTTACCATAGTGCGGGAGGCGCTACGTCCTCATGTGGAGGCGACAGCAACTGAGACATTCATTACTGTCGAAACAGCAGACACCCGAGTGGCACCCCCTGACAGACTATTTAATATTGTCCTTCAAATTGAAGGTGACATACAGCGTGTTATTAAAGGGATTTTATGGGAGAATCTGACCTCTTCTTACGACATTTTGTTGGCAGAGTTGGATTGGCCGCCCCCATTCGTACTTGCTGTGCTTAGAGGGGAGGAGGTAATCCTTCCAAGCTTTTCTCATCATGTCCCCAAGGACAAAGCGGAGGCTCTCGCAGATGAGTGGGCTGGGGCCCTGGCTCCGGCGTTATACCGCAACCACGTGGGCTGGGATGAAGACTCTCCCCCCCATGATATTCCTTTGCGGTCGCTGCCACTGCCACAACCCCAATATCCCATCAAGCGGTAAGCTAAAGGTCCCGTATCCGACATTCTGACACAGTTAGAATATCAAGGAGTAATTGAGACATGCATATCACCCATGAATTATCCCCTTTTCGCGGTTTCTAAACCCGATGGATCGTACCGCCTAGTTTTGGATTACCGACATTTGAACTCTCATTGTCGGACCTTTGCAGTGCAAAATACACACAGTTCTGCGCTTGTAGACAGTCTTGTTCGTAAAAAATATAAAACGACACTTGACCTATCCAATGGATTTTACACGCACAACTTGTCCCCGGAGTGCAGCCAATGGAGCGCTTTCACTTCCAGTGGTAAACAATTCAAATTCCGGCGTTTACCCATGGGCTACAAGAACAGCCCGGGTGTATTCGCCGCCCGTGTTGTCTCTCTGTTGGACAGCATCGACCCAGATGCGTGTTCGTACGTTGACGATATCTATCTGACAGACGACGAATTATGGCAGCATCTTTCCCGAGTGGACCGCATTATTCTTGAATTTGCGGTCTTAGGATACAAATTTAACTTTGCCAAATCTCACATTGCTGAATTTACCATTTTGTTTTTGGGCTATGAGCTCAACAATGAAGGTAAGGGCTTAGCTCCCCATTTCTTGGAGAAATGCGCACTTTTGTGCCCTCCAACCACTCTGAAGAAGCTTCAGTCTTTACTGGGTTTTCTGAACTTTGGGCGTACTTACATTCCCGAATATGCCCAGCGTGTCAAGCCTCTTTATGCCTTGATACAACCTAACTTTTCAAAGTCATGCTGGCTTCCCGAGCATTCCTCTATACTGCAATCTTTGCAGTCTGATCTACTTGAATCTAAATTCTTGTTGACTCGTGATAACCACACAAACCTGGTGATTAGAATCGTTCCAGGGGCAGTGGGTTTCACGTACTTAACCTTTAACGAAGGTGACACAGTACCGATTGCATACAAGTCACATCTTTACACTTCCGCGGAAATGTGCTTTTCCTCTGTGGAGAAAGTTTTGACTGCAGTGCAAATGGCGATTCTAAAGGAACGCGCACTGGCACAGGGAAAACGCATTTTGGTGGTAACACCATATCCTGCCCTTGAGGCAGTGACGAAAGCAAGTGTCCCGAACTCTAAGGCTTTGCACCCCCGTTGGATACAATGGGCTACATCTCTGACGTCTCCGGATGTCACCTTTATCTTTGATTCCTCTCTTCAGACACATGAGTTCTTACAGTATGAATTTGTTCATCCTCCTCCTCTGTCCTTGCTACCGCTTGAGGAGTACGAATGTATTATCTATACCGATGGTTCGGCACAACCGGCCACGGGTTCCAAGCATGCTTATTCAGCAGCATGTGCTATTGTTGCAGGTACAATGGTGAACGGTGAGTTCAAATCGACTGTAGTGCACACTCAGGCACTGGGAGACAGTACTGCACAACTGGCCGAGCTGCGTGCTTTGGTGCTCGCACTTGAGTTTGCTACTCCAGACGTGACAACCCTTATTGTATGCGATTCTTACTACTGTGTTCAATCTTTCAATGACAATCTATTCTTTTGGTCGCAAAACGACTATAGAAATGCAAAAGGCAGCACAATTAAGCATAAAATGCTTTGGCTTCGAGTGGCAGATCTTAAACAACGTCTGCCTCTCACACAAGTGATTTACACTCTTGGCCACCAGCGTGTGGGCGCACACGCTGTCAGTAACGGTTTGGCAGATGACGCTGCCAAATCAGCAGTAGCCACGTGCACAGTAGCCGCAGTTACAAGATCCATGACTAAAATAGATAATTATATTTTGGCAGCTATTGCTGCGACAAAGGAAGGTGTTAATTACCCACGGGGTTTCCCTTCCAAGTACTCTTATCAAATAGGTCCCGATCAGGTTCCTTACGTAAACATTCCAGACGTTGGTGATCAGCTGATTCCCAACGCGGACCGCAGACTTTCCTTGATAACGGCCGCACAAGAAGGCTTGGCTTCGGCCCATGCTGGCGTGTCTGCGACGGTTTCCTTCTTGCAGCAGCGTTACTGGTGGCGTGGTTTATATAAACAGACCCGTACTTATGTGCTTTCTTGTGACGTTTGTCAGCAGATTAAGCCTTCCACGGTTACACGACCACCACAAACCCCGCTCTGCATTTCTAACAGACCTTTTAGGTGTGTTTACCTGGATCACTGCGGTCCATTTTTTTCTGACACTGCATATAAATACATCTTAGTTGCAGTGGATTCGTGCACACGTTTCATCTGGGTTTGGCCACAACGGAGTGCTGACGCTCGAAATGTCATAAGGGATTTGCGTGTCTTTGTGGGAATTTTTGCCGGTGGCACCTTCCATTCTGACCAAGGTCCAGCGTTCGCCTCTAAGGCGTACAAGGACGCGATGGGGTCACTGGGGGTGCGGGTGAAATTTTCGTCTCCATATCGGCCTGAGGGCAATTCGATTGTTGAACGAATGAACCGTGACTTAAAGCAATCCTTGACAGCTAGAGTCTTAGGTACTGGCAGGAACTGGCTGGCCCACTTGTATACCGTACAACGTGCACTTAATAATCTCCCTAGAAGACCTCTGGGTGGGCGGACCCCATACGAAATGCTCTTTGGCATACGAATGTTTGTGCCCGACCTTGATGGTCTAGACATGGCGGCGCAATCCTCAATCTTTGATGTAGATAACCATTCTACTATGTTGCAGGACTTACAAGAAGCCCGTGACAAACTTGCAAACGAACATTTACCTTCAGCCACAGATGCTGCGCTGCAGATTCCGGTTGCCGGCTAGCTTCCAAAGGTTGGAGATTTGGTCCGAGAGAAGGTGGAGAACAAAAAAGAATTTGGCCCCTCTTATCGTGCACCAGTTCCAGTCCTTGGCTTGAAGGGTACTCGTACAGTCATCTTACCACCGCTTCCTGGTCGCAAGGACAACAGATACATCTCAGTGGACAATGTCAAGCTACAACATCTGGCCGATACTGAATAGTGTAACACCAGCGGTCTCTTGTCCAGTCATTTCCCGGACAAATGTTTGTGGCCCTCCAGCCCACACGGTCACTGATGTTGCCATCGAGATGGTAGACTTGCCTGTTCGCCTGCTCGACTACCCGGATTCCCCCTGCAACGAGGAGACCGAGTATACATACCCCGACACTGAGTCGGTGGCTCACCTACCAACAACGCCACTGAGCCCCACCAGTTATTCCTTTGATTCGGATTCCACCTCATCACTTATCCCGTCCAGATTCAGTATTTTTGTATCCTGGTTCAGAGACAATTTTTTTATTCCACCCTGGACATACATCTGGTTGGTACTATTCCTGATTTTTCTGTTCATGTCCATTGGCTTTGTCACAGTTTTTTTTCTACTGATTAATGGTCACTATTTACCAGAACGCTCTGCAGTGAACTGTGTTGCTGGGACTTTGGCACCGCATTCTTCTTCTCACATCATGAAGCGTGACCACACATTTGTGAATATTTCAGCTTTTCCAGTCGCGGATGGCATCGTATGGGATGCAGTAAATTTCCAAATTCATGGACCAACCAAAATTATTAATGTACCAAATGTCCTCCGTGTTTCAAGGGTGATGTCGTAAAAAGTAATATTCATTCTGACGATTGGGATGTGCATGCCGTTGAATCGTTATTTACTGATTTGAAATATTATGCTGCCTTTAATGCTGAAGATTTGTACATGAATTCTGCAAGTTATGCCGATTTATATTGTTACCAGCATTGGGGCAACCACTTCCTCCATAAACCAAGTACCCTTCGTGGTCCTTTTAATTACACCCAATGGGAACATTGTCCAACCCCTTTGCCAGGTAGCTCCCAAACTCTTAGAAATAAGTTTACTTATTTTACCGACTTTGATAGATCAAACCCTAGGTCCTATTATATTAAATTAAACACTTCATCCACTCAGAAAATCATGTTGACCCACACTAAATTGCTATATTCAGGTTCCTTTTTGAACTCATTGGCGGTGGGTGGTTATGAACACTGGCGGGACACCATTGACTTGAAATCTATTTGGGGCACCAAATCATGGCAGGTGCAAGGCACGGAAGCCTTGCATCGTGCTTGCCTAATCCCGGCCCAAATTTTATTTTTAAATCATACTATCTATCAAACGACCTGTTGGGGCTTGGCTACTTCTAAACAATTAAATGCACCATCCATTCCCGTATTGCCTTCCACTCCCAGCGAGAGCTTGCATTTCAATATTTCCCTTGACACTTTGCAAGCTTTGTTTCAGAACAATTCGTTTAATGTCTCTACGTTTGTTCAGTCACCCTGATTGGCTTGGCCCATAGCATCTAATGCCTGCCAACTGCGTTTTCATGACACGGCTCCTGGTTACAAACAGGATCGACCAGATCCAAGGTTTTCTGACTCTCGTACTGTGACAACATATTCTGTTGGTAAATTGTGTAAACAGTGGTTGCAGCACTCTTCCTTAGATTCTGTTAAACAACATTTGTCCCTCTTGTCAGGCAACATTGATCTGTCCGATTTTGTTCTGGGGCCTCGTGGCCCTCGACCTAAGAGATTCATTTATGAAACTTACAATGAACTCTGGAAGCTTTCGCAAATTGAAGCTGCTTCCCGTCTTCGGGAAATCGATCAAGCAAATTTAGAAAAGGTGCTTGCTGTTGTTGACAATAGTATTAATACCCTGTCTTCCCGCATTTACACATTAGAGCATATTATTTCCTCTGTTGTTGATATTGTACAAGATGATGTTTCTGTGTTATATCATGGTCAAAATCAATTGCGTTCAGTGATGCAGTTTGCATGGACTTTGCAAACACTTAAAATGGGTAAAGTTCCTTGGCACTTTTTGAACACCTCTGCCTTATTCTTGCCGTTTAATTTAACTGAAAAACAGCAATTCATGTCCATGAAAGATGCCACTTACACTCTCTTACATATCGAAAAGATGGAGCCCTTACCATTCTCTGTGGCGGAATTGGATTCTGCAGTGTGGCTAGTTCACGGGGTTATCGCCTTGCCTTTTTCTTTATTTGAATTCAGTTCATGCATGAAACATTATCCTGTGGGCCGTTTTCAGCCCCTGGGCAGTGCCTTCCTGCATGAACTTTGGTCCCTGCCTTTCGTGTATAAATGCCTTAGGGACGGAAAGGAAGTTTTTCTCACAGGAGAGTCATGCGATTCTACTGTGGGTCATTCCCTTATTTGCAAAAACATTACATTGCACGGAGCTTGTAATGTTTCGGCTCCGAATCTTGCTTGTGTTTTAAAGGGCATTCCTGCTCCTGCTATATCTCCTACTTTCACTGTGCTTGCAAATGGTAGCTATCTCCTTCTGAATAATCAGGACTGCTGTGGAATGCTGGCTGGCATCTCCTATATTGTAACTGTTTCCCACCGGGTTGTGTGCTGTAAAAATGTGCTTTTTCCTCCCCCGCACGACATCATAGATAGTTCCATTTGGCCTTCCATTCCGACTTTGAAGGCAGATTTCAATAAATTGAGCAGAATAAAGGCGCTATTATTGAACCAGGAGGTTATGCTCACATCCGCACGGGAGACGTTCATCCTCCAGGTGGCTAGTACCCACAGTGAAATACAGGCCCTTTTGAACACAAACCTCCCACAGCATTTCGGTGAACTGATTCACCATGTTTTCAATGCGTCACGTACCGAAGGTCTTGTGCACTTTTTTAAAGTTGTGGGCTCTGGCCTTGTTACCTCCTTTCAAACTATTTTTGGTGTAATACCAGCTTTTATTCATTCCATTTTTTCCAGCGTCTTTGGCGGCTTTCCGTTGATCCTCACCTTAGCTGCTGGTATACTGCTTTTGGTCTGTTTGCTACGCAACGGCTGCGCTTCCTGGGGCCCTCATCAACCAAGGTCGACTCCGGATGCTCCGTGAACGCATCCTCGCCGGCTTCGGCATCCTGCCATTAGCGACACTGAGTGTGTCCTATAGACTTTCTTTCCGCTTTGCGTATTTCACTTGCGTGCAACCTGTGATGTCTTGCATCCGATGTCCTTTCTCATGGTCCTTGGATTATTGCCTATCCAATACGTCTCTGTCTGACCCGGATTTTGTCCAGTTAGTGGGTCCCTTAGAGGCCCATGAACGGGACTGTTCCGGTGCTGGCTACATGGCGCGTGCGGCTGCACTTGGAATTTTGGCACAATGGGATATCTGGGCGGCTGCTCAGAATCTCCTACGACAAAGTTATATTGAGTATCACTCAAGTTGTCCCGCAATGCTGATCACTGCTCCCTCTTGCGAGGACCATGAATGCAGTTTTGATTTGTTGAACTGGATGGCGTCTCTTTTTTCCGACGATTCCAACGATGTCCTCTTGGAAGGTGTGGCGTTTTTCTGCACTTACACTCTATTGGATTAGGGGGGCCTCCGCTTTCAGCGTCCTGCCTCACTGGATTTTTTTTTTAATTCTGCAATTTTTTTTCTCTCCCATTCATTGTCCTTCGTTGGGGACTATTCCAACACAGACGTTTCCGTTCTGCTCCATCTATTTGAACTCTGTCTTCGTCCTATGTCTTCGCCAATGGACTGACCAGGGGGGGTGTCATGTGGTTTGTGGCCTCATGGTCTGCCTTGCTAAGTTGGCTTAGGCCTGGCTGCCATGATGCCTATTTGCGCACGTTACTTTGTGACTTTGTTTTTCCAGCCTCTGCTTGTGCCCAGCTATATTAGAACTGTCTGCCTTTCACCTTTTCTCCTGTTCCCTGTGGGTTTCGTCTGCACAACATGTACAAGGTCGAAAAACAACGTCCCTTGTTCTTGCTGATCTGGCCAGTCCCTCGCACTTTGACATAACACTAAGTACAGCTGCACTGGAGAAATTCGTGTGCTTTTAATATTGTGATCTCGCTGTTTGTGGCACTTGGAGAAAAACCTTTCCAGGGAGAAGAGCTGTGCTTGTCTGATGATGTAAACCTTGCATCTAGATATTGAGGTATGAGGGTCCGCCTGACAATGCCTAGAGGTCTTCTATTTTTATAATAAACTAGTTAAAAGCACGGGGAGGGTGGTAAGGTCATTTAGCCCTATATCCACTGCCTTATGAAATGCTTTCCCCGTTTGTATTCTATGGAATTGTAACTATGCTTATTATTTTATCATTATGCATTATGCTGATAGTACTGGCACGTGTACTGTATCTTAGAGCACAATAGTTGAAATAAACATTTTAAACTATACTGTGTCTCTTATTACGCACGTTGTGGACAGGTATGAGTGAGTTATGAAAGGGTGTTCTTGCTCCCGCGAGTCCTGAGAGAGAGAGACCGTGTTCTGGGTTGTCTAATCATTGGTAGCATCGCTGCTAATGAGACGCTCAAGCTAGTCGGATTGGGATTGTGGGTACTAAGGTGCATGGTTGGTTCACCACTATACTCCGAGGTCTTTTATTATCCTGTGCATAGCTCTGTGTATGTGCAGAATCCCTACAACACACTCACAATAACACAGTGATAACACCACAAATGGACACCACACCGGTTTAGAAAAATAAAGTATCTTTATCTAAATTTAACAAAACCAAAACGCCAAAAATCCAACATACAAGTATTAAGAAAAATGACTTTCAAAAGGTTTTAGCAACTGAGTCCATAGAAAACTATGGATGCGTGATTTCTTGCAAAGTTGTTGCGACAAAATTTACCAAGCCAAACAGCCGCAGCAATGAGAAGCGTTGAAAAACAGAGATGCGTCGTTCCTGAGACCTTCGTGGATGCGATGCGACAGTTCCGCTGTACAAAAGGGAGCGATGCATCGGGTCTGGTCTGTAGGGGAAAGCGATGCGTCGATTTCTGAGATGACTCCGATCCGCGGGTGATGCATCGGGGAAGACGATGCGTGGAAATCCGGGATGCGTCGGTGAACGGTGCGGCGGCGGCGAGGGGCTGCGTCGACCTTTTCAGCCGCGATCCCTTAATGCGTCGATTCTTGCCACGGCGACAGGCGCTGCATCAGTTTCAGCAGCGGCGGTGCGGGGAGATTCTTCTCGCACCATGGCGTTGCATCGGAAAAACTGTCGCAAGAAGAGCAATGCGTCGATTTTCTTGTTGTTGCTTTCCAGCTCCCAGTAGCAGAAACAACCTCCAGAGGCCACACACAGCCATAGGCACTCCTGGCAGGTCAGAACTCCCAGCAAGGAAGTTCAGGGGAGCTGGGGGTGAAGTCTTTGTGTTCCTGAGATTTCAAAACAGGAGGCAAGCTCTACTCAAGCCCTTGGAGACTTTCCTCAAGCAGGGGACACAGCAAAGTCCTTCTCCTTTCCTTGGCAGAAACAGCAACTGCAGGCTAACCCCAGACACACAGCAAGGGCAGTACTTCTCCTCAGTTTCTCCAGCTCTTCTCCTTGGCAAAGGTTCCTCTTGATTCCAGAAGTAGTCTAAAAGTCTGGGGTTTTGGGTCTGATACTTATACCCCAAAATGTCTTTGTTCTCTTTGTGCAAGGGGCTCTGAGCACGCTTGGACCTGATATTCTGATCGCCTTGTCAGGCCCTACCTTGCCCTGGGAATTCCCTTGAGTTTCCAGCTTATCATACTGGAGCACTCATACTGGACCACATCTACTTGTCGTTACGGAATTATTGCGTGTTTTGACTTAAGCCCTGATGAAGTTCTTGGTGAATGAGAACGAAATGCGTTGGCTGAGCTTAATGTGTCATTAGCACTCTGAAAAGAGAAAAGAAAAAGTTAATTGAGAATAAAGACTTTTCAAATTACAAGAGTATCTCGGACTTCTTTGCCTGGCGCACACCCACTTGCAGCTGCATCTTTCATGATCTGGAACACAGAGGCATCACGTAACGGCTGGTGCCGGGGTTTCAGTTAGCAGGAACTTTGAATTTGGCCAACTGATGTGAGGTGCAGAACTACCAGTCCGCTGTTTAAGCTTTGCTCTCTATATTCAGGTTTAAACAATAACACGGCTAGGTATAGTGAGGAAGAGTATTCCAGTCCCCAGGATCCGACAGCAAGGGTGAAGGTACAGGAATAGTCACGGCATGGACTAACAGTGTGCCCAAAGACACACACCCACTATTGTCTACCCCAGGCTGCCCAGAGGAGAACCCAGTGGTCATGATGCTGATAAACGGGACACCTCACCACTTTCTACTAGACACAGGGTCAACAAGGTCATGCCTATGGGAGGGGACAGTCCCCCTATCACCTTATTTTTAATTTTTTACCCTTAAAATTCTTGTGCACCTTATTTTCTCCGCTTCACACTCTTCACATGGAAGTACCTATAGAAACTGTATACTTTTACATCTTTATGGAGTTGATCAGCGCTTGATTTTGGTTTATTTTTTTCAGAGAAATTATTCCCCTGACGAAGGGATTTTCCCGAAATGCATTGGGAATACAGTAATGTCGAGTCTGATTGTTTCAAAGAAAAATTGCATTAAATAATGACATCAAATTCACATGTGATGGACAACATTGTGAGTTGAAAAGAAGATAATAAATAAACAGAAACCAGCAATATATTTGGTTACATTTGTTTTTTGAACTTTAAACCAGAGGTTCTCAAACCCCCAAGAGTGCAACGAGGGGACACTGGGTGAGGTTCACCCAGTGCTTTTCTACCCCTAGCAAAGAACACAGTAACCATACAATGGGTCTCAGGCACGGTGGTAGGGATTCCCTTCACAGAATCCCTTGAGCTGGAGATGAGGGGGAAAAGGGCGAGGGAACAGCTGTACTTTCCTTCATCCCTGACTAATATCATTGGATGAGACATAATGACCAAACTTAAAATGTCCATCCAATTTGCTGCACTATAGCCCACTCCTCCCATGGAGTACCCTCCTCAGAGCAACAACCAGCAAGACACTCCCACCCCACACGGGCACCAGTCAGGGTGGTCCTGGCCAGTCTGACCCCTTTGCAGGGGCTGTCCTGGAATATACAGGAAATTCCTTCGAGCTATGTGAATTAGCTTGGCAGTGGGCATGCCGCTCACACCATCTCCTTGTGGAAACCGCCAAAAAGACAAAAACATTGTAAGTCAGTAAGGTACAGAAGGAGCAAGAGATCGAGGACCTCTACTTGTGCATGCCCACTGAGTCCCCCGGGGCTAGGTGGGGAGCCTGCCGAAGGCACATAGGGGCAATGACGGTGACAAACAGACCATGTGTACCTCCGGGATTACCAAACTCAGCCTCTGTCACCACTCTGGCACCTCCCAGAGTAAGGAAGTGGCTCAGGCAAGGTTGCCCGGCACCATGCAGTGCATCCCCCACACCTGAAGCCCCTTACCTACTGCTGAATACGGTGCCCATGGGAGTGACCAGTGGAGGGAACTCGACATGCCCAGTAAATGATACGACACCCCCCACGCAATGGCCCACTAGGAAGGGCCAAATACAGAAGCAGGCCTGGAAAAACTCTGCTTGGCCGGGCCCCAACAAACTGAGTAAAATTATCTCCAGGCAAGCTGCATTAGCCGCAAGCGTGTAAACAGCACCAATGCTGAAAGGGACGCCACCGCAGAACCCCAGAATGTTCAGGCCCGGGTATGGCGAAGGCTGGTGGCAGCCAGACCCCAGAGAATGCTTCTAGTGCCTCAGAATGGGCCACCTGGCTGACCTAAGCCGTACCATGAGCAAGATTGATAGGCCCGGGCCTGTCCCAATCCACAAAACCAAGCCCAGATCCACTCAAGTGCGCAGCATATTCTCAGCCACAAGGAAGTCTGTCAGAAAACACACTTCTGCAACAAGGACCAGGTGGTTGGCCAAACACATGGCAACCGTAGCAGGCAGGGCACTCAGCCCAGCAAGCACTGGGGCCACAGCAGGGAGGGGTGACTGTCTAGGTATGTAATACCTTTAGACATTTGCCCAATACAAATGCGCAGCAATCCTAAAAATCGCACATATGACACACCCACTTCATACCCATGTCAGAAATCTCACCGCAAAAATAAAGGCTAGTGACACAGCATTAGGAGAAAACTAAAGCCTTTACTTGCGTTCAGGAAAAACCCAGGGCTGCCACATGTTCGGTCGATTGGGAATCTATGCAAAAATCTGCTATTTTGGGTGCCTGCAGGGGACTAGATCCCACTCTGCTATTTGTCCCTCATGGCGGGATTGACAGACCACACCCCGGGGAGGACAGTCTGATGAGGGTATAAAAGCAGGCACCCTTCGCCCAAGTCACTAGAGCATGCCCCAGATAAAAGGACCCAATTCTTCAACATTTTTAGGTCTTCAGCCCCTTCAGCCCACACGGTCACTGATGTTGCCATCGAGATGGGCTGCGTCGACCTTTTCAGCCGCGATCCCTTGATGCGTCGATTCTTGCCACGGCGACAGGTGCTGCATCGGTTTCAGCAGCGGCGGTGCGGGGAGATTCTTCTTGCACCATGGCGTTGCATCGGAAAAACTGTCGCAAGAAGAGCGATGGGTCGATTTTTTTGTTGTTGCTTTCCAGCTCCCAGTAGCAGAAACAACCTCCAGAGGCCACACACAGCCATAGGCACTCCTGGCAGGTCAGAACTCCCAGCAAGGAAGTTCAGGGGAGCTGGGGGTGAAGTCTTTGTGTTCCTGAGATTTCAAAACAGGAGGCAAGCTCTACTCAAGCCCTTGGAGACTTTCCTCAAACAGGGGACACAGCAAAGTCCTTCTCCTTTCCTTGGCAGAAACAGCAACTGTAGGCTAACCCCAGACACACAGCAAGGGCAGTACTTCTCCTCAGTTTCTCCAGCTCTTCTCCTTGGCAAAGGTTCCTCTTGATTCCAGAAGTAGTCTAAAAGTCTGGGGTTTTGGGTCTGATACTTATACCTCAAAATGTCTTTGTTCTCTTTGTGCAAGGGGCTCTGAGCACGCTTGGACCTGATATTCTGATCGCCTTGTCAGGCACTACCTTGCCCTGGGAATTCCCTTGTGTTTCCAGCTTATCATACTGGAGCACTCATACTGGACCACATCTACTTGTTGTTACGGAATTATTGCGTGTTTTGACTTAAGCCCTGATGAAGTTCTCGGTGAATGAGAACGAAATGCGTTGGCTGAGCTTAATGTGTCATTACCACTTTGAAAAGAGAAAAGAAAAAGTTAATTGAGAATAAAGACTTTTCAAATTACAAGAGTATCTCGGACTTCTTTGCCTGGCGCACACCCACTTGCAGCTGCATCTTTCATGATCTGGAACACAGAGGCATCACGTAACGGCTGGTGCCAGGGTTTCAGTGAGCAGGAACTTTGAATTTGGCCAACTGATGTGAGGTGCAGAACTACCAGTCCGCTGTTTAAGCTTTGCTCTCTATATTCAGGTTTAAACAATAACACGGCTAGGTATAGTGAGGAAGAGTACTCCAGTCCCCAGGATCTGACAGCAAGGGTGAAGGTACAGGAATAGTCATGGCATGGACTAACAGTGTGCCCAAAGACACACACCCACTATTGTCTACCCCAGGCTGCCCAGAGGAGAACCCAGTGGTCATGATGCTGATAAACGGGACACCTCACCACTTTCTACTAGACACGGGGGCAACAAGGTCATGCCTATGGGAGGGGACAGTCCACCTATCACCTTATTTTTAATTTTTTACCCTTAAAATTCTTGTGCACCTTATTTTCTCTGCTTCACACCCTTCACATGGAAGTACCTATAGAAACTGTATACTTTTACATCTTTATGGAGTTGATCAGCGCTTGATTTTGGTTTATTTTTTTCAGAGAAATTATTCCCCTGACGAAGGGATTTTCCCGAAATGCATTGGGAATACAGTAATGTCGAGTCTGATTGTTTCAAAGAAAAATTGCATTAAATAATGACATCAAATTCACATGTGATGGACAACATTGTGAGTTGAAAAGAAGATAATAAATAAACAGAAACCAGCAATATATTTGGTTACATTTGTTTTTTGAACTTTAAACCAGAGGTTCTCAAACCCCCAAGAGTGCAACGAGGGGACACTGGGTGAGGTTCACCCAGTGCTTTTCTACCCCTAGCAAAGAACACAGTAACCATACAATGGGTCTCAGGCACGGTGGTAGGGATTCCCTTCACAGAATCCCTTGAGCTGGAGATGAGGGGGAAAAGGGCGAGGGAACAGCTGTACTTTCCTTCATCCCTGACTGATATCATTGGATGAGACCTAATGACCAAACTTAAAATGTCCATCCAATTTGCTGCACTATAGCCCACTCCTCCCATGGAGTACCCTCCTCAGAGCAACAACCAGCAAGACATTCCCACCCCACACGGGCACCAGTCAGGGTGGTCCTGGCCAGTCTGACCCCTTTGCAGGGGCTGTCCTGGAATATACAGGAAATTCCTTCGAGCTATGTGAATTAGCTTGGCAGTGGGCATGCCGCTCACACCATCTCCTTGTGGAAACCGCCAAAAAGACAAAAACATTGTAAGTCAGTAAGGTACAGAAGGAGCAAGAGATCGAGGACGTCTACTTGTGCATGCCCACTGAGTCCCCCGGGGCTAGGTGGGGAGCCTGCCGAAGGCACATAGGGGCAATGACGGTGACAAACAGACCATGTGTACCTCCGGGATTACCAAACTCAGCCTCTGTCACCACTCTGGCACCTCCCAGAGTAAGGAAGTGGCTCAGGCAAGGTTGCCCGGCACCATGCAGTGCGTCCCCCACACCTGAAGCCCCTTACCTACTGCTGAATACGGTGCCCATGGGAGTGACCAGTGGAGGGAACTCGACATGCCCAGTAAATGATACGCCACCCCCCACGCAATGGCCCACTAGGAAGGGCCAAATACAGAAGCAGGCCTGGAAAAACTCTGCTTGGCCGGGCCCCAACAAACTGAGTAAAATGATCTCCAGGCAAGCTGCATTAGCCGCAAGCGTGTAAACAGCACCAATGCTGAAAGGGATGCCACCGCAGAACCCCAGAATGTTCAGGCCCGGGTATGGCGAAGGCTGGTGGCAGCCAGACCCCAGAGAATGCTTCTAGTGCCTCAGAATGGGCCACCTGGCTGACCTAAGCCGTACCATGAGAAAGATTGATAGGCCCGGGCCTGTCCCAATCCACAAAACCAAGCCCAGATCCACTCAAGTGCGCAGCATATTCTCAGCCACAAGGAAGTCTGTCAGCAAACACACTTCTGCAACAAGGACCAGGTGGTTGGCCAAACACATGGCAACCGTAGCAGGCAGGGCACTCAGCCCAGCAAGCACTGGGGCCACAGCAGGGAGGGGTGACTGTCTAGGTATGTAATACCTTTAGACATTTGCCCAATACAAATGCGCAGCAATCCTAAAAATCGCACATATGACACACCCACTTCATACCCATGTCAGAAATCTCACCGCAAAAATAAAGGCTAGTGACACAGCATTAGGAGAAAACTAAAGCCTTTACTTGCGTTCAGGAAAAACCCAGGGCTGCCACATGTTCGGTCAATTGGGAATCTACGCAAAAATCTGCTATTTTGGGTGCCTGCAGGGGACTAGATACCACTCTGCTATTTGTCCCTCACGGCGGGATTGACAGACCACACCCCGGGGAGGACAGTCTGATGAGGGTATAAAAGCAGGCACCCTTCGCCCAAGTCACTAGAGCATGCCCCAGATAAAAGGACCCAATTCTTCAACATTTTTAGGTCTTCAGCCCCTTCAGCCCACACTTTCACTGATGTTGCCATCGAGATGGGCTGCGTCGACCTTTTCAGCCGCGATCCCTTGATGCGTCGATTCTTGCCACGGCGACAGGCGCTGCATCGGTTTCAGCAGCGGCGGTGCGGGGAGATTCTTCTCGCACCACGGCGTTGCATCGGAAAAACTGTCGCAAGAAGAGCGATGGGTCGATTTCTTTGTTGTTGCTTTCCAGCTCCCAGTAGCAGAAACAACCTCCAGAGGCCACACACAGCCATAGGCACTCCTGGCAGGTCAGAACTCCCAGCAAGGAAGTTCAGGGGAGCTGGGGGTGAAGTCTTTGTGTTCCTGAGATTTCAAAACAGGAGGCAAGCTCTACTCAAGCCCTTGGAGACTTTCCTCAAGCAGGGGACACAGCAAAGTCCTTCTCCTTTCCTTGGCAGAAACAGCAACTGTAGCCTAACCCCAGACATACAGCAAGGGCAGTACTTCTCCTCAGTTTCTCCAGCTCTTCTCCTTGGCAAAGGTTCCTCTTGATTCCAGAAGTAGTCTAAAAGTCTGGGGTTTTGGGTCTGATACTTATACCTCAAAATGTCTTTGTTCTCTTTGTGCAAGGGGCTCTGAGCACGCTTGGACCTGATATTCTGATCGCCTTGTCAGGCACTACCTTGCCCTGGGAATTCCCTTGTGTTTCCAGCTTATCATACTGGAGCACTCATACTGGACCACATCTACTTGTTGTTACGGAATTATTGCGTGTTTTGACTTAAGCCCTGATGAAGTTCTCGGTGAATGAGAACGAAATGCGTTGGCTGAGCTTAATGTGTCATTAGCACTTTGAAAAGAGAAAAGAAAAAGTTAATTGAGAATAAAGACTTTTCAAATTACAAGAGTATCTCGGACTTCTTTGCCTGGCGCACACCCACTTGCAGCTGCATCTTTCATGATCTGAAACACAGAGGCGTCACGTAACGGCTGGTGCCGGAGTTTCAGTGAGCAGGAACTTTGAATTTGGCCAACTGATGTGAGGTGCAGAACTACCAGTCCGCTGTTTAAGCTTTGCTCTCTATATTCAGGTTTAAACAATAACACGGCTAGGTATAGTGAGGAAGAGTACTCCAGTCCCCAGGATCTGACAGCAAGGGTGAAGGTACAGGAATAGTCATGGCATGGACTAACAGTGTGCCCAAAGACACACACCCACTATTGTCTACCCCAGGCTGCCCAGAGGAGAACCCCGTGGTCATGATGCTGATAAACGGGACACCTCACCACTTTCTACTAGACACAGGGGCAACAAGGTCATGCCTATGGGAGGGGACAGTCCCCCTATCACCTTATTTTTTATTTTCTACTCTTAAAATTCTTGTGCACCTTATTTTCTCCGCTTCACACTCTTCACATGGAAGTACCTATAGAAACTGTATACTTTTACATCTTTATGGAGTTGATCAGCGCTTGATTTTGGTTTATTTTTTTCAGAGAAATTATTCCCCTGACGAAGGGATTTTCCCAAAATGCATTGGGAATACAGTAATGTTGAGTCTGATTGTTTCAAAGAAAAATTGCATTAAATAATGACATCAAATTCACATGTGATGGACAACATTGTGAGTTGAAAAGAAGATAATAAATAAACAGAAACCAGCAATATATCTGGTTACATTTGTTTTTTGAACTTTAAACCAGAGGTTCTCGAACCCCCAAGAGTGCAACGAGGGGACACTGGGTGAGGTTCACCCAGTGCTTTTCTACCCCTAGCAAAGAACACAGTAACCATACAGTGGGTCTCAGGCATGGTGGTAGGGATCCCCTTCACAGAATCCCTTGAGTTGGAGATGAGGGGGAAAAAGGCGAGGGAACAGCTGTACTTTCCTTCATCCCTGACTAATATCATTGGACGAGACCTAATGACCAAACTTAAAATGTCCATCCAATTTGCTGCACTATAGCCCACTCCTCCCATGGAGTACCCTCCTCAGAGCAACAACCAGCAAGACACTCCCACCCCACACGGGCACCAGTCAGGGTGGTCCTGGCCAGTCTGACCCCCTTTGCAGGGGCTGTCCTGGAATATACAGGAAATTCCTTCGAACTATTTGAATTAGCTTGGCAGTGGGCATGCCGCTCACACCATCTCCTTGTGGAAACCGCCAAAAAGACAAAAACATTGTAAGTCAGTAAGGTACAGAAGGAGCAAGAGATCGAGGACCTCTACTTGTGCATGCCCACTGAGTCGCCCGGGGCTAGGTGGGGAGCCTGCCGAAGGCACATAGGGGCAATGACGGTGACAAACAGACCATGTGTACCTCCGGGATTACCAAACTCAGCCTCTGTCACCACTCTGGCACCTCCCAGAGTAAGGAAGTGGCTCAGGCAAGGTTGCCCGGCACCATGCAGTGCGTCCCCCAAACCTGAAGCCCCTTACCTACTGCTGAATACGGTGCCCATGGGAGTGACCAGTGGAGGGAACTCGACATGCCCAGTAAATGATACGCCACCCCCCACGCAATGGCCCACTAGGAAGGGCCAAATACAGAAGCAGGCCTGGAAAAACTCTGCTTGGCCGGGCCCCAACAAACTGAGTAAAATTATCTCCAGGCAAGCTGCATTAGCCGTAAGCGTGTAAACAGCACCAATGCTGAAAGGGACGCCACCGCAGAACCCCAGAATGTTCAGGCCCGGGTATGGCGAAGGCTGGTGGCAGCCAGACCCCAGAGAATGCTTCTAGTGCCTCAGAATGGGCCACCTGGCTGACCTAAGCCGTACCATGAGCAAGATTGATAGGCCCGGGCCTGTCCCAATCCACAAAACCAAGCCCAGATCCACTCAAGTGCGCAGCATATTCTCAGCCACAAGGAAGTCTGTCAGCAAACACACTGTCTGCAACAAGGACCAGGTGGTTGGCCAAACACATGGCAACCGTAGCAGGCAGGGCACTCAGCCCAGCAAGCACTGGGGCCACAGCAGCGAGGGGTGACTGTCTAGGTATGTAATAACTTTAGACATTTGCCCAATACAAATGCGCAGCAATCCTAAAAATCGCACATATGACACACCCACTTCATACCCATGTCAGAAATCTCACCGCAAAAATAAAGGCTAGTGACACAGCATTAGGAGAAAACTAAAGCCTTTACTTGCGTTCAGGAAAAACCCAGGGCTGCCACATGTTCGGTCGATTGGGAATCTACGCAAAAATCTGCTATTTTGGGTGCCTGCAGGGGACTAGATCCCACTCTGCTATTTGTCCCTCACGGCGGGATTGACAGACCACACCCCGGGGAGGACAGTCTGATGAGGGTATAAAAGCAGGCACCCTTCGCCCAAGTCACTAGAGCATGCCCCAGATAAAAGGACCCAATTCTTCAACATTTTTAGGTCTTCAGCCCCTTCAGCCCACACGGTCACTGATGTTGCCATCGAGATGGGCTGCGTCGACCTTTTCAGCCGCGATCCCTTGATGCGTCGATTCTTGCCACGGCGACAGGCGCTACATCGGTTTCAGCAGCGGCGGTGCAGGGAGATTCTTCTCGCACCACGGCGTTGCATCGGAAAAACTGTCGCAAGAAGAGCGATGGGTTGATTCTTTTGTTGTTGCTTTCCAGCTCCCAGTAGCAGAAACAACCTCCAGAGGCCACACTCAGCCATAGGCACTCCTGGCAGGTCAGAACTCCCAGCAAGGAAGTTCAGGGGAGCTGGGGGTGACACAGCAAAGTCCTTCTCCTTTCCTTGGCAGAAACAGCAACTGTAGGCTAACCCCAGACACACAGCAAGGGCAGTACTTCTCCTCAGTTTCTCCAGCTCTTCTCCTTGGCAAAGGTTCCTCTTGATTCCAGAAGTAGTCTAAAAGTCTGGGGTTTTGGGTCTGATACTTATACCTCAAAATGTCTTTGTTCTCTTTGTGCAAGGGGCTCTGAGCACGCTTGGACCTGATATTCTGATCGCCTTGTCAGGCACTACCTTGCCCTGGGAATTCCCTTGTGTTTCCAGCTTATCATACTGGAGCACTCATACTGGACCACATCTACTTGTTGTTACGGAATTATTGCGTGTTTTGACTTAAGCCCTGATGAAGTTCTCGGTGAATGAGAACGAAATGCGTTGGCTGAGCTTAATGTGTCATTAGCACTTTGAAAAGAGAAAAGAAAAAGTTAATTGAGAATAAAGACTTTTCAAATTACAAGAGTATCTCGGACTTCTTTGCCTGGCGCACACCCACTTGCAGCTGCATCTTTCATGATCTGGAACACAGAGGCATCACGTAACGGCTGGTGCCAGGGTTTCAGTGAGCAGGAACTTTGAATTTGGCCAACTGATGTGAGGTGCAGAACTACCAGTCCGCTGTTTAAGCTTTGCTCTCTATATTCAGGTTTAAACAATAACAAGGCTAGGTATAGTGAGGAAGAGTACTCCAGTCCCCAGGATCTGACAGCAAGGGTGAAGGTACAGGAATAGTCATGGTATGGACTAACAGTGTGCCCAAAGACACACACCCACTATTGTCTACCCCAGGCTGCCCAGAGGAGAACCCAGTGGTCATGATGCTGATAAACGGGACACCTCACCACTTTCTACTAGACACGGGGGCAACAAGGTCATGCCTATGGGAGGGGACAGTCCACCTATCACCTTATTTTTTAATTTTTACCCTTAAAATTCTTGTGCACCTTATTTTCTCCGCTTCACACTCTTCACATGGAAGTACCTATAGAAACTGTATACTTTTACATCTTTATGGAGTTGATCAGCGCTTGATTTTGGTTTATTTTTTTCAGAGAAATTATTCCCCTGACGAAGGGATTTTCCCGAAATGCATTGGGAATACAGTAATGTCGAGTCTAATTGTTTCAAAGAAAAATTGCATTAAATAATGACATCAAATTCACATGTGATGGACAACATTGTGAGTTGAAAAGAAGATAATAAATAAACAGAAACCAGCAATATATTTGGTTACATTTGTTTTTTGAACTTTAAACCAGAGGTTCTCAAACCCCCAAGAGTGCAACGAGGGGACACTGGGTGAGGTTCACCCAGTGCTTTTCTACCCCTAGCAAAGAACACAGTAACCATACAATGGGTCTCAGGCACGGTGGTAGGGATTCCCTTCACAGAATCCCTTGAGCTGGAGATGAGGGGGAAAAGGGCGAGGGAACAGCTGTACTTTCCTTCATCCCTGACTAATATCATTGGATGAGACCTAATGACCAAACTTAAAATGTCCATCCAATTTGCTGCACTATAGCCCACTCCTCCCATGGAGTACCCTCCTCAGAGCAACAACCAGCAAGACATTCCCACCCCACACGGGCACCAGTCAGGGTGGTCCTGGCCAGTCTGACCCCCTTTGCAGGGGCTGTCCTGGAATATACAGGAAATTCCTTCGAGCTATGTGAATTAGCTTGGCAGTGGGCATGCCGCTCACACCATCTCCTTGTGGAAACCGCCAAAAAGACAAAAACATTGTAAGTCAGTAAGGTACAGAAGGAGCAAGAGATCGAGGACGTCTACTTGTGCATGCCCACTGAGTGCCCCGGGGCTAGGTGGGGAGCCTGCCGAAGGCACATAGGGGCAATGACGGTGACAAACAGACCATGTGTACCTCCGGGATTACCAAACTCAGCCTCTGTCACCACTCTGGCACCTCCTAGAGTAAGGAAGTGGCTCAGGCAAGGTTGCCCGGCACCATGCAGTGCGTCCCCCACACCTGAAGCCCCTTACCTACTGCTGAATACGGTGCCCATGGGAGTGACCAGTGGAGGGAACTCGACATGCCCAGTAAATGATACGCCACCCCCCACGCAATGGCCCACTAGGAAGGGCCAAATACAGAAGCAGGCCTGGAAAAACTCTGCTTGGCCGGGCCCCAACAAACTGAGTAAAATTATCTCCAGGCAAGCTGCATTAGCCGCAAGCGTGTAAACAGCACCAATGCTGAAAGGGACGCCACCGCAGAACCCCAGAATGTTCAGGCCCGGGTATGGCGAAGGCTGGTGGCAGCCAGACCCCAGAGAATGCTTCTAGTGCCTCAGAATGGGCCACCTGGCTGACCTAAGCCGTACCATGAGCAAGATTGATAGGCCCGGGCCTGTCCCAATCCACAAAACCAAGCCCAGATCCACTCAAGTGCGCAGCATATTCTCAGCCACAAGGAAGTCTGTCAGCAAACACACTTCTGCAACAAGGACCAGGTGGTTGGCCAAACACATGGCAACCGTAGCAGGCAGGGCACTCAGCCCAGCAAGCACTGGGGCCACAGCAGGGAGGGGTGACTGTCTAGGTATGCAATACCTTTAGACATTTGCCCAATACAAATGCACAGCAATCCTAAAAATCGCACATATGACACACCCACTTCATACCCATGTCAGAAATCTCACCGCAAAAATAAAGGCTAGTGACACAGCATTAGGAGAAAACTAAAGCCTTTACTTGCGTTCAGGAAAAACCCAGGGCTGCCACATGTTCGGTCAATTGGGAATCTACGCAAAAATCTGCTATTTTGGGTGCCTGCAGGGGACTAGATACCACTCTGCTATTTGTCCCTCACGGCGGGATTGACAGACCACACCCCGGGGAGGACAGTCTGATGAGGGTATAAAAGCAGGCACCCTTCGCCCAAGTCACTAGAGCATGCCCCAGATAAAAGGACCCAATTCTTCAACATTTTTAGGTCTTCAGCCCCTTCAGCCCACACTTTCACTGATGTTGCCATCGAGATGGGCTGCGTCGACCTTTTCAGCCGCGATCCCTTGATGCGTCGATTCTTGCCACGGCGACAGGCGCTGCATCGGTTTCAGCAGCGGCGGTGCGGGGAGATTCTTCTCGCACCACGGCGTTGCATCGGAAAAACTGTCGCAAGAAGAGCGATGGGTCGATTTCTTTGTTGTTGCTTTCCAGCTCCCAGTAGCAGAAACAACCTCCAGAGGCCACACACAGCCATAGGCACTCCTGGCAGGTCAGAACTCCCAGCAAGGAAGTTCAGGGGAGCTGGGGGTGAAGTCTTTGTGTTCCTGAGATTTCAAAACAGGAGGCAAGCTCTACTCAAGCCCTTGGAGACTTTCCTCAAGCAGGGGACACAGCAAAGTCCTTCTCCTTTCCTTGGCAGAAACAGCAACTGTAGCCTAACCCCAGACATACAGCAAGGGCAGTACTTCTCCTCAGTTTCTCCAGCTCTTCTCCTTGGCAAAGGTTCCTCTTGATTCCAGAAGTAGTCTAAAAGTCTGGGGTTTTGGGTCTGATACTTATACCTCAAAATGTCTTTGTTCTCTTTGTGCAAGGGGCTCTGAGCACGCTTGGACCTGATATTCTGATCGCCTTGTCAGGCACTACCTTGCCCTGGGAATTCCCTTGTGTTTCCAGCTTATCATACTGGAGCACTCATACTGGACCACATCTACTTGTTGTTATGGAATTATTGCGTGTTTTGACTTAAGCCCTGATGAAGTTCTCGGTGAATGAGAACGAAATGCGTTGGCTGAGCTTAATGTGTCATTAGCACTTTGAAAAGAGAAAAGAAAAAGTTAATTGAGAATAAAGACTTTTCAAATTACAAGAGTATCTCGGACTTCTTTGCCTGGCGCACACCCACTTGCAGCTGCATCTTTCATGATCTGAAACACAGAGGCGTCACGTAACGGCTGGTGCCGGGGTTTCAGTGAGCAGGAACTTTGAATTTGGCCAACTGATGTGAGGTGCAGAACTACCAGTCCGCTGTTTAAGCTTTGCTCTCTATATTCAGGTTTAAACAATAACACGGCTAGGTATAGTGAGGAAGAGTACTCCAGTCCCCAGGATCTGACAGCAAGGGTGAAGGTACAGGAATAGTCATGGCATGGACTAACAGTGTGCCCAAAGACACACACCCACTATTGTCTACCCCAGGCTGCCCAGAGGAGAACCCCGTGGTCATGATGCTGATAAACGGGACACCTCACCACTTTCTACTAGACACAGGGGCAACAAGGTCATGCCTATGGGAGGGGACAGTCCCCCTATCACCTTATTTTTTATTTTCTACTCTTAAAATTCTTGTGCACCTTATTTTCTCCGCTTCACACTCTTCACATGGAAGTACCTATAGAAACTGTATACTTTTACATCTTTATGGAGTTGATCAGCGCTTGATTTTGGTTTATTTTTTTCAGAGAAATTATTCCCCTGACGAAGGGATTTTCCCAAAATGCATTGGGAATACAGTAATGTTGAGTCTGATTGTTTCAAAGAAAAATTGCATTAAATAATGACATCAAATTCACATGTGATGGACAACATTGTGAGTTGAAAAGAAGATAATAAATAAACAGAAACCAGCAATATATCTGGTTACATTTGTTTTTTGAACTTTAAACCAGAGGTTCTCGAACCCCCAAGAGTGCAACGAGGGGACACTGGGTGAGGTTCACCCAGTGCTTTTCTACCCCTAGCAAAGAACACAGTAACCATACAGTGGGTCTCAGGCATGGTGGTAGGGATCCCCTTCACAGAATCCCTTGAGTTGGAGATGAGGGGGAAAAAGGCGAGGGAACAGCTGTACTTTCCTTCATCCCTGACTAATATCATTGGACGAGACCTAATGACCAAACTTAAAATGTCCATCCAATTTGCTGCACTATAGCCCACTCCTCCCATGGAGTACCCTCCTCAGAGCAACAACCAGCAAGACACTCCCACCCCACACGGGCACCAGTCAGGGTGGTCCTGGCCAGTCTGACCCCCTTTGCAGGGGCTGTCCTGGAATATACAGGAAATTCCTTCGAGCTATTTGAATTAGCTTGGCAGTGGGCATGCCGCTCACACCATCTCCTTGTGGAAACCGCCAAAAAGACAAAAACATTGTAAGTCAGTAAGGTACAGAAGGAGCAAGAGATCGAGGACCTCTACTTGTGCATGCCCACTGAGACCCCGGGGCTAGGTGGGGAGCCTGCCGAAGGCACATAGGGGCAATGACGGTGACAAACAGACCATGTGTACCTCCGGGATTACCAAACTCAGCCTCTGTCACCACTCTGGCACCTCCCAGAGTAAGGAAGTGGCTCAGGCAAGGTTGCCCGGCACCATGCAGTGCGTCCCCCAAACCTGAAGCCCCTTACCTACTGCTGAATACGGTGCCCATGGGAGTGACCAGTGGAGGGAACTCGACATGCCCAGTAAATGATACGCCACCCCCACGCAATGGCCCACTAGGAAGGGCCAAATACAGAAGCAGGCCTGGAAAAACTCTGCTTGGCCGGGCCCCAACAAACTGAGTAAAATTATCTCCAGGCAAGCTGCATTAGCCGTAAGCGTGTAAACAGCACCAATGCTGAAAGGGACGCCACCGCAGAACCCCAGAATGTTCAGGCCCGGGTATGGCGAAGGCTGGTGGCAGCCAGACCCCAGAGAATGCTTCTAGTGCCTCAGAATGGGCCACCTGGCTGACCTAAGCCGTACCATGAGCAAGATTGATAGGCCCGGGCCTGTCCCAATCCACAAAACCAAGCCCAGATCCACTCAAGTGCGCAGCATATTCTCAGCCACAAGGAAGTCTGTCAGCAAACACACTTCTGCAACAAGGACCAGGTGGTTGGCCAAACACATGGCAACCGTAGCAGGCAGGGCACTCAGCCCAGCAAGCACTGGGGCCACAGCAGCGAGGGGTGACTGTCTAGGTATGTAATAACTTTAGACATTTGCCCAATACAAATGCGCAGCAATCCTAAAAATCGCACATATGACACACCCACTTCATACCCATGTCAGAAATCTCACCGCAAAAATAAAGGCTAGTGACACAGCATTAGGAGAAAACTAAAGCCTTTACTTGCGTTCAGGAAAAACCCAGGGCTGCCACATGTTCGGTCGATTGGGAATCTACGCAAAAATCTGCTATTTTGGGTGCCTGCAGGGGACTAGATCCCACTCTGCTATTTGTCCCTCACGGCGGGATTGACAGACCACACCCCGGGGAGGACAGTCTGATGAGGGTATAAAAGCAGGCACCCTTCGCCCAAGTCACTAGAGCATGCCCCAGATAAAAGGACCCAATTCTTCAACATTTTTAGGTCTTCAGCCCCTTCAGCCCACACGGTCACTGATGTTGCCATCGAGATGGGCTGCGTCGACCTTTTCAGCCGCGATCCCTTGATGCGTCGATTCTTGCCACGGCGACAGGCGCTACATCGGTTTCAGCAGCGGCGGTGCGGGGAGATTCTTCTCGCACCACGGCGTTGCATCGGAAAAACTGTCGCAAGAAGAGCGATGGGTCGATTCTTTTGTTGTTGCTTTCCAGCTCCCAGTAGCAGAAACAACCTCCAGAGGCCACACTCAGCCATAGGCACTCCTGGCAGGTCAGAACTCCCAGCAAGGAAGTTCAGGGGAGCTGGGGGTGACACAGCAAAGTCCTTCTCCTTTCCTTGGCAGAAACAGCAACTGTAGGCTAACCCCAGACACACAGCAAGGGCAGTACTTCTCCTCAGTTTCTCCAGCTCTTCTCCTTGGCAAAGGTTCCTCTTGATTCCAGAAGTAGTCTAAAAGTCTGGGGTTTTGGGTCTGATACTTATACCTCAAAATGTCTTTGTTCTCTTTGTGCAAGGGGCTCTGAGCACGCTTGGACCTGATATTCTGATCGCCTTGTCAGGCACTACCTTGCCCTGGGAATTCCCTTGTGTTTCCAGCTTATCATACTGGAGCACTCATACTGGACCACATCTACTTGTTGTTACGGAATTATTGCGTGTTTTGACTTAAGCCCTGATGAAGTTCTCGGTGAATGAGAACGAAATGCGTTGGCTGAGCTTAATGTGTCATTAGCACTTTGAAAAGAGAAAAGAAAAAGTTAATTGAGAATAAAGACTTTTCAAATTACAAGAGTATCTCGGACTTCTTTGCCTGGCGCACACCCACTTGCAGCTGCATCTTTCATGATCTGGAACACAGAGGCATCACGTAACGGCTGGTGCCAGGGTTTCAGTGAGCAGGAACTTTGAATTTGGCCAACTGATGTGAGGTGCAGAACTACCAGTCCGCTGTTTAAGCTTTGCTCTCTATATTCAGGTTTAAACAATAACACGGCTAGGTATAGTGAGGAAGAGTACTCCAGTCCCCAGGATCTGACAGCAAGGGTGAAGGTACAGGAATAGTCATGGTATGGACTAACAGTGTGCCCAAAGACACACACCCACTATTGTCTACCCCAGGCTGCCCAGAGGAGAACCCAGTGGTCATGATGCTGATAAACGGGACACCTCACCACTTTCTACTAGACACGGGGGCAACAAGGTCATGCCTATGGGAGGGGACAGTCCACCTATCACCTTATTTTTTAATTTTTACCCTTAAAATTCTTGTGCACCTTATTTTCTCCGCTTCACACTCTTCACATGGAAGTACCTATAGAAACTGTATACTTTTACATCTTTATGGAGTTGATCAGCGCTTGATTTTGGTTTATTTTTTTCAGAGAAATTATTCCCCTGACGAAGGGATTTTCCCGAAATGCATTGGGAATACAGTAATGTCGAGTCTAATTGTTTCAAAGAAAAATTGCATTAAATAATGACATCAAATTCACATGTGATGGACAACATTGTGAGTTGAAAAGAAGATAATAAATAAACAGAAACCAGCAATATATTTGGTTACATTTGTTTTTTGAACTTTAAACCAGAGGTTCTCAAACCCCCAAGAGTGCAACGAGGGGACACTGGGTGAGGTTCACCCAGTGCTTTTCTACCCCTAGCAAAGAACACAGTAACCATACAATGGGTCTCAGGCACGGTGGTAGGGATTCCCTTCACAGAATCCCTTGAGCTGGAGATGAGGGGGAAAAGGGCGAGGGAACAGCTGTACTTTCCTTCATCCCTGACTAATATCATTGGATGAGACCTAATGACCAAACTTAAAATGTCCATCCAATTTGCTGCACTATAGCCCACTCCTCCCATGGAGTACCCTCCTCAGAGCAACAACCAGCAAGACATTCCCACCCCACACGGGCACCAGTCAGGGTGGTCCTGGCCAGTCTGACCCCTTTGCAGGGGCTGTCCTGGAATATACAGGAAATTCCTTCGAGCTATGTGAATTAGCTTGGCAGTGGGCATGCCGCTCACACCATCTCCTTGTGGAAACCGCCAAAAAGACAAAAACATTGTAAGTCAGTAAGGTACAGAAGGAGCAAGAGATCGAGGACGTCTACTTGTGCATGCCCACTGAGTGCCCCGGGGCTAGGTGGGGAGCCTGCCGAAGGCACATAGGGGCAATGACGGTGACAAACAGACCATGTGTACCTCTGGGATTACCAAACTCAGCCTCTGTCACCACTCTGGCACCTCCTAGAGTAAGGAAGTGGCTCAGGCAAGGTTGCCCGGCACCATGCAGTGCGTCCCCCACACCTGAAGCCCCTTACCTACTGCTGAATACGGTGCCCATGGGAGTGACCAGTGGAGGGAACTCGACATGCCCAGTAAATGATACGCCACCCCCCACGCAATGGCCCACTAGGAAGGGCCAAATACAGAAGCAGGCCTGGAAAAACTCTGCTTGGCCGGGCCCCAACAAACTGAGTAAAATTATCTCCAGGCAAGCTGCATTAGCCGCAAGCGTGTAAACAGCACCAATGCTGAAAGGGACGCCACCGCAGAACCCCAGAATGTTCAGGCCCGGGTATGGCGAAGGCTGGTGGCAGCCAGACCCCAGAGAATGCTTCTAGTGCCTCAGAATGGGCCACCTGGCTGACCTAAGCCGTACCATGAGCAAGATTGATAGGCCCGGGCCTGTCCCAATCCACAAAACCAAGCCCAGATCCACTCAAGTGCGCAGCATATTCTCAGCCACAAGGAAGTCTGTCAGCAAACACACTTCTGCAACAAGGACCAGGTGGTTGGCCAAACACATGGCAACCGTAGCAGGCAGGGCACTCAGCCCAGCAAGCACTGGGGCCACAGCAGGGAGGGGTGACTGTCTAGGTATGCAATACCTTTAGACATTTGCCCAATACAAATGCACAGCAATCCTAAAAATCGCACATATGACACACCCACTTCATACCCATGTCAGAAATCTCACCGCAAAAATAAAGGCTAGTGACACAGCATTAGGAGAAAACTAAAGCCTTTACTTGCGTTCAGGAAAAACCCAGGGCTGCCACATGTTCGGTCGATTGGGAATCTACGCAAAAATCTGCTATTTTGGGTGCCTGCAGGGGACTAGATACCACTCTGCTATTTGTCCCTCACGGCGGGATTGACAGACCACACCCCGGGGAGGACAGTCTGATGAGGGTATAAAAGCAGGCACCCTTCGCCCAAGTCACTAGAGCATGCCCCAGATAAAAGGACCCAATTCTTCAACATTTTTAGGTCTTCAGCCCCTTCAGCCCACACTTTCACTGATGTTGCCATCGAGATGGGCTGCGTCGACCTTTTCAGCCGCGATCCCTTGATGCGTCGATTCTTGCCACGGCGACAGGCGCTGCATCGGTTTCAGCAGCGGCGGTGCGGGGAGATTCTTCTCGCACCACGGCGTTGCATCGGAAAAACTGTCGCAAGAAGAGCGATGGGTCGATTTTTTTGTTGTTGCTTTCCAGCTCCCAGTAGCAGAAACAACCTCCAGAGGCCACACACAGCCATAGGCACTCCTGGCAGGTCAGAACTCCCAGCAAGGAAGTTCAGGGGAGCTGGGGGTGAAGTCTTTGTGTTCCTGAGATTTCAAAACAGGAGGCAAGCTCTACTCAAGCCCTTGGAGACTTTCCTCAAGCAGGGGACACAGCAAAGTCCTTCTCCTTTCCTTGGCAGAAACAGCAACTGTAGGCTAACCCCAGACACACAGCAAGGGCAGTACTTCTCCTCAGTTTCTCCAGCTCTTCTCCTTGGCAAAGGTTCCTCTTGATTCCAGAAGTAGTCTAAAAGTCTGGGGTTTTGGGTCTGATACTTATACCTCAAAATGTCTTTGTTCTCTTTGTGCAAGGGGCTCTGAGCACGCTTGGACCTGATATTCTGATCGCCTTGTCAGGCACTACCTTGCCCTGGGAATTCCCTTGTGTTTCCAGCTTATCATACTGGAGCACTCATACTGGACCACATCTACTTGTTGTTACGGAATTAATGCGTGTTTTGACTTAAGCCCTGATGAAGTTCTCGGTGAATGAGAACGAAATGCGTTGGCTGAGCTTAATGTGTCATTAGCACTTTGAAAAGAGAAAAGAAAAAGTTAATTGAGAATAAAGACTTTTCAAATTACAAGAGTATCTCGGACTTCTTTGCCTGGTGCACACCCACTTGCAGCTGCATCTTTCATGATCTGAAACACAGAGGCATCACGTAACGGCTGGTGCCGGGGTTTCAGTGAGCAGGAACTTTGAATTTGTCCAACTGATGTGAGGTGCAGAACTACCAGTCCGCTGTTTAAGCTTTGCTCTCTATATTCAGGTTTAAACAATAACACGGCTAGGTATAGTGAGGAAGAGTACTCCAGTCCCCAGGATCTGACAGCAAGGGTGAAGGTACAGGAATAGTCATGGCATGGACTAACAGTGTGCCCAAAGACACACACCCACTATTGTCTACCCCAGGCTGCCCAGAGGAGAACCACGTGGTCATGATGCTGATAAACGGGACACCTCACCACTTTCTACTTGACACAGGGGCAACAAGGTCATGCCTATGGGAGGGGACAGTCCCCCTATCACCTTATTTTTTATTTTCTACTCTTAAAATTCTTGTGCACCTTATTTTCTCCGCTTCACACTCTTCACATGGAAGTATCTATAGAAACTGTATACTTTTACATCTTTATGGAGTTGATCAGCGCTTGATTTTGGTTTATTTTTTTCAGAGAAATTATTCCCCTGACGAAGGGATTTTCCCAAAATGCATTGGGAATACAGTAATGTTGAGTCTGATTGTTTCAAAGAAAAATTGCATTAAATAATGACATCAAATTCACATGTGATGGACAACATTGTGAGTTGAAAAGAAGATAATAAATAAACAGAAACCAGCAATATATCTGGTTACATTTGTTTTTTGAACTTTAAACCAGAGGTTGTCGAACCCCCAAGAGTGCAACGAGGGGACACTGGGTGAGGTTCACCCAGTGCTTTTCTACCCCTAGCAAAGAACACAGTAACCATACAGTGGGTCTCAGGCACGGTGGTAGGCATCCCCTTCACAGAATCCCTTGAGTTGGAGATGAGGGGGAAAAGGGCGAGGGAACAGCTGTACTTTCCTTCATCCCTGACTAATATCATTGGACGAGACCTAATGACCAAACTTAAAATGTCCATCCAATTTGCTGCACTATAGCCCACTCCTCCCATGGAGTACCCTCCTCAGAGCAACAACCAGCAAGACACTCCCACCCCACACGGGCACCAGTCAGGGTGGTCCTGGCCAGTCTGACCCCCTTTGTGGGGGCTGTCCTGGAATATACAGGAAATTCCTTCGAGCTATGTGAATTAGCTTGGCAGTGGGCATGCTGCTCACACCATCTCCTTGTGGAAACCGCCAAAAAGACAAAAACATTGTAAGTCAGTAAGGTACAGAAGGAGCAAGAGATCGAGGACCTCTACTTGTGCATGCCCACTGAGTCCCCCGGGGCTAGGTGGGGAGCCTGCCGAAGGCACATAGGGGCAATGACGGTGACAAACAGACCATGTGTACCTCCGGGATTACCAAACTCAGCCTCTGTCACCACTCTGGCACCTCCCAGAGTAAGGAAGTGGCTCAGGCAAGGTTGCCCGGCACCATGCAGTGCGTCCCCCACACCTGAAGCCCCTTACCTACTGCTGAATACGGTGCCCATGGGAGTGACCAGTGGAGGGAACTCGACATGCCCAGTAAATGATACGCCACCCCCACGCAATGGCCCACTAGGAAGGGCCAAATACAGAAGCAGGCCTGGAAAAACTCTGCTTGGCCGGGCCCCAACAAACTGAGTAAAATTATCTCCAGGCGAGCTGCATTAGCCGCAAGCGTGTAAACAGCACCAATGCTGAAACGGGACGCCACTGCAGAACCCCAGAATGTTCAGGCTCGGGTAAGCCCAGATCCACTCAAGTGCGCAGCATATTCTCAGCCACAAGGAAGTCTGTCAGCAAACACACTTCTGCAACAAGGACCAGGTGGTTGGGCAAACACATGGCAACCGTAGCAGGCAGGGCACTCAGCCCAGCAAGCACTGGGACCACAGCAGGGAGGGGTGACTGTCTAGGTATGTAATACCTTTAGACATTTGCCCAATACAAATGCGCAGCAATCCTAAAAATCGCACATATGACACACCCACTTCATACCCATGTCAGAAATCTCACCGCAAAAATAAAGGCTAGTGACACAGCATTAGGAGAAAACTAAAGCCTTTACTTGCGTTCAGGAAAAACCTAGGGCTGCCACATGTTCGGTCGATTGGGAATCTACGCAAAAATCTGCTATTTTGGGTGCCTGCAGGGGACTAGATCCCACTCTGCTATTTGTCCCTCGCGGCGGGATTGACAGACCACACCCCGGGGAGGACAGTCTGATGAGTGTATAAAAGCAGGCACCCAGGTCCCTTCGCCCAAGTCACTAGAGCATGCCCCAGATAAAAGGACCCAATTCTTCAACATTTTTAGGTCTTCAGCTAGTGGAGCCCCCCTTTCATTTCCAAAACGAGGTGACACTCCGGTGCCGGAAGCCCGGTTTTCCGTGCACTTGGGATAATGGTGTCCCCCATTAGAACTCCGTAGTCCACCCACAAATAAGTGACAGTTTGGCACAAAGTCAGTAGGGTGATTCACCAGGGCAATCTCAGTTTGTTATTCACAGAACAACAAGTCCCAGTTGCACACCTGACTCCTGTCGCAAGCAAGAGATCTTGTCTCCTTCTCTCCCCTAATGCTTCCAAACATCCAGAGTCTGCTCATTGGATCATGTCCCTCTAAAACAACAGGAGTATAGTTTCACCCGGACGGAAGTCCCTGATCCCCGCCAAGGGTGGAAGACCCAAAGCATCCTTGATCAGAGGGAGAAAGGGGTGCTCGGAGGGAAATGGGTTCTGTAGATGACCATCAGAGCCCCCACATAAGGTACACGGATATGCTCACCACCGCACCAAGCTTGTTGATTTAAATATCATAGGGCCTCACAAACATCATCCAAGGAAGCAATAGGCCCGCTCCCAGTCATTGCCACATTCGAATCACACGGGGGCCACAGAGCAGCTTCTTAACCCCCACCGGTATGCCACATTAGAACCAACACTACAATGACCTGCAGGAAGAAGCCCAAAAGTAGCCCAAAAAAATCTAAGTTTCCAGAAAAAGAGCGTAGTCAAAATACCCAACTCCATTAGGAAAAACCTTGTTCTACGCCATGTGCAGGGACAAGAGGGGCATACACGTTGCAATTACCCAAAAAACCCAAATTGCGACACTCCCCCTCTTCCTTTCATGGTGCAACGTACATGTGTAGGTCAAAAGGTACCATCCACATTGGTAAAACTACGCACACACAAACACACACACCCACACATGTTAGGAAAAGTAGGGTATTAGGGGTCCGACAACGCCTGTAAAATGCTAATTAGGTAAAAAAAAGAGTAATCCACACCCACAAAGATCACCCCACTAAAACACTCACCTCTGTTATGGAGAGGGAGTAGGACCAAAATGACACACAAAAGTAAAACTCAGGTGCTCCATGACTAAAATGTTACTTTCTCCTAAAATGACTCCCCAACTGGGGCTACCTTCCAGTACCCTAATAAAATGTTGTGCAAAATGGATCTATAGAATGTGTCCTACAAAGAACAGGAATTTCCGAGACCGAATAATGATGCATGTTGTTCTAAAAGCTAACCTACAACCCACAGCTCTTATCCAACAGGTCTGCAATCGAGCTTCACATGCACCACCTTTACTGCAGTCCTCCATCTCTTCAGTAGTAACATCCAAAACCCCAACGAGGCCTGAGGGTTCAAGCCAAAATGACCATGGGCCCCCTGACTACGGCTAGGTCATGCTATGTCTGCTCGCTGATACCCCATGCTGTGAGTGCAGAAAGCAAAATGTTTCATCCACCTTTACCTATGTAGGATTGGGGCCAGAATAAAACTCAGTAGAGTAGAACCCCATAGATTAGTGGTAAATGTCACCTGTTATGAAACCAACCCGACATTGTTACACCTTTTCACTGAGCCTAGCGACATTCAAACTGAGCTAGATAGGATGTGCAGGCAGGACACCATAGGGGAGGAAAAAAGGTTCTTGGAGGTAGAAAGACCACCGCACCGGTGCACAAACGTGTCCACTCCCACCTCTGTCTGTGGTCCCAGTATGGCCCTTAGCGTATCTGGGTCAATATTCTTTAATAACAAGTGGACCACAGGCATGGAGTTCCATTGCAGGGCCATTCACCTCGATTATAAAAGGGGAAATGAGTCTAGAAGGGAAGGGTTGAATGCCAGCATAGATACCCCATGTCAGGAATTCTGGGACACTGAGATAGATAGGTGCACTTGGCTAGAAGGTAAGAGGCAACCCCTAATTGTGCAGAAACCTACACTGTATTCCTTGTGTTTCAGAGGCAAAGGAACAATCCCTCTTGGCACCAATGAAAATTGTGGAGCAATTCTGCACATACCAGATCTGCAATGGGGCACCTCTGGGTTGATGGATACTTACAGGCAGTGTGGCGAGTTTGCCTACACCCAGCTTGTCTCCAGATGGCGGGCTCTCTGCACCCTCGTAACCATACACACCCAGAACCTGGTCATCGCTAGAGAAGATCTGTCCAAGTTGTTCCAACATTTGCTACAGAAGAAAACAGCTCTATTGTATCAGACTTGAGAAAAAGAACTGCTGAATACTTTGACTGGGCTCAGTACAATGACATTCAAGTAAATGCAGGAGGGTCCATACCCTTCTTCACCTTGCAAGCAAAGGCAAATGCACACTGGTTACAAATAACCAGGTGGAAAATGCTGAAGATGATCAACAATACTAAGTTCATCCTAAACGCTATCAAGGAAGAACTAAGAGCCATCTGCCTTATGGTCATGCAACAATGGTATGTATTGGTCTTGATGACCACGATGGAGGGTGGGGTGTGTTGTAAAGATCGGTGCATCCTGCTGTACTTTTATCCCTGAAAACCACATGGATAATGGGACACTAGCTCTTGCCATCCAAGCACTGCATTGTCTACAAGCTGACATGAAGGGGGGAGGTGCCCCTGCACAAGACTGGTTTTTCAATTTGTTTTCCTGGTTCCCCCAATGGGTGACCAGAGTGTGCTTGTCTTTGCTCCCGATTCTCATTATTGTACTTTTTTTGTGTGGTTTCCTACAAGTAGGATTTTCCTGCTGTAAAAACGTAGTCCTCAAGTTAGGTAGAATGCAAGTAACTAGGGAATTAGTAATCAATACAATAGATACACACCGAAACTCAAATAAAGTGACTGTCATGAAGTATGGGGTAAATGATGTAGTTGAAAATTCAACTAGGGGGGTAATGTTAATACTGAAAAATACGATGTTGATGTATTCCAAGATATATGTACGTATAATAACGAACTTGCATCTCTGTTGTTGAATTCACCCGATATGAGACCTCCTCCTCAACTCCAAGTCAGAAATACGTGGTCAGGCAGGCCATGCGACCTAGGCCTGAAGCAACTGATTGACATATTACTGGTGGGAGACGTTTAACCCTTAGACAAATGCGTGAACAGGAAAACCCAGTTCGATCCCACAAATAGGCAGTGGTCTCAGGAGATTGGCCCCAATAAAACACATTTGGCCAGAGAGGGCACTCGTTCCCAAAAACATCATAAAGTCAGAAGCAACACTAAGGGGTCGATTACGATGGCGTTAGAAAGGGCTCCAGATGGGATTCGTTATTGTCGAATCCGATTCGGAACCCTTGTATCCAACCGAATCGGTCACCCTTCTGGACGACCGAGTATGATGCAAAGAAGCCGTCCGGGCTGTCCGAAACGGTTCTGAATGGAATGCAGGCAGCCTGGGTCATTCGGATCCAACTCGTACAGCCCAATGGAGGCAGTTTCCGAACGAGCGAGTACGATGACCGATTCGAACAGCCGTTCCGAATCGGTTCGACCGAGATGAAACGGAGTTGGGAATCAGTATTTGGGGGCACATTGCGGGCCCCCCTTCACCCAGAGGCGACCGAATGTGGCACGTGGGGGTACCCAAGGGACCCCTCTTCCCAACCATGTACAATGTGGCAGGCACCAGGGGGTGCCAGCCACAGGGTGCAAGGTTTTCCCCAACCACTCCTTTTTGCAATGGGACTCTGTGTTCTCTTTAGGGACAGAGGCTCCCATTGAAGTCGATGGGAGTCTGACTGAACCGAATCCGTAAGCATCCGGATACATCGTAATCGGTCGGTAGGACTCCCAGAACACGATTCGTTAGGAAAGCATTCCTAACCCGATTCAGTGGGAAGGCTTTCCTAACGACATCGTAATTGGCCCCTAAGTGGGGAACACACAGCTAATCAGAACACAGCATGTGCATTACACACAGTGATTATGCTTACCCCATTCTAAACTTCTGGACACGTACCCACTGGCCATGCATTGTGTCCACACAAGGTTGAGGCCCACCTGCGCTTCTTATCAAATGACCAGATTTATGACCCTGTGACGAGGCTCAAATTTCTGTCTCCAAAGGAATGCATTAATCGTTTTATGATGCTTTATGTAATGGTTAAAATGACGGCCGAAACCATTGTGCTTTAAGACAGTCTTTTGAACCCGATTCTGTTGCCTGCTCTCCAGGCCGCTGCTTTTGATTAAACCAACTGTTTCTGTTTTGCCAAATGCCGCTTGTCTTTCATTTTATCAAGGTAAATTCATATTCAAGCAACAGTTTAATGAATGATATTACACTCCCAGTGTTTTCTAGCATATTAAGCGTGTCAGTGCTGGTAAATGTTTGCCTAGAAAATACCAGAGTGAAGGCTCATTACCGCTACGTCCCTCTTGCTTGAATTCAGGACCAATGAGCCTTTCTTGCCTCTATACAACCAATCCCAAACCACCTCTATCTACAAAAGCCCTTTCCCCCACCAACACCTCCTGTTCTTTTGTCTCTGCGGACACAATCTGGCTTCTCTCTTCTCCTCGGCGGGACCATGAAGACCGTTGGGACTGCTGCCTTTAGTAGAAGAAGTACGGGGAGATGCGGAGCTCCTTTCTGGTGCTCGCAGTCAAGCTGGCTTCCACATATTCCCAGGCTGAACCAGGAACACGGGAATTAATATGGACACTCACATTGTGTCGGGTGGTCCTGAGTGACTGGGGCTGCACATTCGTGCCGAGATCTTGATTGAGAGCAGCTGGTCTTGGGCAGAGCTGAGCTCGTGTTCATGGGTCCTGGAAGGGTAGGTGACCTTGGGGAACACAATCTTTTTTACCATTTTGGGAACATATTGTGATAAGTTTATGATTGGTCACCTTATTCACCTGTTTGATTGGATTACCTGATTTTAGTGAATTATAATTGGTGTCCTTTTAAGCCTTCCTGATTGCTTTTAACATGGATGTTTGAGGCTTTGATTGTCCGATTATTATGGAGGGCAAAAGAGCAGCAAAGAGAAGGCATGTTTTGTCTTCATCTTCGTCATCTGATGAAGGTCCGATCCTTGCTAGATGTCCCAGAGAAGGGGGCAATGTGGAGCTGCAAATGAATGCTCCTCCTTTGATGTCTAAGGAGGAGATTCAAGCGATGATAGAGTAAGCAGTTTCTAAAGATATGGAGTCTGAGTCTCACCAAGCGCCTAAGTCTCCCAGGGTTTTGATTCTGCAAGTGCGGAGGTTTATATGCCTTCAACATCATCTGGAAAATACATCAGAAGGGAGGAAATGTGGGACATTCTCTCTCACGTAAGGGATAAACACTTCTCAAGCTCAGGTTGATGGCCTGGAGGTTGAGCGAAGAGTGTTGAGAGAACAAGGATTGCCTGAGGATCTTCTAGTTACAGTCCAGGCTTCCAGGCAATCATCCTCGCTTTGTTGGTATAGTAGGCATTGGGCATCCTTTTCTCATTGGGGTGAAGTTAGAGAGTTGGTTTCTACTTCAGCCAGTTTGAATATGGTGATGGAATTTGTGCAGGAACGATCAATTTGAGTTTAACAGTGGCAAACTTTAGAGTGCTATGGGCAGCAATAAGGGCTTTTCCAAATTTCTGGAAGAATTTAGCTGATGAGGATGCTCTAACTCCCAGATTTCTTAAGGGATTAGCAAACTTGTATCCCATTTCATCTCGTCCATTTCCTACATGGGATTTGTCTGTGGTTTTGGAGGCTTTGACAATTCATCATTTTGAGCCCTTAGGTCAGGTGGACCTGAGGACTTTAACGCCTAAGATCTGTTTCCTCATAGCGATTACACCAGCCAGAATGTTAGGGGAAATAGGAGCATTGTCATGTAAACATCATTTTTGTAAGGTTTTTCAGGATCTATCTATCAATCAATCAGGATATATTAAGTGTGGCTAATCACCAAATAGGGTATCCATGCTCTTGCAGGCAGCGGAGGCTTATTCGAACAGCCAGATCTTGAGGGCCGTTCGGAATTCCGGAAGTAAGGTGATCGGCTGGAGGTGCGTGGGGAGGCTGTTCCAGGTCTTTGCTGGGATGTGGGAGAAGAATTGTCCTTCACTTCTGCTTTGGCTAGATGCAGGGAATATGGGCAAGTAAAAGGGAGGCGGAGCATAGCCTTCTCGATGGTTGGTGGAAGTTTAGGCGGTGATTAATGTAGGCGGGACCTTGGTTGTGTAGAGCCTTGTGTTTGTGGGTCAGCAGCTTGAATTGGCATCTCTTCTGTACGGGAAGTGGAGTTTACTGAGGTGGGGTGTGATGTGGGATCGTCGGGGACGTCCGAGGATGAGTCTGGCTCCGTCATTCTGTATGGTCTGAAGTCTCTGTAGAAGGTGTGCGGCGATTCCTACATAGACGGCATTGCCGTAGACCAGTCGACTGGTGATGAGGGCTTGTGTCACGGTGTGTCTAGTGTGTTTGGGTAGCCACTTGAAGATCCTACGCAGCATGTGCAGAGTGAGGAAGCAGGCGGAGGAGACATGGTTGATCTGTGATTTCATGGTGAGCTTGTTGTCAATGATGATTCGCAGGTTTCTGGCATGGTTTCTGGAGGGAGTCTGTGCGGGTCCTAGGACTGATGGCCACCAGAGTCATTCAATGTGTTGCTGTTGTTGCCAATGATCAGTATTTCTGTCTTGTATGTGTTCAGCTGCAGGCAGTTGTTCCTCATCCAGTCAGCGATGTTTGTCATGCATCTGTGGAAGCTGGTTCTGGTGGTAGTGGTGTCATCAGTGAGTGAGAGGATACATCGGGTGTCGTCTGCGTAGGAAATTATGTTGAGAATGTGGGATCTGACGATGTTGGCCAGCGGGGTCATATATGCGTTGAAGAGCAGGGGACTGACGGATGAGCCCTTGGGGACGCCGCAGGTGATCTCCTTGGGTTCAGAGGTGAAAGGTGCGAGGTGGATCCTCTGGGTTCTTCCGGTGAGGAAGGAGGTGATCCATCTGAGTGCGTCCCCTTGTATGCCGATGTGGTGGAGTTTTTCAATCAGTGTGTGCTGGGATATGGTGTCGAAGGCTGTTGAGAGGTAGAGGAGGATCAAACTTTCTGTTTGCTACATCTCATTGGCTCTGAATGCAAGAGAGGGAGGGACGTAGAGGTAATGTTTCAATTACTTACCGATAATTACATTACTCTTAGTCCTACTCCCTCTCTTTAATTTAAAAAAAGTCCCACCCACCCAGGCCATAGCAACTGAGTTGTTCTGTGTGCTGAGTTTGTTTACAAACAGGAGGTGTTAATGGGGGGGGGGCTTTTGAAGATAGAAGTAGCTGGGGATTTGGTCTGTACAAGCAAGGAAGCCTCATTGGTTCTGAATTCAAGTGAGGGATTAGGACTAGGAGTAATGTAATTACCGGTAAGTATTTGAAATATTTTGCCTTGCTTTGGAATATTGACAGCATGTGAAAACATTTATTTGTTTATTAAGGAATTTTGTATAGCTATGAGTGTTTCTTTTCAGCAACGTCTTAGAGAGTCATGTGTTGTACATGTATCTATATATGCTTGTTTGTCTCTGCTTGAGCCATGAGCCAGGACCCCAAATTTAGGCCATTGGTAACACTCTGGGGCCATGGGTTCTAACAAGATTTAAGGTACGGATGCCTAGAGATGGAAAAATATGTGATAGCAATTCATCACTTTTGTTTGATATTATTGGATTAGCAACCATAGTCGAAAAAAATAATGGTTTTCATATTTTTGATAAATAGCATACAAATTCATCATAATATGTGGAAAAATAAATCAAATTCCACCAGATTGGTTAAATTCAGTATTATTTAAAAATAATTATGATTATTAATTGTAACAACACAGAGAGTCAGACTTCCACCTGTTCTCTCGGAACCCACAGAGACAGCTGCAGAGTGCCACAGGGCTCCTACCTGAACCCCACCCTTTTCAGCATCTACATCGCCTGCTTACAACCATCATCAGAAGCAACGGTCTCAACATCGTCTCCTACGCCGACGACACCCAGCTGATCCTCTCCCTCTCCGACGAACCCACAGCCGCCAAGAACAACTTCCACAGCGGAATGAAGGCAGAAGCCACCCGGATGTAGGACAGTTGCCTCAAGCTCAACTCAGACAAGATTGAAGTCCTCATCCTGGGTCCCAGCCCCTAGGCCTGGGATGACTCCTGGTGGCCCACAGCACTCGGAACCCCCCCACACCTACATACCACGCTCGAAACCTCAGCATCATCCTGGACTCCTCGCTGTCAATGAACAGCCAGATCAAATCTTTCTCGACCTCCTACTTCCATGCGCTTCACCTGCTCTGAAAGATCTTCAAGTAGATCCCCATCGTGATAAGGAAAAAAGTCACCCATGCACTTGTCAACAGCAAACTCGACTACAGCAATGCACTCTACGCCAGCATTATGGAAAAACTCCAAAAGAAGCTGCAAAACATCCAAAACGCCCCTGCTAGACTCATTCTGAGCATCCCTCACCACAGCCACATTACCGACCACCTGAGAGACCTCCTTTGGCTCCCGGTCAACAAAAGGATCACCCACAAATCCTCACGCATGCCTACAAAGTCCTCCACAACGCTGGACCCGCATACCTCAACCACCACCTCTCCTTTCACACCCCCACCAGACATCTCCGCTCCACCCATCAGGCCCTGTCCACCATCCCACTGATCTGCAAGACCACCGCTGGAGGAAGATCCTTCTCCTACCTCGATGCAAGGACCTGGAACTCCCTTCCTCTGCATCTCAGGCAATCACTATCTCAATTCAGGAAGGACCTAAAGCATGGCTGTTCGACTGAACAGCAGTCCCCCCACAGCGCCTTGAGACCCTGACGAGTAAAAAGTTGCGCGCTACAAAACCTTGATTGATTGATAATAACAAAATAGTCCTTAAAATAATAACAATAAAACTTCATTGTATTCCTCATATATTGATATAGATTATATGCATAATTTTCACTTACAATTTCAAAAAATAATAGTTGTTACATCTTACATAGGCAATGTCTATCATGGGTGAACATAAACGCAATTTTATCATTCACATTCGTCGTCATCATCTTCTGACTATGTGTCATCATTCTGTGCATCGGTTTGATTTTCACTAGCGAAAAGTCTGCACGTCAGTGCACTTAAGGTAATTTAGACAACTGACACATGTTGGCAATTTGCAGTTCCTAATGGAGTTGCAAGCTAGTAGAACAAACACAGCCTGAGGTGCTGGTACCCCCTCCATCCAGTCCACTAACAGCTGCTCTGCTCCCTCGTGTTTTTCCAACTTCCACCATCTCCCGATTGGAGTAGCTGTCTGTGGATCATAGTGAAGGTTTTTAGTGTGTTCATTTTCGTTTGGTCATGAAACTTCTTAATAGGTGGATTATTCTCAAGTCGCTCAAGTTTGAAGTCTGTATAGCACTTTTCACCTATTTCATGTGCCTTCATTATGTGGGATACAATGTCTTGCAATGCCTCTTTTGTAGTGGAGAGACCAATGAGATCATGTGGCCCAACAAATGGGTTTATCCAGCTTTGAACCAGACTAACAGCTCTTGTAACCGTAATCTTTGTCTTTTTCCATTTGTGACTTATATAGGTCTACGTGAGTAAGACTGCTCTGTTTTTATGAACTATTTACCTTATCTGACCAAAAAAGGCACTTCTATGTTCAGCCGTCATATAATATCTTTTCACAGCACCTGCCATGAGGTTGAACCTTGTCTTACCACCTGGAGTCTGTGTGTCTTTGTTACCTCTATCGCTTGAACGACCGGAATTCATCCAAACTGATTAACATCTGACAGTTGAACTGGAAAGCATCCGTTGATGAAGTTGTAATGTAGCTCTGGATGTTTCACTGCAAGTAATATCATTTTGGATAGTATACGGGAAAATATCTGGCGTAGTTCATCCTGTCACACGCAAAACACCATAGGATCATAGAGCGTATAGCGGTAAGATGTAACTGTCAGTTTCCTTCTCGAGCAGCATGCAGCAGAGCCAGCAAGACATTTTCAGCAATATCCACATACATCCAAAATGCACAGAGATCTCTATTGTCATGATGAAGATGTTCCAAGAATACATCTCAAAGCTATTTTAATTCTCTTTTCAAACTCTGGTTTTCTCTTACAACATCCTGTAGCATGACACTGTCAAGTGTTGCAGGGTTTCTGCACAAAGACAGAACTATGCGCAGGATTATGGGACCTTGGAATATAGGGACTGAGTCTTCCTACCACCGTAGTACTCATGAGCCCAGGACCGACTAGCTATAGTGTCTCACTTGCTGTCCTACTCACTCACAGAGAAAAAAATGATTAGACACCCTAGAACACAACACTCCCAGATCTCTCAGGAATCGCGGTAACAAGACACACCCTTTTGCTTGCACTCTTGTACTTGTCCACAATAAGATCTGACAGAGACACAAAACATTTTTAAATATTTATTTTAACTAATGTGCCCTAACATGCAGTATACGTGCCACAACAAGCAGGAAAATGCATAGTACAAATACAGTCTGCATAGCAGCTAGACCATATATCATGAAGGGAGATGTCTTCATAAAAAGACAATGGAGAAACGACTATAGTGCCTAACCTCCCTCCCCTTGCTAAGAAGAAGTATTAGTATATAATAGAAGATCTCTGGGCTTTGTCAGCAGACCCCATACCTTAGCCTATAGATGGAAGATCTACATCATAGGTGCTGTCTCGCTCTTCTCCCTGGAAAGGTCCCTCTCCAAGTGTGTGTTACCTATTCATGTATCCAACTAAAAACCAAAGTATGTTGTCCAAACTACAGCTGCATCTGTATGTTTTGTCTAAGGGCTAAGGTCTGGCCAGAACAAAATAACAAGTGGCATTGTTGTTCGACCTTGCACATAATGTTCAGTCATAATCCCAGGAACATGCAGAGAGTGAACAAAGAGATGAGTTCTCATGTGAAAGCAGCCATAGAAATGATTGCAAAAATAAAGACATGTAGTAACATGTGCAAAGTAGCAGGCAACCTGCAGCGTGCTAATGCTAACTTAGTGAAAATGACAATGTTCCTATGGGCCACATGACACCCTTCCCTTGGCCAGGTCGTTAGCCATATGCTAAGACAAAAATCAGAGGTAAGCAGAGGCAAAGTGTCTCAGTAACATTCCAATGAGGGTAATTATGAAGTAAAAAAAACATTATTATTACAAGGTTTTATTTTTCAATTTTTTTTTTTGCCAATCGGGTACTCAAAAATGCCATCCATTCATAGTTAGTCTTAGGAGACAGAAATGTTGACTGAAAAGCGGAATGCCATGAACTCCAGAATGTTGTCTGTCCATTCCATTGTAAAAAGGTATGCCATCCAGTTTAGTGGATCGAACGAGCACACATGCTCCTGATATCCAGAGGCCGTTAGGAGCATCTCAGGGCAACCTGCGTTTACTTCGATGATCTATGAGGCGCTGCTCACTAGCACAGGTACTCAAGTCTGCCATTGGTCAAGTAGTCGATCGCACACCAAACGCCTACCCATGGCACATTCCTGGTCATGGGCCTTCAGCTGACCCATTAACAGATCGTAATCTAGGGCAGTGTGTGTGGTATTGGAAAGGCAGACATCAAGGGCCCATTGAAAAGGGCATCGGAGGCAGTGGAACACAGGCTGCAGGCAGGTGAAGTATGCATAATGGAAGTTCAGCTAATAGTCAGTGGCAAAAGACTTCACTGGCATCGAGCCAAAAAGCTGCTGCATTCGATCACGGTACAGGTGCAACTGGGCCGGTTTTGGCAGCTCCATAGATCGGGCAGCCGTTGCGAAGCAATAATAGGAGAACAAGCATGCCACAAATCAACAGGAGCACCAGGGGAAATCCTCCGAAGGCGCTGGAAAAAATAGAATGGATAAAGGATGGTGATACTCCAAAAATAGTCTTAAAGGAAGAAACAAGGCCGGATCCCACGAGTTTAAAAAAGTGGGCAAGGCCTTCTGTATCAAACGCATTAAATATTTGCTGTATTAATTCTCCAAAATGGAGTGGGAGATTCGTGTTTAGCAGTGAGTGTATCTCACTTGCGGTTCTCGCCACCTGCAATTCGAAGGTCTCTCGAGCTGATGTGAGAGACACTTCTTGTTGAAACAATAGCGCGTTGAGTCTGCTTAGCTTATTGAAATCTGTTTTCAAAGTTGGAATGGAAGGCCAAAGAGAACTATCTGCAATCCCATGCGGGGGTGGAAACAGGACATTGCTGCAACATCTAAACCGTTGGGAAACTGTTACTATATAAGGGATGCCAGCCCACAAGCCGCAGCAGTCGTGGTTATTCAAAATAAGATTAGCACAGGAATAATAGCTGGGACTGGGGTACCTTTTAAAAAACAAGCATTGGCATAGCCAATAGGTCTCGCCTTTGGGACCTTATAAGTGTTTAGCCATGCAACGGTTGATGTTGTTGCACCAAGGATATTGTGCTGCATAACTAAATACTTATAAGGTCCCAAAAGCGAGACCTATTGGCTATGCCAATGCTTGTTCACACAAGCACTGAAACCTTATTGGGCCTAGTGTAAGCTTTCTTCACCAAACAGTGCTAATCAAAATGGAGCACTGACAGAAAGAAAATGCTCAACATACATCACTCCAGAATGTAACTGTCTATGATGTAAGACTAGCTATAAGACAATTACATCATTTTAAAAGGAATGAAGGAACGCCAGCAATACCCATCCTTAAATACAAGACCCGTTAAATATGGCCTCTACTGGAAGCTGGCTGCCAGCATATCTGCTTTTGAACATCTACTAAACAATTGTGGAAAAGGGTCCACTTGTCATTTGTCTTTGTTGCTTTCTAATAGTGCCTGTCTATAGGAATAAGTTGGTATTCTAATTTAACCAATAACATTACTCTTTTTATGCTCTGAGGACATCTGTATAATCCAACGTGCAAACTATATAAACATTTTTACCTGGGCAACTGGATTGTAAGCTCTTGCAGGGATCGAACACTCTTCATGCCTGTTTTTATTGAAACATGGCATTCTATTCCAATAAGTATTTTACAAGTTGGTGTGCAGCTTCCAAAAGACATAACATTAAATGTCTACCGTGCCTATTTTTGGTATTATTCCAGGTGAATTATAAAAGTGGCTAGAAGCCACTGAATTCACAGAGGCGGAGCGGTTTATTAAAACTGGCATGCACAATAATAGTGTGGCTGAGTTTCCGATCAGATTTCCGCTTTCCATAACTGCTCTCACGCACACCCGTTCCGCCAGAAATTACACCCTTACCGAATTTCCAAAATTAGAAATGGTTCACCCTGGTAGAAGCGAAACACCAGGGCTACAGCCCGCGCCCGACACCTGGCAACCAAATAAATCATGTAAGCAGCGGCAGTGCCTTTGGGTGGCAGAGCAAGTGCAAAGGCGCTAACTCTGTAGAACACCAAAATAAATACCTGTACATTTCCGGAAATGTCCTCGTGTGTGCCATGAAATGGAAAAACTGTCTACTAGTGAAATGGAAAATGCTCGCCACGTCCCTTAAAGACCGAATCCTGACAGTAGGCGCTGATAGCGTCTCCTCTCCGTTTCTATGGAAGCAGACAGCTAACCAGCGAGCAGTCACGCCCTCTGCATTGCAAACCCCGCCCTCCGGGTTGCGGCGCCAAGGCTGTGCCCTGCAAAAAGTGCCCTCCGTTTGAAGGTATGGTCTTGCTCGCCCCTTACAAAATGTTCAAATAATTGTTGGAACTGGTGACACAATTTAAATGTCTCCCCGTGCAAAACAATTCCACCTCACACAGCGGAATGTTCCCATAGGTCATTACAAGTTCACAGGTTCTGGCCTCGGACAGCAGAGCTATTCTTGAAAAGACACATAACTTACAATCTCAGTTATCATACAGCAGAACTACCACTACGGTTACAGCGACTTTACTGGCATTCATTTTAGACAGCAGATCTTCCCCTCTGGTTGAACCGATTTCACAGGTATTCGCATTTAGACAACAGAGCTATGTTTCAGAATTCACAAACTTTAAATGTCCATGCCATGCACAGCAGAGGTTTCCCTCAAGTGACACAGAACATATGCACTTTGTCAATATTTTTAGTTACTTCATCATCGTTTAATTGAGATTCAGTTGATAAAAGCAGACGAACTGATAATTTCAAAACGATAATAAAAACAAAGCCTCACAAATGTTCCTAGGACCCCTTCCCCTTTGCAAATGCAGGGGAAAATATTTTTAAAGGGCAGGCAGTGGTCCCAGGGACCACTGCCTGCCCTTACGAAATGAAACGAAAACGTTTCATTATCATTTTTTTAAATGCATCCCGTTTTCCTTTAAGGGAAACGGGCTGCATTTTAAAAAAATATACTGCTTTATTTAAAAGCAGTCCCAGACATGGAGGTCTGCTGAGCCCAGCAGGCCACCATCCCTGGGAGGGCCAGCCATTCCCAATGGACTCGCAAATTGCGAGTGGCTCATTAATATTCATGAGCCTCGCAATTTGCGACCCCATTTGAAATAGCAAACAGTGTTAAACACACTGTTGTACATGGCATTTTGCGACTCGCAATCGAGCGCAATTTGCGAGTCGCAAATTGTCATGGTCGTACATCTGGCCCTTTGAGTCTGGAAAATAGGGCTGTTGGTCAGCACAAAGAGCATTTGAAAAGTATGGAATGGGACGTGCTTAGAGGACTCACCCGTGGTTCGGATGATAGAAATGCCCAACTTTTGGAGCTCACTAATAGATACACAGCAGGCGCGCCCATAGGGCTCAAAGAGCTTCAGCCCCCTCCCCCCGTCGTGTGTGTCAGCCCTGGCTAAGACAGCTTCCCGGGCACACACACAGACAGTTTTTGAGCTTATGGCAGCCTCACCCGAGTACTTCACAGGTCTTTAAAAGACCATTTACGTGTTAACGAGGCTTTGTTGTCTTTTCACGCCTTCATCTCCACTCTGCCTATTGCTGGAAGAATTAGCCCTCCCTGAAATTTTTAGTAGCGCCCCCCCCCCCCTAAATTTGGCACTAGTTGCGCCTCTGATACACAGTATCGGAAAAGCAGCGCTTGCAGCGCTTCCTTCTCATCATGTCTCTGGAGCTCTTTACCTCGACTCAAGCCGTGACCTCCCACTTCACCAGAGACATTTTAAAAAGTCCGTAGTATGTGGGGGAGGGCTGCTGGAGTCAGAACTGCGCAGAGCCACTCACACCTCCTTCCTGTGAGTCCAAAGTGTTAAGAATAGCCCATGTGAGCCGAGCGCACCAGCTGATACAAAGATGACCTGTGCCCTCGAGTTACCTCATCTTGGGAGACCCCGGGCAGTAACTCTGCAGTGGTGCGCCAGCCAGACACCTTGTAAGAGCCAAGATGACCACTGGTATGTGTACAGACCTGCCTGCCACGGAGGGGTCTGGAGCGGCTGCAAGGTACAAGGAAACAGAAGCAGTTCCATGACAACATTTTCTGTCTGTCGTGTTTTAAAATGCTAACTTTCCAGAGTGATGGAAACTCTGCATTTAAAGATGTGTGATCTTTGTTGTGTTCAGCCTGTTTTTAAATGAATTCCTGACCCACCCAACCCATGAGGATGCTGGCTTCTCGTGGGACAGAGGACACTTTGGATGCTTTCAGATAAAGCAACTGATTTGCATCTAGCAGGGCGGCCGTCCTAAAGATGAAAGAGAGTGTTTTTAAAAGAGAAAGCGCGGGGTCTATTATTGGCGCCGCGTTGGAGTCTCGAAAATAGGGCGGGTTGGTAAGCGGGAGGATTGTAATGGATACTAATAAAAGACAAGCGCGGGCGCCTCGCGCTATAAGTAACCAGCTCAAGCGCGCGCCTCGCGCGGCAGCAGGGGGCCTTGCGCGATTCCCTTGCGGGAGCGTGCAGCAAGGCGCGATGATTGCGACCATATGGCGCCACCATATGGCGCCGCGCGCTCCCGCAAGGGAATCGACAGACGTGCACGCGTTGCCATTGCAAGCAATGCAACGCGTGCACGTTTTTGCCCCCAAAGCTGTGCCGATCGCTAAAGGTCTCTCCTATGCAGCGCATGCGCGCTGCGTAGGCGAGACCTAACAAGCCAGATTAGGGTCCGACACGTTACAGGTGCTGTGCAGTTTAACTTGTTTACAGACTAGGGAATGTCCTACTGTGGAATCGCAATCCTCCCCTGTAAGGAAACTTCCTTATCTGCGCGTTGACATCTAAAGGTGAAAGGCAACGACCATAATTCATGAATATAATTACTGCCCAGGGGCTCATATCTACCAACTGGATAATTTTTCATACAGGCTGTCAACTGAAAGATTGAGATAGGCAGTGAAATAACCCCATGTACGAGCCACACAGCTGAATCTGTCTCTGCCACAGAAAAAGGTAACTGTTCTAATTGTTCAATATGTAATAATGTATATGTTGCATCCTTCATTGACATCAATTTCTGTTTATCAGTCAAATTAAACAGCAAAAATAGTGCGGAAGCTTTCAAATAATCCCCACAGTACTTTTCCACTTTTGAGCATTTGTAAGGTCCATGCAAATTACATCACAGAACGTAACTGATTTTGACCATGATACAAAACAGATACTTCATGTTGAACAATGTCAATGACTGATGATACAATATTATCCAAAGTATATATACGAGAAGACAGTATATTAATGCTATTATCTACAACAGAAAGAACTTTTTCTAAATTAGCTTGGTCAATTTGGTGCAGGCGGAATGCCGCTTCCATCTGCGATAGCTTCAAAAATTCATTATTGGCTCATAAACAAAACGTTTTGTTCGAGGGGACTTTGGACCCAAAAGAAAATCAGCCAGATCAATGTCACCTGACAATAGAGAAAGGTGTTGTTTCACAGATGACAGTGTGGAATGTTCCAACCATTGCTGACACAATTTACCCACCAAGTATATGGTAACTGTATGGGAATGTGGGAAACGTGGATCAGGTCTACTTTGGGTAAACCCCTGTGTAGTATTCAGAAAGTGTAATTGACATGCGTTGGGGCTAGTTGGCCACAATAACCAACCCAAGGGGTCAATAGTGGAAGAATTGAGTGTGCCATTCTGAAACATGACTGCTAAGTCTTCAATTGTGTAGTTGGTATGTGTTTGCCACGTTTCATAAGGAGCCAATAACGGAACGGAGGACGAATTCAGATTTGCGGCCGTGGCTAAACCAAAACAAGTAGTCTGTTGTACCGTCTTATTTAAAAATATGAGCTGAGACGGTTTTAGACAAGCGCAATGCAAAGACTTAGTGCCCTGCACTTGCCAATTTTTGGTACCCCAGATGGATTTTAAATCAATTGTGTCCTTCCAATTCTCATAACCTTTCATGGACAAATCATTTATTAAGGACAAGGAGTAAACTAATTTAGTGTGGGTGTGAGGTTGGTATCTTCAGTTTATAAAAATAGGAGTGAGGGTCAGAAAGATTGTAACCAGTAAAATACATAAATTTACTCAGTTGGGTCTTTGAACTACCCTGTAACGGTGTTGGGCAATGCTCCCATTGGGTAAAATAAAAAATTGGTCTCAGAGTGTTGGTCTTGTGTAAAAAATGATGGCCATAATGTTGATAACAGAACAAATCGGCATCGTTTGCAGAATTTAAATACAAATCTTCAGTGTCAAATGCAGTATAATATTTCAAGTCAGAGCACAATGAATGAACAGCATGAATATCCCAGTCATCAGAATGTATATCAGGCAAAACCACATCTTCTAACGAAACACCGAAAACGTATGGAATGTTCAAAAGTTCCGTCGGGGCATGGATATCGTATGGTACTTTATCCCAAACAATGCCATCAACAACTGGGAATGCTGAAATATTAGCTAGGGCCTGATCTCGTTTCATTTTATGGGAGGACGTGTGAGGGGCTAGAACACCATCAACAAAGTTCACAGCAGAGTGTTCAGGTAAGTAATGGCAATTAATCAAGAGGAAAACACAGTCATGAACCCAATCCACATGAAAAGGAACATCATTGTCAGCACCATCCAGACGTATGTCCATGCAGGGACTAGGTAAGTCTTTTTGAACCAGGAGATGAAAAGACTGGTACGTGTAGGGGGTTCTGCGACAGATGATGACGACAAAGAAGATTCAGATGAAAAACGGTCCATATAGTAACCAATGGACACCAGCTGAAACAACGGTGGCTGCGATTCATGAGAAGTTGAATGGACTGTACTTTCAGGAATGTCAATTATAACCTCAACGGGAGGAGAAGCATACCCAATCTCCGCAGTTGTGGATGTAGAAGGTAAAACAGGCAATAAATCAATTGAAGTTTCCATCTCCCCCACTATTTGTTGGGGATTATGCGAAGAAACAGAAGCCATCGGATTCAATGAGAGATCCCGGCGTGGAATGCTTGGAGGCATACTATTCATTATCGGCCATATGGTGTAGCTTGACATGTTTGATGGAAATGTAATGATTCTCCCTTTCGACCAGGTAAAGGAGGCAGGATCACAGTACGGGTGCCTTTCAAACCAAGGACTCTGACTGGTGCACGGTAGGATGGACCAAATTCTTTTTTGTTTTCCACCTTTTCATGGACCAGATCTCCAACTTTAAGAAGTCAGCCAGAAACAGGAATCAGCACCGCTGCATCCGTGGAAGAGGGCAAATGGGCTTTTGTTGTGAATCACAAGCTTTTTGTAGTTCCTGTAACATAGCACAATGATTATCTACGTCAACGGTTGGGGCAGCCACCACAACGTCTAGACCATCAAGGTCTGGCACAAACATTTTAATGCCAAAGAGCATTTCGTATGGGGTCCGCCCACCCTGAGATCTTCTTGGGAGATTATTAAGTGAACGTTGGACTCCGTAAAGATGAGTCAGCCAGCCCCTACCAGTTCCTAAAACCCTTGCTGTTAAAGATTGCTTTAAGTCACGGTTCATCCGCTCCACAACAGAATTGCCCTCAGGCCAATATGGAGAACAAAACTGCACCTGCACCCCCAGAGACTTCATCGCATCCCGGTAAGCCTTAGAGGCAAATGCAGGACCTTGGTCAGAATGGAAGGTGCCACAGGGAAATGTCCCGACAAAGACATGCAAATCTTTTATAACAGTTTGAGCGTCAGCACTGCGTTGCGTCCAAACCAAAAGGAATCTAGTGCACAAATCCACTGCAACCAAGATGTGTTTAAAAGCAGTATCAGAAGTCAATGGACCGCAGTGATCAAGATAAATGCAGCCAAATGGCTGATTAGAGATGTAAAGTTGAGTGTGGGGTGGACGTGCAACAGTAGAAGGCTTAATTTGTTGACAAACGTCAAAAGAAAGAACATATTTACGCACCTGTTGATATAAACCACGCAACCAGAAACGTTGCTATAAAAGCAAAATTGTTGCAGTTACTCCTTCATGGGCAGAAGCCACGCCTTCATGAGCAGCAATGATCAAAGAAAGTCTGCGGTCCTCATTGGGAATCAGCTGATCCCCAACGGACGGTATAGTTGCAAATGGAATTTGATCTGACGACAAGTGGTATGTGTAACGTGTAGGAAAACCTTGGAGGAACTCTGTCCCCTCCTTTGTCGCAGCGATAGCCGCCAGAATATCATCATCAATTTTAGTCATAGACCTAGTGACTGCTGCTACTGAACATGTGGCTACTGCAGATTTGGCTGCCTCATCAGCCATCGAATTATCAGCAGCGTGTGCTCCGACACATTGATGGCCCAAAGTATGGATAACATGTGTGAGTGGCAAACGTTCCTTAAGAGCGGCCACTCGTACCCAAAGCGTTTCATGCTTAATTGCGCTACCTTTAGAATCACAAAAATCATTTTGTGTCCAGAAGAACAAATTGTCATTGAAGTATTGTACACAGTGAAACGAATCGCACACTACAAGTCACAGTTACTCCTGCATGGGCAGAAGCCACGCCTTCATGAGCAGCAATGATCAAAGAAAGTCTGCGGTCCTCATTGGGAATCAGCTGATCCCCAACGGACGGTATAGTTGCAAATGGAATTTGATCTGATGACAAGTGGTATGTGTAACGTGTAGGAAAACCTTGGAGGAACTCTGTCCCCTCCTTTGTCGCAGTGATAGCCGCCAGAATATCATCATCAATTTTAGTCATAGACCTAGTGACTGCTGCTACTGAACATGTGGCTACTGCAGATTTGGCTGCCTCATCAGCCATAGAATTATCAGCAGCGTGTGCTCCGACACATTGATGGCCCAAAGTATGGATAACATGTGTGAGTGGCAAACGTTCCTTAAGAGCGGCCACTCGTACCCAAAGCGTTTCATACTTAATTGCGCTACCTTTAGAATCACAAAAATCATTTTGTGTCCAGAAGAACAAATTGTCATTGACGTATTGTACACAGTGAAACGAATCGCACACTACAAGTGTTGGAACCTCGGGGTCAGCAAACTCAAGAGCTAAAACCAAAGCATGCAGCTCCACCAATTGAGCCGTGCAATCTCCAAGAGACTGTGTGTGCACTAAGGAGGATTTAAAATCCCCATCAACAATCTTACCTGCCACAATTGCACAGGCTGCAGAATAAGCATGTTTAGAACCAATGGCCGGCTGTGCAGATCCATCAGTGTAAATAATGCATTTGTACTGATCAAGAGGGAGTAACGATAAAGGAGGAGGATGAACATGTTCATACTATAAAAACTCCTGTGTTTGCAAAGAAGGGTCAAAGATAAAGTTGACATCAGCCGACGTCAAAGAACTAGCCCATTGTATCCAGCGAGGATGCAAGGCTTTAGAATTCGGGACACTAGCCTTTGTAACTGCTTCTAAAGCAGGTACCGGCAAGACCATGACAATGCGTTTACCTTGAGCCAGAGAGTGTTCCTTAAGAATCGCCATTTGGACTGTTGTCAAAACCTTTTCTGTAGAAGAGAAACACATCTCAGCTGTAGTATACAAATGTGGTTTATACGCAATGGGGACAGTGTCCCCCTCATTGAACGTCAAGTAAGTAAAGCCTAATGCCCCTGGTACAATCCTTATAACCAAATTTGTATAATTGTCTCCTGTTAACAAGAAGTTGGTCGCAAGGAGATCAGACTGCAGAGACCGAAGAATTGTGGTGTGTTCTTGAAGCCAACAGGAAGATAAAAAAGAAGGTTGTATCAAAGAGTAAAGAGGTTTGATACACTGGGCATAATCAGGAATGTATGTCCTCCCGAAATTAAAAAAACTCAGCAAAGATTGCAATTTTTCTAAGTGTAGATGGAGGTTGGAATTGAACACATTTCTCCAGAAAGTGGGGGGCCAGCCCCCTACCTTCATTCTTGAGTTCGTAACCAAGAAAAAGAACCGCTAAGAAGGCGATGTGAGACTTGGCAAAATTGAATTTGTAACCAAAATTTGCTAAATCTGTGATAATGCAGTCCACACGCAAGAGATGCGGCTGTAATTCATCATCCTTCAAGTATATGTCATCGACGAACGAGAAGGCATTGAGGTCGATCTTATGCAAAAGGGACACTATGCATGCCGCAAACACACCAGGGCTATTCTTATATCCCATAGGCAATATCACATATTGGCGCTGATTGCCCAACGCACTGAATGGGGTCAAATCACGGCTCTCAGGAGCCAAAAAGTGACTGAAAAATCCATTGGAAATGTCCAAAGTGGTTTTGTACTTTTTTCGAACAATGTTATTCACTAACGCAGAGCTATGTGTGTTCTGAACCGCAAAGGTACGAGCATGACTGTTCAAATGTCTGTAATCTAAAACTATACGATATGAACCGTCTGGTTTCAATATCAGAAAAAGAGGATTATTCATCGATGAAACTCAGGGTTTGATCACACCCTGGTATTGCAATTGGGTCAAGATTTCACATACGGACGCTTTAGCATCTTGTTTGATTGGTATTGTGGTTGGGGATAAGTTGTAGAACGCAAAGGAATCACATGAACTGGAGAACCCTCCTCCCAACCAGCCTGATTGCTATATAACGCCGGGGCTAAGGATAAAGCCCACTTCGAGGCGTAAGCCAATTTATCATCATCAGAAACATATTGTGAAAGACTGGGTAGAATAACATCTTCACCTCTAGAGGAAGCTAGGACAAAAGAGGGAGGCCAATCAACCTCCGCCAACAAAATATCATAGGAAGAAGTGAGATTTTCCCAAAATACTGCTTTAATTGGGCATTTAATATCACCTTCAATTTGGAGGTTTACTTCATAAAGCTTATCAGGAGGGGCAAATCGAGTCTCAGCTGTTTCTACGGTAACGAAAGTGTCAGTTGCATTCGCCTCCAGACGCTGGTAGAGTGTCTGCCGCACTATGGCAACCTCCGCTGCGCTGTCGAGGAGGGTTACCGCCCAACTCCTGTCGAGGAGCAGGGTTCTCACCGTTTGAAGCATACTTTGCTGTCAAAGCGGCAACTTTTTTCTTCTGAAATTGTGGTCGATATTGAGGTGGCTCCTCCTGCTTGACTTTTAGGTCAAACTGGCGCTGTGGGTCACGTCTTGTTTGCGTAGACTCGCCTTGTCTGTGATCCTGACGTCCTCCCCCGTCAAATTATTGATCCGAAGATTCCTGAAAGAAACGAGGAGAACGAGGATCAGGAGCCTGGAACCTCTCGGTTGTTTTAATTTTAGAGCGGTCACGCAAATCATATCTACGTCCAGAAGCGTCAGGTGGTGGCGAACCAGCACATGAACCAGGCTTCTGTCGCTGCTGCCACTGATTCTTGTTCCAAGCCATTTTAGGAAAGACTGAACGACCCTCCTTCTCAGGAGGGGGTTTAGACTGTGGCTGAGCAAATGGTCGAATTCCCAAACTATTGCGACCCAAAGATGTATACACATCCGCAATTTTAATAGGCAACTGTCACTGCCGATCCACGTCTTCACCGCCGCTAGGCGTTGACATACTTGTAAGCAAATTGCCTCATCTTTAATGTTGGCCAGAATCATATCGGAGACAATAGGGAACATTCCCACTAACTTTATCCCCAAATCCTGGCTGGACCAGCCCAGTGTTCATCTTGTACCTTTTTCAGAATGCTCGGCAGAACGCTCATGGAGGGGGTGCCAATGCACAGTGTATACACTGAAGCAAACACTGTCCCCCAGGTGGTGCAGTCACCTAAAGTGGGAATCAGACCACTCGGCAAACTCATAGTAAGAATCCTGTGTTTTTCTACAGGAGTAGTATGTGGAAAGACAGCTTCAAGTTGTTCAAATTTTTGTGCAAGGCAAAATGGCAAGTCATCATGATTTTGAGGACGTTTGCCTATCACTGAATTAATCATGGCGGGACTAATAACAAGACCGCTACCATGTCCTGGTGGCTGGGGAGCGGCTCCGGCCGGAGCCACTTGAATCGCACGTGACATAAATTATATGACACTTCGGTGTATATGAATCAGCGTTGTATGTAACTGATGTAGCTCTACGAGTGTAACATTAAGATGATTTGGATGCGGTGTAAAACTCGCCAAAAGGGCCAAGTTGCCCCATCGACTGATAAGGCGCCTAAACGGATCACAGAAACAGGGCGAAGAAGGGCGCCAATAAACCAGAAGGCTGTCAACGGAACTTCAAGTAATGCATAAGGGCGAAAAGCCCGCTGCACTGCGGCTGCTGAATATTCATGAAACAAATTATCATTCCCATCCACTGCTGGGAATGTAACCCAGGAGTAAAAAACCTCGAAGTGGTAAGCCGCTTCCGCCTCAACAACAAAATAAAGGACGCCCCAGCAATGGGGACTCCACGTTGAGTCAAGAATGCCATAACCGCCGCATGTTTAGGAGCCGCAATAGCAACTGCCATAATAAAAATGGAAAAGAATAAATCTGAAGAACGGTAGCGCAAAATCGGGTTGAGAAAGAGAAACACAACCTTTTAAACTTCAAGCTTTAAAAACCTATAAAACATAAATAAAGGAGGCTAAGCCCTCACACTACGGACGTCTCCGGAAACTGGTGAGAGGGTATTATGAACAAGCACAAGCACTACTCAGGGGTCTCATGAATAAGTGCCAGACCAAACGTTGGTGGTGCCATGTTGCAGGGATTCTGCACAAAGACAGAACTATGCGTAGAAATATGGGACCTTGGTGTATAGGGACTGAGTCTTCCTACCACAGTAGTACCCACGAGCCCAGGACCGACTAGCTATAGTGTCTTACTTGCTCTCCTACTCACTCACAGAGAAACAAATGATTAGACACCCCAGAACACAACACTCCCAGATCTCTCAGGAATCGCGGTAACAAGACACACCCTTTCGCTTGCACTCTTGTACTTGCCCAGAATAAGATCTGACAGAGACACGAAACAGTTTAAAATATTTATTTTAACTAACGTGCCCTAACATGCAGTATACGTGCCACAACAAGCAGGAAAATGCATAGTACAAATACAGTCAGCATAGCAGCTAGACCATATATCAAGAATAGAGATGTAATCATAAAAAGACAATGTAGAAAAGACTATAGTGCCTAACCTCCCTCCCCTTGCTAAGAAGAAGTATTATTATATAATAGAAGATCTCTGGGCTTTGTCAGCAGAACCCATACCTTAGCCTATAGATGGTAGATCTACATCATAGGTGCTGTCTCGCTCTTCTTCCTGGAAAGGTCCCTCTCCAAGTGTGTGTTACCTATTTGTGTATCCAACTAAAAACCAAAGTACGTTGTCCAAACACCAGCTGCATCGGTATGTTTTGTCTAAGGGCTAAGGCCTGGCCAGAACAAAATAACAAGGGGCATTGTTGTTCGACCTTGCACATAATGTTCAGTCAAAATCCCAGGAACATGCAGAGAGTGAACACAGCGATGAGTTCTCATGTGAAAGCAGCCATAGAAATTATTGCAAAAATAAAGACGTGTAGTAATGTGTGCAAAGCAGCAGGCAAGCCGCAGCGTGCTCATGTTAACTTAGTGAAAACGACAATGTCCCTATGGGCCACGTGACACAAGTTGGGCCAATAATTTTACTTGGTTGTCTGGGAATATGTTGAGGCTGTCACCGAACTCGGAGTCCAATTTTCTTCTAATATGCTTCTTGGTTGATTCGTCTATTCCTTGTCATGAGGGTTTCAAGCCGTTCAATGACAGTTGTCACACGTATTACCTCTTTGTCAGGAATAATCACAGTTCTAATATATTGAAATAGTTAATCATGTGCTTCCTCTCTCATATTTTTGTTGTGATCCTCGGCTTGAATACTAGATGCAAAATCTTCCTCCTTTACTTTAACCCTTGTATAGTTCCTATTACAAGATGCATGGTAATGGGCTACTGCAGACACTATGTCCCTACTACAAACTGCTCAGATCTTTGAATCACAATTAATGCTTGCACACCTTGATGAATTTCTCACACGTTGATGTTCCCTTGTAGCATTCCACAAAATATACATTCTTCAGCATACACGTTTGACTTTAATGATGTTCTTCTGCTTAAGTGTTTACTAATGCACTCACTCATACCCAGCATCATCAATGACACTTGCTTTAACTTTTCGCTTAATAGTCTGTAAATCTCTTTTCATAGAAAGCAGGCTGCTGCACTGCCTGTGCTAAAATACTTAGGGAACCATGTTGCTTTCTACATTTCTCGCAATGTCTAACAGTGGAATGTGATTCTTTACTTGAGCTGCCTCCAACAAAGTTTACCATGATGAGTAGTCCTGCAAGCTTGTCAGCGTAGCTCTATGTTGGACATTAGACCAGAAATGAATTATACACTGGGGATCAGAGGGCCAGGGTGTGCTTGTTTCAGTCTTCTTCATGATGCTACACAGCATCACCACCAGCTCACCACCATTCACCACTAGCTCTGGAAAAAGAAATTAATTAAAACATTTATAAGTGTTACTTGGTGTACTTAATATAATCATAATTACTATTAAAATTGTTATCAATTTATATAATCACATTTACTGTAATTGTAATTTTTAATAATAAAATTCACAATGAAAAATATGAAACAATTTCCATTTACATCAAGGTATCTTGGGAGTGGAGTGGCAACACACAAAAGGCAAAGAGTTATGACTTGCTATCACATATTGTCCATCTCTAGGCATCCATACCTTGCCAATAAATCATATTAGAGCCCATCCCTCCAAGTGTTACCGATAACATGGTTGACTCATCTAAAATAAGATACATCTAGGCAATTCGTTGTAATTTTCTGGGTGGTTGTATATAAAAATATTGAGGACCAAATTATCTAACTACACATATATCGACTGACACCCTATTGTTAAGTATTCAAGCATGCATGCAAGCATAGCTTTACTATTCTAACTCCACAACTACTTGCTTGTGGATACAAAGCCAGCCAATATGTTTTAGTTGATATTCAGAACTCAATATTTTGATACCACACCCTGTGGGAGATTAATTGTAAAAACAAATGGGAGGGATACATACAAACAATTGTACTATGTGCGGTCAACAAGATGCCCAGGATCAGCCACTTGGAAGTTCTCCATCTGTCTGGTGAGATACAAATGCTCTAACAGTATGACACTGCATAATAGGCTGCATCCTCTGCAGTTCCCTCCCTCAAACCCTCCACCTCGAAGTAGACTTTCTAAGAAAACCTTGGCAGCTCATCTGCTTGCACCGATCTTCAGCTTCCTTCAAACTTGTCTGCTTTCAAACCACCTTTTCATATATTGTCTGCAATGATACGAAGCTCCAGTGAGTGTTCCTGTAACTCTTACCTTACCCGGAATATCAATATGTAATGGCCTGATGGATTCTTCAGTGCAATACAAAAACAACTAAATAAACATTTTAAAAAATGGTAATCATGGGAACTGTACATCATTTACACACTCACAAGAACCTGATAAACAATGGGTATTTTTAGAGCTACTTCTCTGCTGGGAACCATGTTGTCCATTATGTGATGCTTTGCTTTTCATTTGCTGACTCTAAAACATGATTTTCAAAACCTGAATCTAATATCATTTTAGTGTGATCTTTTTACTGACAAGATAAGCTTTGACTTTAGTCCAGTCATTCAGAATCATACCTTTCTCAAACTGTAATAGTGGCTGAAAAACTCTTCCAGTGGCACAGCCTTTTCGGAAGTCATAGCAAAATTGTATTTCCATAAATTCAAAGATAAATCTCTGCATGCCGAATGGACAAAAATTAAAATTAAAATACAAATTAAATGCCTACATTCCAGACCAAGACGTTAATATCAAGATCCATCATCATTTCCACGTACAAAAATTTGAACAGTACGACTCTCACAGGGAATAGTATCCCAAAGTATATCGCTTGCCCATTCTATATCTTTCAGCATCGGCATTCACCAAAGACGCATCGTGGTTTAAGCCCATGTGTTTAGTAAACATGGAGAACAGACTGTCAGACGTAGCTGGGGATGGGTTTTGTGATTATGATGGGGTGATTTATTAAGATTAGTGGGGTTACTAACTGAGTATAACCCATGATTGGAAATGCTTGTTTGTAATATAATACTTAGTAGTATTAACAGTTGCTTGCGGTGTGGTCACGCATGGAGGGTATTGTACGTGAGCACTTCACTTTAAAGTTGTTTTTCTTGGTAGCATGTTGGATACGCTTGGAGCAAATGTGATTCACCATGGGTGTTTAGATATTTTAATGAGAGATATAAAGCACTAAGCTGTCTTACTGCATTCATTTTGCAGCCCTAATGAAGTTGACGGTTTCAATTATACTATGACGAAATACAGGTTGGCTGCTTTTGTGTGCTGTATGGACTTAATAAATGTGAACATAGTAGTCTTTGAATTCTTGGAGTGTGCAGGCAATAGGAAAAACAATTGTTTATATTGTTATTCTATGCTGGTTTACTCACTTATACCTGCTCCATGCAAAACACACAAATACCTGCTACGGGTCATACAGTAGTTTCAAAAATATATATAAATTAGGAACTTTTCCATATTTGTTTTTCTTCTTCTCATTCTGATAGTGTCCAGGCTGCAGGTGTGGCAAGAGCTACCATAGGTGGTTAGTATGTTAGCCATGTAGGTGAGGGTGCATGCCGTGATGTCTTTGGACGTGTTGTGGCTAGTTTAGAAGATGGGTGGGCTAGTAAGGGAAACCAGTTGTGGCCCATGAGGATGGGGGTGATGTGGTCATGTTTCTTCTGGCCCTTGATGAGGAATACTGCAGTGTAGAGGATGCCATTAAGGATCCATTAAGGGTGGGGCACTGTGGAGTTTGGGATGCTGTGGAACAGGGCATTTCTTCTATACCAACGCAAAAGGAAGAGGACTTGAATGGCAGCTTTAAAGTTTGCTTTCTGGGAGGAATGGTTTCACTTTCTTTAGGAGAAAAGACTGGCACCAGCAGGTACCAATGTACTATTTCAACACCAATGTTATTTAGTTAGTTATTTGATAACATCCTATCTAAAATGTACCAAATGCGTATATATTAATGTACAATTTTAGCACCATTGATATTTAGCTAGATAGATGAATGTAAGAGGCTTGTATTGTATTCAGGATAATCAAAGCACTCCCTATAATTAAATCCTTCTTTTTGCAGTGTTCTGCCTAATGTTTATGGTAGAATTTATCTTGTATTTAGTTGCCAGGAATTAACCAGGTGATTCCTATCAGGCGTGTATGCAGTTAATAGGGTTCATTTCGCCTCCATGAGTGCACACAAATCCACCTCAAGGTGTGGAAAATGAGCATGGTTTACTTGAAAATTCACGAACACGCGTAAACACATATGCTTGTGGACATTCCCTAACTCCTGTCTGACCCCTTTCCACTCTGGATGGACAGGGAAATTGTTAAGAAGACGTGACACCAGGTAAGTGCTGAAGAATCTTTGTTCACGTCTTCCACCACCAACAGGTTCCAGTCAGCTGGAGGCAGCTGTGGAATGTTGGCTCACAAATGGTAGGAACATTCCAAGGCAGGACAGAGGCAGGGGAAGGGGGAAAGGGTCAAACCAAGTGAATTACAACACACATCCCAGGGCAGGAGGGAACGAAGAAGAATAGAAGAGTGAGAGAGAGCGAGACAAGGAAGGGTAGAAGAAAAACTAGAACAAGGGCAGAAGAAAATGCAGATAAATACCTGAAAAACAGAGAGCAGAATACATGAAAAATAAAGACTAACAAAGGCATGGAACAACTTTAACCAACCACAAAGTCTTTGTGCCAAATTGGACAACCACTGTTCCTGGATGACCTGCGAGGAGAAATGGAACGTTTTTCCATATTACTGGCTTCCTCCAGAACAATTTGGGGAGACTTGCATTTTACCTCTTTATCCATCCCCCATGTTTGCCCATTTTCTAACTGGACTACGTTTCTTCCTACACTCGTTATCTTGAGAGGTTCAGAAAAACAGGAGTAGTTTTTTCTCCTTGCTTTGGGAAGGTCGATGCGTACCCTTTCAATGAAGAAACAACCCCTAGGCAATGAATGGTCCGTGAAAATCCATAGAGCATGTTAGCTAGTAACATGCAACATTGGAACAATAACCTCAGTGTAAACAGAGTAAATATTAAAAAAAATCATTTCTTTAATTCAAATATGATAAAAATAAGTCTAAACATGATTCATTTGAAAACATAAATTGAAACATTCTTGTATACATATACACATAAATGACAAAAAAGACAAAAATTCTTACATAACAAAGGATCATTCAAATATTCCAAAAAACACACAACAATTATATAAATATAATCATAACAAATAACAATAAACATATAACACAATAAAGATGAAGAGGTGGCTGTGTGATGGGTCTTCTACGCGCGTTTCGGCGCACCCTGCGCCTTCATCAGGAAACCCACACTTATCTTTTTCTAATTCTTAGTATGGTCTATATATAGATCCATTGACAAAAACAGGGGAGCAGATAAATGTACATGAATGAAGTCCACAATCTGAAGAGGTCATTTCTTTGATTTTCAGAAATGGATTAGTTACATTAATTTCCAGAGATTAAAATGGCGCTTCCGCTTCGTCGGGATACACGCGTCACAATAAAGTTACCCTGTCGGACATAGGGAGTAAATATCCCGATGATTATGGTACGATTGAAATACGTCTTTAAGCCGAAATACGGCAACATGGACCATAGGTATGGGCGCCTCAAAAAGTAGGGCACTTTCGTGTTAAACCATAACACGCCTCATGACAGACCGCACGCTCACGCCGGCTTCTGGATATTGCGTACTCATTCACTTGGATTGAGCACTTGTGTTTTGACATTCTTCGTGTAGTCATATCTTGTTTTGTATTTGTTTTGTTGTAGATCAATTCTTCTGGGAATTTGTGATCTGTCTACACTGCATGTGCTGTCTTTATGTAACCATCCAGCAGTGAGGTTGGTTTTGGGTTTCCTACCCTTTAAAGAGATAAATGGAGACACTCATGTAACACTATTAGGTGCAGTTCTGTATGCCCATATAATTTCTTGCAAGGCTGATTTTGCTGAGATATTAGTGATTTCTGCTCTTTGAAGACATTCCTTGATGACTCTATTCATGCGTTCTACTAACCCATTAGCCCTGGGGCAATATAATGCGGTTTTCTGGTGAGAAATGCGTAAGTCTGAGAGGAAATCCTTCATGAGATTGGATGTTAATTGGACCCCATTGTCTGTTACTATGGTATCTGGTATGCCCTCTTCAGAAAAAGTATCTTTTAGAAATTGAATGAGAGACTTGGTTTCAATTTGGTTTACACATTTCGTAATTACCCACCGAGTATGGTAGTCTATGAGAACCAAAATGAATCGTTCATTCAGATGTTTGAGGTTTAATGGGCCAATAATGTCTAGAGCAAGTTTTGACCTTGGTCGAGTGGGGACTTGGACAGGGGACAAAGGGGGTTTCCTGACTGTGAGCGTTTTAGCACTTTTAGCACACTCGCCACAGTTTTTGACTGACTCCTCTACCATGGCATCCATCCCTGGCCACCAGTACTCCTCAACTACCTTGCCTTTGGTTAGGCTACAACCCAAGTTTCCCATGTGTGCTAAGTTTACAATTTTGCTCCTGATGCCCATGGGAGGCACTACCTTTTCTCCACGATAAATAGCATCACCAATTATACATAACTCAAGTCTCACTTCCCAATATTTCTTGAGAGCTTCAGGTAGGACACTCTTGTTGTCAGGCCAACCACCCATAATGTATTTCTTTAAAAGAGCTACATTTTCGTCATGCACATTGAAGTCCTCCCAAATCCTCTTGTCCAAGACTGCTACTTCTAAAATCATGTCCCCATCTTCCTCCTCTTGTGTGTTAGAACTTGCATTAAGAGGAGCACGTGACAGGAAATCAGCTTCTACGTTGTGTTTGCCAGGCACATATTCTACCTTGAAATTGTAGCCTTCTAACCCCACAATCCATTTGGCTATTCTTGGTGTGGTCCTGACAGAACCTTTGGTCGTGAATACATAGGTGAGGGGTTTGTGATCGGTCTTGACAGTGAAGGGAATACCCCACATGAAATATTTAAAGTGTCTGATGGCCCAGAAACACGCCAGAGCCTCTTTTTCTACTACAGAGTAGTGTTGTTCAGCTCCTTTTAATGTCCTTGAAGCAAAAGCAACAACTTGCTTTTTATCCCCCACTCTCTGGGTGAGGCTGGCTCCCAACCCTCTATTGCTGGCATCCGTGGACAAATAGGTGGTTTTCGTAGGATCGAATATGCCTGAGAAAGGCGCATTTGTGATGCATGACTTGATGGCCATGAATGCAGTTTGGCAGTCTTTGTGCCATACAAAGGATTTTTTTCCTCTGAGTAAACTGCGTAGGGGTTCTACTAGGCTGGCATAGTTTTGTATGAATTTTGAGTAGTATTCTGATAAGCCTAAACACAACTTCAGTTCTTCAACGTTGGTAGGAGCAACAGCATTTAGAATGGCCTCTACTAAATTCATTTTGGGCTTGATGCCATCTCGGGAAATGGTATGGCCTAGGTATTCCACAGAGTTTACTCAGATTTGGCATTTCTCTTTCTTTAGAGTTAGGCCAGCTTTACTCAACTTGTGCAGGACTTGCAAAAAATATTTTTCTAGGGGATTGAGACAAATGGGACTGCACTTATCTAGTTGTAAGATAATTTTTCAAAAGAAATTCGTAAGGTGCTCAGGACCTGAGACTCAAACCCCTAAGTCTTCTGGGACCACAAGGATCCCTCAAAGCCATAAAAAACCTGAATGATCCAGCACCCTTAAATTCACTTATTCACAAATATAATACAGTTCATAAGGAAGTTTTACATTCATTGATATTCTTTAGCCACACAACTAAACATGACATTAATTCAGCAGGTGTGTTTCAATCCTTTTATTCGTGACTTCTTCTTCACAATAGATAAAACCGTAGCCAATGCGTTTCGTCCTCTCGGACTTCTTCAGGGCTACAAACAATATCCATATATACAAGTTATATTTACAAAATTTAAAATCATGTAAATCCATTAAAACATTAGTCCATTTTTTTCATGAGTTTCGATGGTAAAAGTCATTAAATCATCTATTGAAAAATTCCTTTAGTATGGACATTTTTCTATTTAAGAAGAAAAGCGCAGATTCACACACAAAAGAAAAATGCATATTAATTCATTACAAGCATTATTCCTATCATTTTTCCTGCTGAACTTGACACTTTATACCAATAAACATTGTATACAGAATTCCCTAGACTGCTAACATGTATAGTATTGTGCCCCAGGTGGGATGGAGCACACTAACAATCTTTGTACAATAGGACCATTGTGTGCCATTTTGGCAGTTTAGATTGTTACCGAAAGGATAACCCTTAACAAAGCCTATATTTGCATTAATCTTACCAGATAAAGGAAGCGTTTGACCTCCTGTCTTGAAAGCTGTGAGCGTTGTTCTACTTTTACTCTCATGATCAATGGATGGACGGTTAGTCTATTAACAGGATAAATGCCCATCATGAGTAACTCAAAGTGAAGGGATACATTTAAACAAATATAATTGTAAAGTGATTTGATTTTTTAAACAAAAAAATGTTTATTTTAAAAAAAGGAAATTTTTTACTTTCAAAGTATTCCTACCTTTATTTTAAGAGGATGTGATTCCAATGTCGGTATTTAAAAAAAAATTATTAGTGAAGCAACCATCTGTGTTAAACCATCTAATGTTAGGTCCTTACGTCTGGAAATGATACTTCATTTGGTATTACCCAAATGGTAAATCTGTTGGAGACAAAAGTTCCAAAGAGATAATTATATAGGATTCCCTGTCTAGTATATGGATACATTAATTTCAATTTATTTCCTATTTTAGGAGTGATGGCTTTTCTATATTATTAGGAAAGGTGTTATCTCTCTTCTAAATAGTATCACGAATGGCAGCCTTTAGTGTAGGAAATCCCCATTTGATGATTGTTAGTCCTGTTGGTTAAACACAATTTATAGTAAGAATGGCCCCAGTATTGTTAAGATGCCATTCCTTCAAGCACCAAATAGTGTTTATGCAAAGTGCAACATAGATGTTTTTATTGCAAAACTGCTATTCTTATAAGAAGAAGAGACCACCCCAGTATTCCTCCAGAATGGATTGGCTCTGGTTACCATAACTTAACACAAATTTTAGTCTCCCTGTCCCCTGCATGTGATCCGATGTTATGCTCCGTGATCGCTTACTATTACAGTGTCAAAAGTCCCCTTAGTTCAAGAAAGCCTCCCATTCAGCATTTGACTTACTTCTGATCCCCGGAGGTTCGCGTAACGGCGTAGAGTCAGCGATGTATGCAACTCATGCCGCCGAAAAGCTCCATTTAAATAGCCCACTGATTGAAATCACCTGTAGACTGTCAGGGAATACGTTCCCTTACATAACGTTTTCATGGCCGCCATCTTACATTGGCCAATAAGTTCCTTTTTCGTTACAGAATAAATTGTCTTGCTCCTAAACCTACTCTACAAGACAAGTTATGTTCAAATTATATATTATATATATTTTTTTAAATATTGAGTGGGTATATTTTTATTATTACTTTTGCGTAACGTTCATACCGAAATTAACTGTAGATGAAATCTATTTTTATAGACGATTACGTGTATTTCTACAATTACTTTTTTACCATAATCTTACCAATCTGAAAGGAAGGGAGGTCCCTCCTATTTGGTAACAGAAACGGGGCCATGTGATTGAAGCGACATCCTTCACGTTCATTTGGCCGCCATCTTAGATATGCCAAAGGCGTAATTTAGAAGCTAGCATTTGATGTTCTTTTGTAGATGATGTCATCACTCCCGAGTCCAATTTTACATTGGTTTTTTTAAAAATACCGACATTGGAATCACATCCTCTTAAAATAAAGGTAGAAATACTTTGAAAGTAAAAAAATTCCTTTAAAAAAATAAAAATAAAATAAAAAATATTTTGTTTAAAAAATCAAATCACTTTACAATTATATTTGTTTAAATGTATCCCTTCACTTTGAGTTACTCATGATGGGCATTTATCCTGTTAATAGACTAACCGTCCATCCATTGATCACGAGAGTAAAAGTAGAACAACGCTCACAGCTTTCAAGACAGGAGGTCAAACGCTTCCTTTATCTGGTAAGATTAATGCAAATATAGGCTTTGTTAAGAGTTATCCTTTTGGTAACAATCTAAACTGCCAAAATGGCACACAATTGTCCTATTGTACAAAGATTGTTAGTGTGCTCCATCCCACCTGGGGCACAATACTACACATGTTAGCAGTCTAGTGAATGCTGTATACAATGTTTATTGGTATAAAGTGTCAAGTTCAGCAGGAAAAATGATAGGAATAATGCTTGTAATTAATTAATATGCATTTTTCTTTTGTGGGTGAATCCGCGCTTTTCTTCTTAAATAGAAAAATGTCCATACTAAAGGAATTTTTCAATAGATGATTTAATGACTTTTACCAGTGAAACTCATGAAAGAAATGGACTAATGTCTTAATGGATTTACATGATTTTAAATTTTGTAAATATAACTTGTAGATATGTATATTGTTTGTAGCCCTGAAGAAGTCCGAGAGGACGAAACGCGTTGGCTACGGTTTTATCTATTGTGAAGAAGAAGTCACGAATAAAAGGATTGAAACACACCTACTGAATGAATGTCATATTTAATTGTGTGGCTAAAGAATATCAATGAATGTAAAACTCCCTTATGAACTGTATTATATTTGTGAATAAGTGAAATTAAGGGTGCTGGATCATTCAGGTTTTTTGTGTAGGACTTGCGTCAACATGTCATTATGCTCTTTTAAGTCTCTCCCATGTATGAGAATATCATCTTGGAAGCACAAGGTGCCAGGAACATCTTTGAGAACATGCTGCATGATTCTTTGAAACGCGACTGCAGCTGAGGCCAATCCAAAAGGCATGCGAAGATATTGGAATGCCCCAAGGGGAGTGATGAACGAGGTGAGGTGACGACACTCAGGATGCAATTCCACCTGGTGGTATGCCGAGGATAGGTCAAGGGCACTAAAGAAACTGGCGTCCTTGATGAGTGTTAAGATCTCATGGATCCTCAGCAGTGGGTGTCTGTCCACCCAGATATTCTTGTTTAAATCTCTGAGGTCAATGCAGAGCCTGTCATCCTTGCTATCTGATTTGGACGTGATGACAATAGGAGCTAACCATTGAGAGCTCTCTATGGGTTAAATGACACCTAATTCCAATAAACAGTCCACCTCTTTTTGAAGAGGAACCTGCATTAGATGAGGAATTGGCCTGACTTCATGAGCAATGGCTTTAGCCTTGTCTTTAAGTTTTATGTGGTGTTGGAAATCTCTTAGGAGTCTTAATTTGTTAGTGAAAACTTCTGGAAATTCTTCGCAGATGTCCTGCCCACATACAGAGCGATCAACCAATAGTACTTGGTCTGGACTGTTAGGGTCAAGTTTTAGGCCCAATTCCATTTGATGTTTCCAACCTAAAAGGTTGGAGCCCTTTTCTGTGACATACACTTTACCAACAGTGCTCCTACCCTTATACTCAAACAGCATGGTGGTCATCCCGACCAGAGGAATGGGATCACCATTGTATCCTCCCGGTTAAATGTCAGCGGCTTGGAGAGTACTTAGTCTGTTGGGCAACATTTCATCAAAAGTTTTGCCCTCCAGTAGGGTGTATGGGGAACATGAGTCCGCATAGACTTTGACCTGTTTGTTGTCTAGAGTGATACAGCACTCTGGAAATTTGACGCTATCATCTCTGTTCTCTAGTTGGAAAACGAGTTTGGTCTCTACAGGTGTAGTTTGTTCGATCAAGGATACTGTTTTTTCACGAACATCATGGCAAACTCTGGCCAAATGTCCTTTCCGACCACATTTGTGACACGTTAGATTCCTGGCAGGACAGGATGGGTTATTTGCCAGATGTGCTGGGTTGCCACATCTGTAGCACTTAGCTTTAAAACTTGCTCCCTCCTGTTTTTTTTGTTTGTAATCCTTATCTGGCTTAAGATTGTCCTTACTCTCTTGTTTAGAGATGGCATTTACTTCATTGCATGAATCTGCGCTTGCTCTCATCTCTTTTATGCATTCTGCAGTATGCTCTATTCCCAATGCAATTTCAATGGCTTGTTTAAGATCAGGGTTCCCTGCCAACAGTTTCTCTTGTATTTTATGGTTGTTAGTACATCTTACTAATTGGTCTCTGATGAGGGAGTCAGTTAAACCCTCAACATCACAAGTGTTGGACAAACCCTTGAGCACTGCAATGTAGGATCTAATCTTCTCATTTTTGCCTTGCACTTTAGAGAAAAATGTGTGCCTTTCTAACACTACGTTTATGGCTTGACCAAAATGTTTTTCCAATTTGTTTACACTTGCTAAATTAACATTGAAGTCTCCATCCCCTTCATCAACCTCTTGTTCGGAATCTTTTAGATTATTAAAGGTTTTACGGCTTTCAATTCCCAAATTGTGCAGCAGGATGTGTTGTTTCCTGAAATGAGAAAATGTGTCCCCTCCAATAGCTATTAGATAAGACTCAAACAGCTCCTTCCATTCTTTCCAAGGAATGTTTGGTTCTCCAACTTCGTTTAAGAAAGGAGGTGGTAAGGACATATTTAGAGAAGCCATGCTGTTAAATGCGAACAACCAGACAGGAATTGCCAGGAAAGTGAGAATAGGGGCGGAATGTGGAGATAGGAGAAGGCTGTGCCCGTCAGCGAATAACTGATGTGACTGGCGAGCTTGCTCTGCCCGTCAGCAAAATGCAGTGGAGAAAGAGAGCGCAAAATTGCTGTGCTCGTCAGTGAAGAAATGAAGAATTCATGGCTGACAAGCTTGCTGTGCACATCCGCGTGAGTAAAAATATGCGTGGCTGATGAGCAACAGGGATGCCGTATGGTGATTGACGAGCTTGCTGTGCCCGTCAGCGAAAAGACAACTTATATGACGAGCAATTGCAGAAGGCTGCGAAGATTGTAAGGTGGTGTGCCCGTCAGCGTAGAGAAACCAGTGGCTGACGAGCCTGCTGTGCCCGTCAGCAAATAGGTAAGGTGACTAATGAGCAGCTAAAAGCAGCAAAAAGTTTAATATGCTGTGCCTGTCAGCGAATGACAGATGTGACTGGCGAGTTTGAAGTGCCCGTCAGCGGAAAAAAAATGAAGTGACTGATGAGCTGCTGTGCTCGTCAGCGAAAGAAAGGTAGGAGACTTGTGGGAAATAACAGCTGAGCCAAATTGCAGAAATCAGGGGGGGAAGGAAAAACTTCGCTCCGTGTGACAGCTTGAAGGAGGCGGAGCCATGGGTCATCTCTGCCGTGTTCCCGACCCGATGAGGGAGTGTGTGCATGACGTCGAAGATCCAGCCAAGGATCAGGGCAGAGGTCAGCGCAAGGAAGGCGAAGCCGCAGCTCGTCACCGCCGCGCACCCGCCCCACTCTCTGTGAGGAAGTGCAACGCTGGCAGGGTGACGCTGTGGTAAACACCGACAGCCAGACCTTGAGAAGAACGAGATGCTCCCTTGAAGATCCAGCCAAGGATCAGGGCAGAGGTCAGCACAAGGAAAGCGGAGCCGCAGCTTGTCACCGCCGCACACCCACCCCTCTTTGTGTGAACACCAACGACCAGAACTTGAAAAGAAAGAGAGGCTCCCTGCGTTTCCCATAGCAAGAGCCCTCCTCACATCAGCCTCTGAGGAAACGGTACAAGGTTCACGAACTGTGCAGTCCCGTGGAGAAACAGGCTCGGGGAACTCAGCAGGAAGGCAGAGAAAACCGTGACTCTCCATGGGTACAGATTTGATGACCACGGCAAGGCTGTGCCCTTCGAAAATGAAGAGTGGAGAATTTCTCTTATGTGAATTGACAGTACCTTAAAAGCAGAGGATCTTCTTGAAGTTACCGCTGTCCTGGAGTACTGCTGTAGCGTGGTTAGGTACAGCTGGGGATGGTGGTGTGGCTGCCCCCACGCAGCTAGTCGTCGCCAGTGTTAAGAAGACGTGATACCAGGTAAGTGCTGAAGAATCTTTATTCACATCTTCCACCACCAACAGGTTCCAGTCAACTGGAGGCAGCTGTGAAATGTTGGCTCACAAATGGTAGGACTGTTCCAAGGTAGGAAGAAGGCAGGGGAAGGGGGAAAGGGTCAAACCAAGTGAATTACAACACATATAGATCACCCCAAAATTGGGTGGGGGTGTAAGGGGAAGGTCTTTCCCCACATTTAAAAAAGTTTTTCCCACTAGAAAAAAAAGTACATTTGCAAAAAAGGCTCCATTCCCTCTGTGTGCAGGTTTACATTGTGTAGAACTCCACACAGGGTAATAGAAGCCTTTACAAAACATCACATGGTAGTCTCAGAAGTTTTCCTGATGCTGCTTTCCAGCTATAAACGGTTAGATAGATATGATAGTATAATAACAGAAAGGTACACTCAGGCAGAGGCGTAAATCCCTGCCTATATTATTCCCTCTTGTGGTGAATAGAGTCCTATGTTCTTTAAGCTTTAACACACTTCCACCATGCTTTGTCTTTTCCTGTATCCCCCTGTGCAGCTAAGCTAGTGAACAGTGAGCCTGAGGTCAGAATGTTCGTGTGTGGTGAGGTTGCTGCCACTGAACATTTTGACGTCAGGATCACTGTTCACTAGCTTAGCTGGGTGATCTGGAGAAAGAGGAGAACCTGTCAGCTTATTCCAGGATACCCAGGTTCCAGGTCCGGAGCAGCATAGCCTATAGACACAGAAGTCTCAGCATGGCCGAGGCTCTGCATTGACTCAACATGCAGTTACACCATGCCGTGATGAGTCAGTTGGCAAACTGCAAACTACCACAAACTAGGAGACCTGTGAGTAAGCATGTGTGGCATGCACAATATACGTGAGTGCTGGTGCGCTGCATACTAGCTGCGTCTGGCTACTGGCGAGCCCTTGTCTTCAGTGAGTGAGCGGAAGTCCAAGACCTGTCAGAGGTTGACTCACACCCATATGCAGCCTCAGCACCAGCCACAGGGGAGATGAACCAAGCACGATCATCCCTGCACTCTTTTCCCACCTATTTAAGCATCTCACCTTTTCTCTCACAATGTGCTGTGAGCATTGAGGGAAAGATATCCTGTCTGGCACTCTCATGTTTTCAGTTACTCTATAAGCGTTGTTCTTTGTTATTCCTAGCCTTACTCTCACAGGTGGACGTTCTCTCTACCCTATGCCTATCTGCCATTTGCTTGGTTGCTCTATGCTTGATAGGAATGTAGGGAACAGGGTTAAAGGGTAAAATGGCAAGGGTGGCGTGAGTCTGTATAGCACCTGTGTGTTGGGCTACAGCTAAGGGGGTTAATTAGTTAGGAGAGCCATTTCACTGATCTATGGGTGTTCCCAGCATCCTTTCCCTTCCTCCTCCAGCCACTTCTGGGCTTGCACCACTACATGTGCACTCTTCAGCCGAGCTCCCGTCTCATAACCGGAAACCTGCATCCTCCAGTTCCCTGGACACCAGTTGCAATAAGAGGCCAAAGCAGAAGGGCAACAAGGCTGAATGAGTCAAAAGGCACATACCCAACAAATCGTCAAGCAAAGCTGTAACTACATGTAGTAGGATTGACCAAATGTTGCAGAGTATGTTCTCAAACCTGCTTCATTGATCCTTTCTCAGTATGCTATGGTAATTAGGGGTCAGCTTGCATAGGAGAACAACATAAATTCAGTCCTCTGAGAGAGTAAGATGAATCTTTGAATCCCGGAGCTTGTTTCATTACCACCCAGGATTTTGGCCTGTAACAATCTGGGCTCCCACAGACATAGCCTGGCCTTCTGGCACAAGACAGTCTTCCCTTACAAAACAGGTATGCAATAACGCACTGTACTTCTCTCGAAAGCAGAATTATTAGTGCTAATTCTAATTAGCAAAAACACAAAAGGAAGAAGAATTGCAGAAAATAACATATCTCTGATCATTTTATTTACATTCTATTCAATCCTTAGTGCTAAAATTATTTCCAAATTTACTACCATAATAATTCTGCATTTGTTCTGCACTAATAATATTAGTCCAGTAGTGTTGTGTGTTTCGTCACCCTGGGGGAAAAGTGAGGGGATCCCGTGGGGTGTCCCGTTAATATTTGTAAGAACTTCCTCAGTTGAGTTAGACAAAGACTCCTGTTCAGCTGGTGGGTTTGTTAAATGTATCTTCGAATCACAATCTGAATCTGTGTTATAATGGTGGATGGAAGTGTATTAATAAGGGTTACTCTACAGGGCCCTGTGACTGAACCTTTGATGTCACTAAGGTCCGGAGTTCTGAGAGAAGTACTGAACTTTACAACACGCTCCGCTTGTCCAATGATTTTGACCCAGTCGAAACACACACTGAGCATTTTGCTACATATAAGCGTATAAGACTTCCTGCTAGATATATGCCTTATGAAACCCTAGAGATGCCCTCGAATTTCCTAGAACACAATGGCTTAACATGGACTTCCTAACCTAGAAAAGGCATTTAGAATGTAACCACTAAGCCTTCCTGGGCCCACATTGCTTATATTCCTGGATGCGCCCGCATCCACTTATAATATCAGTTTAAACATAGATCAGGGAAGAGCCACGCTAACAGTATTATTGACGGTGTACTTATAACTTAGACAATACAGGCTTATGACACATGTGATACGTAAAAAATACAAAACAACTACATAGAGAAAATGGGCTTTTCAGTCAAAATATTGTGCATGAATCACAATATTTGATGGCATTTACATTTGGCAGTTTACAGGATGCATTTACATGTTTATCACAGGGGTATAAGAACAGTCCTGGGACCATCCCAACATATTATCATAAATTAAGGATACATATTTTCATGACAATAACTTAATTTAATATTTAGAAAGGGCAGATAGTATACTGACTATTCTTTCTGGGAATAGCTCCAAAATAAAATGTAGACATACAAATATTCCCTTCCTGAGCATGTGATATGAATTATGCAGTTTGGACAAAGGATCGGAGCCAGAATTTCTAGAGAAATGTACCACCCAGCAGCCTCCAAATAGATTAGAAAAATTGCAAGCTCTCATGTGTTTATTTTCTAATTTTGGAAGGACGTACCTGTTGTATTATGTAGAATGGCTAAAATGGATTTATGATCTGGTAACTAGTTATGTGATCCCGCAACCTGTTGTGTTGTTTCTGTAGCACCAGAAGTCTTAGGGCCTTATTCTGAGTACAGCGGTCCTTTGACCGCCGTACTCGTGGTGGTGGTCCGACCACCGCAACCACCACCTAGTCCACCCGCCGTATTTTGAGTGTGGCAGTCGGACCGCCACAGGAATGCTGCCTCCACCGGGATCCAGGATCCCATGGCAAAAAGGGGCAGGAATAAGCTGGCGGTGCTGCTGCGGCTCCGCCGAGCATATTCCGAGTTGAATTTCCACCAGCAATTTCATGGTGGTGAGCCTGCCATGAAAAGGGTAGCGGCGATGCAACTAAGGCTGCCGCTTCTGAGCCTAGGGGTGCATGCGGGGAGGGACACATGTTGTGCCCCCCCTGGAATTGCAGCCCCGTTCTTGCACAGTGTGGCATATACGACATGGTGTATATATATATATCCCATAAAGTTCAATAAAGCACACACTCGGTGTAAGAGTTTGCTCGTGCAAGTTTTTACTCAATTGTTGCTACGCGTTTCGGCAGTATAACTGCCTTGATCACACATATATATATATATATATGTTTTATATATAATTCTTAATATAATTAAGAAACATATAAATATGTTCCATAATTATGTTGGACTATATATGTATGTGTGTGTGTGTCTATATATACACACACATCACAAGCACTCCACCCGCCACTCGGCGACCTTCTGCAAAAAGATGGAGCACGGACCACGAAATTGGTGCTGGTAAGTTCTTTATTCCATTTCACATATCAGCCATGATGCGTTTCAGCTCCGGAGGACCTTGATCACATGACGCGCTTGACAGTCAGTGGTTGATTTTTATACCATTTTTTTACCCTCTCTCTTTTTTTAAAGTGACATGTGCAGATTGGATTTGTAGTCATAGACATAGACAAAATACTGCATGTATATACAAGAACTTTTGTTTGTATGTAATACACTGTGCAAATTTGTGCAACATATATAAATAAATAAATCAATTGATAAATACAGTACTGTTGATACGTTGTCATTATCTGATCGTCATGACTTCGTAAAAAATATATATTAAAATGCATATATAAATAATGGTTTAAATACCTAAAAGCATATCTAGCCCATCAGTATTTTAGGTTGCCTTACATTAGAAAACAATTATATCCTAAAAGGCCCTGCTAAAAACTGTCATAGGAAACATTGATATATGATATATCCTGTGCAAAATACAGCCATATACAGTACTGGATAATCCCGAATGATCAGGACGGTCCCGTCTTGATCTTCTAAAGTGCTTGTACATACAACTCTAAATGCATTGCATGATGTAAACTTTGACTACAATCAGTGCTAAAGTGCTATAATTTATTCGAAAAAGTGTAAGTGCAATAAAACTCCTCCGTGTGAAAGTGCTAAAAAGAGCTAAGAATATGTGTTTATTAATTTTAAAATCAAAGTGACTGTGTTATCGGTTAGCCGGGCAGCTGTGTCCACATTATTGTACTAGGCTAGAAGACATTCATTGTATAAATACATATAAATTGTGCACCCTATGGTTCCATTAGCCTATTTGCCTTATAAACCTCTAATTCTGACTAAAGGCATGTGTCCAAATCTTCAGTGGTGTTCAACCCCCCAGGATGTTTGGAGTCAAGCTCCAAGATGTATTTTGACTCTAATCTACGTAGGGCCTTTTCTCTATTGCCACCTCTTTTGTTTACTGGTACGGTGTCAATCAGATAATTGAGTTCTTTGGGGTCAGATTTATGTATTTCCCAAAAATGCCGTGCCACCGGGTATGTCTGATCTTGACTTTTTATGGCCCTGATATGTTGCAATATTCTTTTGTGCCCCTGCAGCTTGGTACTTCCCACATACCTCAGTCCACAGGGGCACTCGAGAACATATACAACATAATCAGTCTTGCAGGTGAAAGCCTTGTTGATAGTATGCTCCTGGTTACCAAATGGTGTAACATAGGTTGTCCTATTGGTACCATGTTGACAGGCTTTGCAAGATTTACATTTGAAGAAGCCTTTTCTTTGTGCAAGCCATGTAGTGGCTATCATGCTGTCAGGGTTATTTTGCACCAGGACATCCCTCATGGATGGAGCTCTACTGTGTGTGATAGCTAGTGTGGGTGATAGCAAATGGCCAATTATCGGGTCATTTAAAACTATTGGCCAATTTCTACGAATTATTTTATTGATTATTTTGTCGTGTTTGCTATACCCAATTATTATTCTGAACGTTTCTTCTCTTGGTTCTTGCCTGCTACTAGCTGTCGTAGATGGCTGAGTGTGTGCCTGGTGTATTGTTCCTCTGATTAAGTCCTCCCTGTTCAATGCCTGGCTTTTGGAAATGGCTGCATTAATGGATTTGTTACTATAGCCTCTCTCCAAAAACCTTGTTTTACTCGCTTGTTGTGCTATTGTTAAATCTTGTTGGTTGCTGCATATTCTTTTTAGCCTGATCATTTCACCATACGGGATGCTTTGAATAAGATGTCAAGGGTGGGCACTGGCTGCATGCAGCACAGAATTGCCTGCAGTAGGTTTTCTGTGTCCCCTTGTTTCCATCCTGTCCTCTTTGATATATATACCTCAACATCGAGAAAGGTCACTATCTCTGCACTGATGTTTGCTGTAAAATGCAGGTTTATATCGTTATTGTTAAGACTCTCTATACAACTTTGTGCCTCTGACAAGGTCCCTTGCCAGATTAAAAACAGATCATCAATAAACCTTAACCATAATTTCACATTGTTGCGCAATATCACCTCAAAAGACTTATTTAGGACCAGCTCCTCCCACCAGCCCATATGTAGACATGCGTAGCGGGGGGAGAAGCTGGCCCCCATTGCTACGCCTCGCAACTGTTGGTATAAAGCAGTTTGAAACATGAAAATGTTATTATTCAAACAAAAGTCAATCATATTGATTAGCATTTTGCTGTGCTGTTCGAATTGGGCTGGTCTTTTTCTAAGGTAGTGCTGTACTGCCCTTATTCCATCTTTGTGGTTGATGCTTGTGTATAGTGCTGTTATGTCCATCGTTATTAGTAAATAATCATCATGCCACTTAAATTCATGGATTTTAGCTAAAAAGTCGCCCGTATCTTTTATGTAAGAGGGAAGTTGTTGAACGTGCTCTTGTAAAAAATAGTCCACATATTGTGATGTTTTTTCTGTTAGGCTATTTTTTGCAGAAATTATAGGCCGTCCAGGGGGTTTGAGGGGGCTCTTGTGTAGCTTAGGGATGAAGTAAATGACAGGTGTAGTTGGTGTGTCATTTTTTAGGAATTTATATTCATCCATAGTTAGCATTCCTGCACTTCTCCATGCTAGCAGTTTGTTGTAGTATGAATTGTATGTTGTTTTTAGAGAGAGCATATCACTCTTCCGGTAGCATTTGCGATCAGCAAGTTGCTCCATAGCTTCCTCTATATACTCTTTTTCCCGCAGATTACCAGATTTCCCCCTTTGTCGGCATTTCTTATGATGATCTGACTGTTCTTTTTCAATTTGGCCATGAGTTGGTGGTATTGAATTTCCTGTTTGTTAATTTTTTCTCTTTTGTTTGCTCTTATCTTGTGGTTCAGTCTTTTGATTCCTGCAATAGTTTGTTCATGAAAAATGTCAATTGAGTCTCTAGGTGTTATTGGGGTGAACGTTGATTTTGGTTTGAAGGGTGTGGTTACGTTAAGTTGCCCTTTATTGCTGCCAGTTGATTCTCCTGTCAGTTCAGATGTTTGGCTGACCCCTGCTGACAGTGTGTTCTCTTGGGCTAATTCTTGTAAATCCCTTTGTATTGACTGGTCTGAGGCAGTTAAATTGAATGAGGGTGATACTTGTGACATTGTGTTGTTGTTATTTAACTGTGAGTCACAACTTGCCTTCTCTCTATGTAAATGCAATTTCTTTAACTTCAATTTACGTACCCCTTTAAAAATATCCATTCTTGTCAAAGCATAATTAAAAGTACTTTCAGGGCAGTATGAGAGGCCCAGGGATAATAACTGTTCCTCTGCCTTGTCACCTTCAAACTCCTCACCCACGCCTACAAATCCCTCCACAACATCAGACCCAAATACCTCAACGAGAGAGTATCATTCCACGTACCCAAGAGGAACCTTCGCTCCGCAGACCTCGCCCTGGCAGAGATCCCCCGCATCCGCAGAAACAGAACCGGCGGGAGAGCTTTCTCCTACATCGCAGCCAAAACCTGGAACGAGCTCCCTGTGAACATCAGACGCTCCCCGACCCTGCACACGTTCAGGAAGGACCTCAAGACCTGGCTCTTCGACTGATCCGGAGCCGCCCCTCCCACCCCCAGCACCTTGAGACCCTCACGGGTGAGTAGCGCGCTTTACAAACCCCTGATTGATTGATTGTTTAGATCAACGTTTGCCAGATTGATTATTGTATTGTTAGAACCAGTGTTGGGGGTTAATTGCGTTTCCATCTGCGCACATTTTGTTTCTTTTGCTCTCCTTCGTTTGGCCTTGCGCCTCTCCCGGCCTTTGGTTGTTCTGTTTTTGCCTGTCTGTTTTGTTGTGCTCGTGGCCGTAGTGTTTGTCTTCTTTCCCAGCATAAAAAATCGACTTCTTCCTCTAATGATAATTTTGAAGGGATTTGTGCGCCTCTGGCATTTCTGGACTCTAGCTCCGTTTCGCTCTCCAAGTCAGAGCTAAGATCTGAGGTAGATGAATCTGCAGGTTTTCCCCTGTTGCTCGCAGCACTTGTTTTGGCGGCACTCGCTCCGCTGTATTTTGAGATCTTTAAAGAATCATATTTTTTAGCAAACGTAAAGATGCGGCCACACTCGTAGTCTGCCTTATCTCTGTGAAATTTAAATGTTTTGCGTTCACGAATTTTCTCCTCCTCTTTACGTAGCCTTTTGGTCATTTCTTCACGTAATTTTATTGCCTCTTCGTTCCGCCCCATTTGACTGAGTTCGTCATTTAGAGTATCGATCTGTTTCTGTAGTTTTATTCGGTCTGTTTCTGCATATTTTACAAGAATGGTGACCAGCTTTCTGGACGACTCCAAGTTGGTTTCGGCCCAGTCTTTCATCATCCTGGGGTTGGGGTTTCATAGCTGGGAGCTATTAAAATTCTAAGTCCCCGTGGGATTCTTCCCACATCTAAGTATCTTTGGAGGGATTCCCCCTCCCACCACTTGCTTTGCTCGCTCTTCATCAGTTTTTCTAAGGACCTGAATTTGTCTCTTAGACTGGTATTTACATTTCCTGCTGGTGTATTCTGGGAAATTGAGTTTATATATGTGTGTGTGTGTATATACATTTACACACACACACATATATAAAGTCTAACATAATTAAGAAACATATTTATTTTACATTATATTAGTTTTAAAAATATTTAAATTGTATTAGTATGAATATATGTATATATATATATACACTCACATATATATATTTATATAAATAAATGTAAAATAAAAAAATAATATAATGTACATTTTTTATAATTATGTTATTATATGTATATGTATATATTTATATAAATGTAAACATATATTTGTGTGTTTATGTAAGTATATATTTATATATAGTTTTACATTTTCGTGTAATATATTTAATTTACATTATATTTAAATTATAAATTAAAATATTTTATATTTACTGCATTAAACTCTATTTATATTTAAAAATCTATATTTTTGGATGGTATTAGTGTCAATGGTATTTTTGTACTTACCACTATAAGTATGCTGATGGTAATGCATATTTTTGACACAATATTTTTGAGAACTTTGGGCCTCATTTCGATGTCGGTCGGAAAACCTCCGACCGCTGGTTGGAGGCTTTCCAACCGACATGGAAAGTTTGCACTCCGACCGCCGAATTACAATGTCGGCGGTCGGAGTGTAAACCGGCCGGGGAAACTGACTTGGTTTCCGCCGTCGGGATTATGATGTTGGTTTCCGACAGCCTTTTCCTGTCGGCATTTCTGACATGGAAAGGCTGTAGGAAAGAGACTTTGGGAGCCCCTAGCAGGGCCCCTTCTCCCCTGGTCCTCCGGTTGTGGCCCTGGGGGGCACCTATGGTCCCCCCCTTCACAACCCTGCACCGTGATGCCACACGGTGCACGGATGTGCAAAAACTTCCATTGTACAATGGGAGCTTGTGCTGTGGGCGGTTTCGGACCGCAGCACAAGCTCCCATTGTAAAATGGAAGTTTACGACTGCACCATACAAAAATTTCACTCAGTGTTTGCTGAGGTCCTGCATTGAGGATGCGTCATGCAGCAGTGATTCTGAAGAGCTGCGGGGCTATGATGGAAGGTCCTGCATCAAGTATGTATTGCACAGATGGGAGTCCCAAAGAGCTGTGAGGTCCTGCATCAGGGAAGCTTCGAGCAGCAGTAGTTCTGATGCAGAGCTGTGAGGCGATGTGTCACACTGCTTCAGTTCTACTAGAACAGCAGTTGGGAGACAGAGCACCTTCAAGCCCACTTCTTAGGGTCCAGGACTGGGTTGGCTGCACTTGGGAGGGAGGACTCTCAGCAGGCAGAGTACAGGTGCAAGGTTCAAGGTGGTTGAAGCCTTTTCTGTCCCTGATGCTCTAATCAGGAGGCCAGCCAACTAGCCCTTGGAATCACTCTGGTAATCCTGGGTTCAAGATTCGGGTACAGTCCTTCTCACTCAGGTAGTAGGGCAGCTGATTATGTTATGTTATGATAGTTTAACTTATAATGCGCACTAATCATCCCGGGAGGGGTATCTTGGCGCGGCTCAGATCGCAGGCAAATAAACAAAACTATTAGACCAAAAACAGCTCAGTCTTCAGAAGTTTTCCGAATTTAAAGTGATCTGTACATTTGTGCATGTGTGGGGGTAGCACATTTCAGTAGCAGAGCAGCAGAGTGGCAGTCCTCCTTGCAGCAGACCAGCACAGCAGCCTTTCTTTCTGAGTCTTCCACAAGTCCAGACGTGTACTCAAGTGTTGGGTCCAATGGGCCAATATTTATACCTGGTGCTCACTTTGAAATAAGATAGACCTCTGGAGTACTCCGCCTACAGAATTCCCTTCCTCCTTACCCTGGCTTGTCTGGGGGCACAAAAGTTTGCGATGCTGGTCATGCAGTGGTGAAAGTTCGTACTGGTAGTGTAGGGGTCTTTGAAGAGGAAGAGGATGAGTTGGGTGTCGCCCTTGTTGGAGATGATGTTGATTCCATGGGATTTGACGACTCTGGCTTTCGGTGTCATGTAGGTGTTGAAGAGGGTGGGACTGAGTAATGAGCCTCGTAACTCCACAGATAGTCTCCTTGGGTGGGGAGGCGAAAGGTTGAAGTGGTACCCGCTGGGTTCTGCCGGTGAGGAAGGAGCCGATCCATCTGAGGGCAGTTTCTTGGACTCCGAAGTCATGCAATCTGGCGATGACCATGTGGTGGGAGATGATGTCGAACGCAGCGAAGAGATCTAGGAGAATTAGCGCCGATGTCTCCCTCTGAACGAAGAGGGTCCGGACGTCGTTGGTGGTTGCGATCAGGGCTGTTTCGTTGCTGTGCTTGCTGTGGAAGCCAGATTGGGAGTTGTCCAGGAGGTGCTTTTGTTCCAGGTAGGTAGTCAGTTGATGGTTGATGACCTTTTCGATGTCTTTGGCTGGGAAGGGTAAACAGGAGATTTGTCTGTTGTTATTGAGTTTGCCGGGATCCGCAGATGGCTTTTTCAGTAGGGCGTTGACATCTGCATGCTTCCAGTTTTCGGGGAAGGTGCGAGTGGTCAGGGAGGCGTTGATTAGGGTGGTAAGTTCTCAGCTGATCCTGGTGGTTCTGAGGTTGAAGATGTGGTGCAGGCAAGGGTTGGTGGGTGCCCCTAGTATATTGATCTCGTGATCGTGGTGGTTTTCTCAGTGGTGAGGAAGTTCCAGGCAGTGAGTCGGGGTTTCATTGCAGGTGTGGGGTTGTTGTGCTGGTTCTTGAAGAAGTCAGCGGGTCTGCTTCGGGCATTGACATTCATGTAGATTTTGGCGATTTTGGCATGGAAGAAGTTTGGGGGTTGTTACAAAGGTCATGTGAGGGGGTGATGTTGTTCATTGCTGCTGCAGTGTTGGAGAACTCCTTTATGAGGCTGAAGAGTTTTTTGCTGTTGTTGGAGCTGGTTTCAATGCATGTCGCCAGGGCCTTTTTTTGTAACCCTTAGTTGTCGATGGTAGCGGTTGAGTGCAGTTTTGAAGGCGTATCTGTCAGTGGTATACCTGCTGGGCCGCCATTTCCTTTTGAGTTGTTTGCAGAGGCGTTTGGAGTTCCTGAGGTCACGGTCTCTCAGCTGGCTTGTTTTGTGGCTCTCCTGTGTCTTGTATTGCAAATGGGGGTGATGCTGTCGGCACAGTCTGTGAGCCAGTTGTTGAAGTTTATGATGTTTTGGTCCAGGTTGTTAAAACGAATGGACTGGGTATAGCCAGGGTTTCCGTCCATTCAGATTTTGAGATTTTGCCCCAGCTGTGGTGGGGGCGCTAGGCGGCTTGGGGTTGGAGGTCCTGGTGGGGGGTTGATGTTAAAGTGGACAATGGTGTGGTTGGACTATGTGATTTCTGTGGTGTGGCTGTATTTAATTCTGTCGCTGGAGGTGAAGATAGGTTCTAGCATGTGGCCTGCGATGTGCGTGGGGTGGTGGACCTTTGGATGTGTGTAGCAGGGGTTGGTCTAAGGGCCTGGACACCACCCTACTCACCACAGAATGTACAATTTCCGCTGTGGCTGTGCACAGCTGCGTTTGGCCGCAGGACTTGGTGTCTTGCCAGATCTTTTGCCTAACACCCAGAAGCAGCCAACTCACTCTGCGAACAGCCTTTGACCATGCACAGTTGAAGATGGCTGCAGCCAACCTGCAGTGGAATGTCCAACCAGTGCTGCACACTGCATTTGTAGGTGTGGCCTTTTGATTTTACTGAAATAATATGTGTAATATAATTAATTAAAGAGGCTTCAGTCAGCTCTCTTCATCCATTGGTCTATTGTTGTGTCATTCACATTTTGCTTCCTCCCACAACAGCATACAGTACAGGGCAGTGTACTGGCTAACTGCACTTTGAGTGACAGCATTTTGTCCGTTTACAACAACCTCATCCACACACAATGTAGTTCCTTTCAGTGCCAGTGTTTTTGTTGTAACTGTATTATTCAGTGTTTTCTTTGCGCTTGCAGCCGGATGTGATAGCTACCAGATGTGAGCACAGGGCACATTCCAGATTTATCTATTGCTGTCTCCTGCTAATGCTATTGTAAATTCATTTTCAGTGGCCTTTGTCTGACTGCTGCTGCGTCACAGCATACCAGATTGTGTCCATTTGAAAACAATTTTTATAAAGTAATCCTCGTTTTATTATGCACTCAATGAAGTGCATTTATAGCTGCAGTTTTCGATCTCATACAGATATGTACTTTAATTGAAGACTACAGTTATACTCTTAAACACGTCCTGCTTACATGGCTTTTTAGTTTGCTTTCAGTGCTCTTGTATGTTGTGCTTATACAGATATATTACAAATTAAAGCTATGCCATTTATTCTATCTATCTATCTATCTATCTATCTAGCTGTTAGTCTGTATACCTACCTGTCAGCCTGCCTACCTTCCTGTCTTCACAGCTCTATCAGTCTGCCTGTCTGTCTTATCTGTCTATCTATATAAGGGACCCTATCTATATCTATCTTAGCAGCACTATTGATCTATCTCTATCTATCTGTACAACTTTATCAATCCATCTGTCTGTCTGTCTGTCTACCTAGCTATCACCAGTCTGACGACCTGTTTGCCTAACTATCTACATGTTACCTATGTGTCTGCCTAGCTATCTACCGGTCTGTCTATCTATCCTCTATATACCTGTCTACCAACCTGTCTATCTGCCTGTTGATCTGTCTCCCTACCTATCTATCTTTTGGTCAGTCAGTCAGTCTATCTGTCTGTCTGTCTGTCTGTCTATCTATCTATCTATCTATCTAGCTAGCTAGCTAGCTAGCTAGCTAGCTATTGATCTTTGCAACTCATCAGTCTAACGGTCTGTATATCTATCTTCACAACTCTATCTTTCTATGCAATCCTATCTATCTGTCTGTCTATTTATATATCGGTCTATCTTAGCAACCCAATTTATCTACATGTATCCTAGCAGCCCTATCTATCTTTAATCTCTTTTCAACCCTCTCTATCTATTTGTAAATCTGTCTATATCTGTCTTTGCAAATCAGTCTATCTCTCTGTCTGGTTTTGCAAGCCTTTCTTTCTGTCTGTAATACAGACTTGCACAAAAATGACAAAATAGCATTTACAAAGGCAAGTGTCTGGCAGCCAATGCCAGACTGATTGGCATTTTTAGGTCTAGTGTTAACCAAGACATTTTGATTTAACTAAATTATCTGTAAAACATAGTTATAGGGGTTTTCAGCCAGACTTCCTCTAGTAGCCTGTGTCATTCACATTTTTCTTTCACCCACTCCAGCATGCATCATGTGGCAATGGGTCAACCCACTTTAGCCACTGACTAATTCCACTGTGAGTTACGGCAGGCTGCCACTTCATAACATACAACAAAATAGTCCTGTCGGTGACAGAAACAATTCTGGAAAACCAGTATTTCTTAAGGTAAACTAAAAGCATATCTCAACATATGAATGAAGGAAAAAAAGAAAGAAAACACACAGCCAGGAGGAAATTACTGCACAAAGCAAGTATTATGGCAAACGTACATGAAACTCTCTATGTACATGTCAATAAAGGTTGCTCTAAAATGTGCAGAAGTGTGACGTAAGTGCTCGTGCAAAGTGACATGTGAAAGGTGTGTACTTTCAGAATCATGTGTAATATCCGATTGACCATTCAGTATTGTCGACCTCAGTGACATTAGGCATTTGCTCTCAATTAGTCAGTGTAAATACATACTGTTGCCAATGACTTGTGTTATTGATTCCTTTGGGAATTGCCAGAAAACACTGCCTCTTCTCGAGTGGTCATATGAGACTTTCAGTGGTCAGTGAGGATAGGAGGAATGCAGATCTTTAATTCAGACAGTGGACCAGCATTCATTGTGAAAGCTCTTGCTGACACAATGTCTGCTGAAGGAGTTCTCCTGCTACTCTCACATCCAATCCATCTGCAATAAAACGGAATTGTTATGCGAGCCAATGGTATGCTTATAAAAGCCTTGACTGCTGTGCTATTTGACTCAGAAATGTTGTAGTACCACAGCCTGTGTCAGGAGAGAAGAGCACTTAATAACAAACTGAGAAGTGTATTATAAAAGATGTTTTTAGATGTATTAGGCTCCAGATCTCCTGCTCTCAGAATAGGCGGAGTCACAGCCTGAATCAAATGTCAATCTTTTGCAGACCTTCCAAGAAACAAGAATGAAACTTTCAGCAATGAAGGCATCACCAGACTCCGCCTCCAGAGCCTAAGCTGCTGGAGGCTATTTCCTGAGACCTGGAACATAGTGGAAGAGAAGATTTCCAAAAAGACACGATTCGGACTTTAATACAGACCACCCGTTCCAGTTCTTGGGGCTGAAGGCACACGCACCATGATCCTGCCTCCTTTTCCTGGTGGTAAAAAGAATCGAAAGGTATTGATTTAGTGACAGCGACCGTGCAGTTGTGGTACCATCTTCTGCACCACCAGAGGAGATTAAATCACTGTGAGACACATTTCCTCCAGAAGAAGCAATAGTTGTTTTTCGTACTCCTGTTACAGGCAGCCTGATGTCTGAAATTATCTTATGGCATACTTGGATTAATGATCTCATGCAAGACATTGAAAAGGTAAGTCTCAAAATTCCCAAGAGTGCGTAAAAAATGTATGATCTGACTAACCAGAAAAACAGTCTGAATCGGCTTAATGGTTCAAAGTACATGAAAATGCCATAGCTACATGAGCTGATATTTACGTGGTGAAACCCTTACTTGTTTTCTGACATGTTTATGATAGTTATCTAGAATGGTTGCTACATAGCTATCCCAAAGTGTCCCAATAAAACCAACTTATGAAGTTAAATATTTTCTTAATTTACATATTGGATATTTTATTGCCCAACCCGGAGACCGCTTTAAAAACTCACAAGTTTAGCATTGATTATAACATTGGCATCTTCAGTTTAATTTTATATTCACTAAGGGGCCAATTCCGATGTCGCTCGGAAACTGTTCCGAACGAATCGGTCTTGGAATAGTTTCCGAACGAATTGGGCCCTGCGAGTCCAAATGACCAATTACGATGCTTCCCAACATCGTTCGGTCGGACTCGCATTGACTTCAATGGGAGCCTGTGCTTTGAACGAGAACACAGGCTCCCATTGGAAAAAGGAGTGGTTGGGGAAAACCTTGCACCCTGTGGTGGGCACCCCATGGTGCCTGCCACATTGTGCATGGTTGGGAAGAGGGGTCCCTTGGGTACCCCCACGGGCCCCAATCGGACGCCTCTGGGTGATCCAATGTACACTATAGTACGACCATTATGTGGGTGGACATGCTTGTGATCATTGTCATGTCTTTGCTTGCCTGAGAGCAGAAGATGCAGAACAAGGTGAGGGCACTGCACCTATTATTTATTATCTATCCCCTCTCCACCACATTTGTTCCTCTGCTCATGGGACAGGTTGCCTCCACCGATGCTCTCCTTACCCTATCCCTTACTAGAATGCTTTGCTCCTCCTCTCACTTTCTGTCCAGTTCTAGAGGCAGGAAGTAGTGTCCAGTTTCCTGTGAGGACTATATCTTACAGGGTGCTAGTGCTAGCCTCACAACATCACAGTCATTTCTCATTTTTATGATTCAACAGTATGACAGTCCTGACACTCCTGCTTTGTATCCCGTGCGATCGGTAACAGTCAGGTATTGGTACCCAGGACCATATGATATGGTGCTGACTTGAGCTGTCGTGCTTTTGGGCCAAGTGTTATGATTTATTGAATATAATGGCAGTATACAATGCTAAGCGTAGATGATTGTGATCCCAAGCAGAGGACTGGATCACAGTCCCTGTACAAAATATAATGTTTCCTGGAGTCTTGAGGGCACTCTGTGTCATTGTGACAATCTGGGAAAAGGTATGCTAATCCCGATTTCAAGAGTGAATGCCGAATCTTTGTTGTTATGCTTGTATGAATGAATATAGACTATACATTCACAAATTCAAACATTATAAGAGTTTTGCTATTCACATCTTTTTATAAGTGAATTTAAATAATATATTTAAAATGCGGGCCATGTTCTTTTCAGCAATAGTACGCACTGAGAAAGCCAGTTCGTCAGGTTTTTTTTTATAAGTGAAATGACTTCTTGGTTGATTGGAGAGTTAGTGAAAAGTTGGTCTGGTAGAAGAATAAATATGTAGGTGACTGAGTGCTATTGCGACTTAAGGTGGAGGGTGTCTTTGATGGGCGTGTGGTTTAAGAGGTTATTCCAGTTAGGCTTTTACCGGCGAGCTCCAGCACCTACCATGAGACTGCAGAGAAGAAATACTGATCCTATTCTGCATCCATTCGGTGATTAATATTGGCAAATGTTCACTTTCCAGTCCAGCATTATAAAAAAATAAAAAAATTATGTTCTGCAAATGTCAGACGACCTTTCATGGATTCCTGGAGATTTTGAGCAAAATGAACTAAAACTTGAAGATGTCATGTGGTTAGAGGAGAAATGTTGGAGAAAATTGATTATACACACGCACAGAAACATACACACATGCACACACTAACCCTTTAGTTTGTCTTCAAGTGAGGGCAGTATTTTGGAGCTACACCATTGGGCTTGGATAGGACTAAAGCTCCAAAAGTAAATATACGTCTGACAAATGTACAATTTGTGTTGATTTTATCCCTTGCTATCAGCAGTCCACATGTAACACCTGTGAATTATGGTGGCTTTTGGCTAACTTAATAAGACTTCAAGAGACTCTGGGGCTGATTTAGAGTTTGACAGAGATGGTAATCTGTTTCAGCAGCAATGGAGTACTGTCTCCGCCATCCCAAAGTCTGCCTTACTGTTTTAGAGACAGATGGACCTTAAGTATGTTGACGATGAAGCCTTTTCCTGCTCTGTTACTGACATACTCCTCCGATAGCCCTATGGAGTACAGGCTGTCTGAGGTTAGCCATCCGACTGCTCGTCCAATTTTGAGTGGTGATCAGATGGTTCTTTTTTGCTGTCCATCACTGTCAGGTAAAACTCACCATGAAATCTCCCATGATGTGGCGGTCATTCATAATCAGCAGCTTTTATTTCGGTTAAAAAACATTTAAAGCATAATACAATTTTACATATTAGCTAATACAATATAAAATGTAGACAACAAATCACATAGTTTAGAAATAGTAATAATTCAATCATATAAATAAATACAATAGCCTTGCTAGCACTTTTTCCATAAGATGCTAGTAGCAATTTATATTTCAAGCCATACTATTTAGTACAACATCATAATTTAAAATTTCAAAGCCATCTTTTCTCGGACAGTTGCAACTGCAAATAAACACTTGCTTAAGCCGAAAACTATATAAGGGATGGTTACAGAATTCTTAAAGCTTTTGATGTTTCCTAAACCCCATATTGTTACAAATCGGGCAAATTCATTTCCCTCTGAGCCTCTCATAAGCCCTACAAACACATGTGCGATAGTTTCTATGCTACCGATAGTACATAAGGTGCAGATAGAGTAATCTTTGGTATTATTGTGCAACTTCCACTTTGCAGTATAAGCCTCAATTTGAAGGATTTCGTACCGAAACTTCATGTAAAATACTTTCGCCTGACTGGGTTGGATTGTACCAAGGAATTCTTCTAAACTAGGATTAGCATTAACCCCTTAACTGCTGGGCCTTTCCCCCCCCAGTGCTGAGCCCTTTTTTGGCTATTTGGGGTAGTTCACGGTTAGGCCCCTGTAACTTTTTGTCCACATAAGGTATCCACGTCAAATTTGCGTCCTTGCGTCCTTACCCACGGTTTGTAAATTAGCCAAAATACAGCTACATTTAGGGGTTTTGGTGAAAAATTGGAAAAAAGTGCCAAAGAAGAAAGCGTCTGTTTTTTCCCCTGCAAATGGTATCAATAAAGCGTTTGCGGTGATAAAATTGCCATTGTTCCAGCTTTCAGGAACAGGCAGACTTTTGTTAGAAAACCCAAATTTTCTACACAGTTTTGGCATTTTAGTGGGACATAGCCTATTTTTTCGATTTTTTGTGCTTTCAACCTCCTTTCAATTAGTGCTAGAAACTGATGTAAAACCAATAATTTATCCCAGAAAGCTATACATTTCTTAAATGTAGACAAAATTCTGACTTCAGCAAGGGGTCATTTGTGTAGATCCTTCAAGGTTTTCCTATAGAAAGTAACAATTCAAATTAAAACATATTGAAAATAAGTTGAAAAAAACTGCTATTTGTGTCTGCATTTTCACCTGTAACTTCTTCTAAGTATGACAGATTTTTACAAGCAATATACCGTTATGTCCACTGGAGCCTTATGGTTGCAGGGGTATATAGGACTTGTAGGTTCACCAAGAATCCGAAGTGCCCAGAGCCAATAACTGAGCTGCACCTTGCTATGGTTTTTCATTGTGTACCGGGTATACAGCAATTCACTTGGTAAAATAAAAAGTGTGGAAAATAGGTATCAAGGAAAACTATGTATTTCCGAAATGGGAACAACATATAGAGTTTAGAAGCAATGTTTATTTGCACAGCTCCGTAAATGTAAATCCAGTACTTGTATAGCGCACGAATCACCCCCGAAGGGGTATCTCGGCGCTGGGGGCCGTATATGTGGGTACCTATACCAGCATGTGAATTAGAAGGCATTTTTGAAAATTAATTCTTTTTTACACACTGTCTTACATTTGGAAGGGATAAATGCATAGAAAGTCAATTTTCAAAAACACTTGTTCTACTATTCTGTGTTTCTCTAAGTGTCCTGGTACAAATGGTACCTCACTTGTGTGGGTAGGCATAGTGCCCACGACAAGACATGGCCCAAAATGCAACGTGGGCACATCATTTTTTTCCAGTGAAAATTCACCCTTTTTTTGCAGTGTGCCTAGCTGTGGTTTTTGGACCCTAGCTCTGCCGGCACCTAGGGAAACTTAGCAAACCTATACATTTTTTAAAGCTAGACACCCAGGAGAATCCAGGATGGGGTGACTTATGTGGTTTTCAGCAGGTTTTGTTACCCACAATCCCTTGCAAACGTCAAACTTTGTAAAAAAAAAACACATTTTCCTCACATTTCTGTGATGGAAAGGTCCGGAATCTGCGTGGATCCACCAAATTCCACCCACCCCGCATTCCCCAAAGTGTCTCAATAAAAACGGTACCTCACTTGTGTGGGTAGGCCTAGTGCCCGCAACAGGATATGGCCCAAAACGCAACGTGGAGACACCACATTTTTACAGTCAAAACTGACCCTTTTTTTGCAAAGTGCCTAGCTGTAGATTTTGAACCCTAGCTCTGCCGGCACATAGGGAAACCTAGCAAACCTATACATGTTTGAAAACTAGACATCCAGGGAAATCCAGGATGGGGTGACTTGTCTGGCTCTCACCAGGTTCTGTTACCCACAATCCCTTGCAAACCTCACATTTTGTCCAAAAAATCAAATTTTCCTCACATTTCTGTGGTGGAAAGTTCTGGAATCTGCGTGTATCCACAAAATTCCACCCACCCCGCATTCCCCAAAGTCTCTCGATAAAAACGGTACCTCACTTGTGTGGGTAGGCCTAGTGCCCACGACAGGAAATGGCCCAAAACGCAACGTGGAGACACCACGTTTTTACAGTCAAAAGGGACCCTTTTTTTGCAAAGTGCCTAGCTGTAGATTTTGAACCCTAGCTCTGCCGGCACATAGGGAAACCTAGCAAACCTATACATTTCTGAAAACTAGACACCCGGGGGAGTCCAGGCAGGTATGGCTTGCGTGGACCCCCCCAACGTTTTCCTACCCAGAATTCCCTGCAAACCTGAAATTTAGTTGAAAAATCACTTTTTTGTCAAATTTCTGTGTGGGAAAGTTGTGGGACCACCGGGCTGACACAAATTGCCTACCACCCAGAGTTCCCCCAGGTCTCCCGATACAAATGGTACCTCACTCGTGTGGGTGGCCTAAGTACCCGCGACAGGCAAGGGCCCAAAACATATTGAGGAGACATCAAAATTGCCTATCACAAAATGACCTGGTTTTGCAGGGGGGGGACCTGGGTTTTTGGCCCCGGGCTCGCGGCCATATAGGGAAACCTATCAAACTCACACATTTCTGAAAACTAGACACCCGGGGGAGTCCAGGGAGGTATGGCTTGCGTGGATCCCCCAATGATTTCTTACCCACAATCCCCTGCAAACCTCAAATTTAGCTGGAAAAAATCACATTTCTGTGGTGGAAAGTTCTGGAATCTGCGTGTATCCACAAAATTCCACCCACCCCGCATTCCCCAAAGTCTTTCGATAAAAACGGTACCTCACTTGTGTGGGTAGGCCTAGTGCCCACGACAGGAAATGGCCCAAAACGCAACGTGGAGACACCACGTTTTTACAGTCAAAAGGGACCCTTTTTTTGCAAAGTGCCTAGCTGTAGATTTTGAACCCTAGCTCTGCCGGCACATAGGGAAACCTAGCAAACCTATACATTTCTGAAAACTAGACACCCGGGGGAGTCCAGGCAGGTATGGCTTGCGTGGACCCCCCCAACGTTTTCCTACCCAGAATTCCCTGCAAACCTGAAATTTAGTTGAAAAATCACTTTTTTCTCAAATTTCTGTGTGGGAAAGTTGTGGGACCACCGGGCTGACACAAATTGCCTACCACCCAGAGTTCCCCAGGTCTCCCGATACAAATGGTACCTCACTCGTGTGGATGGCCTAAGTACCCGCGACAGGCAAGGGCCCAAAACATATTGAGGAGACATCAAAATTGCCTATCACAAAATGACCTGGTTTTGCAGGGGGGGGACCTGGGTTTTTGGCCCCGGGCTCGCGGCCATATAGGGAAACCTATCAAACTCACACATTTCTGAAAACTAGACACCCGGGGGAGTCCAGGGAGGTATGGCTTGCGTGGATCCCCCAATGATTTCTTACCCACAATCCCCTGCAAACCTCAAATTTAGCTGGAAAAAATCACTTTTTCTACACATTTTTGTGTGGGGTCACTGTGCCGGCACAATGTCCTACCACCCAGCGTTCCCCTTGGTCTCCCGAGTAAAATGATACCTCACTTGGTGGTCCATTCACACGCCATTCACGCACCACACACAAGACTTCCATACCACCAGCCACGGGCCCAATCAACCAGATCACTTGCACTCACATAAACATACCGCCGCCAATCAAGGGCCCATCACATTCATATGCCACAAGACATAATGAGTTTGACTACATTTTACCACCTGTCAAGTCTCCGCCTCCGACTTCCTGAACGTTACCGAACGCATGCCGAGTGAATCTTTACTAATGGCTCCCATGACAGCCACATGAGGCTCAGGAAGGACATGTCTTTCATGCGCCTTTAGTGCACTTACTGTGCTAAATCCAACTCCTTCCAGTTTGTGGATGCAAGTTGGGGGGTGCCCAAGTATGCCGCAAAGCCATTCCTCGAGTTGAGCAAGCAAATCTGCCTTTGAAACTAAGGCAAACATGCTGGAAATTTTCAAAAGCTTTCTAAAGAGATCATAAACTATGAAGAACGGTTGAATGTGAAACACGGGTAGTCCGTGACAACGTAGCATACGTCCAATCCACCGTTATGTGCAGTGACTGTAATGCACTTACCATACAGCAAACTGAACATCTACTAAGCTCTAACGGAGAATGAACATGGCAAGCAGCATTGACCCATAAGTACTATAGTAAATTCAGTGCGAGAGTGGCAGCAATGGATTTGAGTCCATGGGTGAAGATGAAGTCATGAACAGTATCTATACTACCTTTACTATCTGCCTTCTACCTTTGCAATATTTCTCGGAAAGCGCACCTACCGTAAGCTGTTCTAACGCATTCGTGTGTCTGTCCTCATCAGAGTCCTGACTAATCTTGTCTAATTGTCCAGTGACCCTATACTAATGCCTTCCATCTCTAACTACTTGAAGCTTGAGAAAACGTTTCTGTCACGTGCCATCAATGCTCTCACTGTGCTAAATCCAACTCCTTCCAGTTTGTGGATGCAAGTTGGGGGGGGTCCGAGTATCCCAGTAGGCCATATCTCGAACTGAGCGAGCATATCTACCTTTGAAAATAAGGCAAACATGCTGGGGTATATTGCCTAAAGTAATAAGCCAAACAAATGGCATGTGGGTCTCATTCTCCGACACTTTTACTTTGACAGCGTGAAAACTCAATTACTAACTTGCATCATATACAATGTTATTGAGAAAGGGTACAGGACACAATATCTTGTATGATGATTGTTTTCACATCTTAAATTAAAGATGTGAAAACAATCTTCATACAAGATATTGTGTCTTGTATCCCTTTTCAATAACATGGTTCTGATACAAGTTAATAATTGAGTTTGCACACTTTCAAAACAAGTAGAAATGTTGGTGAATAAGTCCCATTGGATATTTGTTTGACTTAATACAATTACTATGGTTCTCAATGGCATTCAGGGTGGTCCTTGTGTAGTATACATAAGTTCCCTAACAAGCACTTCAAAATCCAGTCAAGCCTTTAACTTTCTGCCAAACTGGGTACTCCGTGACAACGTGGCGCATGTTCTGTCCACCAGTATGTGCAGCGTGGGAACTATAATGCACTTGTCAATTGGCGAACAGAACAACTACCACGTTCTGAAAGCAGATAAAGGTGTTGAGAAGTCCATGATTTCCTGAAGTCGAGGAACAAATATTCTGCAGCTGCTTGCCTAGTGAAGGAGTGGCCCATAGACAGTAGGTATCCATTCACACCAATTGAAAGGTTTACCTATTGGCAGCTCCACCTCAGTCAATTTCCCAGTATTTTGCTTTAGTATGATACAACATAAAGCAAGTAGGAAAACAGAAGGCAGGCTTACTTGGGCACTGGGGACAGTAAACACGAGTCTCCTGCCTCTTTCCCTGCATCGAGCACACTTTACAACGATGACATGGTCGCTCCTTTTTGGGTGTTGCAGGAATTTTATCAGCAAAGTGTCGCTCCTGCAGCCTTGCCACGTCCTCCAGAACACATGAAGTGGAGGCTGCTGCTTCTGTAGCAGTGAGACTTTCAATAACAGACAACTGAAAGTCAAGGAAAGACATGAGTCTTCCTGTGGTGGTCTGATGATAAACAACATTCGCATTGTATGTTGCCATCTGGATCAGGTGAGTAAACAGTTTCTTATACCAAGTGCGAGTTTTACGACTCGCATTGTATGGCTGAAGAACCTGGTCGTTCTTGTCCACTCCGCCCATGTACTTGTTGTAATCAAGTATACAGGTGTGCTTGTGGACTTCGGCCATTTGACCCTGATGCAGCGCGTACAATAAAAACTATTCTCCTCCTAGGTCACTTATAGGTCATCCAGGGGCAAACTATATTTTCTCACATCCACATGACGATGGGGCCCATAAACATCGCCTAACATACACGCACACACCTGGATTTCCTTTACAGCTTTACGAAATTCTGTATTCCTAGGAGAAGCATGAGAACTAAATGGAAAACACCATTTATGTACCGCTGGAAGGAGCCGGGATATCTTATTACCTTAACTTATCGCTTTCTTTTAGTTATTTCTTAAGATATTCCTGCTCATTGTTTGTCGATGAATCATTCATGTAAAAAATTAGTTCATAGTGATTAAGACCAGCTGAATCACAATAACCAATTACTGATGTCACAATCATTTAGGAAAATAACCACTGAGTCATTTTGGTTTAAAGAATCTTAAATTTTATATAATTTTAAAAGCATGAGAAAGAATTTAAACTTTATTCAATTATTCATTCATAAATTCAAATATTTATTAAGCATAATCAATTTATTGCAGAAAGGAAATTTTTGTCATGAAGCCAAAACCCTAATTACCTGCCTACCTTCCTAATTTAGCCTAATGATTTCTAACCTAAGTTTAAGAATTAGAAATAACCTGATACTCATACTCAACTGGAAAATTAAGACAGCAACAGCAACTTCAGCTCGTCAGCATCAGCTACCTGCAACCCGTCTCATCTAACAGTCTTTCAGCATCTCCCGCTCAGTAAGGGATCGATCAGGACCACCCAGCACTGGAAGCCACCAACACCAACACGACTCTCCAACTCCGCTCCTGACTGTGACTGCGACTGACCCCCTCCCACTAAGAGTAGGCCCTCTTATACCCTAATTCTAACTTTGCTAACTAATTGTTGCAACATTAATAACACGCTTTTCTTTCATTGGTCCATGCATGTCATCTTATTCATTCTTTTAATCAAGTTCTCTTGGATCCAATGGTCCTTGGATCATTTCCTTTCCCACACGTTCAAGACATGTTTCCATCCGCTTCGATCAGTACATTTGTAACTTCTTTCGATACATTCGAGAACTCCGCAGTCATTGTCCTTTCTCTTAAACTGGTTTCCCACGGGTCTTCTGCTGATCACCACGGCACACTATCAGTTCAATTAGGTCACATCAGCCTTGACCTTTTCTCGCATCCTAGCCTCTCAGCAACATCACGAGGTTAGTTTTTCTCCGACTTCATCCCGTGTCACATGTCCCCCTTGCGCCTGCGCACATCTTCCCACTGGCAGCCATTTTATATCGCCACTCGATTATACTTTAGAAGCACTAATTTGAAGTAAACAAAAACATAATTAAAATAGAGAAAAATAGCCTTTTCGTTTCCCTCCCGTCATCTACGTACCCCAATTAGTTATTACCTAGCAGAAAGCAACATTTAAACTGTTCCTTACTTACCATCACTATTGTTTTTGCAACAACACGTTTTATTTCTATGAAGCACAAAAACATGCATTTATTTTAAATTAGTACGCATTTATTTTTACGTTATAATTAGACATATGGACATCCATTAATAGATTATTTAGCACACACATTTGCATGTTACCTTTCCCACACATACAGTGTTGATTAATACATTTAAACGAACATTTTATTAATTATTTATAAAATTTGTTAGGGGTTTATATTTTTTATTTTCCCTGCTCCATCAACTCCCCCTTTGGTGATTTTTAAATCACCACATAAAACCCAAGTTATACTTCTTTTCAGGCAGCATGTCTTTTATCCTTTGCTTTCTGTTATTTACACATCTGTTTCTTCTTCATCTTGTCTTTTTGTCTCCTTATACATGTTTTCTTTCATTTTCTCCAACTCAATTTCACCCATTTCTCTCTCTCTTTCTTTCATTATTCTGTTATTTCTTTTTATCTTATTTTGTCTTACTTTTCTTTTTATACACGTTATTACTATTTTCAACACCATGGCTAACAATATTACTACAGTTGCTATTATTATAACTTTCCCTATCATTAGTCTACTCATTCTGGTCAACCAATTTGCTACCGAAGAAAACCCTCTACCAAGTTTTCCCAAAACATTTTCAACCTCCAGTGGAACTAGTTCTTTGTGCAAATTTGTAATATTTGTAATATACTTCTGTATATTTTCACTTTTATCAGGAATGTAAGTACAACAATGTTGGACTTTCAACATTCCACAGACTCCACCCTCTTTTGCCAAAAGAATATCAAGGGCAAGCCGATTTTGCATCACCATAGCTCTCATGGCAACCATTTCGGTATTTACCATTAAGAACCCTCCCGCAGTATCTGTAGACAAACGATCTACTACTGTGGATAACTTCCGAATTTTAAATGCATTCAAAGATATTCCCACTGCTGGTATTAATGCTCCAAAAATATCACCTACAATTTCTGAAAAACTTTCCCTCTTTCTACGTGTAAAGCTATTAATCATCTTGTATGTTCCTTTTTCTACTCTGTCCATGTGAAAGATTTTTGGAAAGACCAGGCCTACATAGCAAGTTCCATACCAATGGTCCGGTAACCTGTAATAAGCTCTATTCCCACAAATATAATAGATACCTGGAAATATTGGATCTTTTCCACCTTTGAATCCCCAACCTCCCAGAATTTGATAATTGTCATGGCAGATACTGGAACCTACAAAGTAATTGTCATAGACTGTCTTATTTCTCCTAATACACAACTTTCCTGTTTGCGGCCAATCTAATGTCATTGCTGCATTTATCTTTTTCCCTTCATGATTTCCTTCCTCAAACGTCCATAGATGTTTTCCTTCCTCTTTTATTGCTTCTTTTTGAAATTTCATTCTTCTTTCTTCAACCATTTCTAAAAATACTTTTTCTTCTTTCTTTAACTCACAGGTAAGGTTGTTACTAACTATTTCTTCTAACGTTAATTTTCTATGTTCTAAAAAGAATTCTCCTAAAACTTTTGCTGGTTTTACTTTGTTAAGTTCTGGTACTACTGGAATGTTTGCAAAAATCTTATCTATGTCAGTATAATAAGATTCTAATCTACCTGTTTTATAAAATAAACTTGCTATTACACTACATGTTATTCCATAAGTTAGAGGTAGGTGATGATAAGTCACACCTTCTGACACTGATGCAGGCAACTGCATACAAACATAACAATCTCTCACATCCATTGTCTCTACATATTCGTACAACAATTTTGTAAAAACATTTTTAGAAAAGTCTGTTACTGACTTATCCTTATGTAACTCTGCACTACTTCTTAGGATAACTGGTTCTTTAATATTAGTTTCTTTTTCTGGTTTAGTATCATTCTTTGCTTCTATTACAGCTAAACTAATAGGAATTGTGATTGCTAAAACTATCCATATGGTCATTAATAACCCTGTACAAAAGCAGCACATTTTGCACCATCTTTTTATAAACTCACATTTATCTCTTCTATCCCTAGTATTTTCCATTTTTCTTTTTCTATTTGTTAAGTTTCAGAAAATTGTGTCACTACACCTCAGAAATGACTTAGATGCCACTCTGCTTTCAAAAAAGTCTTTGCTTGGTACTTTCTTTTAATTCTCTCCAGAATTCTTTCGTTGTCACATCCGGTGATTTGTCACATCCAGTAAAATTGTCATGTCCGGCAGAAGCACTATAAGTCTTCACTTCAAGTTTGTTGCATCTCACCTTTTCCCATTCGACTTCTCAGTCTCTGGTTCTCGTGAGTGTTTTCTTCTTCTTTGTAATCTGTCAGTGCAATATACAGCCACTCAGGTGACTTATACTTTGCATTCACTTTCTTTGTTCTTTTGGACTTTTGTAATCTTTTTCCACTGGGTTTTTCTTGTCCCTTTTGACTTGTTATTTCATTCACTTGTTCAGCACTTTCGTCTCCTGCTCTTATTATTCTATATCTCAATTTTCTTATATAGCTGTTGGGCCAATTATCTCCTTTTCTTGGCCTTTTGGCTTCACCTTCTTTTTCTTCTCTTTCTGACTTCCAATTTCTTTTTCTTGATTCAGTTTTTGCCTTTTCCTCTTCTCCACTTTCTTCAGTTTCTGTTTCAACTGTTTCACTATTGTCTCTTATTTTGAAACTTATGATCTCGTCATCTCCTACTGGTGGATCTGTCTTCTCCTTCTTGTTTTCCCTTATTACTGTCCCTCCTCGGTGTTCTTCCGATTTGGTGTTTTCCTCCCTTTCTGCTTCTAAATTTCCCTGTTCTTCTGTTTCTCTATCTGTCCCTATTGCTCCTCGGGGTTCTTCTCGATTTTCTAACTTTTTGTGTACTTCTTTCCCTACTTCATCTATTAATATTATTTCTGAAGGATTTCCACCATAACTTGTACTTGGTTGTTCATCTAGCTCAATTTCTTGCTCAGTTTCTTCTCTAATTGGTTTATAACCCCAAGTTCTCCTTCGGAATTCTTCACAGTTTGCAACTGAATCATCAGATTCTGAATTTGTGTCAGATGTTTCCAGATGTCGACTTACAGGTCGATCTTCAAGTTCTGGAATTTCTGAATTTCTTCTTCTTCTTCTTCTTCTTCTTCTCTAGAGGTGTTTGCCGTTGGGGTTTCCAGATGTCGACTTTCAGGTCGATCTTCAAGTTCTGGCACCCTTTCTCTTATCCTTGTTGTCCCAGCTGTTAAACTTTTATCCCACACTTCCAGACGTCGACTCACATGTCGATCAGTAGGTTCTTGAACTCTGATTGTGTGGCTGGCATGGACCCAGTTCTTCACTCCTGCACACTTGACTGCAGTCGTTGTTACTAGGATTACCTGTCGTGGTTCGTCCCAGCGAGGAACTAGACAGTTTCTTCTCCTGTGGATTTTTATACGGACCCAGTCTCCTGGATTCAAGTCGTGGGCTGGTTTTCTTTCAAGAGTGGTCGCATCCGGTCCAACCTGATGAAACACAGAACGCACCACATCAGCCAGTCCCTTGCAATAATCCAGTACTAGATCATCAGTTATAGTTAATAACTTGTTGACAGGTACGTGTGCTTGTCTCATTGCTCGTCCCATGATCATCTCATGAGGACTGAGTCCAGTTTTCTTTTCAGGGATGCTTCTGATGGTCATCAGAACAAGAGGCAGTGCATCTGGCCATTTGAGTCCTGTAGCTTGACACATTTTTCCTAATCTGTTTTTAATTGTTCCATTAATCTGCTCCACTACCCCAGAAGCCTCTGGTCTGTAAGCACAATGTAGTTTTTGTTTAATACTCAATGCTTCACAAATCAATTGGATCAACTCATTTTGAAAATGTGTTCCTCTATCTGTCTCAACCGTGACTGGAAAACCATACCTTGGAATGAACTCTCGCAGCATAAGTTTTGCCACTGTTGTTCCATCATTCCTTCTTGTGGGGTATGCCTCCACCCAACGAGAGAACAAACAGACGACCACTAGAACATATCTTAGTCTGTTACTAGGGGGCATCTCTATAAAGTCCAACTGCATTCTAGTGAATGGACCTCCTTCTCGTCCTATTGTTCCTAGACTCACTACTGTTTTTCTTCCTGGGTTAAACTGCTGACAAATAAGACATCTTTGACAAAGACTTTCAGCAATGGCTCTGAATTTTGGGTTATACCAGGTTTGTCTAAAAAGTCTGATCATTGCATCTCTCCCAATATGAGCTTGTCCATGGTACATCCGTGCCATGTCTGCAATCATGCTATCAGGCATAACTGGTCTTTCGTCTCTGTATACCCACACACCATTATTTTCCTGTCTTCTACATCCTGCTTTTATCCAGTAATCTTTTTCCTCATCACTTGCAGTTTCTTGTAACTGTCTTACTTCATCCCATGTCTCGACAGTATTAGTAAAAAGCAAAGGACAAGAGACATGCTCTCTTTCTCTATTTTTGTTCATGGACACCATGTTCTCTGCACAATATTTGGCTATCTCATCGGCATAATTATTGCCGACGGCTATGTAATCTTCGTTTTTCTTATGCGCCTTGCACTTCACTACAGCAATTTGTTTAGGTAACTGTATCGCCTCAAGCAGCTTTTTAACAAAATCTCCATTTCTGATAGGTGTTCCTGCAGACGTCAAGAAACCTCTTTGTGACCAAATCTGACCAAAGTCATGTACGATGCCGAAACCATATTGGCTATCGGTCACAATCGTGACTCGTACATTCCTTCCTAATTTACATGCTTGAATCAAAGCAATCAGTTCCGCAACTTGTGCAGACCTTATTCCTTTCAGACAAGACGCTTCCATCACAGTTGCCACTGTGCACACTGCGTAAGCTGCGCTTAAAACTCCTTCTTTTGTTCTCAAGCATGAGCCATCCACAAACATGACATAATCAGATTCCTTTAACGGTTCATCTTTTATGTCAGCTCTTGGTTTCGTGCAATATTCCAGCACGTTCAGACAATCATGATCTACTTCGTCCTGTTCAATTATATTCTCCTCATCTGGCAATGATGTTGAAGGATTCACATTCATGCATCTATCTATGGTCACATTTTCAGCACTCAAGATGACTTTTTCGTACTTAGTCAGCCGACTATGTGTCATGTACTGTGTTTTTGTTCTTGTCAAAAGAATTTCTACTGAATGGGGAACATATACTCTCAGTGGATACCCCATCACTATACCTTCACTTTGTTCCAGACTTACACAAGTAGCAGCAACTGCTTTCAGACATCCAGGCAATGCTTTTGCTATAGGATCTAAAACAGCTGAAAAATAAGCAATTGGTCTTTTTGTTGTTCCATGTTTTTGTACCAGTACTGAAAACGCACATCCATCTCTTTCACTGCAGTACAACTCAAAATCCTTCTCATAATCAGGCATGCCTAATGCAGGTGCCTCACACAGTTTCTTTTTCAATTCTTTGAAAGATTTCATTTCTTCTTTGTTTAACTCAAAAGGGTCTTTTACATCTTTCTTGGTCAACTTTTGTAATGGTTTTGCAATCAAAGAGAAACCACTTATCCATTGTCGGCAATATCCAACCATTCCCAAAAACATTCTTACCTCTCTTTGAGTCATTGGTGCTCTCATTCCTTGAATCATTCTTACTCTTTCTGTCGCTATCTTTCGCACTCCTTTCTCAATTTTATGCCCTAAATACTGGACTTCTTTCTGACAAAACTGTAATTTTGAAGGAGACACTTTATGTCCTCTTTTCTCTAGATGGTTCAGTAAAGCAATTGTATCACTTACACATGCTTCTTTGGTTTTCGATGCCACCAACAGGTCATCGATATACTGCACCATCACTGACTTTTCTGGCATTTTCAAATCTTCCAGAGATTTCTTTAGAATCTGATTAAAGATTGAGGGGCTTTCTGTATACCCCTGAGGAATTCGGCACCATGCCAAAATACGCTCTCCAAACCGGAACGCAAATAATGGCTGGCTATCTGGATGCAAAGGAATAGAGAAAATGCGTGACACAAATCTATCACAGTGTACCACTCAGCTTCATGTGGAATTTGATATAGAATTACTGCAGGGTTTGGCACTATTGGACAACAGGGCACAACTATTTTGTTGATCTTTCTCAAATCCTGTACTATTCTATATGTTCCATTTGGCTTTTTCAGTCCCATAATAGGTGAATTACATGGACTGCTCATTATTTCTTTTAGAATTCCCTGTTCAATCATTTTATTTATCACAGGAGTTATTCCTTCAATTATTTCTGGAGTTAATTTGTACTGTGGCGTATTCGGGTAAGTTGTCCCTTCTTTTACTGTTACTTTTACGGGATCAACTTCTTTCATTAATCCAATGTCTTCTCCTGTAAAATCCCACACACTTTCTTTTACTGCACCTTTTAATTCTTCTGGAAGTTTTTCTGCATCAAATGCAGGAAACAAACCATTCGTTTCAGGTTCCTGATTCATCAAAGTTACTTTATACAAGACATCTTCATCTGAAGTCTGAAATCCAATTCCATCTGGCGTACAATAAATTGTGCAATTCATCTTGCACAAGAGGTCACGACCCAAAAGATTTACAGGACTACAATCGCACACTACAAATTTATGCATTTTGCTAAAAGAACCAATTTTTACTTCCACCAATTCAGTAAGTGGGGTTTTAATCTGCTGATTGGCTACTCCTACTACTTGGATGTATTCACCTGAGAGAGGAAGGTTTGGAATTTCCACTGATCTAACAGTAGAACGGGTAGCTCCAGTATCGACAAGGAATGTTACATTTGCACCATTCACTTCTCCATCCACAAAGGGACCAGACTGATCTACCTCTAGAGTTGCGCCAAGCACGCACTCTTTCCCCTCTCCTGGGCACCGTCAGAATCTTTCATCCGGGTCATCCTCACTCTGACGCAACCAATACTGAGAAATGTTAGCTGCTCGCGGCAACTGTGTTACCTGCTCTCCTCCGTAGAATCCTGTTTCTGTACTGTATCTTTGCTGGTTAACAGTGTTGGGAAGTGGTGGTTGCGGCACCTGACTTTGTTGAACAACTACCTCATTCTGCACCTGTGGAGTTAATGATTGATTTTCCGGATTAGGTTTAGGTGGGAACTTACACTCGTTTCTCCAATGCCCTAATTTTCCGCAATTATGACATGGCCATTTCTTCTTTGCCTCTTCTAGACTCACTTGACCCTTTCCTTTACCTATGTTAGGTCGCATTTTATTCTGTCCTGTTTCATTTCCATTATTATTGTCCAATTGAGCTTCTTGTTTTTCTGCCACCTTCACCTGTGCCCACATTGCCTTCTCTTTCAACTTACGCTGTTTACTCTCTATTTCATCACTACAATACTTAGCATACCTCAGCACCTCATCTACACTTCCATTCTGCCAGTTTATCATGTGTTGCTTAATCATATCACTTATTTCTTGTTTCAGGCCAAACACAAATCGGTATACAAAATGACTCATGTCTTTTTCACTCAATTCCTCATAACCACTATACTGCTTGAAAACCAATAACAATCGCTCATAATATGCATGTACAGACTCCTTACTTTCCTGTGTAGTTCTATCGATTTTTACCCAATCTGTCTCTTTAGGAGGAATCTTATTCTTCAAAAAGGTAATCACCTTATCGTATTTCTTCATCACATCAGGACCTGGAGCTCCTGTCTTAGGATCTCTTGGATATTCTGTAGTTGGCCAGTCAACTGTAATCTTACATTCTGACCACAAATCTGTTGGTACCACTATGTCAAATAATCCATCTAAATCTATCCACAACACCTTTGAGACTTTTACAAACCTCTCTACTTGTCGGTACCACTCAACTGGCTTCTCTCTTAGCTTTGGAAAGTCATTGGTAAATGACAGTATGTCCTGCCTAGTCCAGGGAACATGTACGTAACTACCACCTGGAGTTTCTCTCATGGGGTATTCTTTGGCAACAGATTCTTTTTCAGTTATCATAAAAGCCAATGAACCTTTGTCTGTAGTTTTCTCATTCTTCTTTGTCCATCTAACCTTCCATCTGTCCACATCACCCCATTTTCTCAACAACACAATTAACTCCTTTATCTGTGTCAGCCTTCCTGCCGTGTTCAAATTTTCAATATCCTTTTCACAAAAGTCTACTCTATATGGTTTCTGCAACGTTTTCACTTTTGCAAAGTCTATTCCAATCTCACTGGCTACTTCTTCTAGTTTGTCATGTAAATTATTTGCCCTCCATGTAATACTTTTGCACAGAAACATTATTTCATCATCCTGGTAATTTTTTATCTTTTCGGTACCAATTGTTCCTAGAATTAATTCTTCCATGTCGATTTTTAATCTAATTACATCTAATGGTTTTTCTTCTGGTTCTTTTATTTTAAATGCCTTCATCCACTCATTTAACTCATCAGGAGTCGGACCTATGGGTGTATTATTTAGTTCTATCCAATTACCACTCTTTTCAGGGGTTTCTGTTGCAGATTCTGTTACCATATGCATTTTCCTACCATTGCACTCATTCACCGTCAAATTTGTAGGTGGACTTGGTCTGTAAGTACTAGCCAAATTACTTGTACTTGCACTTTGTTCCATCCTTTCTTTTTCTCTCTGAAATTGTGAACTCATGGGAATCACCAAAGATCGTTCATCAATTTTCTGATTCTCAAAAACGGGTATTACTGGACCTATTGTTACAGGCACAGTAACTGCTTCCATATTTTTCGTTAATTCTCTAATCTTCTCAGTTAGTTCTTTTGTTGTCCTTGCTAATTCGCTTGCATTGTCGCTTTCTATTCCTTCATTTTGAGAAGTTCTCATTTGTTCTTGTGACCTATTTATTTCAATTCTCTTTTCCGGACTTTTATTTCGCATAGTCTCTATTAGCGGCGCATTTGGTGTCACCACTGTAGAACTCTGCTGATACGGAGGTGGATTTCTATTTAAAATATCTTCCAGCAACTCGTCATCCGTTTCGCTCTCATGCATATATTTTTCCCTCTCTATATGTTTCTTTTTCTCAGTCCGCTTTTTCTTAGTCCCTTCCTCAACTGTAAAAGCTGGAAACAAACCTCCTGTCATGTTAGCACATCTCCATCGTTTTATTCTGTCCTCATGATTTACTCCCCACAATCTTCCAGGCATAAACTCATGATCTCTTATTCCTCTGAATCTCTCTCGTTCATACATCTCATCTTCCCATTCCGTCAAAGCCTCAAACTGTGTTGGTCTAGGTCTAGGTTCCAAATTACACATTTTTTCTCGCAAATTTCGCAAAACCGCCACACTAAATGAACCATTCTCAGGGAAAGCTAAAGCACCATCATTCTTCGTATATTTTGCCCAGTTTTCCAACCATATGCACGTATGATATCCATATTTCAGCATCATATGTGAAGCTGCTGATTTCGGCGGAGGAATTACTTGTCCCTCTCTAGTCACAACCTTTTTGTCTTTCTTAAAGAAATTCTTCAATTTCGTCGTCCATGACGTTCTCTCCCTTTCATACTCGTAATACGGCATGTTTTCTATTTGTTTTCTCTTTACGCTAACGCTGTTCTGTGTACGGAACTTCGACCAATTACAGCGCGACTCACACTAACGTACCAATCAGAACAATTCCCTCCGTCCGCGAACCAACCAATCCTAGCGCGGCACTTTTCTACGTCACTCCTGCTCTGTGTTCACGTGACTAGCGCACTATCCAATCCTAGCGCGGCACTGTTCCACGTCACTTCTGCTCTTTTACCCCTCCTTTACAAAATTTATCGGCAATTTTTCTTTTCGCTGTTTTCTCCGTTAGTTACAACAATTAAAACAATTCCATAGTCTGATTCGCTAAACAAAAGTGACAGCTTTGTCCTTTTACACAAGAATCCTGTATTTCCAGTAGGCAGCGCTTACCTCTACCCTACCACAGAATTATTTACTCTCGCCGATAAAGTAGCACTTCCCTCTACCTTACCCTTCTTTCAAGCAAACAATTTACTCGTTTCTCTGGGGATAAGACACATGTGGAGACTAGGCTCCTGAGAATTAAGGCCAAAGTTTCACAAGTAAACGTGATTTGCTATTTCAATTACACACTTTTCGTACAGAAAATCCCTAACATAACACAACCTGCGTTATTACCAAAATGAATTCAGACCATGTACCAAATTCCATGTGACTTCTCTTGCCACACGTGTTCCACTTCCTACATCCCAGAAGCGTGAAAACTCACATATAACATAACACGACTCAACATATAGTGTTAGTCATCAAAAATAATCAATAATCAATAAACAATAATCACTAAACTAATCTATAGAAAACCATAACTCTGCTACCAAAAAAATCTGATTCAGCGCGTACAATAAAAACTATTCTCCTCCTAGGTCACTTATAGGTCATCCAGGGGCAAACTATATTTTCTCACATCCACATGACGATGGGGCCCATAAACATCGCCTAACATACACGCACACACCTGGATTTCCTTTACACCTTTACGAAATTCTGTATTCCTAGGAGAAGCATGAGAACTAAATGGAAAACACCATTTATGTACCGCTGGAAGGAGCCGGGATATCTTATTACCTTAACTTATCGCTTTCTTTTAGTTATTTCTTAAGATATTCCTGCTCATTGTTTGTCGATGAATCATTCATGTAAAAAATTAGTTCATAGTGATTAAGACCAGCTGAATCACAATAACCAATTACTGATGTCACAATCATTTAGGAAAATAACCACTGAGTCATTTTGGTTTAAAGAATCTTAAATTTTATATAATTTTAAAAGCATGAGAAAGAATTTAAACTTTATTCAATTATTCATTCATAAATTCAAATATTTATTAAGCATAATCAATTTATTGCAGAAAGGAAATTTTTGTCATGAAGCCAAAACCCTAATTACCTGCCTACCTTCCTAATTTAGCCTAATGATTTCTAACCTAAGTTTAAGAATTAGAAATAACCTGATTCTCATACTCAACTGGAAAATTAAGACAGCAACAGCAACTTCAGCTCGTCAGCATCAGCTACCTGCAACCCGTCTCATCTAACAGTCTTTCAGCATCTCCCGCTCAGTAAGGGATCGATCAGGACCACCCAGCACTGGAAGCCACCAACACGACTCTCCAACTCCGCTCCTGACTGTGACTGCGACTGACCCCCTCCCACTAAGAGTAGGCCCTCTTATACCCTAATTCTAACTTTGCTAACTAATTGTTGCAACATTAATAACACGCTTTTCTTTCATTGGTCCATGCATGTCATCTTATTCATTCTTTTAATCAAGTTCTCTTGGATCCAATGGTCCTTGGATCATTTCCTTTCCCACACGTTCAAGACATGTTTCCATCCGCTTCGATCAGTACATTTGTAACTTCTTTCGATACATTCGAGAACTCCGCAGTCATTGTCCTTTCTCTTAAACTGGTTTCCCACGGGTCTTCTGCTGATCACCACGGCACACTATCAGTTCAATTAGGTCACATCAGCCTTGACCATTTCTCGCATCCTAGCCTCTCAGCAACATCACGAGGTTAGTTTTTCTCCGACTTCATCCCGTGTCACATGTCCCCCTTGCGCCTGCGCACATCTTCCCACTGGCAGCCATTTTATATCGCCACTCGATTATACTTTAGAAGCACTAATTTGAAGTAAACAAAACATAATTAAAATAGAGAAAAATAGCCTTTTCGTTTCCCTCCCGTCATCTACGTACCCCAATTAGTTATTACCTAGCAGAAAGCAACATTTAAACTGTTCCTTACTTACCATCACTATTGTTTTTGCAACGACACGTTTTATTTCTATGAAGCACAAAAACATGCATTTATTTTAAATTAGTACGCATTTATTTTTACGTTATAATTAGACACACGGACATCCATTAATAGATTATTTAGCACACACATTTGCATGTTACCTTTCCCACACATACAGTGTTGATTAATACATTTAAACGAACATTTTATTAATTATTTATAAAATTTGTTAGGGGTTAAATTTTTTTTATTTTCCCTGCTCCATCAACCCCAAACCGTGACAGGGGAAGTGCTCTCAGCATGAATTGTAGTGAGCATGTACAGGTCACGCCTAGCTGAGAACTTGACTGCGAGCAGTTCGTTGGAATGCAACGCAGTGCTCTGGGATTTCTGGAGCTTCTTGCAAACAAGCTCCTTCGGGAATCCTTTGCGCCGACAACGAATTGTACCGCAGACCACGGTGCCAGCTTTGTAGAGCTCACTGAACAGTTCTACTCCTGTATAGAAATTGTCCACATAAAGGTTATAACCTTTGTGAAAGAGTGGCTGGACAAGCTCCCATACGATCTTTCCTGTGACCCCTAGCGTGGGAGGGCAGCCTACAGGGTTAAGAGTTGTGTCCTTCCCTGTATACACTCTCAAGCTGTACACATAGCCAGTTGAGCTCTCACACAGCATGTACAGCTTGATGCCATAGCGTGCGCGTTTGCTCTGAATGTTCTGCCTGAACAGCAGCCGCCCGTTATACAAGATCAAGGACTCATCAATGGCTATATTCTGTCCAGGAGTATAAACCTCTGGAAACCTGGCAGACAAATGTTCCACGACAGGCCGAATTTTGAACAACCTGTCATGGTCTGGATGGTCCCGGGGCAATGCAGCAGAATTGTCATTGAAATGCAGCATGTGCTGCAATAGCAAAAAACGATCTCTGCTCATGTATGGTGCGAAGATGGGGGTTAACCAAACCATGCGAGTAGACCAGTAGGATAGCAAGGTTGGTTTATGCACTACCCCCATTTTAAGCGTGAGGCCCAAAAATATCTTCAACTCCCCTAAAGAAGTGGGAGTCCACTTGTGTGCCATAGAATGAGGCCCAAGAGTGCCTCCATGCTCCCTCAGAAATTGTTGGCGGAATTTGGGGCTGAACTAATTTGGGAGGCTGTCAAGAAAGCGCTCCATCTGTGCTTGCGGCCGCACGTGCCTGCTCTCTGGGTTGCTCTAACCTGCTACTGTCCCGCTGCACAGACTGTGCTTGCAAAGGGACAGCACGACTGACATCGTCTCCTTCAGAATCGCTGGAAGATGAGTCGTCGGATGGAACTGCGCAGACTGAAAAATCACTCCCAGATCCTGCTCCATTGTCCTCTCCCTCAGATGCTGTCTCAGTATCTGCTGTCTCAGTCTCTGATCCTGCCTAAGAGCTGGACTCCAGAACCAGATTTAGGGCCTGGGCAGCATTCATCCAACGGTACGCCATCTCTGCTAGTGCCTAAAACCTTCCTTTTAAAACACTATTCTACGTAGAAGGCAGATAGGTTGTTGGTTTCAAAGTGTAGGTGGGTGTGTGCGTGAGTGAAGTGTGCAACAGTCAGTAATGACGAAGTCACCTTACCTTTCCTTTGCAAAATCCGTTCGCTCTCCAAAAAGACTAAGAAAGAGAGAAAAAAGACACAGTATTACTTTACATCGCAGCCTTTAGCGCTGGTGGAAGCCAGTGCGACAATCATTTTGGCTCCCTCCCCTGACTTTCAATTAATATCTGTTATTCAGCGGCAAAATGCCTACGGGTAAACATGTTGTTTACAATTGCACACTATGACCTCCTTTGATTCCCTCACTACCATCCAGCAAACGTGCCCCTCATCTCTCCATAGCCCCTCTCTCACATACATTTCATCTGTTTCAAAGTGTTTCTAATGCGTGGCTTTACTAATCCACTTAGCTATCCACATAATACAGATCTGTTCTTTCCAGTATGCCCTCTGCATTACTTTATGGCGTCAAAACTGCCAGTAGACAAAAGTCAGATATCTCTCTATAGCAGGAATTTTTTTTTTTACTCTGCAGCAGTACCACACTTTGCTGCCTTTCATGTAACTTCAAAGAGACTCATTATAGTTCTTTCACAGTCTCATAATTTCAGCACTGAGAAATCTCTCTGTAAATATATATATATATATTATGTAAGGGGTTTAAAATCATATGTACAGGACACATGTGACTTCTTAGGGAAGATTAAAAATATATCATGGAAACCTACTTATTTACTTGTTGCATTGGATGTATCCTCCCTATATACATGCATTAGAAATAGGGATGGTATGAGGGCTGTAGAACATTTCCTGATGAGCAGACCTATTATATATGTTCAACACACCAAGATGCTGCTTAAAATAATATTGTTTTGTTTAGAAAACAATTAATTTTTGTTCAATGGCAAAATATATCACCAAATTCAGGGCGTTGCGATGGGGGCCAGCTTCTCTCCCAGCTATGCCTGTTTATTCATGGGCTGGTGGGAGGAGCTGGTCCTCATGCAACAATATGAGCAGACATACAGAACAAATGTGGTAACCTGGTTGCGTTACATTGATGATTTATTTATAGTTTGGGATGGTGATGTTCAAAGTGCCACTGAATTTATTGCTCAATTGAACGATAATGCAATCAATTTACAATTTACATCTTCTATCAGCAGAGATACAGTTACATTCTTAGATGTACAGGTCCAAGTGTTGAATAACAATTTGTCCACTACACTATTTAGGAAACCTACTGCAGGCAATACTCTGTTACATGCTTCTAGCGCACATCCACCCCATCTTATCAAAAGTATCCCGTATGGGGAAATGTTGCGCATTAGGCGTATATGTAGTAACGAGGAAGAAAGTAGGAAAAAACAAGCAGAAAGCCGGGCTCGGTTTCTAGCTAGGGGTTATAGAACGGAGATAGTGGATGCAGCTATAGCGAAATCCAAAGAACAGGCGCGAGATGATTTATTGCGATATAAGAAACGAACTAGCAGTGATACTTATTTTAAACAAGATGAGGCCCCACAAGCTACTAGACTCATTCTGTCCTTTTCTCGACAAGAAAAACAAATCAGGACGATTGTTAGACGCAATTGGCCCATTGTGAGGGATGACCCGGTAATTGGCAAATTTTTACCATCTAATCCAGCTGTCACATTTAGAAAAATTAACAGCATGGGCAGTATGCTGGTAAGAAGCAATATTGAAGAGCCAGGCAAAAATATTTGGCTCGCTGCCAGAAAAGGTTTCTTTAAATGTGCTACACGCAAGGCTTGCCAATATGGTATTAATACCAAGTCATATACAACGGCGTTTAACGCTAAAGTACAAGATATAGGGCAACATCTCACATGCAAAACAGAATTTGCGGTATATGTTCTGTCTTGCAGCTGTAATCTTAAATATGTTGGCAGCACCAAGTTAGCTGTACACAAAAGGATTCTGCAACATATCCGCGCCATCAACAATAATGATGCCAGCTATCCAGTGGCCAGACACTTTAAAATCTGCCACAATAGTAATCCGAAGTATCTCAAATATTTTGTGGTAGAAGCCGTACCACCAGAGAAAAGAGGTGGAGACAGGGAATCAAAACTTAGACGTTTAGTAACTAGCTTTATTTTACAGTTTGATTCCAAACAACCTGGAGGCCTGGATGCTAGTGAGGACCTGTACACATTTTTATGAACTTTTATGAATTTTTATGAATTTTTTATGAATTTTTATAATTATGTATGACTAAGGTTCTTGATTGCAATTAGATAGAATCAATTTGAATGACAAATGATATTTGAGATATACAAGATATAACTCTAGGCCTGATTCAAATGAAATGACTTGATAATTCCTCTTAATGATCAGAACATTCTAAAAGAGAGATTTTCTTATGGCTTTTTTAAGGTTTTTTGTACACGGTTTTATATGTTTATGTGTGTATATATATTTTTTTATGGTTGAATTTTAGATATCATATTTATATGGACAGTACATTTTATATCTGTTATTATGTATTTATGAGTCTAGTGGGGATCAACTAAAAATTAATAAGTATATGGAGTCCTAAGCACTGCTGCATTTTTAGTTTCACTTTTGCACTTTAGCATTTGCCTATAGATGGGACCATAGGTATTTTACAGGAACATCTCATCTTGGGCACATAGATATAAGATAATATGATTATAGTGGTATTCACTGCTAGTGGTTGATTTAGTATCTTGAGGCTGGAACCAGATATTCATATTTTTTTAGTTTTTTATATATTGCATAGGTTTTTTTGGGGTTACTTTATATTAATTTAAGGTTCACAATTGGATTGGAATGTTTTTTAGGATATTTTAAAGGCATTCAAGCCATCATGATTAATGTATTTATATATTTATTATGATAATTATCCGATATTGATTTGTGGTGTCCACTTTACATCAAAAGAAAGTTTCTTTATACATATTTATATGGAAAAAATATGGAGACAGTGATGTAACATTTATGTGTATATTAGGTGGGACACTTCATATGCAATTAAATATGTTTTCTATGTCCATTGTGATGTCACTTGCACTAGCACTTTAAATAGCGGGGTGAATGCTTTAGCTGTGTCATGTGATCAAGGGCAGGATCGCCTGAAACGCGTCATGGCAGAATGGCAATAAAATAATACAGCACGATATCTGGGTCTACGCTCGTTTTTTCCTGGAGGTGAAGTTGGAGTGCCTAAACGAGTTGGTGCATATATATATATATATATATATATATATATATATATATATATATATTGTCCAAAAGAGGTGTCCCCCAGCAAGAACGCACTTGACGAACAGGCGAATCCTGTGATTTAAACAGCATCCTTTATTCTTTATTAACCGGACATTATTCTGCTTGTTGAGATCACCATCCCTACGCGTTTCAGCGGCCCTGCGCCTTGATCACGGGTTTTTGGCAGTGTCAGTTGGCGGGAGAAAAAGCAGGAAACGAGTCACTCTGTTTTTAAATCTTCGATCATTACGCCCTCTGGTGGGGATTTCATATTGCAGCATTCTGGGACTCGTAGTATTCCCACTTTTAAAGATAAAGTCCTCCAATGGTTTCCGCCTAAACAAACACCAAATATTGCATAATTAAAGCTCTCCAGTGAGCTACAAGCATAAAACTTCGGTTTGCTTTTATGAAACTGTTTGTCCTGCATTCATCAAACACAGCCAGTCTGTGTGAGGCAGCCCGCATTTCTTTTAGCGAGAGTGCAGTTCTCTCGGCCGGGACCGGCCGAATGAAATGTCCAAAAGAGGTGTCCCCCAGCAAGAACGCACTTGACGAACAGGCGAATCCTGTGATTTAGACAGCATCCTTTATTCTTTATTAACCAGACATTATTCTGCTTGTTGAAATCACCATCCCTACGCGTTTCAGCGCCCCTGCGCCTTGATCAAAGGGTTTTTGGCAGTGTCAGTTGGCGGGAGAAAACGCAGGAAACGAGTCACTCTGTTTTTAAATCTTCGATCATTACGCCCTCTGGTGGGGATTTCATATTGCAGCATTCTGGGACTCGTAGTATTCCCACTTTTAAAGATAAAGCCCTCCAATGGTTTCCACCTAAACAAACACCAAATATTGCATAATTAAAGCTCTCCAGTGAGCTACAAGCATAAAACTCCGGTTTGCTTTTATGAAACTGTTTGTCCTGCATTCATGAAACACAGCCAGTCTGTGTGAGGCAGCCCGCATTTCTTTTAGCGAGAGTGCAGTTCTCTCGGCCGGGAGCGGCCGAATGAAATGTCCAAAAGAGGTGTCCCCCAGCAAGAATGCACTTAACGAACAGGCGAATCCTGTGATTTAGACAGCATCCTTTATTCTTTATTAACCGGACATTATTCTGCTTGTTGAAATCACCATCCCTACGCGTTTCAGCGCCCCTGCGCCTTGATCACGGGTTTTTGGCAGTGTCAGTTGGCGGGAGAAAAAGCAGGAAACGAGTCACTCTGTTTTTAAATCTTCGATCATTACGCCCTCTGGTGGGGATTTCATATAGCAGCATTCTGGGACTCGTAGTATTCCCACTTTTAAAGATAAATTCTCCCAATGGTTTCCGCCTAAACAAACACCAAATATTGCATAATTAAAGCTCTCCAGTGAGCTACAAGCATAAAACTCCGGTTAGCTTTTATGAAACTGTTTGTCCTGCATTCATCAAAGACAGCCAGTCTGTGTGAGGCAGCCTGCATTTCATTTAGCGAGAGTGCAGTTCTCTCGGCCGGGACCGGCCGAATGAAATGTCCAAAAGAGGTGTTCTCCAGCAAGAACGCACTTGACGAACAGGCGAATCCTGTGATTTAGACAGCATCCTTTATTCTTTATTAACCAGACATTATTCTGCTTGTTGAAATCACAATCCCTACGCGTTTCAGCGCCCCTGCGCCTTGATCATGGGTTTTTGGCAGTGTCAGTTGGCGGGAGAAAAAGCAGGAAACGAGTCACTCTGTTTTTAAATCTTCGATCATTATGCCCTCTGGTGGGGATTTCATATTGCAGCATTCTGGGACTCGTAGTATTCCCACTTTTCAAGATAAAGTCCTCCAATGGTTTCCGCCTAAACAAACACCAAATATTGCATAATTAAAGCTCTCCAGTGAGCTACAAGCATAAAACTCCGGTTTGCTTTTATGAAACTGTTTGTCCTGCATTCATCAAACACAGCCAGTCTGTGTGAGGCAGCCCGCATTTCTTTTAGCGAGAGTGCAGTTCTCTCGGCCGGGACCGGCCGAATGAAATGTCCAAAAGAGGTGTCCCCCAGCAAGAACGCACTTGACGAACAGGCAAATCCTGTGATTTAGACAGCATCCTTTATTCTTTATTAACCGGACATTATTCTGCTTGTTGAAATCACCATCCCTACGCGTTTCAGCGCCCCTGCGCCTTGATCACGGGTTTTTGGCAGTGTCAGTTGGCGGGAGAAAAAGCAGGAAACGAGTCACTCTGTTTTCAAGGCACAGGGACCCACTGGCCCACAAAAAGCATTTTTTTTTTACATTTTCGGCCGGGTCGCGCCGGGTGCATGAACCCCGTCGAACATGAAAAAAAAAAACGAAGCGCGGACTCTTGTGCTTTGCTTTTTAAAGCCCCCGGGTGGGCCAGGTCCCGGGGGCAATCCTTATTTCTGTAGCGGGGGCCCGCGGCGGCCCCCGCAGCCCCGGGGACCGCCACCTCCCCGGGGCTTTATAATTTATGCGCAGGGGCACGCGGCCCCCCCGCAGCCCCGGGGACTGCCACCTCCCCGGGGCTTTGTTATAATAGGGTAGGGGGCCTCACGGGCCCCCCCAAGCCCCGGGGACCGCCACCTCCCCGGGGCTAAAATAAATAATGTGTGTGGGGGGGCTCAAGCCCCCCCACACTGCCCCGGGGACCACCACCTCCCCGGGGCACTGTTTATTTAAATTCGGGGGTCCGTTATGGCCCCCCGGCCCCAGGGACCACCACCTCCCCGGGACTTTGAAAATGTAGGGAGGGGGGCCGCACGGCCCCCCTCTTGGAGCCCTTGATGGCCCTGGGGACCTCCACCCCTCAGGGCCGGCTCCTGCAATGCCCCGGGGTGCCCACCCCCGGGACATTGCTGTTTGCTATGGCAGGGCGGGAGCACGGCTCCCGCCCTGCCATAGCAAACACTGCTTTGCTTCATTGAAGCGAGAGCAGGAAACCTGCTCTCACTTCCAAAAAGCAAAGCAGATTGCTTTTGGGCAGGGATGCTGGGACCGCGGGGGCATTGGGGCTCCCCCCGCAGTCCCCAACGAAGAGGCCAGGCCCCAGGGGATGGGGTCCCCGGGGCCAATAGTTGCCCAGGGAAGGGGGGCCATTTGAGATGTCATCAGTGATGTCATCAGTGATTTCACTGACCATGTCATGAGTGATGTAATATGTGACGTCATCAGCAGTGCATTGCGGGGGCGTGAGTTATAGTTAGCTCTACTAACTATAACGGCCGAATTTCTCTGGTTTTATACGAGTGAAATGCCCAACTAACTATAACGTCCCTGAAACCTATGGTTTTTTCAGTGGATTTCTAAGGTTTTTTAAATGCTAATTTCTAACTATAACGTCCCTGAAACCTATGGCTTTTTCAGTGAATTTCTAAGATTTTTTAAATGCTAATTTCTGACTATAACGTCCCTGAAACCTATGTTTTTGTCAGTGAATATATATATATATATACATTACAACCAATTGATTCCCAATGTCAGCGCGCTCAATACCTGGTGCAGGCAACAACGGGTGGAATCCTTACCCGATATTTAAATTCAGAAACACAAAGGATGCCGCACTCCAGTGGTGGTGAAAATAAAGCAACTCTGAAACCAATCTCTGGAGTGCGGCATCCTTTGTGTTTCTGAATATATATATATATATATATATATATATATCCTCCAACTTTTGCCCCTGCATTAAGGACGCTACTCCGACAGTTGGTAGGTAATCCAACCCATTTATTGAAAGAAACAGACATCCTGCTCTGATTGTTTGAAGTCCTCTTGCCTTACGCGTTTCTGAGCTTCACGCTCCTTCGTCAGAGGCAATTTGCATGCACACCATCTTCAGGCTTCCACATGTTCAAGCACTTGCCATCAATTTATAGGCCTCCGGTGTGCCATTCATAATTACTCCCATTACGGTGCATGCTGGGACTTGTGGTTACTCATGCCTTTCTTTTCCCTCCAGTGGGTTGTGTGCGTGTACAAAATATTAAAAGGACCAATAAAACCCTCCAGTGGGTCTCAGAACAGGAGTTCTGTTTCGCAATGTCTAACCAACTGTGCCGACATTTGAACACAATCCAGTTTGAATCCGTCGGTCCCTTGTGAACTTCAAAGGGCGGTGCAATCCTCCATGGCAGGACCTGCCGTGTTAAGAATCCTCCAACTTTTGCCCTTGCATTAAGGACGCTACTCCAACAGTTGGTAGGTAATCCAACCCATTTATCTCACGTGAGGAAGGAGTGTTGTTAACTCCGAAACGCGTCGGGACGTTGTGTAAATAAACACTTTATGGAATTGAGGCCACGGCTCCGGTGTTTTCTTGCGAAAAGAATCGACAACTGGATAGTGTTTGGATATATATATATATATATATGAGATTTTATCTCTAAAAATATGTATATATATGTATCTATATACATATATATAGATACATATATATACATATGTCTACAGAGAGAAAGAGAGACTCTCCCTGTCTCTCTCTCTCTCTATATATATATTTATATATATATATATATATAGAGAGAGAGAGATCTCTCTTTCTCTTTTTTTTTTTTATAGTTATGGCTTCCCTGGGGGCCGATTGTGGCCCGCACGGAAAGCACATGACTATAAAAAAAAAAATTGCCCCCACAAGGGGTCGGCCACTGAGCAGGAGGACCGACCCCCTACCAATTTCGCCGCCATTTTTATTATTATTTTTTTTACTTTTTTTTTTACATTTCGGGGGGGCGATCGCGCCCCTCTAGGGAAAGCCAAAGTAGGTAATTAAAAAAATATGCCCGGGGGGGGGGGGGGTCGCCCATTCCCACGAGGGCCGACCCCCCCAAAGACATCCCTGGTGTCTAGTGGGGTTTCCTGTCCATGGATCGCAGCGCTGCCGCGATCCACGGCCAGTAAACCTTTTCAGGAAGGCCTCGTTTGAAAGGGGAGACTCTCCCTGTTCAAACGAGGCCTCCCTGAAAGCTGGGGAGGCAGTTTTCGGCCTGATTTCCCCATCGGAGTCGAGAGCGGCCTTACCTGCGGCTGTCCTCGGCTCCGGTGGGGAAAACAGTGAAGTCAGAGCGCCTCGTAGCGCGCTGACATCACAGATGGGTGGGAGGGTGGGCGGGGAGGGACGCAGAAAGCCTTCCGCGTCTCCCCCAGGGAAAAAAAAAAAACACAACCTCCGGAGGGTTAAAGGGGGCCCTCCCTGGTGTCGGCCATTGGACGTGCGCCGCACCAGGGAGGTAGTGCTTGGGGCGGCCTTTGACCGACGCAAGCACCAAAAGGGTTAAGGAATTGTGTTGTCAGCCTTCCTAATCTAAAGTTTTGATGAGAGGAGTTCAAAACAAATTCCCAGTATACTTGTTTCAGATGTTCCTATGAATGAATTGGAGGTCATTCATTTTTTATTTTTTTTAAACAAACTCCAAGGAGACACTTACAAGTGAAATAACTTAGATCACTGTGCATGATCCAAGTGACCTCCCGAGTCAAATATTGTGAGGCCAAAATACCAAGGAAACATGTCTGTGAGATGAGATTTTTGACAGCAAAAAGCTATTTTTTGCTACCCCTGGAATATATAACTGAAAAAGGTCATTGTTATCTTAATGAAGACACACATTACACGACTGACAGTGGATTTGTGGGCAATTAAAGCACTTCACCAACTAAAACCATTTTTATGATTTACTTTTAATATTACAGTTAGATTATCTACCCTTTTTTTGCAACCATCCTTGAGGGCTCATTTTTCTCAGTCATAGTGGATTACATTTGTATTCCATCAAAAGACTGCAATTGCCTGATAGGCAGATTGATCAAGGCTTTGCACCAGTGCAAAATCACAAAAATGTGTGCAAATTGGCACAAAGATGTAATAAGCTATTTGCTTCCCAGCACAGAACTTGTTTTTGTACTGGAAAGATTTCTAAATGTAACACAAATAACACTTTGAGTTAATTTGTGTTACTTTGCTTCATGGGAGTGTTCTATGGGTGGCACTTTGGTGTTCCCCTGCTACCATCAGTCTCTTGTGACGCAAAGCCCTATCTACTAATGATAGTAGGCAATGCGTTGTGCCAAAAAATGACCCCTCCTTTAGGAGGGGCAAAGTAAGAGAAACATTTTTTCGCTGAACCTTTCAAACATTGAATGAGTACTGCATTGTAGAGCACACATGCAGAGTGGGAAAAGTATTAAAGTATAGTTTTTGTACTGGCAGGCTCCCCTTCCAGTGACCTATGATTGACAGAATGCACGCACAAAGTGGTAATAGTTTTAAAGTATGTGTAAGCATAGTATTTTGTTTCTGGAAGGGTATTCTTCCAGTAGCAAAACCTATGCCAGACATTACGCACATACCTTTGCACAATTGAGCACCATCACAGACGAAGAAAAAAGCAGTAGGCCACATTTAGTCAATATGACTCAGCGCTGCTTTCTCCCTCTAGCTCAAAGCACCACAGCAACTTTAGTTTTTGTGCTGCATTGCACTATAATTTAGTAAATATGCCCCTGAGTATCTGTCTCCCCCTTGTAAAATGTAGCTTGCAAATCAAGTCCCATGGAACTATAAAGACTGGAGGCAACACTACCAGCAGTAATGATGTTAAAGATATTTTTATTATTGGTAATCGGCTGAATTGCAGGCTTCGCTTCTCAGTCTCCCCTACATATTTATTTATGATGACAGATCTGAACTAAGCCCATGGTTGTTACACTTCTATCTTTTGTTGCTCCTGCTTTTCAGCCCTCTTTTAGCATAAGACACCATTTGCTGTATTTCACGTCTGTCTCTTTAGATATATGATTACTGGCAGTGTAAATCTACCCTCTAGATTACTAGAAACATCCACCCATCTCAATGAATGTCTTTACTGCTGTAATTATGGTAAGGAAAGTTATTACTCATCCATCCATCCTACTCAATTTGATTGGAATGTAGGGAAACTCGACTTGGAACGTGTGGCCCAGCCTTGTTTTGCATAATTCAGGGACATACCTGTTTCTGCATTCCTGTCAGGTTACCGACTACTGCTGTAACACCTGCTACGTAAAGATCACACTTAACTCTATTAATTTAATCTACCACATAAAACTGGAGTAAACGCAAGGTGTGGTTTCCTTAAGAGTGCAAGACTAATCCCAATGATCAACAAAACCAAAAACATTAACCTTGGGTTCCAGAGCAGAGTGCTGTCAGGTGTAAAGCACTTCAGCACCTCATCAGAGGTAGTAAGTGCTATATAAGTGCAATTACAATACAATAAATATGTAAACCAGCCTAATACTATTACCATAATACTACTCAGCGATTGGGCAGTCAGGCTGCATAATAATAATTCCCTTACACTGCTTGACTGTCTTATGCTCACATAAAACAAAATTGCTATTGGTCTTGTCCATCGCCCAGTAGTGTACCAGTCCCCAGGGTTAACCCACCAATCACCAACTGGACAAGCATGGAATAACTGAAGAGATCCGCCACATGCCACTGGCCACAAGGATTTTAGTTTAGTGCACCACTGCAGGTCCATCCCAGCAGATCTTTCCACCATATCTCCCTTTAACCTATGCCTGCTCAGGCTCTGGATTGTCTCCGAATGGACTATGCACATAAGAAATACCATAAAGAGACCTGCAGAGCTGTTCAAAGCTGCCAGCGTACTGAAAACCATAAACTGCACGCCTTTCTCTCACACTTCTTCATCCATCACACTGCTGAACAATGTGTTCCATAACATGATAACCGCGCATCGGTGACCATCACACACAACATTGAAACACTTTCTACACAGGATCAAAACAAAGACAACACATTTCCAAACACACACCTTATCCCATATAAGCAAGTGCTTCAGCGCCCCACATTGGGGTAGTAAGTGCTATATAAATGTTGCATTACAATACACAATTATGGCAGTTTCTATATGAGGAGCCTGTTCCAATTTCTTTGTTAAATGTATTGGGCACAATAAATGTTTCAGAAAAAAATTGGAATCGGATAACATGAGAATAAAGTTTATCTTTCAGTACAAGTATCCTGAAGAAACATGAACATCAGAGATATACATTACGTACTCAAATTTAAAGTTATAATTAAAGTTGTGATACATGCTGCAAGTGGGCTAACGGCCATAAAGAGCATTATGAAGAAGATGCTGCAAGCGAGGAAAAGGTACTAAGATTTTTTGTCATAAACTTCCCCAGCAGCAGAAGGCGACGGGCAGAAAGGCAGGCAGCTTCCAACTGACAGCTCAAATCAACATTCTAGAACACGGCTATGGCGCTCCAGGAAGCTCTGTGCAGGTAAGTGAACTCAGACCGTAACAAAGAATAACAGTGAAAAAAAACCAAGCATAACAAATGACTTAACAGTAGTAAAAATAACACTGGCAACAACACAGTGATGTACAGGGGACACCAAATTTAACGTGTCATAGATACCTTGTTTTCTGATTTTTACAAACCAGCCCCTCACAAATAAGCTATAGCGGATAAAGAGAGAGAGAACAGGGTCAAGGAAGAGGGTGATGAATGTTATCCTTGTAAGTCAGAATATCATTAGAAAAAATATTGTCTGACAGAAATATTGTATCCTAAATATTACTTACAAAAGCCTTTCTCTGTGGGTTGTAGATTTTCGATTATTAACGCCAATGGGTTTATATTTCTGTTAATGACATTTAGGACACAATAGTTATGTCAGATGATAATGCCAGTGTCCCTACTCTTTCACATTCCTTTGCCTCTGGATCACAATACGATTGAGGGTGGTAATGGAAGCATTTAACAGTAGATCCGATCCAATTGACTATAGAATAGGGGAGTTGTTCCCTTGCTAAGCCTAAAGAGTGGTATGCTGTCACACACTTAGGTCATCCATAGACATTCTGAGCTCCCAAATTGTGGGTTGCCCTATTAATACACATTAGACGCCTGGACATCCGAATTGTGCAAGGCCTTCTACTCTACTCCTTGAAGAGCCACTTTGTAAGCAGCAGTAATGTGGTATGAAGTACGTCACAAACACAAAATAAAAATCAAGAAATACATATCACGACTAGCCTATTAAAATCAGGTAGAAATTGTGCACCCACCTAGATGTGATTGCACGAATCATAAACCAGCAGGTGTGGAATTTGTGCCTGATTATGTGTTGGACACCTAGGGGTGGCAAACAATATGCTTGTAGCCTACATTATTTCCCACCCTCACATGAAGCCTCAGGTGATCAAGGTTACCTCAAGCTGCTTTGCGGTGCTCAAGTGGGTGAAAAAGATCATCTGGCTGATTCCCCGGTCAGTCCAAAGGACAGTAATTCAAGCCCTAATCTTATCTAGACTCGATTATGGTAATGTCCTTTACTTAGGAATAGATCAGGCATCCATGCGCTGTTTGCAGAGGGTTCGGAACTCTGCTGCCAGACTGTTGTTTCGGCTCCTGAAGCACGCTTCGGTTTCACAGCTTTTTCAACAGCTTCACTGGCTTACAATCATGAAGTGTATTCAATTCAAGGTCCTGTGCTACATGTTCAAGGCTTTAGCTGGGTAAGTCCCACAATATATTCAGCATTTGGCGGTGCCTTACCTGCCTCCACGTTCGCAGAGGTCGCTGAACCAGGCCACATGTACTGTGCCTAGGTTTCGCTTGGCTCGCTCATATGGGCGGTCATTCCTTTGCAATCCTAGGTCTGAAACTATGGAACTCTTTTCCCAAGTCCCTGAGGAAATGCACATTGTTGCTTGCATTTCATAAGGGTTTAAAGACTTGGTTGTTTTAAGCTGTAATCTGTATTTCTTCTCTTTTGCTCAGCTCCAGGAAACCCTTTTTGGGTAGCTGTTGCGCTTTAAAAGACATAAATTAATACATAATAGACAAATAACGTATGTGTGCTATTTGTTGCATCGATTTCCCTGCCAGAAATTGCAGGAGCAAGCATCTGGTATTTGCGTCTAGGTGTGTCAGGTAGGGGGTGAGTTAAATGGATTCATTATTCCCCAGGCCCTGTCGTTTTTCAACACCCCACGTGTTTTCTCTTCCCCTGCAGGACATGCTTTTTGAAACTTTGAAATAACTCATCCTATGAATGGCACCGCCTCAGTTTGACCGGGGCCTTGCTAAAACTTCTGACATGTCTCTTTACAACCAGCTGTAATCCCTTTTTGGGCGCAAACGTGTTTATGTCCAAACAGCATTGCCGGCCCGATCCGAATTGTTGCCAAAATATTCTGCTAATCTCACAAATGATCCTTCGGTCTGTAGCGTGTATTCTTAAAAAAAACTGCAATTTTGCACCATCGTCTTATATTAGGATACAGGGCACCTTTGTGCGGATTTAGCTGACATTATTGACGTCAGGAAAAATTAGCTGAGTCGACGTTCTATAACACTGACTTTGTATTCTTCTCAGTAATGATGAGTTTACTCAGATGAGCTCGAAGACGCACATTCCATATTTCTGGAGCCCAGGGGAGAAGCTAGAAAGTACCACCTTCACCATCACCAGGGAGAGAAGAACAGGAGGAGAAAGCCCCAGGAGTGACTTATGAGAGAGAAAAATTGCAACACGTTTTCCGGTCATATTAAACTCACTCTTGTGAAATTCTCAGACTCTTATTAGTTGTGACACACCTGTAAACACCTTTAATATGCATGAGAGTCACTCATGTTGGCTCACATTTGGCAGGTGCCTGTGTTGTCATCTAATTAAAGTAACTCGTAATTATGAAACGTGCACGGAACAGGATAAAGGTCGATAGTGCGTCAGTGCTGTGGACAGGAAGAAGCAGCCTGTTCGTATGCTTTAGGCGACTGCCCCTTGCATGGTGTAAGAAGCTATCACAGGCCTTCGCCTTTTTAGGTCGAGCTTCAGCGCGCATGCGCTGTCCGCAAGAGCTATTGTAATCTAAAAAAACACTTTTATCCCGCATGCTACTTACGGTTGGCTCACTCGTGTCCGTCTTCTCTGCTGCCTCCTAACTCGTTCCCCATGCCGCTACTTCACTTCCATTCAATGCAGAGGCGTACCCGTAAAGTACAGTTTAATTGCGCTTTCCTTCCTTATCTGTTCAGTGGGAGAACTCGTTTTTTAGGTCTCGCATAGGCAGCGCATGCGCTGCCTCTCCGAGGCATCAAGTAATCAGTATTACTAGTGAAACTCCACCCATTGCATTTCTCTCTGTTTTGTCGCTTGCCATTGGTGAAATCTGGCATTGCTCTTCTTATCTCGCTCATTGTTGGCTGGTGGTCCGATACCTCACTTCCGTTTTCTTCAGTTTATGGAGGAAGCAGCATCAACCAATTACTGTTAACTTGCGCTGCAGGACGGCATCTTTTAATGTAGGGACTACTTTTTTTTTTCCATGGCGCCTGGTTCGCGCCCCTCGCTCTTTGTTTATTATACCAGCGTATGTGCCTTGGTGAGACGAATTTCGGCTGCGGGTGCCTCATAGTAGTGAGATCACGGGCTGCTGTTACATTTGGAGAGGATCCGCTTCTACTGGCCTGGGGTGAGGCATGGAGCACGGGCTGCTGTCCCCTGTGGTCTGCCATGGAAAGGTGAATAGTGACACAGGGCGGTGCTTGTTTTCTTTCTTTCCTGTTGTGGCAGCTTAAAGGCATCGTAAGCCCGAGCACGCATCTCCACAGCACGTAGCAGATGAAAGTTGTCACCCTTACAGAGAGCGCGCGCTGTGCAAGGCAGCCACGAAAAGTGAATTTCACGTATCTTAAATTATAACAGTTCTCGGTCTCCCAATGTGAATTGAGGTACTGTTTATTCCCTCCTTGCATTCCATCTCAAGTTTCACAGCTCTCCCCACCATAGCAGGCCTCCCGGTGGCAACAGACCATAGTGATTCCCAGAATCACACAATTGCCAGATGATGTGGCGACGCCGGGATTAGTGCCTAGGTTACGGACCAGCCACTTAGCCGCCACGGCACACGTTTTCCCTTCTTGCAGACATCCACCATCTGTTTGTAAGTGTGGCCGCGCTTTAACGTAATTAGCGGCACACACTTCACAAACACGCGGTTCAGGCGATGTTCTTTAACATTATATTTTTAAAATGATATCTGTTTGTGAGTGTGGCCGTAATTAATGTAATTAGCGGCACACACTTCACAAACACACGGTAGCGCCCGCAGCCTCTTCCACCTCTCCCCACCGCCACAAAAGCCCAGCACGGCGCCCACCGTCTCTTCCACCTCTTCCCACCGCTATGAATCCCACAGCTGCAGGCAGGGCGTTAACAGAGCAGGCTGTCTCAATTGGCTTCCGCCCGCTGCCGAAAAAAACTTTCAATTTAAATTTATGAGCCTCGGAGCGGCATTGTTTGAAGGTATTACAGTGCCCTTCTCTGCACTAGATGTTTACTTTGCACACTGCATTGTATTTTTTAAATTATATCTGTTTGTAGTGTGGCCGCGCTTTAACGTAATTAGCGGCACACACTTCACAAACACGTGGTTCGTGCGATGTTCTTTAACATTATATTTTTTAAATAATATCTGTTTGTGAGTGTGCCCGTGCTTTAATGTAATTAGCGGCACACACTTCACAAACACACGGTTCGTGCGATGTTCTTTCATCGTTATTTACATTAGGCGCTGTGTTCCTGGCACTCCTTTCTATTAAAATAACACGTGCGTGTGTGTTTTGCTGGAATGGGTCTCTGCTCCTATCAACATGCCTGCAGCTGCTAGTGTCTTCTGTGCCCTGCTCGTCGCTACCCCATCTTTCCATGCGTTGCCCCCTTACCACCACCTCCCGTCGCTGCTTCTATCAACATGTCTGCAGCTGCGCGCTGCACTCACTGCTGGGTTATATGGCCTCTTGGGTAGCACAAGGACACGGTAATGTTCTGTGGAAAACAGGAGCTCTGCAATATTGGCTGACTCCTGGTATTTTACCGGCCATGGTTCGCTAGTGATGTACAGGACAAATATTACAAGCGCACAAGGACACAAAAACACAACTTCAATACCCCAGAGCATTTACAGAGACCACTTATCACCAAAGCAGAAATATTATTTTTCTATGCGATGCTGGAACATGCCTGTCAGTACACTCCATTAGTTTTATGTTAAATACTGCAAAATGTCTGTGTTCTTCCCATTTTGTGAGTTTTTACTTTCATTTTGTAATTGCAGTGTCCTTTCAGTGTTGCTGTAGATTCGGCATCAGAAGCTACAGTAACAGAAGTAGGCTTGTGCGAGCCTCAGAGATGTTGCTTTCCACCCGTGGGAAAAAGCACATAACACCAGTGTCTAAAATTACAGGAAACAGGAGTGCACGAAAGCTGTGGTGAGTGTCAGCAGCAAAGCCTCCAGCCAGGAACACTCCCTGTGTGGAATCCGTTCAAGAGTGGCTTCACACCCTCGGCAATGCCGTGCACTGCACATGTGGTTTCAGGCACACTCCTTGCATGCACCCAGTTGGTGCTTGATTCTTCTTCTAAGCTCTAGATGGGCTGACTGCCGCCGTGCTGTACCCCTCATGACCGAACCAAACACCAAAGCATGTCTAGGTGCAAGCTTTAGGGCACAACCCCAATAAGGGGCATCTCAGCCGAGACTGGGGACAGGTCGGGGAGGTGGGGTCCTTCCTAGTATATGAATGATCACGCTAGCACAATGCACATCATGGTTCAGCCTTCTCAGGTAACATGGTGCTGCGTGTGTCTAAAATGCACTTCCACACCCACAACAGTACAGCTCTGTGAAGTTTTTATAATGGAAGTATTGCTTGCATAGTTACTGATTATTGATCTTTCCGTATCTCATGACTCTTTCTTTATACACTAAGCCTTTGTGTAGTTTTCTTTCAAGAGTTTTGTTTGGTTGCCAGCAATTAACAAGCATTTTGTATTCAAGTTCGTACTGAAGCTATTTCGTGATAGTGACTCTGAACTGTTTGATGACAGAAACATGAGTGTATTTTGTACTCAATGGATCCTGTATAGCTTTTATAGAAATCAGCTTTGAAACAGTCTTGCGCTGGTAACTCTTTGTATCATGTATATATTTGTCTTAGATCATTCTCATGACTGACTCCCAACAAATTACACTTGTAGGCAGCAACTATCTCACAAATCTTGATTTTCAAGAAGAAACCCCACCTGCCCACAATACTTGGATTATCATTGTATTGGTGAAAATTACATGTAGTTTATGAGAAAAAAAATCTACGTATAGGAGTTTGTGAATTCTGTGACCCTCCCCCTGCCTCTTCCTATTTTTCCAACTCTTCCTCCAACATTGTAGTGAATATTACCTATTTCCATCCACTCTTACCTTAACACCTGAAGCACTACATATGTATACGTCTACACGGTCTTGGCATGCGTCGTACGTCAGACAACCAACAGTGCAAGGGTTGTGGGAATTCAGTGGAATCTATGGAGCATGTTGTATGCCTCTGCCCTGCACTGCTGATTCAGCGCAGATCAAAACTGAGGCCAGAATGGAATAGATTGGGAGTTCGATCCTGCAGACAGGCAATCATCGTGGCTCTGAACCCAGAGAACACAGTTTTAAACATAAGTTTCACTATTTTTATTCATTACGTATATCGTAAATTTAATCAGCAAATTGCAGGCCCGGTAGCAACTGTAAAGAGGGCCACAGGTGCCTAAAACAAAACTGCAGACCTACAAAGCCCTACCTTGGCCTCCTCTGTGTTCTCTGTGTCTGTAACACTAGGGTATGTGAACCTGATGTTCCTTCATTGATATTGACATTTGACAGCTGTTTCAATGAACTGGTCACACTCTCTGTGTCCCCTTGTAACTCCCGGTCTTCTTTTTTCAGACTTAGACAGTAACACTTACTTTTTTTTTATTTTTTATATTATCAATCTTTTTAAGGGAAAATAAAAAAACACTTTGCTGTTGCCTAGTTTTAAAATTTTGCATTTTTATATCACCATGGTCATTTTAATAATCTATTCTGTATATGTACGGTATGTATGTCCAGCTTTTATGATTATATTTTAATCAAATAAAGTTTTTCACACACTCAAAACAGATAGGACAAACATAGTTGCAGTGAAGTGGTTCAATGAAAAACTGAAAGCCCTGAAATCAAAATGTAAACAGGCAGAAAGGAAGTGGAGAAAGTACTATGTGAATGAGGATAAGACCGCTTGGAAAGTAGCTATTTCTCTCTATAAAAAGAAATTCTTGCTGCGAAACAGGAATATTTCGCAGAGCTCATTTTGAACTCGCTGAATAAGTCTAAATGCATTTTTAAAATTGTTGATGACCTTACTAATCCTCAGTGCCTACAAAATGAGATCCAGCCTACTCAAGATCTCTGTGACAGTTTGGCTACTTTTTTTGATGATAAAATCAGAACTATCATCTCTGGGCTTAAAACCAACCTTTCTGGGGGGACAGAGGCTGTGATTCATGGGGTAGCTACCTCGATTGCTGATGCGGGAGGGGTGCCTGGTGCAGGAACACAGATTGGTGAAGGGACTGATAAACTGAGTTTTTTTGGACCATTTTGAGCCCCTTTCGGATGAGGAATTTAACAGGCTTGCTCTGGGTGTTTCCTCGGGCTCTCCTCTGGACCCCCTTCCACATAAAATCTGGAAGGAATTTGCCTCAGAACTTTTCCCCAGGCTCCGACAGATTTGTAATCAATCATTATCTAGTGGAGTTGTACCATCTGGCTGGAAACAGGCCGTAGTTACGCCACTCTTGAAGAAGGCCACTCTTGACCCAACCTGCCCGGGTAACTATCGGCCCATCTCTCTCCTCCCTACCCAGTGAAGATACTTTGAACGTTTGGTTAGCAAATCTCTGTCAGCTTTTCTAGAACGTAACAACTGCCTGGCAGATGTACACCCGGTTTCCGTCCAGAACACGGAACCGAGTCTGCCTTGGCGACCGTGTTGGACGATCTGCGTCTGTTGGCAGACAGAGGACAATCAGCAATACTTATTCTGCTTGACCTGTCTGCCGCTTTCGACACGGTCAACCATGACATCTTGCTAACACGTTTAGAGGAGGTGGGAGTAGTGGGCACTGCCCTGGACTGGTTTCGATCCTATCTATCTGGCAGGTGTCAGGCAGTGGCTCTTCCACCTTTCCAGTCAGCCTTCACTAACATCTGTCATGGGGTCCCACAAGGATCTGCCATCAGCCCAATTTTATTTAACATCTATTTGAGCCCATTGATTAATATCATTCGGGCTCATAATGTGAAATTGGTAAATTATGCTGATGACACCCAGATCATTCTATCTCTTGATGGAACCCTACCCAATGCCCTGGAGGATTTTCATGCGCGCATGCACGATACTGCGCAGTGGCTACGTAATAACTCTTTACAATTTAATTCGGATAAGACCGAAATTGTACACTGCGCAGTTGGGAAGGTCCATCTGCCTCTTCCTCACAACTTCTGGCCCCTTGATTCATCTACTGCCTTGGCGCCATCTAAGACGGTGCGAAACTTGGGAGTCATGTTTAATGCCAACCTGTCATTAGAGACGCAAGTGAACAAGATGGTGGGGTGCTGTTTTGGCCTTATTAGGGCTTTGAGAAAGATTCTCCCGTTGCTCCCAATTTCGGTTAGAGCCTTGGTTGTTCAAGGCACTATCCTAAGTAGACTCGACTACTGCAATGCTCTATTGCTGGAGTCCCCCAAGTATCTGATTCAGAGACTGCAGCGTGTTCAGAATACGGCTGCGAAATTGGCCCTGTCTAGGCCACGAGGCTTTTCTGCCTCAATGTGCCTAGCTGAGCTACATTGGCTCCCTGTGCAGCAAAGAGTTTATTTTAAATCCCTTTGTATAGGGTTTAGGGCTTTGCATGGACTCGGTCCTAGGCCGCTACAGAAGAAATTGGTTTGGTATACTCCTACCCGGACCCTTCGTTCCTCTTCTGCTTACTTGGCAAAGGTACCCAGGTTCAATAGGGCCAGACTGGGAGGAAGATCTTTTAGTTTTGCTGCTGCGAAACTTTGGAACACACTTCCACTTGAAATTAGACAATGCAGTACCCTGTCCCTGTTCAGGAAAAGGATCAAAACGTGGTTGTGCACCAGAAACTGATCCTGTCGTTTTTGAGTAATGCTCTTAGGTTCTGTCCTTCTCGCTTCACGTTGGTCTGTGTTCATGTATCTTCAGCGCCAGGGTACCCGTAGGGTGTTTGTTGCACTCTATAAATGCTATATACAATACAATACAATACAAGTACGATGCATGTACCTTTGATAGTAATTCTCGCCAATACTAAGAAAACCCCTTATGTGTTAATGACCAAATGGGATCATTAGACCCCCTTGGTTTTCTGACCTTGATTTCACTTGGACTCAGTATTGCATCTGCAAAGGCTTTGCTTTATTCCATTGAGCAAAAGGCATTGCAGGATAGTTTTGCATTTTTAAATTTGTAAGCCTTTGAAAACGATGGGCCCAAAATGATTAAGGAGTAGCATACAAAGCATGGTTTGAAATAATTGTCAATCATCTTGGGACTGTAATCTTCAGTGTGTATCAGTTCTTTGAACAGGTATCAAGAAACTTAGTTAACCATTACTCAGATTTTAATATTGCCATCACTATTTTTCACACTAAATAAACATTTATGTTGGATGTGATACACAAACGTAGCCACTGTAAAGATTCAAAGGCAAGCATACTGTTAATGAGTGATAGGAGAGGAAGAAGGTTGCTGCATTGTCACTGCATTGTGATGTAGTGTTCTTTAAATAGGTGTGTTTCCAACTCTTTCCTAATCTGCTGCAGTGCAGGGGCAGGCAGTAGGGATAAGGGGTCACTATTCCAGATCCTGAGTGCATAGATGGAAAAGGCTGAATGCTTTGATTTTAGGTTTTGACAGCACAGCGCTTGCGCTGTGCTTCTAAAATCTCTTGCATTAAAAAAAAAAAAAAGTCTTTAGGGGCTTTGCGCCCGCCCATTACTTACCTTTACTTACCATTGGCTTGTTCCCATGAAACTCTCCTTTCCTTGATTCCTATTGGTCATCGCCTCCTCCTCTCGTCTGTCTTCCTCGTGGTCTTTGTCATGCAGTGGAGTTTGGCCAGCGCCAAGTACTGCCACCAGTGGCTAGTGTCTTTCCACTGCAGACTCCTGCAGGAACTCTTTTTAAACAAAATAATTTTCATGCCCTCTACTTCACCTCGCTTTTTTTAATATCTGGTACTTTCAGAGTATACTTCACGTCTTTATTGTCTTAGCGCAGAGGAGTACACCAAGGGAAGGAAACGAGTATGCATAAATAAAAACATATACATTTACAACACCAATAGCTCTAACTCTGACAAATGCGAGATCTATTGCATTGCAAATGCTTGTTTTGTTTCCTGCTTCCTGCTCCTCGCAAGCTCTACGGTCACCAACGCTCGCAGCTGGCCCACAGAATGTATTTTTCCATTTATATACCACGGGCCGCCACGCACATACTTTTTATGTAGATGGGCGCCGTGCTTTGTTTCACCACAGCGCCCGTTTTAATTTTTTAAGAATGCTTCACCACTAGCGAAACCAGGGGTTATATCCGTGCCAGAACCATCCCTATGTTTTATTTATGTGGCTAACAGGCATCCCTTCTTCTATTGCTCTCTTCTCGCAGCCCCGGGTGTTTTAGTTCACAGGCCGCAGGTTTCGGAGCAGAGCTTTGGGCATCAGCGCTTATGCTGAACGGCAGGTCAGTGTGTTGTGTAAAGCGTTTTTGCTGTTTGTGGGCATCATTTATAGCCTGGTGAATGTTCAAATGTTTTATGAAGACGGGCACCGTGCTTTGTTTCACCACGGTGCCCGTTTTCATTTTAGAAGAGGTTTCACCACTAGAGAAACCAGAGCACAAGGGGTTAAATCCATCCCAGAACTAGCCCTCTGTTTTATTAGCGTGGCTAACAGGCATCCTTTCTTCTAATGCTCTCATCTCACAGCCAGGGGCGTAGGAGACACAAAATTTCTGGGGGGGACAGGGACATCCTTGTGGACTTTCCAGTGACCCTATAGAAATCGCCCATTACATGAGACCGTACGCCCGTTAAACGGATGCAATCGGATAGTTTTGAAGTGAAATATTGAGAAAGGCAGGCATGTAGTCACAGTTTGCAAGTATGCATTATTGTTAATTGCATTCACAAAGTAATTAGACCAAATGTGGAAAAATCATGTATACTTTTTTATAGTGCTACTCATAGTTGACTCAGTTCTGTGATCTGCATGGTACACGTTCTTGCAGCAGGCACATCAACCCTCCGGGCTACTTTATGATGAGCCAAAACTTCCACTAGACAAAATTTCGAACTCTCACTAGTAGGAACATTAATCACCAGAGTTATCTTGACATTTTTATGGTTGCCTGTAATCTGTCTGATTCACAAGGAAGTTCATGCGCTTTTAAACCAAAAATTATTTTTAAACACAGTGCCCCCTTCCAAAGTCAATGCCAGGTGCGGCTGCACCGGTTGCACCGCCCTAAAGCCAGTCCTGCTCCCAGCAATGGGGCAGGACAAGCATTTCCAAAAATGGGGTCAGAGCTAACATCATAGCCATTATATGAGGAAAAGATCTATGTAATTGGTGGGGTGTGATACTTACCCCAAACTCCAGCACGCAAAACAAGTTAACAGATTTCTTGCAGATGATTTAAGGGAGAGTAGACTTCTCCCATGAGAATTTTAAAACATTTTTAGATCAAATTTCTAAAACGCAGTAGACCTTATGGGTCATTCATGAAATATTCCAGTACTTTCATGGTGCACCAGGGAAGCCTGGCTTTTCCTAGGATTAAATCAGATTTTTTTAAAATGTCTTACGTCAGAAATAGCTTCCACTATGCTAAGGTCCTCATTTTTCATGGGTGAGTACATTCAATATGACAGTGGCAGAAATGTACCATGGATACCGCAGCCACAGTCATGGGTAACTCTAATAATTCCCCCGATATACACGGGTTAGAATTTTGCCATTGACATCCCCGATGAAATGATTACAGGAAATCTTATGACAAAAGTGACCTCAAATATCAGTTCCAACATTTTGCTATGGATCCACCCCATATGCTAAGAATTACGTGCATCATGTCAGGGCCTACGGCCAGGCGTGGTGACGCGCGTTCTGTGTCCCTGCCGCTGGATATGACTGGGTTGGCGGCTTCTCAGTTAGACTGTTCGAGAACCCACAGCCAATGATGGTGTCTTCACAGAAGCATATCAGGGCCTGCAGATTGCCATAGGTAACACCCCCATCCATAAGCTGTTAGTGCCCTTGTCCATAAGGCAAGACTAACCTCCAGTATGCCAGACCAGCACCACACTTGCACTCATAACAAGCATACACACGCATTTTCACTATATCTCTTGCACTCATTCGTACCTTTGTACTCTGTCACACACACACGCACACACACTGACACTCACACTTCCATTAGGAAATTTGCTATTATTGTGTCAGAAAAGCTTGCCCTGCTGCTTTACCTGCCTTGCCTTTTAGTGAAACTTAATAAAAACAGATTCTCTATATGTTTTTCAAAATAATAATATATTTCCTTGTCAATGTTTGTTACAAGTATGATGTGAATGAAAAATGCACTTCCTTAAAATAGCTGTGTGGGGCTTATATTTGGGTTCATGTGTGGATCAAGCAATTACAGTATTGGAAATGAACTAATACACATTCTAACATGTAGCATCACAGCATCCAACTGACCCGATGAAATGCTTGACTTCTTCGGCAACCATGGATTTCATCCAGTAACACATTACATTTTGGAGTTTTTGAGAGTCAACTTGCAATGTAAAAGAAAACTACATGTCTCGCGATGAAGCATTGTGGTGAATGGAAAGCCAGGAATGGCTGAATCTGACACACGTTCTTCAATCCACCACCATACCCCAAAGCCTCCGCCCTAGTCTCCTCCTCGCGCCATCCCACATTCTCAGTCCACTTTCCCTTCTTGCACCAGCCCCGTTGTTGCAGATGGAATTAAGTATGATTCTATTACCACTGAAAGAACAGGTATTTTTATGGGTGTCTTTGTAGAAATGTGTAGATTCATGAGAGTTGAGCACTTTTATATGTGCACAGTAAGAGGTGTGCTCATGTAAGTGCTGGATGATGGTGAATAGTGTGAGGTAATGCAGCATTAGTGATGCGAGTGTAGGGTGTAAAATGTGCTAATGTGAGTGTCGGGTGAGCTGCATGAATGCAACGTGAGAGGAGGGCCCATGTGAGTGCCAAGTGAGAGGAGTGCATGCAGAGTGAGAGGAGCAAGTGCAATGTGGTGTGAGCTGTGTAAATGCAGGATGAGTGGTGTGCCTGTGTGTGGTGCAGGGTGAATGGCAAGAATGAAGGGTGATCTGTGAGAGTGACTGGTGAGAGGAGTTAGTGGCGTGTTCCTATGAGTTCCGACAGACTGTTGTCCCTGTGTGCAGGCAGGATGAACAGGGTGTCTGTATGAATGCAGGCTGAGGAGTTTGTCCATGTGAGTGCAAGGTGAAAGGAGGAAGTGAAGAGTAAATGGTGTGACTCCAGGGTGAGTGCTGTGCTTGTTTGTGTGATATGAGTGCAGGGTGAGTGTTGTGCCCATGTGAGTGAAGATGTGTGTGAAGATGTGAGTCAAGTGTGAGCTGTGTGAGTGACAGGAGTGCCAATGTGAATGCACAGTGAGCAATGTGACAGTGGGAGAGTAGGGTGAGAGGAGTGACTGTAGGGTGAGTGATGTGACTTATGAGTTTGGGTGCAGGTGAAAGTGCAGAATGAGAGAAATTAATGCATGGTGAGAAATGTGCTTGCTTGAGTGAGACTGCAAAGTGAGCAGTGAGAGTGACGGGTGAGTAAAGTGGCACATGAGTGCAGGGTGAGTGGTGAGCTTGTGTAAGTGCAGGGTGAAAAGCGTGAGTGCATGGTGAGTGGTGTGAGTGCGGTGTGATCACTGTGAGTGCAGGGTGAGCAGTGTGCTGATGTGACTAAAGGGTAAGTAGAGGGAGAACGGCGTGAGTTCATGGCGAGGGACGAGTGCATTGTGGTTGCTGTGAGTTCAAGGTGAGCGGTGTGTGCTCGTGTGAGTGCAGGGTAAGAGGAGGAAGAATGGTGTGAGTGTGCCAGCTCCAGACGCTGTAGCCCCTGCACTAGACAACTGCAAAGCTGAAGAGGAGTTCAAGCATCAATTGCAAGATGGTCACCACTGTGGTAAACTACAAAAACATGGATTCAGGTTCACAACTGCCCATCTGCAGCCTAGGAAAATCTTTGGTCTATAAAGTTTTCCACTTTGAATTTACAAAATGCAAGCCTTGCTGGCAACAGATATCAGCCACATAAAACGTGCTGCACATAACAAAGTAATCAAACTCGTTTCAAAGAAGAATGTACCACATGTCTATACCTGCTGAACAAAATATTTTCTGGTTTTGTAGAATTTTTAACACTGCTCACACATGCTTGTGCTCACTTCTGAGCAATTGCCAACAACAAAGTGTGACTGAAGTTAAAAAATAACTAATCTTAACAGAGTTCAACAATGTGAGAATTTATTCAGATTTTAGCTCATATAATTGCTGAATCTGTCCAGTTTCTCACCCCTAGATTTCAAACTTTGAGACCGATGAGTTATCCTACAGAATTTCAAATTATTGGGGTATTGCCAGAGGTTCATTGGCCAGGGTATGAACTCCAAGCTGTAAATCCCACAGAGAATGCCCCACCATCCTTAAACTGGATTGTCTATAAGGCACTGAACACCAGCATAAAATGTGTCAGCAGTTTGCATGTGGAAGAACAGGTGCTTTAACAGCTGAGCACTGATTTTGAGGCTACGCAATAATGTTCACAGTATGCAAGTGCAACAAAAGCTTGTACATCTGTAAAACAGTTAAAATTGCATTCAACGCTTAAAAGTTAATGCCCCCAAAGGAAAATAGTTGTTCAGGTTTAAAAGATTCCAACAAAGCAGTATGTCATAGCTCTGGGAAACCAACATTAATGACTAAATTACAACAAAAATGAAAATTAAGTAACAATATATATTCGTAACAAAATGTTCTCTTGCAGATTCTGTAAACATAAACAAATGGGGAAATGTGTAGTCCCTACTTGTGAGATGCCTTTTCACTACATGCATTCCCCCACTGGGGCAGTAAAAATAAAATAAAAAGTAAGAAATAGCTAATAGGCAGAGTGGGGACACATGGGATACTGGAATCAGTCAACAAAACAACAAAACCTCCTTAACCAGTTCCAAAGGAATGTAAATGCTCTTTTGAAGACCTGTGAAAAACGTGTGTGTGTCGGAGATAAGACGCCAGAAACAGCAGCTCAAGCTGCAGCAGCAGCCCGGGCTCAGACACAGAAGGGAGGAGGGATCGGAGGGGCAGGGGTGTTAAATTCCTTTTAGCCCCGTCAAGCGTGCAGCCTGGATCACAGGTATCTGGAGGCAAGTCACAGGGCAAGTGCAGGGTCATTATGCATAGCGCTCGCGCGCTAATGGCCTTGTTAATCACAGAAGGGAGAGGGAATTTCCTTTGTCCCCTCGTCCCCCCACTCTTGTCCCCCATGTCCCCCGCACTCCAAACTCTGGGGGGGATATATCCCCCTCGTCCCCCACACTTCCTACGCCCATGCTCACAGCCCCGGACGTTTTTCCCTGGGCTGTCCCCTTCGCCCCACACACTACCCCGTCCTCCAATCATTAAGTCTACGGGACCTTCATAGGAACTGGTGAACACATGAGCCCAAGAACAGAAACTATTGGCAGACAAGAGGAAAAATGCTGAAAAGTTACCATCCACTCGGGAAAACAGTAAGTTTTAAAAAGGCATCAAAACAACAGAATAAAAGAGACTGAAAAACAAAACTCGTTTTATAGCTCTATATATGTGATTAAACCTCAAATTAAGCGCCCTTTTAAAAAATATCATCATAAATATTTACTCGAGTTTTAAAAGCGGGTTAATTTTCGGGGCAACAGTGAAGACTTCGTAATCACTACTAAACACAGTGGGAATCAAGCGTCCATATCTGTGCAACCTTCAAATGAAGGGGTTGCATTTACTCTTTTGTATTGATTGCATCTCACTCGATTTCAAGCATATTAGTTTATACATATGCAGCTACAGGGCAAAGAACGGAAAAATTAATGCGGTTAGGGGCTGAGGTGTAACTTTTTATTCCCTTGCTTCGGCCTCCAGAGCGGGCAGTCTTTACAATCACAAGCTGGCATGCTTTAATGATATTTCTGCGAACATGCCATTGCATTAATTCTGCAGGAATAAAACCAAAACGGTCGGATTGGCTAATGCTTTAAAGCTTTCTTATAGTACATATTACTCCTATAAATAACCACTGAGAACTATACTATAGTTAATTGGTCATTGTGTTTGAGTGGAGAACCTTGGCCTTTTTAACCGAACGGACCATGAACAACTTACAAAAGAATGATACTGATGACAAAGTACACCAGAGGGGGGTGTGCATCAAGTTACAGTTTTGGGGCAAAGAAGGAATTACTCGCTGCTCAGAAATATATCTGTTTATTCAATGGCATTTATTAGGGAAGTGCTCTATTTTCAACAACTATAAAAAGTGCAGGTGCTTAAACTTTAATTTAACAGTCCAAGTGCTGCTGAAAGTTAATATTGGGAAACAAGGAGACCACCTGTGTTGGCTTCCAATGCAATTTGCATATTTAAAACAAAACATAAGCATACGTGGAGATTAGCTCGGCTTCAGGTAATAGGAGAACTGTTTTCTACTCCTTCATGATCTGTGTCTTTAAAATTAATTTCTATGGGGCACATTACTTTACACAGAGGAGCTGCAAGCTGCTGCAGTGCATTCTGGACACATTTCCAAACCACACCACATAATTCTACACCAAGCCACATAATTCACATCAACAACACAATTCCACAACACAACACATACATCCAATCCACACAATTCCACATCATGCTACAAAATTCAACAGCACACCACATAATTAAACTCCAGTACATACCACTCCACAACACAAAACACCATTCCACATAATTCCACTACTTAACACAATCCCACTCCACATATTACCAGTACACTCAATACCACATAATTACTATCCACGTAATTCCACTGCAAACCGTGCCACATATTTCGGCTACAAAATGCACTCCACCCCACACAATTCCACAACAATTCCAATCCAGTTTCCAAAATTCCACTACACACCACATACATATACTCCATAACTCATGGGTAAAACACTATAATTTATACGCCAATAGCTCTAACTCAAGCAAATGCGAGACCTATTGCATTCCCAATGCTTGTTTTCTGGTGCTAACAGTCTGGTGTAGCTTGCGGGCATAAGGCAATGGTCTTCAAACCTTTTAGTCTTGTGTCCCAACTTGCCTCACTAGATCCCCCATAATTAATTCTCACAATTCTCATGTAAACTGTTAAATACCACAAATAAGTTAAATAATTGTGTAGGGCTCGAGTCACACATTCTAACAAACATAGACAAAGCTGATTTGCAGTTGTGCTTTTCAATTTTTCAAACAAATTATAAGTAGGATAAACCATAGCAAGCAAAACAAATATTTCAAGTGAAATCACAGGTGTTAAAAGAATTGTCCAGAAGCAATGTTCTCTCCTCGTTTCTCTTTACTACAACTCTCATAGGTGAAATGGAAAATGTTGTAACCAAAGGAGCCAAAATCTGTACAGGGCTAGAAATAGTGTCACACAATTGTTAGCGAAAACTGATATTCATTCATGCATTTTGTTTTGTCACATCTTCTTATACAGCTGGCACTTTGCCAAGTGTGACACCTCCAGCAAGTCTTGACTTCTTATCCAAGCACTTTACATGTAGGAATTTTTAACTAATTCTTACAATGTTAAATAGAAAACTATAAATCCAAAAATGCAAGGCCCCATTGGTAAAAATACCAGGACTGGTTTAAGAAATTAGGCAATCTAGCAGCTCTAAATGTATTTAACAATGCAAACTTTGCACTTCTATTCAGCTATCCCGTTTAAAGTGCGCAGTTTTGCTTACTTGCCAACATGCAATTGGCTGACACGTGACCCTAAATATGTCAACACTGTGGGGCCGATTCACAGAACTAATCTGAGACAAAATCCTAAACTTACTACTTTTGGTATTCACAGAAGGCATTTAGTAGTAGTAAAGTTAGGATTTTGTCTTAAGTTTGACTTAAGACAGACTTAAGACAGACTTAAGACAGATTTAAGACAAACTTAGGACAGACTTAAGACAGACTTAAGACAGACTTAAGACAAAATCCTAACTTTACTACTACTAAATGCCTTCTGTGAATACCAAAAGTAGTAAGTTTAGGATTTTGTCTCAGATTACTTCTGTGAATCGGGCCCTGTGATCCTTTATCAGAAACAAGCAGAGTGAGATGTTGGGAATTATTTGAAAGCCCCCCTTTAACACCTATTCCCAGCCATGAAATGACTGAGAAAAGAGTTACAGATTCCCCATTACAATGGCTCACAACCACTGTATTTTTTCGCTAAAATGCATGCTTCTCAACATGCTACTCACTCAATTGCATGAACTCTGCGACACACTGGTGAACTATTTCCACAACAAGATATCCACCATCTACAGTTGCTTCAATCCCCAGTTCACTGACATCGACATTCTCCTCACACCAACGGACACCATCCACAGCCTGGAATCTACTCACCACACAGAACTCCACAGCTATCATGACCACATTCCACTCCGGAGCACCACAAAACCCTGTCCCCACCACATCTTCAACCTCAGACACAAAGAAATCAGCAGTGAACTCACCTCCATTCTCAACACATCCATCACCACGGCTGCCTTCCCCAAAGGATGGAAATACACAGAGGTCAGACCCCTCCTGAAGAAGCCCTCCACCGACCCCAGCAAACTCAAAAACTACAACCTTATCTCCCTGCTCCAGTTCCCTGCCAAAGTCCTTGAGAAGGCCATCAACCACTAGCTCACCAAAGACCTAGAAAAATACAACCTGCTTGACGCCTCCCAATCCGGCTTTCAAGTGAACCACAGCACCGAGACTGCCCTGATCACTGCCGCAGATGACATCAGAACCCTCCTCGACCAGGGTGAAACAGCAACCCTGATCCTCCTCGACCTTTCAGCCGCATTCAACACCGTATCGCTCCACACCCTTATCAGAAGAATTTACCACATCTGCATCCAGGAAGACGCCCTAAAAATGGATTGCATCATTCAGAGAATCCGCCTACTACCCTTCACCTCAGAGCCCAAGAGGATCATCTTTGGCATCCCCCAAGACTCATCCCTCAGCCCTGTTCAACACCTACATGACACCTCTGGCCAACATCGTCAGAACCCATGGGCTAAACATCATATCCTGTGGAGACAACATCCAACCACCACCAGAACATACTTCCACAATGCCATGACGAGTGTCACCAACTGGATGAGGACTAACTGCCTGAAGCTCAATACGGACAAGATGGAAGTGCTGATTTTTGGAAAGAATGCCTCCTTGTGGGATGACACCTTGTGGGCCCTCAAACTTGGACCCAAACAGACTGACCACACCCACAGCCTAAGCATCATCTTGAACACCAAACTCACCATGAAGTCCCAGGTCAACGCAGTCTCCTCCACCTGCTTCCACACCCTCCGCATGCTCTGAACAATCATCAGATGGATCCCCGTCAACACCAGAAAAACCGTCAGTCAAGCCCTCGTCACCAGCCAGCTGGACTACCAAAATACGCTCTATGATGGAATCCCCACCCAACTCCTCAAGAGACTCCAGACTATACACAACACAGCAGCCAGACTCATCCTCAACCTCCCTAAAAGGACCCACATTGCCCTCCACCTCAGGAACCTCAACTTGCTCCCCATTCAGAAGAGATGCCAGTTCAAGATTCTGCAGGGACCAGCACACATCAACCACCGCCTGAACTTCCACCAACCCACCAAACACTTACGCTTCACCTTCTGCATCCTCACACACACTCCCTGGAATTCGCTGAAGCTACAGTGTAGGTTGTACCTTCTGCTACTGCGCCGCCAAGTCCTGGAACGACCTGCCCAGCGAACACCGCTGCCCCTATCGGAATTCAGAAAGGGACTCAAGACCTGGCTTTTCGACTGAGATCAGTGAAACCTCAGCCCTTTGATACCCTCAAGGGTGAAATTCCAACTGATTGATTGATTGACTCACTCACACACACACTCCCCACATTCATAAAAAGCAGAGAAGTTTGCTCATCCTCCTACATCGCATCCAAAACATGGAACGACTTCCCTCAACACATCAGAGCCTCCTCCTTACTTCTTGAGTTCTGCAAGACGCTGAAGACCTGGCTCTTTGAATTGCTCCTCGGGGATTACCTGCATACACACCTGTTCAAGCACCTGGATACCTTTATGGGTAATTAGTGAGGAATACAAATCTCCATAACATAACATAGCAAAACATAACATAACATAATATAACATATCATAACATAACACAACAATCAATCAATCAATCAATCACAGAATTTGTAAAGCGCGCTACTTACCCGCGAGGGTCTCAAGGCGCTGGGGAGAAAAAAAGGGGGGGGGTGCTGCTACTGGTCGAACAACCAGGTCTTGAGTAGCCTCCTGAAGGTCAGCAGGTCTTGGGTCTGTCGTAGGCTTAGTGGAAGGGTGTTCCAGGTCTTGGCAGCGAGGTGGGAGAAGGATCTGCCGCCGGTGGTAGTTCTTCGAATGCGAGGGACGGTGGCGAGGGAGAGGTCGGCGGAGCGGAGTTGGCGGTTGGGGACGTAGAAGAGGAGTCGTCTGTTGAGGTAGGCTGGGCCAGTCTTGTGGAGTGCCTTGTGTGGGTGGATGAGGAGTTTGAAGGAGATTCTCCTGTCGACGGGGAGCCAGTGCAGGTTCCTCAGGTGGGGGGTGATGTGGCTGTGGCGTGGTACATCGAGGATCAGGCGTGCGGAGGCGTTTTGTATGCGTTGCAGTCGCTTGATGAGCTTGGCCGGGGCTCCTGCGTAGAGGGCGTTCCCATAGTCAAGTCTGCTACTGACGAGGGCCTGGGTGACTGTTCTTCTTGTGTCTGTCGGGATCCACCTGTAGATCTTGCGAAGCATGCGGAGGGTGTTGAAGCAGGAGGATGAGACTGCGTTGACTTGCCTGGCCATGGAGAGCGTTGAGTCGAGGATGACTCCCAGGTTGCGTGCGTGGTCGGTGGGTGTCGGGGCTGCTCCCAGCGTCGTTGGCCACCAGGAGTCGTCCCAGGCTGAGGGGTTGGAGCCGAGGATGAGGACCTCTGTCTTCTCCGTGTTCAGTTTTAGTCGGCTGATCTTCATCCAATGACATATTGACGTCGTTCCAGGACTTGGCGGCGCAGTAGCAGAAGGTACAACCTACACTGTAGCTTCGGCGAATTCCAGGGAGTGTGTGTGAGGATGCAGAAGGTGAAGCGTAAGTGTTTGGTGGGTTGGTGGAAGTTCAGGCGGTGGTTGATGTGTGCTGGTCCCTGCAGAATCTTGAACTGGCATCTCTTCTGAATGGGGAGCAAGTTGAGGTTCCTGAGGTGGAGGGCAATGTGGGTCCTTTTAGGGAGGTTGAGGATGAGTCTGGCTGCTGTGTTGTGTATAGTCTGGAGTCTCTTGAGGAGTTGGGTGGGGATTCCATCATAGAGCGTATTTTGGTAGTCCAGCTGGCTGGTGACGAGGGCTTGACTGACGGTTTTTCTGGTGTTGACGGGGATCCATCTGATGATTGTTCAGAGCATGCGGAGGGTGTGGAAGCAGGTGGAGGAGACTGCGTTGACCTGGGACTTCATGGTGAGTTTGGTGTTCAAGATGATGCTTAGGCTGTGGGTGTGGTCAGTCTGTTTGGGTCCAAGTTTGAGGGCCCACAAGGTGTCATCCCACAAGGAGGCATTCTTTCCAAAAATCAGCACTTCCATCTTGTCCGTATTGAGCTTCAGGCAGTTAGTCCTCATCCAGTTGGTGACACTCGTCATGGCACTGTGGAAGTATGTTCTGGTGGTGGTTGGATGTTGTCTCCACAGGATATGATGTTTAGCCCATGGGTTCTGACGATGTTGGCCAGAGGTGTCATGTAGGTGTTGAACAGGGCTGAGGGATTGAATAAATTAAAGTTGGGGTTTGCATTCGAGCCCTGACACTGAAATGAACTACTTTTCAGATGGATGTCCACAAGCAAAATGCTGTCATTTACAGTAAAGAAAGTCAATGGCGGAAGTAGGGTTGCCCATTGCTGTGGTGGGAGGAAATTAAATTTGAATGACATATAGAATGGTAGATGAAAATGGTTTGCACGAAAAGCCCCTGCATGCATACATTATGGAAAAACATGAGTCTATTGAATCAGATAAAGTTGGTTCTATGGCTGCACTAAAAATACCCCACAATCACAGTGGGTGGGGGTGGGGGAGGGGTTAGGATATAAATAAAAAATAAAACTTAACCTCCTGAAGCAGGAACAGGAAGCACCCAGGATTCCAGTCTCCCCTGATCAATCGCAATGCTGCTGATAGCAGCGTTGTGATTAGTCTGAGCGCTGTGGTTTAGTGCTCCGAGAGGGAAAAGGAGCCTGGGCATGTTCTCCACCCAGGCTGTAAGGCAGCCTGGGTGGAGAACGTGCAAAGTGTGCATGACTGTTTGGCCGGCCCGAGACGGCTGGCCAAACAGTAATATGCCCTTTAGGTGCAACATCAGCCGCTCCTCCTCCCTGTGACATGGGGAGCCCAGCCCCCGCCCTGCCCTAACCAGGTGGCAACTCCAATACAAAAAATAAAATGATAATAATGCTCCGTTATTATCATTTTATTTTTTCCTTTGCACTGCTTGAAAGCACTGGGACGACGCTCTTCCGCCTTAGCAGAGGAGCCACCGCTGCACAATCAAAGGTATTGTAATATCAACTCCATTGCAGTGAGGTTACTTATGGTACGACAAATGGCCTCATGATGGTCTTATTGCTGGAGTAAAGAGAGCATAATGAAAAAATACAATTCTTCTTGTGTGTTTGAAAACCCCGGCATAAAGCTGCATTTAGATCTATGACAGGATGTTTGCAATTCTAATCACAAAATCAAAATCAAAATCAAAATCCAAGAGATTGAAATTATTCATTTTTTGCACATTCTTTGGCCACATTTAGATAGTGAAATTCTTATTTCTTATACAGATTTGATGGCTGTTGCATATGGTTACAAAAAGTAAATTGAAACATGCATGCATGCTTGCAAAGGCGGGGCCCACTTGCTTTACCAATGCTTGTTTGACCATTGATAGTCCTTGTATGATATGAGCATCTTTTGTGTGATGTTCCCCCAAATTTTGCACTATCCGTTTTTCTGGTGTTAGGTGCTATATAGGAGTAAAGTGCCTGTACTCCCCATTTAAACATGGTTAAATTGGTTTATCCCTAATTGACTTACTTAACTTAATAAGTCCCAACTATATAATGTAGAAAATGTGCCAAGGGCCTAGAAGTTAAATGCCACACATAGACTGCATTACCTACTGTGCCATCCACTTCAGTGGCAGTGAAAATATGGCTTCAGGCCTACCCTGTGTAGCCTGACAGTAGCAGCTTGAACCCTGCTGCACAGACGTGTCAAAATCACTCTTTCGGCAGATAGGAAAACTTTATTTTAAATATTAAATAAGTCACTCTTAAGCACACATTGCTGCCCAGAAGGTAGGGTGCATAATATATAAGAGTGGAACATGAGTGACATTAAAAATGGCCTGTTCTCTCAGTGACTAGACCCAAAACGACAATGTCACTGGTCAGGCCGTAACTAGCACATAGGAAAAGTAAAAGTATAGATTATACCCTGTAATCTATAACTTTTGACCTGTACCAGCTACAGACTTCATTCAAAGACTTATTTAATTTGCATTAGCTCCCCAGAAACTGTCCAACTGTATGTGGTCTGAAAGATGCGTGCTAGAGGTGTGAAAACGGCACCCAGGGCAGAAGCAATGACTTGGATGTGAGGAGGTGTTTTTCTTCCCCTTGCAAACAGACTAGTTGGTATATACTCAGCAAGTTCATTAACTTCTTTTCCGCACTTGGATACCCACCCTTCACTCCCACTATCTACCAAGTGTCTGTGATACAAGATGACTTATCAGTAGATCTCCTCAGTAAAAAGATCAAATCGAATTTCTATAGGGCCCTTGTCTCCTGTGTCCTCACTTCCATGTTGAGCCTCTCCCTCCTGCTTCAGACATGTCAGCAATAAACTTCCACTTTCTAGGAAAACAACCTCACCAGATTCTTGTGCATATGGATAGGCCAGGGGCTTTGAAAAAGAAACCCACAGGCCTCCGTCACTAACACAAACAATACATGTACTACAGTGGCAGCATACACAACCACACATAACATACACTTGGAATGTTAACGCTAGGTACCTTTTGTATCTACGGTTGCTCTGCTGTTGAAAGAACTAGGGGTGGGCAGTAAACTCTGCTCTGCCAGCAGAGTACGCAGAGTTTTGCCACTCCGTGCTCTGCTTGGAGCGCCGAGTTCAGCAAAAACTCAGCCAACCACCGCATGGCAGAGTTTACCGGCATTCACCCCAAGAAATTGAAGAGCTTGCCAATGGATCAGGAAGCTACGATGTGAGAACATCCCAGCAAGATACAGCATTATTGTGCACGCTCAGTTGGGGGCAGTGCATGTGCTGCGGGAGGGTCGTACGCTCGTTTATAAACAATCCCGACCATGCCCTCATATTATCTTAGCACTTCCAATTCCCTCCAGCTCTCCGACCTGAAAGTGGGTGGGGCCCTGACCAGTGATGGGTGATCCATATCACCAATGGCGTATGTGGATTTTCTTTAGCAAATGGGCAGAAAGCCAATCAGTACACATAGGGTGTGACTGTAGCTGTCATAGCTGTGTGGGAGCCACAGGTATTTGGTGCATGTGGAGGTGAGGTGGATCGAGTAGAGGCATACCCTAGGATAGGCGAGCTGCTTTTACCTCTAGTTGAGGGTTTGGGAGAGAGAGCGGGGTCCGTGTCACTGCTTGAAGCCAGCAGACCCTGGGGACTCAGAGGCAGCAGCTTCCATTTGCCAGCGGAAGATGGACCAGCCAGCGATGAGTGCATGGGTGACTCCCTCTGATCAGCTGGGAGAAGAGACCTTTACAGTTGTTCAGGGAATCCTCCATATCTAGGAGTCCCACCCCCACACTTTTGCCCATATAAAGGGGTGCACAAAGATACATGGACGTCTTATGGCATTGTGGAGAAAGCTTAGAGCTGTGAGCTTTTTCCACAGACACACCATTTCCATGTGTCATTTTCTTTCCAGGGCTTCCCACTGGGCACCTGTTTTGTGGGCAGCTCACATAGGGCCCTCTCCCACAGGCAAGCTGTTCCTATGAAAGACCCACTCCCGCTGTCGTCACTACCTTGGGTGACCCCTTCCCAGATGTGGCCCATTCCTGCAGATAAGACACTTCACTGTGCTCTCTCCCCCACCTAGCGACTCTTTCCCTCGAGGGTTTACAGACTCTAGGGCAACACGTCTGGGGTGGCGAAATTCATTGGAATGACCTTCTCCGACGCATGACCTACTTGCTTGAGTACCCTCACATGTACGACACACTACTCCTATGTGGGTAGGAAAGAAGGGACACCAATTGCCACAACAGTAGTAGGCGATACCCATACAGTGCATCAACGAGTCACCCGTCCCATACCCAGCTCATCCAGGTGTGCACTGTTCCACCTGCCTGGTCACCGTGATGATTGGGGGAGTGCTATTGCCTACATGTTTGTACTCTTCCTTGGCCGCCTCCTTCTGACTGGGAACTGTGCAGAGCTCTCTGTTTACTTTTCTACAGATTCTCGGAGTGCAGCTCTTTAATGCTTCTAAATTCTCTATTAGGAGCTGTAATATGTCATGGAGAGAGCATAATTTGTCTGCTATTGGAGAGCAGCTGCAATCGAGTCTCTTGTTTTCTGGGCCTCATACGTGTTGTAGTGTGGATTGTGGCCTCATGGTCGACATTGCTAAGTTAGCTTAGGCCTAGCTGCCATGATGCCTCCTTTGCACACGTTACTCCGTGACTTTGTTTTTCCAGGCTCTGCTTGTGACCGTTCACATTAGAACTGTCTGCATTTCTGCCTTTCACCTTTTCTGATGTTCTCTGTGGTTTTCGTCTGCACACAATGTACAAGGTCGAAAAACATTGTCCCTTGTTGTTGCTGTTCTGGTCAGCCCCTCGCACTTAGACATAACGTGAAATACAGCTGCACTGGAGAAATTCGTGTGCTTTTAACATTGTGATCTCCCTGTTGGTGGCACTTGGAGAAAAACCTTTCCAGGGAGAAGAGCTGTGCTTGTCCGATGATGTAAACCTTGCATCTAGTTCTTGAGGTATGGGGGTCCCCCTGACAAAGCCCAGAGGTCTTCTATTTTTATAATAAACTAGTTAATAGCACGGGGAGGGTGGCCAGGCATTATAGTCCTTCATCCACTGTCTTTATAAAATGCTGTCCACGTTTGTTTTCTATGGAATTGTAATGATGCTTACTATTTTGTCTTTATGCATTATGCTGCTAGTACTGGCACGTGTACTGTGTCTTAGAGCACGTTAGTTGAAATAAACCTTTTAAACTATACTGTGTCTCTTAATACGCACGTGGACAAGTATGAGTGAGTAATGAAAGAGTGTTCTTGCTCCCGCGATTCCTGAAAGAGTCCGTGTTCTGGGATGTCTAATCATTGGTAGCTTCGCTGTAGTACGGAGAACGAATGAGACACTATAGCTAGTCGGATTGGGATTTTGGGCACTAAGGTGGATAGTTGGTACACCACTATACACCGCGGTCCTGTTTTCCTGCGCATAGTTCTGTATATGTGCAGAATCCCCGCAACATGGCACCACCAACGTGTGGTGGGCTTCTTATCTGCGAGACGCTTGAGTAGTGCTTGTGCTTGTCCACAATTCCCTTCACTTATGTTTCTGGAAATATATGTGAGGGTGTAACCTCCTATATTGATGTTTTTATAGGTTCTTTCAAGCTTGAAGTTATTAAAAGGTATTCTCTTTACTGTTAACCCTATATTGCGCGGCCACACACTAGGTTGTTCTACATTCTTAGTCTTGATGGCTGTGAATGTAAATATCCCGGCACATAGCCGCGCCGCGCTCCAGGCTCATTTAACGGCCTATGGAGTATCCGACACGGGTGTCGCCCTCATCTTTGTGGTCCAAGCTGATCCGGCTTACCACTTTGTGGTATTTTACTCAGGGGTCACTTTTCCGGCGGTGGAAGGAGCTGACAATTTGTTCCATGCTTACGCTCCCACCGCCCTTCCTAATGTTTATCGGCCTTATCAGGCTCTTGAAGTACCGCTCACGGCATGACAACACCGTGTTTGGTTTAATGGCGCCCTCCCACACCCGGTCACCCCGATTCGTTTAGGCCCCTTATCGATAGATGGGGCCGCTTGGCCTGTTTTGGCCGGGTATACCCCGCATCTACATTATTTAGCGGTTCCAGTAGATGAACTGCGCGTGCTGTATACGTCTTTGATCTGTGTGCACAGAGCTTTAGTACAATATGTCACAGGCAACGTCCAGATGGCCCCTCCTGGAGTTGCGGCACATCCAGCTGGACTTGGCGGTGTGACTATAAGTCCCGTCATGGTTAATTCGGTGATGGGCAAGCGCCCACAGAATAAGGATGATTTGCCTTATTGGCTTGCTGAAAAATTTGACCAGCTGGAGGCGGTGTTTCCGAATACCTCTCCTGTGGAAAAACACAGGATTTTGACTATTAGTTTGCCAAAAGACTTAATTCCAGAGTTGACAGAATGCAACAACGGGGGCAAGGTATTCGCGGCAGAGTATGCGAAGTGTTTCGGCACTCCATCCATGACGGTCCTCCCCACCGTAATTAAGCGTATACAAGACGAACATGGCCCTGAAGCGGCTGTGGAATTGGGGATGAGACTGGTGGGAGTGTTCGATGTAGTGGCTGATCTAATCCTTGCGAATGTCAAGGGTGATGCAGTTAACTTTCAAGTCGCTAATGCTTTGGCTTTAGTCCCAGAACTGGACAAGCCTCGCGAATTACCGAAAATTATTGCACAGGCTTATAAAACCATTGGCCGCAATAGTTTGGGAGTTAAGCCTTTTGCTAAAACGCAAACTCAACCACAATCACAACCAACATCTCAGTCTGGTAAAGACGAGAAACAATTCTTTTCTAAAAAGAACTGGAAGTTAAAGAAACAGGGAAAGCAACAACCAAAACCAGGGTCACGTGCTGCGTCACCGGTTTCTTTATCTTCTGAACGCACTTATGATTTGATCGACCGAGCGAGAATTAAGTCTCCTGATAGATTTCAGGTCCCTGACCAGCGTTCTCCTCGTTCTTCACAGCTTCACATGCACCATCGACCTCACAGGCTGGTGGAGGAGATCGCCGGGAAAGAGGCAGGGGTCGTGACGCCCCACAGGGACGAGACCAACCTCGACAACCTGGCAGAGCAAAACTAGAAGAATTTTCACGTTCTCGCCCACAGTTTCAGAAGAAAAAAGTTGCAGCTTTAACAGCGAGATATGCCACAGATGGTGAGAACGAGACTCCTGAATTGGACGTGTGCAGTGACGCTGCTAGACAGCGCCGCGGAAGTTACCATAGTGCGGAAGGCACTACGTCCTCATGTGGAGGCGACAGCAAATGACACTTTCATTACTGTCGAGACAGCTGACACCCGAGTGGCACCCCCTGATAGACTATTTAATATTGTCCTTCAAATTGAATGTGACATTGAGCGTGTTGTTAAAGGGATTTTTAGGGAAAATCTGACCTCTTCTTATGACATTTTGTTGGCGGAGGCAGACTGGCCGCTCCCATTTGTTCTTGCTGCTCCTAGAGGGAAGGAAGTAATACTTCCGAGCTTTTCGCATCATGTCCCCAAGGACCGAGCGGAGGCTTTAGCAGCTGAATGGGCTGTGGCTGAAGAGGGGTGAAACCCCGAAACCGGTCCTAGGATGCTTGTTTCCGGTCCAGGGAGGACCTGGCTTGGCAGTTCGGGCTGGACTGTTCCCATGAGGCACAGGGTCAAGACTGATTTGCATATGGCCAGGTCTAAACTGGGGTGGCATGGTGAGCAAAAGAATGATGGATTTAACCCAGATCTCTTGACTGGGGGTGAATGTTTTGATTTGTTCTGCATTCCATCCATCAATTTTGTGTCTTTTGCTTCCTCGCCCTAAGTGCGCCGGGTATGCCCAGACGTGGGTCCCGGGCTCACTGTGCCACTGGAATCAAGCTATCCTGGCTGAAGAGGGGTGAAACCCTGAAACCGGTCCTAGGATGCTTGTTTCCGGTCCAGGGAGGACCTGGCTTGGCAGTTCGGGCTGGACTGTTCCCATGAGGCACAGGGTCAAGACTGATTTGCATATGGCCAGGTCTAAACTGGGGTGGCATGGTGAGCAAAAGAATGATGGATTTAACCCAGATCTCTTGACTGGGGGTGAATGTTTTGATTTGTTCTGCATTCCATCCATCAATTTTGTGTCTTTTGCTTCCTCGCCCTAAGTGCGCCGGGTATGCCCAGACGTGGGTCCCGGGCTCACTGTGCCACTGGAATCAAGCTATCCTGGCTGAAGAGGAGTGAAACCCTGAAACCGGTCCTAGGATGCTTGTTTCCGGTCCAGGGAGGACCTGGCTTGGCAGTTCGGGCTGGACTGTTCCCATGAGGCACAGGGTCAAGACTGATTTGCATATGGCCAGGTCTAAACTGGGGTGGCATGGTGAGCAAAAGAATGATGGATTTAACCCAGATCTCTTGACGGGGGTGAATGTTTTGATTTGTTCTGCATTCCGTCCATCAATTTTGTGTCTTTTGCTTCCTCGCCCTAAGTGCGCCGGGTATGCCCAGACGCGGGTCCCGGGCTCACTGTGCCACTGGAATCAAGCTATCCTGGCTGAAGAGGGGTAAAACCCCGAAACCGGTCCTAGGATGCTTGTTTCCGGTCCAGGGAGGACCTGGCTTGGCAGTTCGGGCTGGACTGTTCCCATGAGGCACAGGGTCAAGACTGATTTGCATATGGCCAGGTCTAAACTGGGGTGGCATGGTGAGCAAAAGAATGATGGATTTAACCCAGATCTCTTGACTGGGGGTGTTGGAAAGTGGATTATTGGTAGGGGCAAATGTAGGTCTGCCACTAGTAATAAGACCACAAACACTTGATAGGACTCAGCATAGGTCCTAGAAAATTATTCCCATGCTCAACCCTTGGTAACGTGGCTGCGAGCAGACAGGCTTAACTTCAAAGACAGGTATGTAAAGCATTTAAAAACACCAATTCAGTAAATAATTAAGACACAACACATAATAAAAATCCAACACCAATTTATAAAAATAGGAATTATTTTTATCTTTAAAATGACACCAAAACGACAAAAATCCAATGTAGGGAACCGGAGATATGAATTTTCAAAGTTTAAATAAAATATAGCACTTAGAAGCATCTAGCACCATATTGGGACATAGCCTCGCGATAGACCGGGCCAAAGTCAAAGTTTAAGGCCGACCGCGATGGAGCCCTGAGCGGATACCCCACGCGGAAGGTCCCGGTCAATGTTTTTACCTTCGCACTTAGAAACTTTTCTGGAGCTTTTCTCCTCGAGGCCCCTCGACGCTCTCCGTCAGTCCGGATCCGGTGCGGCTCTGCCGGATAGCCTTTCGACGATCTCCCGGTGAACTTCCCTGGAGCGGACTTAGAAACTTTTTCAAGATCGCTTTAGCGGGGCAATCCAACAATACAGGCCGACACGCGATGGAAGGCAGGCGGATTGGCGCTCGCGGTTGTTCCCGGTCGACTTTCTTACGAGCGGACTTAGAAGCTTTTCTGGAGCTTTTTCTCGTGGGGTCCCTCGATGCTCCTCATGTAGCCGGATCCGGTGAGGGTTCGCCGGCTTCAGATTTACGCTAGTCCCGGTCAATCTCTGGAAGTCGATGCGATGGAGCTTTTAGCGGGACGAACCTGGTGGGCTTGGCCGGCTCGCGGTTGAAGGCAGGCGGCTTGGCTGACCAGGATGAGTCGGTCCCCCTATGGAGCTTTTTTTCAAAGTTCCTCCAAAGTTCCCCAAACTTCCTGAACTTCTTCCTGAAGTTCCTCAAAGGGTCCCAAAGTGTCTCAAACTTACTCCAAGGGTCTGGAAGCTCCAAGATGGTCCTTGAAAGTTGAGGACTTCAATTCCCACAATGCACTGGACGTCACCCTTACAAATCCACTGGTAGCTCCCCAGGTTGGTGATTCTTGGCGGTGAGGGTCCAGATGAGCTCTGTTAACCTGTAGCTTGCAGGGAGTCCACTCTTGACTTCTTTTACTCAGCACAGTTAGTCCACAAAGCTGTAGTTTCAGGTGGTGCAGTCTCCAGAGGTCAGGCCTTAGAAGTCTTTGCACAGCAGAAGTTTTCAGCAGGGCCAGTCTTGCTTTCTTCAGTTTCAAGCAGCAGATCTGAGGGGCTGGGCCTCTCTCAGATACTTATTCCACAGTCTCTGGGTCATCCAGGAGGTCAAGCTTCACCAATGGGAGTAGGGTAACTTCCCACTTGAGTGACTACTTCCTGCAGAGTGTGGCATTATTCTATCCCAGGGTGCAACAAAGCTTCCAAATCCATAATGGCTGATTTTCCAGCAAGGAGGTAAGAGCTGGCTAAACACTCCCACTGAGTTGGCTAATTAACCTAGCCTCTCCTTCCTACATCTGCACATACCTTCCTTAATCCTGCCATCTGGCTGGGGTGGGGGTTCAAAGCTGTTAATGACACTGCTCTGGGCTCTGCCCCTTTGAAGCTCATTGTTTACGACCCCTCCCCCTGGCCTGGCATTCCTGCAGAACAGCTCACTGCCCTCCCAGTCCATCTGGCTGACCCCAGGGGATCTTTATCACCTCTACAGGCAGGCTGGCTAATCCCCTTAACTCTGACCAATCAGGGCAGAGCACTGGCAGGCTGGATTTGGAACTACAACTAAGAAAGTGTTATAACTTCTTGTCTGTTCACTTTGGGAAAAATTCAATAACATCATATTGTAGGATTTATCAATACCATTCTAGTGAGTCTTTGAATGGAATCTTTATCCCTGTCCTGTCAATAGTTATTGTTTAATAACTCACCCCCATGTTAACCTATGGGCCATGGGGTTTGCAATGGGAAAAATGACATGGGCCACTTTTCCAGCACCAGGACCTACAAAAACATATTTTATAAGTACTTGGCTTATTTTCACAGGACCCCCACCCCATAGGTCACCTAGGGGAGACCCTAGGGGTGTTGAATCTGTAAAAATATTGCAGATCCTCCATGCCCAGTGCCCCCAGCATCAAAGTCGAATTTGGGCAGCACTTTAAACAATGGGGAGAGTGAAATGTGAATTTCACTTAACCCAGGGCATTTATAAACTCATTTTATAAGGGTCTACCTTATAGATACCTGACCCCCACCCCTGAGATACCTAGGGAGACCCTGGGGGTCATTATTATGCACAAACATTTTAGGTTGACAAGTTTTAAGTGCCCCAAACCCCAAAGTCGAGTTTGGCCACAATTTGCATGTTTAAGAGCAGTCCTGGCACCCAGGGCTGCTTTTAAACTGACCACAGGCTTCAGCAGGGCACACATGCAAGTGCAAAAAGGCTGCTGGCCTCTAAACTGCCATGCCCCAGGATACTGGGGACTTCTAGGTAGTTTCAATCCCCTGCCCTATTATATACTAGGGGCTTATGGGGTAGGTCATGCCAATTACAGGGGTACCCCAACCCAAAGTGTACCCTAGTGTATATAGGTGCTTTACTGTTATCTAAGTGTTTCAGCATGGCACTGGCCCTGGGCCTGGTTAAACAGAGCCAAGGGTCAGTCAGAGTCAGTTACCACCAGTTCCAGTCAGCAAAAAGTTGGGGGGTGCCCAGGGCACAGAATGACTTTCCAACACAGCCCCCCCAAACGAAAGGTGAGGGGTTACTAACCTACACCCTGGTAGTCCTCCTCAGCTAAGTGGAAAAACCTGGAAAGTCCATCTGCATTGGCATGGGCAACCCCAGGTCTGTGTTCCACTGTAAAGTCCATTCCCTGTAGGGAAATGGACCACCTTAACAGCTTGGGATTCTCCCTCTCATCTGCATGAGCCATCTGAGAGGCCTGTGGTCAGTTTGAACACGGAAGTGAGTCCCAAACAAATATGGTCTCAACTTTTTCAGTGACCACACCACAGCAAAAGCCTCTCTCTCAATGGCACTCCATCTCTGCTCTCTGGGAAGAAGCCTCCTGCTAATAAAGGCAACTGGCTGATCAAGGCCCCCTTCATTTAGCTGTGACAACACTGCCCCAATCCCTTGCTCTGAAGCATCTGTCTGAACTACAAATTCTTTCGTGTAGTCAGGGGCCAGTAACACTGGTGCTGAACACATAGCAGCTTTCAGAGTGTCAAAAGCCTTCTGACACGCTGGGGTTCAAATCACCTTCTTGGGCCTCTTCTTGGAAGTCAGTTCTGTTAGGGGCCCCACAATGGTCCCATAATTTTGAACAAACCTTCTATAGTACCCTGTCAGTCCAAGGAATGCCCTGACCTGAGTCTGGGTAACAGGTGCTGTCCAATCCAAAATAGTTTGGATTTTAGCTTGGAGAGGCTGTACATGGCCCCCACCTACCAGGTGGCCCAGGTACACTACAGAACTCTGCCCTATTTGGCACTTGCTTGCCTTAATAGTCAGGCCTGCCTGCTGCATGGCCTGAAGCACTTCCCTTAGGTGGCTTAAGTGATCTCCCCAGGTAGAACTATACACAGCTATGTCATCCAGGTAAGCTGCACTGAACTGTTCCAACCCAGACAAGACCCTGTTCACCAACCTTTGGAAGGTGGCAGGTGCATTCTTTAAACCAAAGGGCATTACCTTGAACTGATAATGTCCCTCTGGGGTGGAGAATGCTGACCTCTCCTTTGCTCCATCAGTGAGGGCAATCTGCCAGTAACCTGAAGTCAAATCAAAAGTTCTCAGGTACTTAGCAGCCCCTAACCTATCAATGAGCTCATCAGCTCTAGGTATAGGGTGAGCGTCAGTCTTTGTGACTGCATTCAATCCTCTGTAGTCCACACAGAACCTTAACTCCTTGGGTCCCCCTGAGGATTAGGTTTAGGTACCAGCACCACTGGACTGGCCCATGGACTCTCAGACGGTTCAATTACCCCCAAGTCCAGCATCTTAGCAACCTCAGCTTTAATGCTGGCTCTGACATGGTCAGATGTCCTGTACAGCTTATTCTTGACAGGCAGGCTGTCACCAGTGTCAATGTGATGCACACACCACTCAGTGATGCCTGGGGTCAAAGAGAACAGGCCAGCAAACTGCTCCAGCACTTGCTTACAGTCTCTGTGCTGCTGGTCTGTCAACTTGGGAGAGAGTATCACCCCCTCCACTGACCCATCTTGCACATTATTGGAGAGGAGGTCTGGCACAGGCTCCGTTTCCTCCTCCACACCCTCATCAGTGACCAGTAACATGGTCATGTCTGCCCTGTCATGGTGGGGTTTCAATCTATTCACATGCAGGACCCTATGAGGGTTCCTGGGGGTGCCAAGGTCAACCAAATAGGTAACCTCACCCTTCTTTTCTAAGATTGGATAGGGCCCACTCCACTTGTCATGGAGGGCCCTGGGAGCCACAGGCTCCAACCCCACACCAATTGTCCTGGAGTATACTCAGGCATAGTAGCCTTTTGATCATACCAGTGCTTCATGAGCTCCTGGCTGGCCTCCAGTTTCCTGTTTGCCTTGTACATGTACTCTGCCATTCTAGATCTCAGGCCTAGCACATAATCAAGCACATTGTCCTTTGCTTCTTTAAGAGGCTTCTCTAAAGACTCTCTTAGCAGGCTCAATGGCCCCCTCACAGGGTGTCCAAACACCAACTCAAAGGGACTGAAACCAACCCCTTTCTGTGGCACCTCCCTGTAGGCAAACAGTAAGCATGGGAGGAGAACATCCCATCTCCTCCTGAGTTTCTCTGACAACCCATTTATCATGCCCTTCAGGGTTTTGTTGAATCTCTCAACAAGACCATTTGCTTGTGGGTGATAGGGGGTGGTGAACTTGTAGTTGACACCACACTCATCCCACATAGCAGTCAGATAGCTGGACAGGAAGTTCGTGCCCCTATCTGACACCACCTCTTTTGGAAAACCCACTCTGGTGAACACACCAAGTAGTGCTCTAGCCACTGCAGGAGCATCAATGGTTCTAAGAGATATGGCTTCAGGGTATCTAGTGGCATGGTCAACTACCACTAAGATATACCTATTCCCTGATGCAGTAGGTGGGTCCAGGGGACCAACAATGTCCATCCCCACCCTTTCAAAAGGAACCCCAACCACTGGCAGTGGTATTAGGGGAGCCTTTGTCTTGCCCCCTGCCTTGCCACTGGCCTGACAGGTGACACAGGAGCTGCAAAACTCCTTTACCTTTTCAGACATATGGGGCCAGTAGAAATGGTTCACCAACCGGTTCCATGTCTTGGTCTGTCCCAAATGTCCTGCCAAGGGGATGTCATGACCCAAAGTCAGGATGAACTCTCTGTACCTCTGGGGCACCACCAACCTCCTGGTGGCTCCCTCCTTGAGGTTTCTGGCCTCAGTATAAAGCAGTCCATCTTCCCAGTAGATTCTATGAAACCCACTGTCATCCCCTTCCTCTTGCTTAGAAGCAATCCGCCTCAAGCTCTCAAGGGTGGGACAGTCACGCTGTCCCTGACTGAACTCCTCCCTGGAGGGTCCACCTGCTCCTGTCAGTTCTGCCAAATCTGACAGCTCTGGCAGGGATGGAGACCCTCCCTCAGAGGCCAGATCCTCCCCATCAGGTTTAGATTCTGCCTGCACCTCTGGAGTTCCCTGGGCTGGCTCACCAGGCCCAGTACCCTTGTCCATGGATGCTTGGCCCTTTGTTCCAGGGTCCAAGTGTCAGCCCCTCCCTTCTGGCTAGTCTGTGACCTAGTCACAGCACATACCCACTCAGGGAGCTCCAATATTTTCATATGGAGTCCTCTCTCCACCTCTGACCACACAGAGGCTTCAAGATCATTGCCCAGTAAACACTGGACTGGGAGCACCTTTGACACAGCTACCTTCATAGGGCCTGTCACACCTCCCCATTCCAAATCCACCACAGCCATAGGATGGAGTTTGGTGGTGCTGTCTGCATAAGTCACCTGGTGAAACTCACCAGGTAACAAACTCTCTGGGGGCACCAGCTCATCCAGGACCATAGTTACACTGGCCCCAGTGTCTCTGATAGCCTCAACCTCAGTCCCATTCACTTTAGGCCTCTGCCTGTACTTATCCATGTTTGGAGGTAAGGCAGTAAGGGTTGCAATATTCACCCCACCCAGGGACACTAAGGTTGCTTGCCCCACCTGATTACCCTCCACTGGGGCACCACTCTCCACCCCTACACTGACACTGGCAATCCCTGTGGATGGCCCCTTAGGGGGTGCTTTTAGCGCAGACAGCATCTCCCTGCTTGTGCCCTGGCTGGTTACAGTCAAAGCACTTACCCACTTTTGAGGGATCAAAGAATTTACCATTCTTTCCCTGAATCCACCTCCCTTTGGATTTGGGTTGGCTCGGGGCCCCCTCCTTGTGCAGGTTTTTGTGGGTCTTTGGAGGACTCCTTAGGTTTTTGACCTTCATTTCCCTGGGCTTTCCCTTGGGGAGGGACCTGTCCTCCTTTCTTCTGGTCACCCCCTGGTGCTGAATGGAAACCCGGGTTCTCACCCACTCATCAGCTGACTCCCCCAACTCTCTGGGGTCTGTCAGCTTAGAGTCCACTAGATACTGGCGTAACTTCTCTTCTGCACAATGAGTCAAAATGTGTTCTTTCAAAAACAAATTATACAATCCCTCATAAGTGCTCACTTTGTTACCACAAATCCAGCCTTCCAGTGCCTTCACTGAAACATCCACAAAGTCTATCCAAGACTTGGAATTCAATTTCTGGGTGTTCCTAAACTTCACCCTGTACTGCTCTGGAGTCAGACCAAACCTCTTGACTAAGCAGGCTTTCATCTGCTGGTATGATTCTGCATCCTCTCCCTTCAGGGTCAGGAGCCTATCCCTCCCAGCTACTGGAATCAACTCCCACAGAAGTGCACCCCAATACCTAGAGTGGACCCTACTCATCTTAAGGGCCCTCTCAAAAGCTGCAAGCCATTTGTCAATGTCATCCCCCTCAGTGTACTTGGGCACAATACCCTTTGGAAGTTTAGGTTCAAATCTGCCACCCCTGGACATCTCAGCATCTTCTTCGCTTTCGCTGCCACCATTTCTCTTCTCCTCCTTCTCCCACCTCTTCTCAGCCAAATCCAGTTTCCTTTGCTCTAAAGCTATCAAAGCTAATTGAGCCTGAAGCTGTCTCTCTGCAAGGGACCGTAGTGGTTTCTGAGTAAGGGACCCTTCCCCACTCCCACCATCAGGATTCTGTTGGCTTACACTAGTTATAATGGAAGAGGCATCATCCTCCTCTCCTGGGATGATGTTGGGGGACACCCTCTACCCCCCTTGATTCTCCTTAGCTGCCTGGTCATGGGCTTGTATAAACTGAAACAACCCTGCCTTCCTATACCTCTTGGAAGCAGGCAGCCCCTAAGCCTACACTGTTCCCTAAGCTCAGCCAACTTAAACTGGGACAGTTTAGCCAGGTCCAACTCCATGGTTCCCTAGTTTTGGGTCACAACACTAGGCACAATAGACTTAGAACAATTTGGAAAAATCAAAACAATGGATTAAAAACAGTTTAGTCCAAATTCCAAAAATCAAACTCAAAAGTTTTGTTCTAAGGCAATTTAGAGGATTTTTATAATCTTAATTCATTCACTGAAAGGTGTATTTTTTAAACACAAGTCCACATCCACACCGCTGAGCACCAAATGTTGGAAAGTGGATTATTGGTAGGGGCAAATGTAGGTCTGCCACTAGTAATAAGACCACAAACACTTGATAGGACTCAGCATAGGTCCTAGAAAATTATTCCCATGCTCAACCCTTGGTAACGTGGCTGCGAGCAGACAGGCTTAACTTCAAAGACAGGTATGTAAAGCATTTAAAAACACCAATTCAGTAAATAATTAAGACACAACACATAATAAAAATCCAACACCAATTTATAAAAATAGGAATTATTTTTATCTTTAAAATGACACCAAAACGACAAAAATCCAATGTAGGGAACCGGAGATATGAATTTTCAAAGTTTAAATAAAATATAGCACTTAGAAGCATCTAGCACCATATTGGGACATAGCCTCGCGATAGACCGGGCCAAAGTCAAAGTTTAAGGCCGACCGCGATGGAGCCCTGAGCGGATACCCCACGCGGAAGGTCCCGGTCAATGTTTTTACCTTCGCACGTAGAAACTTTTCTGGAGCTTTTCTCCTCGAGGCCCCTCGACGCTCTCCGTCAGTCCGGATCCGGTGCGGCTCCGCTGGAAAGCCTTTCGACGATCTCCCGGTGAACTTCCCTGGAGCGGACTTAGAAACTTTTTCAAGATCGCTTTAGCGGGGCAATCCAACAATACAGGCCGAATCGCGATGGAAGGCAGGCGGATTGGCGCTCGCGGTTGTTCCCGGTCGACTTTCTTACGAGCGGACTTAGAAGCTTTTCTGGAGCTTTTTCTCGTGGGGTCCCTCGATGCTCCTCATGTAGCCGGATCCGGTGAGGGTTCGCCGGCTTCAGATTTTCGCTAGTCCCGGTCAATCTCTGGAAGTCGATGCGATGGAGCTTTTAGCGGGACGAACCTGGTGGGCTTGGCCGGCTCGCAGTTGAAGGCAGGCGGCTTGGCTGACCAGGATGAGTCGGTCCCCCTATGGAGCTTTTTTTCAAAGTTCCTCCAAAGTTCCCCAAACTTCCTGAACTTCTTCCTGAAGTTCCTCAAAGGGTCCCAAAGTGTCTCAAACTTACTCCAAGGGTCTGGAAGCTCCAAGATGGTCCTTGAAAGTTGAGGACTTCAATTCCCACAATGCACTGGACGTCACCCTTACAAATCCACTGGTAGCTCCCCAGGTTGGTGATTCTTGGCGGTGAGGGTCCAGATGAGCTCTGTTAACCTGTAGCTTGCAGGGAGTCCACTCTTGACTTCTTTTACTCAGCACAGTTAGTCCACAAAGCTGTAGTTTCAGGTGGTGCAGTCTCCAGAGGTCAGGCCTTAGAAGTCTTTGCACAGCAGAAGTTTTCAGCAGGGCCAGTCTTGCTTTCTTCAGTTTCAAGCAGCAGATCTGAGGGGCTGGGCCTCTCTCAGATACTTATTCCACAGTCTCTGGGTCATCCAGGAGGTCAAGCTTCACCAATGGGAGTAGGGTAACTTCCCACTTGAGTGACTACTTCCTGCAGAGTGTGGCATTATTCTATCCCAGGGTGCAACAAAGCTTCCAAATCCATAATGGCTGATTTTCCAGCAAGGAGGTAAGAGCTGGCTAAACACTCCCACTGAGTTGGCTAATTAACCTAGCCTCTCCTTCCTACATCTGCACATACCTTCCTTAATCCTGCCATCTGGCTGGGGTGGGGGTTCAAAGCTGTTAATGACACTGCTCTGGGCTCTGCCCCTTTGAAGCTCATTGTTTACGACCCCTCCCCTGGCCTGGCATTCCTGCAGAACAGCTCACTGCCCTCCCAGTCCATCTGGCTGACCCCAGGGGATCTTTATCACCTCTTCAGGCAGGCTGGCTAATCCCCTTAACTCTGACCAATCAGGGCAGAGCACTGGCAGGCTGGATTTGGAACTACAACTAAGAAAGTGTTATAACTTCTTGTCTGTTCACTTTGGGAAAAATTCAATAACATCATATTGTAGGATTTATCAATACCATTCTAGTGAGTCTTTGAATGGAATCTTTATCCCTGTCCTGTCAATAGTTATTGTTTAATAACTCACCCCCATGTTAACCTATGGGCCATGGGGTTTGCAATGGGAAAAATGACATGGGCCACTTTTCCAGCACCAGGACCTACAAAAACATATTTTATAAGTACTTGGCTTATTTTCACAGGACCCCCACCCCATAGGTCACCTAGGGAGACCCTAGGGGTGTTGAATCTGTAAAAATATTGCAGATCCTCCATGCCCAGTGCCCCCAGCATCAAAGTCGAATTTGGGCAGCACTTTAAACAATGGGGAGAGTGAAATGTGAATTTCACTTAACCCAGGGCATTTATAAACTCATTTTATAAGGGTCTACCTTATAGATACCTGACCCCCACCCCTGAGATACCTAGGGAGACCCTGGGGGTCATTATTATGCACAAACATTTTAGGTTGACCAGTTTTAAGTGCCCCAAACCCCAAAGTCGAGTTTGGCCACAATTTGCATGTTTAAGAGCAGTCCTGGCACCCAGGGCTGCTTTTAAACTGACCACAGGCTTCAGCAGGGCACACATGCAAGTGCAAAAGGCTGCTGGCCTCTAAACTGCCATGCCCCAGGATACTGGGGACTTCTAGGTAGTTTCAATCCCCTGCCCTATTATATACTAGGGGCTTATGGGGTAGGTCATGCCAATTACAGGGGTACCCCAACCCAAAGTGTACCCTAGTGTATATAGGTGCTTTACTGTTATCTAAGTGTTTCAGCATGGCACTGGCCCTGTGCCTGGTTAAACAGAGCCCAGGGTCAGTCAGAGTCAGTTACCACCAGTTCCAGTCAGCAAAAAGTTGGGGGGTGCCCAGGGCACAGGATGACTTTCCAACAGGGGGTGAATGTTTTGATTTGTTCTGCATTCCGTCCATCAATTTTGTGTCTTTTGCTTCCTCGCCCTAAGTGCGCCGGGTATGCCCAGACATGGGTCCTGGGCTCACTGTGCCACTGGAATCAAGCTATCCTGGCTGAAGAGGGGTGAAACCCCGAAACCGGTCCTAGGATGCTTGTTTCCGGTCCAGGGAGGACCTGGCTTGGCAGTTCGGGCTGGACTGTTCCCATGAGGCACAGGGTCAAGACTGATTTGCATATGGCCAGGTCTAAACTGGGGTGGCATGGTGAGCAAAAGAATGATGGATTTAACCCAGATCTCTTGACTGGGGGTGAATGTTTTGATTTGTTCTGCATTCCGTCCATCAATTTTGTGTCTTTTGCTTCCTCGCCCCTAAGTGCGCCGGGTATGCCCAGACGTGGGTCCCGGGCTCACTGTGCCACTGGAATCAAGCTATCCTGGCTGAAGAGGGGTGAAACCCCGAAACCGGTCCTAGGATGCTTGTTTCCGGTCCAGGGAGGACCTGGCTTGGCAGTTCGGGCTGGACTGTTCCCATGAGGCACAGGGTCAAGACTGATTTGCATATGGCCAGGTCTAAACTGGGGTGGCATGGTGAGCAAAAGAATGATGGATTTAACCCAGATCTCTTGACTGGGGGTGAATGTTTTGATTTGTTCTGCATTCCGTCCATCAATTTTGTGTCTTTTGTGGCCCAGGCCCCTGCACTGTACCGTAATCACGTGGGCTGGGATGAGGATTATCCCCCCCATGATATACCATTGCGGTCTCTGCCACAGCCTCAACCCCAATATCCCCTCCGGCGGGAAGCCAAGGGTTTCCCATTTCCGACATTCTGACACAGTTTGAATATCAAGGAGTAATTGAAACATGCGTGTCACCAATGAATAATCCCCTTTTCGCGGTTTCTAAACCCGATGGGTCTTACCTCTTGGTTTTAGACTACCGGCATTTGAACTCTCATTGTCGACCCTTTGCGGTACAGAATACCCATAGTTCTGCGCTTGTAGACAGTCTTGTTCGTAAAAGATATAAAACAACACTTGACCTTTCCAATGGTTTTTACACTCACAATTTGTCCCCGGACTGCAGTCAATGGACCGCGTTCACTTCCGGTGGAAAACAAATAAAATTCCGGCGTTTGTCAATGGGCTACAGAAACAGCCCGGGGGTCTTCGCCGCCCGTGTTGTCTCTTTGTTGGACAGCATAGACCCAGATGCGTATTCGTACGTGGATGATATATATCTGACAGACGACGAAGTATGGCCACATCTTTCCCGAGTAGACCGCATTATTCTCGAGTTCGCGGTCTTAGGTTACAAGTTTAATTTTGCCAAATCTCACATCGCAGAATACACTGTGTTGTTTTTGGGCTATGAGCTCAACAATGAAGGTAGGGGCTTAGCGCCCCACTTCCTGGAGAAGTGCGCACTTTTGCGCCCTCCAACGACCCTGAAAAAACTTCAGTCTTTGCTGGGATTTTTGAACTTCGGGCGTTCTTACATTCCCCAATATGCCCAGCGTATCAAGCCTCTCTATGCCTTGATACAACCAACCTTTTCGAAGTCGTACTGGCTTCCGGAACACTCAGCTATACTGCAATCTTTGCAGTCTGATCTACTTGAATCTAAGTTCTTATTGACTCGTGATAACCACATGAACCTGGTGATTAGAATTGTGCCAGGGGCAGTGGGTTTCACGTACTTGACGTTTAACGAAGGTGACACAGTACCTTGTTGTATACTTCATAGGGTGTCCATAAACGGGCTTTCTAGAATCATGACCATATATAGGCACAATCCAACCTGCCCTTATATAGGCATAAAATCCCAGACCTTATTTAGGCATAAGCCATGCATACCAAATACAGGCATGGATTCCGACATCCGTCCACCCTAGCGCCTCAACGAGTCCATGAAAAACAGACCTTCAGGCTGCGGGAGTTTCCCTTGCCCAGGACTATTGATTTCTTCAAGGACTCATACATTATGCATGAACCTCTATTCCTTAAGGGATTCATTCATGACGTCTTTCGCTACCCAACTCACGTCAATGCTAACATTTTCAGGTATAAATATACCTCCCCAAACCCCTGTAAATCAGAGGAGACCTCGACTTCAGAGGAGCCCGATTCCCGGCCAGACGCACTGAGAAGACGCTGTCATTCCTGCACGCAGAGAGTCCAGCTTCCAGTGATCTAACTTCCCTTCCGGGGTGTTGGAGTTCGAGTCCGGAAAAGAGATTCCTACCTCTCTCATTCTTCAGGTATGGAGCAGACTAGAACCTAGAGGGACTCTTGGCATACTAGACTCTAGGCGTAACTTACTCTTAGTATACTCTAGTCAGGAATACAGCACCTACTTCTACTTCTTCCTACATCTAGGACAGGTTAGGTACACTGGGTAGAACTAGGATAGAAACGCATCGTATGAGTACTCGCATTTTTAGGCTGTGTCATTTTATGTAAATGCATATATGCTGAAAAGATAATGCTAACGCAGTATTATTTATTTTTACTGCTCACTCTGTACATTATTTATCTCGCATACTGTCTTGTGATCGTAACAGCACATCTAACTTACAACAGAAACAAGACTGTTCAATAAACCTTTTTATTGAAACGCCCGTCTGTTATTTCTGTGTAACTTTGAGGAGTAACCGAAACATGCACAACTGAGCTGAGTGAAATAGTTATCTATTGTTTCCACGACTCTGGGACACATCCTGATTCTGTAAGGGAAACACAGTGGTCATGTTTTGCGGCTGCCAGAAACTAATCCCTTCTTGTCGTCAAGAAGTTTCTAGTGGCTCTGAGCTAGCTGGCACAAGTAATTAAGTTTAATATACTCGATAGGGACATACCGACCTTAGTCCTATGTCAAACCTATAGGATATATTATTCCAATGCGCAGAGCCTATAAGGGAAATAGGAGCTACACTACATGGCGCCCAACGTTTGGTAAGGCAGTAATTCAACGTTAGATACTGAGTAACTCAGCAGTGCATATATTCTTTTCTCTCAGAGACCCCCACCCATATACTCCAAAAGACGTCTGGAGTGGGCAGGGATAGTATCCGCCACGGCTACATAGGGAAGACCCCTATATATTAGCTGTTTGGTTTGTTCAACGTTGAAGGATACAGTGTTCCACAATATTGTGCACCTTATCTTTGTTTCCTTGAAATTTGTTTTTCATATTTTCAAGCAGAAAAATGTCAGGCACTGACAATGACGCCGGAAACGGTGTAGCTGCGGCTGATCCAGCCCAAGCAGCACTTTTAACTTCACCGGTTTAAATGAAACCGAGGAGGGTGTCATAGACATCGCTCCAAACTTAAGAAGAGCCATTACTCTAAAACTTATAAAACATGGCCTACCACCGAGAGGAGGTAGAGCAGTTTTCATGATTGAGGCACATGAATCCTTTCAGACAGAGGTATTCTATTCATGGGTAATTCTTCCTGAATCCAATCCAGTAACACGCTTGTTCCACTTCTACAAAGAAGATGAACCACCAGAGGAATACATTCCTTTCGAGGATATTGAGATTCCATTAACATACCAGGACCATCAGCTCTGGTTTAAAGGCGCCCTAAAACATAACAAAAATATAACAAGGCTCGGTCCACTAGGTAGACCAGGAGCAACATGGCCGATTCTAGCAGGCTACACACCTCATCCAGACATCGAAATAATGTCAGACGAGGAAATACTTAATCAACTCACAGAGTTAATAAAGATCTACAGACAATTGGTTCAATATGTCATGCAGACTTTCACAGTCCAACCACCATTGACAGTTCCAAATCATACTCCTCCACAGGGGAGTACACTAAAAATAACACCACAGACTCTATACGCAGTCATGGGTAAAATGCCCACTAAGCGGGAGCAAATTCCATTTTGGATAGCTCAAAAATTACTCAAATCGAAGCAGTATTTCCAAATACTAGCCCGCATGAGAAACACAGAATCCTAACCATTAGTTTACCAATGGGGATCACACCACAACTGGAAGACTGCACCACTTGGGGTTCAGTCTTTGCTGCCATCTACACTAAAACACACGGCATTCCGTCAATTGCGGTAATACCAGATGTCCTAAAACAAATTCAAAACGAATATGGGGCAGAGCCTGCTTTAAATTTAGGTATGAAATTACTGAAAAATTTCGACCAGGTCTCAACAATAATATTGTCAAATATTAAAGGGGAGGCAGCAGCAGTGGCGATCCGACAAAAATTAAGGGAATTTGATGTTACAGAACATCAAACAGAGCTACCCAGAATTATAGAGCAATCCTATGCAGAATTAGGCAGAGATAGTTTGGGTGGGAGACCAGTTAAACCAAAACTATCTGAAAGTCCTGAGAAGGACTCAATTAAACAATCTCCTACATCTTCTAAAAAGAAGTGGGAGTCTACTAAACAAAATTCAAATGAGAAAAGATCTCAATCCCGAGGTAGGTCTCCTCAAAAGGAGCCCTCTGAAAGGAGGTACAACCTCAGGAATAGGGATAATTTGAGAAAACCTGATAGATATCAAAATAATGATACACGTTCCTCTCGTCCCTTTCAGGTCTCATCACAGACTTCGGAAAGAAGAGGACGAACAGAACATAGAGAAGAACGCGTGAAATCGAAAGACGACAAGCACGCAACAAAAATTAAAGCTAAACCTCAATTCTCCAAAAGAAAGTAGCAGGTCTAATAGTTAGACATGCCGAGAATTCTGAGAACGCAGCTCAGGAACGGAGAATGGGCTCAGACAATGCTGGACAGTGCAGCAGAAGTCACAATAGCTCGCCAGAACCTGATGGAACTTCTGGAGATAGTGGACTTGAATGAGTACATTACAGTAGAGACTGTAGACACCAGGGTTAGTACTCCACAAAAGTTATTTGAAATAACACTCCGGATGGAGGGAGACAAACCTAGACAGGTTAAAGCACTTTTTTGGGAAAAACTATCAAAGGGTTATGACATACTTCTAGCAGAGAAAGGCTGCCCACCACTATTTGTCAGGGAGTGCCCACACGGCGAGGACATGATTATGCCTGCCTTCTCCAATCACATTCCAATTCACTTACAATATACATATGCCAGAAAATGGGCAGTGGCCCAGGCTCCAGCATTATATAAAAATCATGTAGGATGGGATGAGGACTCACCTCACCATAAAATAAATCTGAAACATGAACCTACTGCTCAGAGGCAGTATCCTATTAAGCAAGAAGCTAAAAAACAGGTCAGGGAGATTTTAAATCAACTTGAATACCAAGGGGTGATTGAAACATGCACCTCGTCCATGAACAATCCTTTGTTTCCTGTCTCCAAACCAGACAATACATATCGTCTAGTTTTGGACTACAGACATTTAAACACTTGTTCTAAAACTTTTGCAGTGCAAATGCACACAGCACAGCATTAATGAATAACATTGTGCGTAAAAATACAAAACCACATTAGACATCTCAAACGGTTTCTTTTGTCAAAATATAGCACCTGAAAGCAGGTACTTAACGGCATTCTCCATAATGGGGACCCAGCGTCACTTTTGTCAACTCCCACAAGGGTTCAAGAACAGCCCGGGGTTATTCTCAGCAAGAGTAACGGAGTTATTACAAATTTATGACAACGAGGCATTGTCCTATGTCGATGACATCTATCTGACAGACGATGACTTGGAAAAACACTTGAACAGGGTGAGCACCATTATATTGGGATTCGCCTCTGAGGGCTACAAGTTCAACTTTAAAAAGTCCAGAATTGCCCATCTCAATGTCCTATTTTTAGGATATGAGCTTTCAAGTGAAGGCAAGAGCTTGGCAGCTAACTTTCTTTGGGTTTTTGTGCGCTGCTCCAACCTCCAAAAACGCAAAATAATTTACAATCAATACTGGGATTCCTAAATTTTGGTAGAACATACATTCTAAATTACGCAGAAAGGGTTAAACCTCTCTACGCACTAATCAAACCTGATTACACAATCAACAACTGGACACAGGAACACACAGAAATTTTATGTTCACTCCAAGCTAACATGTTAGCAACAAAGCACTTACAAACACGCGTAAGTCAAAGAAATTTGGTGATTCGAATAATTTCGGGTCAATGTGGATTCACTTACTTAACCTTTAATGAGGGTGAGAAAGTACCAATTGCATACAAATCACATTTGTATACTCAAGCGGAAATGCGCTTCAGGTCAACTGAAAAATTCTGACAGCAGTTCAAACAGCTGTAGCAAAAGAAAGAGCCTTAGCCCAAGGGAAACGCATAATTGTCGTTACCCCAGTACCGGCTTTAGAAGCGGTCACAAAAGCGAGCATTCCGAATGCTAAAGCTTTACATCCGAGATGGATACAATGGGTTAATTCTCTTGCTGCAACTGATGTTGAATATATTTTTGATCCAGATTTAAAAACACAGGCATTTCTCCAATATGAATAAGAATGTCCTCTGCCCTCTGAGATTCTGCCTCTCGATCAGTATGAATTTATAATTTACACTGACGGATCCGCACAGCCCGCAACAGGGAGTAAGCAAGCTTACAGTGCAGCATGTGCTATCGTTAAAGGTCGCATGCGAAATGGCATCTTCAGACCTATGGTCACAAAAACTCAGTCACTAGGTGATTGTACAGCTCAGCGAGCTGAACTACAGGCATTCAAACTGGCACTTGAAAGTACGGATCGAGAATTCCTCACACTCATAGTGTGCGATTCCTATTACTGTGTTCAGTCGTATAATGATTATATACGAACCTGGCTTGAAAATGGTTTTAAAGATGCGAAAGGTGGCACAATAAAGCACAAACTGCTTTGGGAACAAGTAGTTCAGTTGAAAAACGAACTACCGAAGGCTCACGTGATTCACACAATGAGTCATCAGCGTGATGGCGTTCACGTTGCAGGGAATTCATTGGCTGACGGCCGCAAAGGGGGCTGTTCAGACGGCTTCCGTAGCTGCGATCACTCGCTCAAAAACAAAAATAGACGGTGAGATAATGTTAGCTGTCAATGCTTCAAGCAAAGGCAGCAGTGCAGCGTTACCAAAAAGTTTCCACTCAAGTACTCTTATGTAATTGATGCGAATAACGTTCCTTTTGCTCGAATCCCTGGAGTGGGGGATAGGGTAATTCCAAACATGGAACGAAGAGCAGCCTTGATTTATGAAACACATCTGGGGGAGGGTCTGTCACATCAAGGGATCTCTAAAACAATTTTGACATTAAAAGAGATGTACTGGTGGCCTGGAATGAATACACACATTCACATATTCATCAACAATTGCTTAGACTGTAAATTACAGCGAGAGAGCCACCAGACACCATGCAGCGAATGCGGCAGCCCAGTGCAGACACCACTGTTAGACAGCATTAGGCTATCTAATTGCCAGCGTCCTACTGGACATAGGCATTCCCGCAAATACTGAATCTAGGTTCCTATGGTTATGGCCTCAGCGCCGGCTGACGCTCGAACTGTTATAAAAGATTTGCGAGTCTTTATCGGCACATACGCAATAGGCACGTTTCATTCTGACCAGGGTCCTGCGTTTAGCTCTAGGGCTTACAAAGAGGCCATGGCCAGTCTGGGCGTTGCATTGCGGTACTCCTCTCCATTCCATCCTGAGGGAAATTCTGTTGTGGAAAGGAAAAACCGAGACATAAAGCAGTCTATAACAGCTAGGGTATTAGGCTCGGGTGATGGGTGGGTCAAACACCTCATTAGCGTTCAGCGCGCTCTCAATAATTTGCCAAGAAGTTCTCTAGGGGGGGTCACTCCATATGAGGTCCTATTTGGGACAAGAATGTGGGTTCCAGACTTAGAACACGTAGGCACAGTGGTGGACATGAAACCATTTGATATCAAAGATCGTTTGGCTGTTTTACAGGATCTTAACAAATTAAGAACGAAACAAAGCAACGTATCCCTACAGCCAACCACCACTGGGGAAAATCGGCGGTCCCAGCAAGGCCTGTCTGGATTCCAAAAGTTGGGGATCTAGTCAGAGAAGAAATCGCGGACAAGAAGGAATTTGGACCTTCTTACAGACAACCGGTACCTGTTCTAGCTGTTCAAGGAACAAGGACAGTACTTCTGCCGCCCCTTGCTGGAAGAAAGGAGAAAAGATTTGTGTCAATCGACCTGATCAAACCACAGTATGTGGCCAATACTAAGCAGTAGGCCTCGTGGACTCCGACCTAGTAGCAGACGCACTCCTCTCGCTACTATTCAAGAGGTTCAGACTGAAAGACTGATCACGATCGAGAATTCAGCTGTAACAAATGAAGGACTAGCAACCAGGCTATGGAACTCATCCCTCTTGAAAACCAAATAACAGTTCGTCCAAATACACCTGTCTACACCAACGTGACTCGTGAAGAACTGGTTCCTGTGATTTCAACGAATCCTGATGCAATTCAAACAATTGACAGAACTGCTTCTGGCTATTTCATTGACTTTGATACGTTTTCAGAGGATCCAAGCGAACCTGAAACAACGCCAGCATCATCAAAACTCAAGCAGCAAGTACAAGACTTTGTTCACTTTTTGAAAAAGACTTATCTGGTTTCTCCATGGATTGAACTCTGGATTACATCTGGACTTTTTGTTTTCCTGCTCTGGCTAGCTTTGGTAACAACAGTAAGCATGCTTATAAGTGGAAAATACATCCATGTGAACAGTGAAGGAAAAGACGTGAATGTACTTTTGAAACCACATAAATCTTCCCATCGTGAAGCAAGAGACTTGTCATCAGTGAACATCACAGCTGTTCCTATACAGGATGGTATAGTGTGGGACAAAACAGATTATGAAATCTTCGGTCCAAGTGAACAATTGAACATTCCACATTTATTTAAAATTTCACTAAGTGATTTGATTACGTCCAGTACCTATTCAGATGATTGGGACTTAGAGACTGTTCAAGATATAATGTTTGATCTAGAAAAATCTGCTGCATTTTCTAAAAATGAATTTTTAGAGGGTTCATCCAATTATGAAAAACTGTATTGTTATAACCACTATGGTCATCATTACTTGCACAAAACTGCATATCCAAGAAATGTGTTTATGTTTAATCAATGGGAACATTGTCCTACACCACCACAAGGTAGTTCGAAAACTTTTGCTAGTAAGTTTCCATATTTTTCAGGTTATAATACATCTGATCCAGAAACATTTTACTATAAAAATGTAAACAAAACAGGACTGAAAATTATGTTAACAAATACCAAACAGATTTACTCTGAAGCATTTATTGCCCAACTTTCTACACAGGGTTTTGACTTATGGAAAGACACAATAGAGACAAAAACTGTCTGGGGTAGTAAAGATTGGCAAGTACAGGGTATAGAAGCTTTATTTAGAGCCTGTATCATCCCTGAACAAATACTGTTTTTGAATGACACCGTCCAACAAACATCTTGTCTTGGATTAGCCAAGATCAAAGAGATGAAAACACCTTCTGTGCCAACACCTGCCAGTGATAATAATACAAAGGCAGTGGTGACAGTTGACAATATACTACAACTCAACAGAACTCATCCAAATTGGAAGAAATGGTTGATCTGGCCCACAGACACAAACAACTGTCAGGAAAGGTTCTTGAACAAAACTCAGGGCTTAACTATTCATAGGCCAGACCCAAGATATGTCCAAAGACAACATCCGGGGTAGTTACAACATACAGTGTAGGAAAATTATGCCTCGATTGGCTGCATAAATCTACACTACAGGATGTGAAGCAACACTTAACCTTACTTGCACATGACGCAGATCTTAGGGAATTCTTGCTTGGACCAAGAAAACCGCGTCAAAAACGTTTCATATATGCCGGCATCTATGCTGCTTATAACGAAGCATGGAAAGTGTCACAGATAGAGGCTGCAGAACGAATACGTGAACTTGATCGTATTAATTTAGAGAAAACACTCTCTATAGTCGACAATGGGTTAACAACTTTGTCCTCCAGAATTTATTCATTGGATGGCATTGTATCCTCTGCTATCGACATTCTAGAACAAGATTTGGCTATGTTACAACAAGGTCAATCGCAATTACGTTCTATAGTGTTATTGACATGGACTCTGCAATCATTGCGAGCGGGCTATGTGCCTTGGCGTTTCCTCAACACGTCGTCTCTGTTTGCAGAATACAATCTAACTGATAAACAGATCGAATTGGCACAAAGAGGAGCGAGGTATACAGTGCTGAGCATTGAAAAATGGAGAAATTACCATTTACAGTGGCAGAAAAACTGCTACAGAATGGGTTATTCATGGCAAAATAACGTTGCCTGTGACAACTTTTCAGTTTCAGTATTGCCTCAGACAGATGCAAGCAGGCAAATATGAAAGGTTGGGTAAGGAATACATTAAGATATTTTGGGATTTACCGTATACACATAGATGTTGGAGTGGGGATCGTGAAGTGTTTCTTAGCAGTACTAACTGTAAACATGCACTGACCGGTTCACTCATATGTCAGGACATTATTTTGCACGGAGCTTGTAATGGTTCTGTGGCAAACCTGTCTTGCCATCAGCACGGTTCTCCAGCTGCTGTGATTAATCCAACGTTTGGACAACTTTCGAATGGGAGTTACCTCATGTTGAATGATCAGAGCTGCTGTGGAATGTTGCCAGGCATCCCATATCTAGTAACGGTCAACTCCAGGGTCACTTGCTGTATGCAAGTATTGTTTCCCCAATAGACACAGTCAGGGAGTCGCCTTTGTGGCCTTCACTTAACGTCTCTTTTATAAGATTTGATACTTTAAGCAGAATGAAAGCCATGCTTTTGCAACAAACAGTGCCTTTGACCTCGGCCAAAGAAACCTATGATTTGCAAGTCGCACGGACTTCGGCTGAGATACAGACTTTAATACGTACAAACTGCCCTATACATTTCGTAGAAATGATAGGACGTATCTTTAACATGTCAGATACAACGGGAGTTTTACATGTATTTAAGAGCATTTGCACCGGTCTCTTAGCACCGTTCCAGGCAGTACTTGGAATCATTCCGAACTTTGCGCATTTGCTGTTTGGTGGCATACCATTAATTCTCGCACTTGTTGCAGGAATTTTATTCATCTGCCTGCTATTGCGCTATGGCCAGCCTCTTCGCCGAAATCACTCCGAGCGAAATGGAGAAAGCTCTCCTTGAAAGAAAGTGCCGTGAGCAAATAGTACAGCTATTGGGCATGACTCGTCTACGGGACCTTAATACCACGTGGTTCCTGTCATTCCGACCAATCTGGCAAGATTGCATCTTACCTGTTCTACGATGCCTGCTATGCGGTGAAGAATGCGTGTTGGACACCTGTCTAACATATCCATCAGCTGCGCCTAAGGATGTCGATGCTTTGCTGGACCCGATAACGGCCCATGCTTTGTGTTGTCCCCAGAGGCTTCCAATCCTGATGTCAGCATTCATTGAGATCTCACAGTCGCCTCCTGCTGCTGCTGAGGTACGAGATACAACTCCAGGCACACAGGTAACGACGAACGCGAACATTGCTGAGAGCGATGTTTCCCATCTTTGTGCGGTCAATCTTTTACACGAGGTGTTCCAACTTACACCAGCGACAGTGGATGATGTTTTGTCTATTGAGGTAGATGATCTCATGTTTACACCAGACCCGTGAACTGACTCTGCTTCGGCATACTCTGTTCCAGTACAACAGCAACAATTTTGCCTTCATTTTTCAAAGACCTTGGAACTTTTACCACATCTGAACTTTTGTCCCATTTTTTGAACGAAAATGGCACTCCAATCTGCTTAAAGTAGAACTGGCCTTATAATACAGACTTGGCAGTACTTCCAGGGACATTTAGTCATCTTGTGGGTCTAAAACTATTCATTTAAATTTCATGATAGGACATGATTTTGATTTTGTAACAAACTTATCGATCATTTTTGTCATATATATATATATATTGCTTTTGTATTACGTTCCAAATTGCATTTATTTCACACTTTATGCAGGAAATGAAAAGCACTGCTTTGTGATGTACAGCAACCTTTTGCATTTTAATGTATCTTTTACGGCTTTTTAGGATATGTTTTAATATGCGGTACTCCATTTTAATGTTTAGCATTTTAAATGTTTAGCATTTTAGTATTGTTGTATACACAAAAGAGGAGTGGGTGTTTTCATAGGGTGTCCATAAACGGGCTTTCTAGAATCATGACCATATATAGGCACAATCCAACCTGCCCTTATATAGGCATAAAATCCCAGACCTTATTTAGGCATAAGCCATGCATACCAAATACAGGCATGGATTCCGACATCCGTCCACCCTAGCGCCTCAACGAGTCCATGAAAAACAGACCCTCAGGCTGCGGGAGTTTCCTTGCCCAGGACTATTGATTTCTTCAAGGACTCATACATTATGCATGAACCTCTATTCCTTAAGGGATTCATTCATGACGTCTTTCGCTACCCAACTCACGTCAATGCTAACATTTTCAGGTATAAATATACCTCCCCAAACCCCTGTAAATCAGAGGAGACCTCGACTTCAGAGGAGCCCGATTCCCGGCCGGACGCACTGAGAAGACGCTGTCATTCCTGCACGCAGAGAGTCCAGCTTCCAGTGATCTAACTTCCCTTGCGGGGTGTTGGAGTTCGAGTCCGGAAAAGAGATTCCTACCTCTCTCATTCTTCAGGTATGGAGCAGACTAGAACCTAGAGGGACTCTTGGCATACTAGACTCTAGGCGTAACTTACTCTTAGTATACTCTAGTCAGGAATACAGCACCTACTTCTACTTCTTCCTACACCTAGGACAGGTTAGGTACACTGGGTAGAACTAGGATAGAAACGCTTCGTATGAGTACTCGCATTTTTAGGCTGTGTCATTTTATGTAAATGCATATATGCTGAAAAGATAATGCTAACGCAGTATTATTTATTTTTACTGCTCACTCTGTACATTATTTATCTCGCATACTGTCTTGTGATCGTAACAGCACATCTAACTTACAACAGAAACAAAACTGTTCAATAAACCTTTTTATTGAAACGCCCGTCTGTTATTTCTGTGTAACTTTGAGGAGTAACCGAAACATGCACAACTGAGCTGAGTGAAATAGTTATCTATTGTTTCCACGACTCTGGGACACATCCTGATTCTGTAAGGGAAACACAGTGGTCATGTTTTGCGGCTGCCAGAAACTAATCCCTTCTTGTTGTCAAGAAGTTTCTAGTGGCCTCTGAGCTAGCTGGCACAAGTAATTAAGTTTAATATACTCGATAGGGACATACCGACCTTAGTCCTATGTCAAACCTATAGGATATATTATTCCAATGCGCAGAGCCTATAAGGGAAATAGGAGCTACACTACAACCTATTGCCTACAAGTCACATCTATACACTTCTGCCGAGTTGCGCTTTTCAACTGTGGAGAAAGTTTTGACTGCAGTGCAAATGGCGATTCTTAAAGAACGCGCACTGGCACAGGGAAAACGCATCTTGGTTGTCACACCCTATTCTGCCCTAGAGGCAGTGACAAAGGCAAGTGTACCAAACTCTAAGGCTTTGCACCCCCGTTGGATACAATGGGCTACTTCTTTGACGTCTCCGGATGTCACCTTTATCTTTGATTCCTCTCTTCAGACACAGGAGTTTCTGCAATATGAATTTGTTCATCCTCCTCCACTGTCTTTGCTGGCGCTTGAGGAGTACAAATGTATCATATACACCGATGGTTCGGCGCAACCGGCCACGGGTTCTAAGCATGCATACTCAGCAGCATGTGCTATTGTGGCAGGTATCATGGTGAACGGTGAGTTCAAATCGAGTGTTGTGCACACGCAGACACTGGGAGACAGTACCGCCCAATTAGCTGAGCTGCGTGCTTTGGTGCTCGCACTAGAGTTTGCGGACCCGGATGTGACTACACTTATTGTATGCGATTCTTACTACTGTGTTCAGTCTTTTAATGACAACTTATTCTTTTGGTCTCAGAACGACTATAGAGATTCTAAAGGCAGCGCAATTAAGCATAAAATGCTTTGGATTCGAGTAGCAGATCTTAAACAACGTCTGCCTCTCACACAGGTGATTCACACTCTTGGCCACCAGCGTGTGGGCGCACACTCGGTCAGTAACAGTTTGGCGGATGAAGCTGCCAAATCAGCAGTCGCCACGTGCTCAGTAGCAGCCGTTACAAGATCCATGACAAAAATAGATAATGAGATTTTGGCAGCTATTGCTGCAACCAAGGAAGGTTCTAATTACCCACAGGGTTTACCTTCCAAGTACTCTTATCACTTAAGTCCCGACCATGTTCCTTATGTAAGAATTCCGGACGTTGGTGATCGGCTGATTCCTAACGTGGAACGCAGAAATTCGTTGATAACAGCCGCACACGAAGGCTTGGCTTTGGCCCATGCTGGCGTGTCTGCAACTGTTTCACTCTTGCAGCAGCGTTACTGGTGGGGTGGTTTATATAAACAGACCCGTAATTATGTCCTTTCTTGTGACATTTGTCAGCAAATTAAGCCCTCTACGGTTACACGTCCGCCACAAACACAGCTCTGCATTTCTAATAAACCTTTTGGTTGTGTATACCTTGATCACTGCGGTCTATTTTCTTCTGATACTGCATATAAATATATCTTAGTTGCAGTTGATTCGTGCACACGTTTCATCTGGGTTTGGCCACAACGCAGTGCTGACGCTCGAAATGTCATCAGGGATTTGCGTGTCTTTGTGGGAATTTTTGCCTGTGGCACCTTCCATTCCGACCAAGGTCCAGCGTTCACCTCTAAGGCGTACAAGGACGCGATGAGGTCTATGGGGTGCTGGTGCAATTTTCGTCTCCATACAGGCCTGAGGGCAACTCAATTGTGGAGCGAATGAACCGTGACTTAAAGCAATCCTTGACAGCTAGAGTCTTAGGTACTGGCAGGAACTGGCTGGCCCACTTGTATGGCGTGCAACGTGCACTTAATAATCTCCCTAGAAGATCTCTGGGTGGGCGGACCCCATACGAAATGCTCTTTGACATACAGATGTTTGTGCCAGACCTTGATGGTCTAGACATGGCGGCGACCGCCGCAATCTTTGATGTAGATAATCATTCTACTATGTTACAGGACTCACAAGAGACCCGTGACAGACTTGCAAGCGAACACTTACCCTCAGCCACAGACGCAGTGCAGATTCCGGTTGCCGGCTGGCTTCCAAAGATTGGAGATCTGGTCCGAGAGAAGGTGGAGAACAAAAAAGAATTTGGCCCCTCTTATCGTGCACCGGTTCCGGTTCTTGGCTTGAAGGGTACTCGTACAGTCATCTTACCACCGCTTCCTGGTCGCAGAGACAACAGATACATCTCAGTGGAAAATGTCAAGCTACAACATCTGGCCGATTCTGAATAGTGTAACACCTGCGGTATCATGTCCTGCAATTTCAAGAAATCCTGTTCGTGGCCCTCCAGTCTCCACATGGGCCGATGTTACCATTGGGATGGTCGCTTTGCCAGATCACCTGCTCGACCTCCCGGCTTCCTCCTGCAATGAGGAAACCGAGTATACATACCCAGCAAGTGAGTCAGTGGCTCATTTACCTACAACACCACTGAACCCGACTCGTTTTTCCTTTGATTCGTCTTCCACCTCATCATTTGTCCCAACCAAATTCAGTATTTTTGTATCCTGGTTCAGAGACAACTTTTTGGTCCCTCCGTGGACATACATCTGGTTGGTACTATTTCTGATTTTCCTGTTCATGTCCATTGGCTTTGTGACAGTTTTTTTCTTGCTCATCAATGGTCACTATTTGCCAGAACGCTCGGCGGTGAACTCTGTGACTGGAACTTTGGCTCCGCATTCTTCTTCACACATCATGAAGCATGACCACACATTTGTGAACATTTTCACCTTTCCAGTTGCAGATGGCATTGTATGGGATGCAGTGAATTTCCAAATTCATGGACCGACAGAAATTATTAATGTCCCAAATGTGCTTCGTGTTTCCATGGGTGATGTGGTAAAAAGGAATATTCATTCAGATGATTGGGACGTGCATGCAATTGAATCATTATTTTCTGATTTAAAATATTATGCTGCTTTTAATGCTGAGGATCTGTACTTAAATTCTGCTAATTATGCCGATTTGTATTGTTACCAGCATTACGGTAACCATTTTCTGCATAAACCAAGTACACTTCGTGGTAGTTTCAATTATACCCAGTGGGAACATTGCCCAACCCCCCTGCAAGGTAGCTCCCAAACACTGATAAATAAATGTACTTACTTTACAGACTTTGACAGATCAAACCCAGGGTCCTATTATTTTAAATTGAACATTTCTTCAAATCCAAAGGTGATGTTGACCCACACCAAATTGCTATATTCCAGTTCCTTTATGGACGCATTAGCTGTTGGTGGCTATGAGCACTGGAAAAACACCATTGACTTGAAATCTATTTGGGGCACTAAATCTTGGCAGGTACGCGTACTGAAGCCTTGCACCGCGCTTGCCTTATCCCCACACAAATATTATTTTTAAACAGTACTATATATCAAACAACTTGTTTTGGTTTGGCGACTTCCAAACAATTAAATGCACCTTCCACTCCTGCGTTGTCTTCCTGGCCGAACAGGAGCGTGCATTTAAATCTTTCCCTTGATAGTTTGCAAGCGTTGTTTCAAAATAACTCATTTAATGTCTCTACACTAGCTCTCTCAGCCTGGTTGGTGTGGCCCATAGCTTCTAATACCTGCCAACTGCGTTTTCATAACTCTGCTCCTGGTTACAAACAGGATAGACCAGATCCACGTTTTTCTGATTCACGTTCAATCACAACATATTCGGTTGGTAAATTATGTAAACAGTGGTTGCAGCACTCTACATTAGATTCTGTAAAACAGCATTTATCCCTGCTCTCCAGCAACATCGACCTGGCCGATCTTGTTCTAGGACCTAGAGGTCCAAGACCTAAAAGATTTGTTTATGCGACTTACAATGAAATCTGGAAGCTTTCACAAATAGAAGCTGCTTCCCCGTTTACGGGAAATAGATCAAGCGAATCTAGAAAAATTGCTTGCTGTTGTCGACAATAGTATTAACACCCTGTCTTCCCGCATTTACACATTAGAGAATATTGTTTCGTCTGTTGTTGATATTGTACAGGATTACGTGTCTGTCTTATATCATGGTCAGAATCAATTGCGTTCAGTAATGCAGTTTGCATGGACTTTGCAGACACTGAAAATGGGGAAGGTTCCATGGCATTTCTTAAACACATCTGCCTTGTTCTTGCCATTTAATTTAACTGAGAAACAGCAGTTCATGTCCATGAAAGATGCAACATACACTCTCCTACATATCGAAAAAATAGATCCTTTACCATTCTCTGTGGCGGAGACTGACTCTGCAGTGTGGCTAGTACACGGGGTTATCACTTTGCCTTTTTCTTTATTTGAATTCAGTTCATGCATGAAACATTATCATGTTGGCCGTTTTGAGCCTTTGGGCAGTGCCTTTTTGCATGAACTTTGGTCCCTACCTTTCACATACAGATGCCTTAGGGATGACAAGGAGGTATTTCTCACAGGAGAGTCTTGCGATTCTGCAGTGGGTCATTCCCTTGTTTGTAAAAACATTAAATTGCACTGGGCTTGTAATGTTTCCACCCCGAATCTTGCTTGTGTTTTAAAGGGCATTCCTGTTCCGGTTATATCACCTACTTTCACTATGCTTGCTAATGGTAGCTATCTGCTTTTAAATAATCAAGACTGCTGTGGGTTACAGGCAGGCATACCCTACATTGTAACAGTTTTGCAATGCGTAGTGTGCTGCAAAAATGTGCTTTTTCCACCCCCGCGTGGGAAGTTAGATAGTTCCATTTGGCCTTACATACCTACTTTGAAGGCGGATTTCAATAAATTGAGCAGAATAAAGGCGCTATTATTAAACCAGGAGGTTCTGCTAACTTCCGCATGGGAGACCTTCGTCCTCCAGGTGGCCAGCACCCACAGTGAAATACAGGCCCTTTTAAACACAAACCTCCCCCAACATTTCGGTGAACTGATTCACCGTATATTTAATGCGTCTAATACCAACGGCCTTGTACACTTTTTTAAAGTTGTGAGCTCTGGCCTTTTGACGTCTTTTCAGACTATATTTGGTGTAATACCGGCTTTTATTCATTCTATTTTTTCCAGCGTCTTTGGTGGCTTCCCATTGATCCTAGCTTTAGCTGCTGGAGTATTGCTTTTACTTTGTCTGTTGCGCAATGGCTGCACCTCTTGTGGGCCTACACAACCCAGGGCAACTGCGGATGCTCCTTGACCGCATGATTGACAGCTTTGGCGTCCTGCCGCTGGCGACACTCAGCGTGGCTTATGGACTATCTTTTCGCTTTGCGTATTTCACTTGCGTGCAACCTGTGCTGTCCTGCTTACGATGCGATACCAAAGGGGATGATGGACGGAGCGTTTGAGCAAATCAAACACTCACCCCCAGTCAACTGATCTGGGTTTAATCCATCATCATTCTTTAGCTCACTCCACCACCCCAGTTCAGACATGGCCATATGCAAATCAGTCTGACCCTGGGCCTCATGGGAACAGTCCAGCCCGAACTGCCAAGCCATGTCTACCCTGGACCGGAAACAAGCATCCTGGGACCGGTTTTGGGTTCATAACCCTCATCAGCCAGGCTATCTTGAATCCAGTGGCAAAGTGAGCAAGGGACCCACGTCTGGGCATACCCTGCCAACTGAGGGCGAACAAAGCGATACCAAAGGGGAAGATGGACGGAGCGTTTGAGCAAATCAAACACTCACCCCCAGTCAACTGATCTGGGTTTAATCCATCATCATTCTTTAGCTCACTCCACCACCCCAGTTCAGACATGGCCATATGCAAATCAGTCTGACCCTGTGCCTCATGGGAACAGTCCAGCCCGAACTGCCAAGCCATGTCTACCCTGGACCGGAAACAAGCATCCTGGGACCGGTTTCGGGTTCATAACCCTCATCAGCCAGGCTATCTTGAATCCAGTGGCAAAGTGAGCAAGGGACCCACGCCTGGGCATACCCTGCCAACTGAGGGCGAACAAAGCGATACCAAAGGGATGATGGACGGAGCGTTTGAGCAAATCAAACACTCACCCCCAGTCAACTGATCTGGGTTTAATCCATCATCATCATTCTTTAGCTCACTCCACCACCCCAGTTCAGACATGGCCATATGCAAATCAGTCTGACCCTGTGCCTCATGGGAACAGTCCAGCCCAAACTGCCAAGCCATGTCTAACCTGGACCGGAAACAAGCATCCTGGGACCAGTTTCGGGTTCATAACCCTCATCAGCCAGGCTATCTTGAATCCAGTGGCAAAGTGAGCAAGAGACCCACGTCTGGGCATACCCTGCCAACTGAGGGCGAACAAAGCGATACCAAAGGGGATGATGGACGGAGCGTTTGAGCAAATCAAACACTCACCCCCAGTCAACTGATCTGGGTTTAATCCATCATCATTCTTTAGCTCACTCCACCACCCCAGTTCAGACATGGCCATATGCAAATCAGTCTGACCCTGTGCCTCATGGGAACAGTCCAGCCCGAACTGCCAAGCCATGTCTACCCTGGACCGGAAACAAGCATCCTGGGATGTCCGTTCTCTTGGTCTTTGGATGTTTGCCTCTCCAATACGTCTTGTTCTGACCCGGATTTCGACCAGTTGATGGGCCCCCTAATGGCCCATGAACGGGAATGTTCCGGTGATGGATTAATGGCGCGTGCGGCTGCACTTGGGAGTCTTGGCGCAATGGGATATCTGGGCGGCTGCTCAGTATCTCCTACAACAAAGTTTTATTGAATATCACGCAAGTTGTCCCGCAATGCTGATCACTGCTCCCTATTGTCAGGAACATGAATGCAGTTTTGATTTGTTGAACTGGATGGCATCTCTTTTTTCAGACGATGACAATGATGTCTTTTTGGAAGGTGTTGCAGTTTTCTGCACATACACTCTGATGGATTAGTTGCATTGACTCGCAATGAACTGCATAGCTGGATTTTTTATTCTCTTTCAGTGACCTATTTTCAGGCCCTATCTAGAATTTTTTTTTCCACATTTTTTTCAAAAAGACTTTTCCCACCAATAGACGTTTACATTCTGCTCCATCTATTTGAACTCTGTTTTCAGTCCTATGTCTTGACCTATGGACTGACCAGGGAGGGTGTAGTGGATTGTGGCCTCATGGTCGACATTGCTAAGTTAGCTTAGGCCTAGCTGCCATGATGCCTCCTTTGCACACGTTACTCCGTGACTTTGTTTTTCCAGACTCTGCTTGTGACCGTTCACATTAGAACTGTCTGCATTTCTGCCTTTCACCTTTTCTGATGTTCTCTGTGGTTTTCGTCTGCACACAATGTACAAGGTCGAAAAACAACGTCCCTTGTTGTTGCTGTTCTGGTCAGCCCTCGCACTTAGACATAACATGAAATACAGCTGCACTGGAGAAATTCGTGTGCTTTTAATATTGTGATCTCCCTGTTGGTGGCACTTGAGAGAAAACCTTTCCAGGAGAAGAGCTGTGCTTGTCCGATGATGTAAACCTTGCATCTAGTTCTTGAGGTATGGGGTTCCCCTGACAAAGCCCAGAGGTCTTCTATTTTTATAATAAACTAGTTAATAGCACGGGGAGGGTGGCCAGGCATTATAGTCCTTCATCCACTGTCTTTATAAAATGCTGTCCCCGTTTGTATTCTATGGAATTGTAACGATGCTTACTATTTTGTCTTTATGCATTATGCTGCTAGTACTGGCACGTGTACTGTGTCTTAGAGCACGTTAGTTGAAATAAACCTTTTAAACTATACTGTGTCTCTTAATACGCACGTTGTGGACAAGTATGAGTGAGTAATGAAAGAGTGTTCTTGCTCCTGCGATTCCTGAAAGAGTCCGTGTTTTGGGATGTCTAATCATTGGTAGCTTCGCTGTAGTACGGAGAACGAATGAGACACTATAGCTAGTCGGACTGGGATTTTGGGCGCTAAAGTGGATAGTTGGTACACCACTATACACCGCGGTCCTGTTTTCCTGCGCATAGTTCTGTATATGTGCAGAATCCCTGCAACAGTGTTTCCTGAATGCTTTGAAGTTGGGGAGCTTAACTTCTGAGTTGAGTCTCCTTGAGCTACGTGCAGCTGATCTAATTGCTGGTCGAGTAATATATGTTGTTTGCAGTCAATTGAGTATAATTTTGTTTCGAGCTCAACTACACAAGCTATCAGTGATTGTAAGACTCCTGTAGTTCCAGTTTGTGGTATTGCCAAGTAAGTCCAAGTTTGTGGCTGCCAGCAGTGTGTTATTTACAGACGTCAAGGTGCTAGCTAATGAATGAAGCAGGACGATATCTATTAAGTTGTTCGTGTATGTATGGTAATTTTTAAGTGTTTCTGTGTTATTTATGTTACCAATATTGTTGAGTTGTTCAACGTCTTCTGCTGTTTCAGTTTGTAGTACATCAGAGTCGCCCAGGGTGGCAAGCAGGGATGCGGAATTCCATCATGTTTCCTTTATGCATATTGATTTGCCCTGTTGCAAAAAAAAGGAAATAAAAAAAAGCAGTGAGATCTGAAATGTTGTCAAGTGTACATTGGAGTCGGGCCCTCGTTAAAGGCTTGAGGATAGTTTTCTCCCGGCACCTGACTCCTCCCTTTTGTTGTTTGTTTGGTGCAGCATCAAGTGCAGTATGCAGCATTGCAGAGCTTGAAAATCAATGGAATCTATTTACATTCATCTTTAATTGCCTTTTTAATAATTTCCTTATCTCTGTAACACTGCAGTTCCAACTTCAGCAGCTGTTCACTAATGGAGTGAAGGAGGCATCAATCTTGTGCATCGTGCTGGCTAATTAACCAGGAAAGCTTTACTGACTCTACAGCTTAGCACCCGCGCATGCACTGGCCCGTGTGAGGCAGTTGGGAACTAGGGGTGGGTGGAACTCCACGGAATCTCACATCGTTTTTCTGTAACTCAGCGGAATTCTGCAAAGTAAAACTCCACGAGTTCCGTCCACTCCTAGACAAAACCTGGAGTGGGATTAGATAATATGGTATAAATCTATCTTCAAGATGCTCATAGCCCGGGACAAATATATTATTTTTAGTGAGTTAATGAAATAACCTTTAATACAGAATAGTGAGGAAAGATCAACAAATGAGACTTACTTTTTTTGCGCCACGCTTGTGCAGTTTACAGACCTTATACCAAGGGGATGTGATACTCCAGAAAATGGGCTGTCCTAGGCTTGGCAAACAGCAGGCTAGAGCTCTTAAATTTTTTATTTACAGAGTTTTATATAGCGCGAACTTGATCCAAAGGTATCGGGTATCAGAGCGCTTTACATAGCACCAGTTGCATTGCATGAGGACACATTCATTTTTGTTATTAAGTGATTTGCCCAGAATCACAGGATGTTCAGCGTCATTGCCGAGACTCGAACACAGTTCCCCAGATTCGAGTTCGACCGCCCTAGCCGTTAGGCCAATGTGTACACTTGGATCCACATGTTTAAACTGCCTGCCCAAACATGTATAATGTCTATAGCTTACTTTCTCAGATTGTTTGTGATCTCATAAAGCCTTCTCCCACTATAATTCTAAAAATATAATTCTAAAACTCTGCATGAAAAATGTAACTTGCTTTCATCCATATAATTCCTCTCCTTTCTTTGTTCAGAGTGACCCTCTCCTTACCTTCCATCCTCTGAGTGCCTTATATTTCTGTATATTGGCTCCACTCATTCTCATGGCTGTCTGCCTTAATCTCTCTTATTGTAATTCTGCAAATAGCTCAACCTTACTTCACAGGCCACAACCTCTCCTTCTTCAAAACCCTATCTCTGCTACTTAACAATAACTAACAATAACTAACCTGAATCCGTTTATCTATTTATCTCACAAACCATTTGCCTGGAACCACATAGCCACCATAAATAACCTAACTGGTATTAATTTTAATCTACTACAAGGAAACTTCAGTATATGCATGGGATGCTTTTGTTTTATTTCTTGAGAGCAAATTACTAATACCAATAACCAACAACATCACTGGATTAACCACTAACCTTAGGTTCCGGAGTCACCCCACCCGCAACCACTGCTCCCAATGATGCCCGACCCCAGCAGACCCTGCTCAGCTGGACTCCCATTACTGCTGACTCCACCCTCAAGATCATGAAGAGCATCCACCCTGGAGCACCCTCGGACCCCTGCCCGCACCACATCTTCATCAGAGCCGGCACCTCCATCGCCCCCGAGCTATGCCGCACCATCAACTGCTCCATCAACTCCGCCACCTTCCCGGAAGACTGGAAACACGCAGAAATCAACCCCCTGCTGAAGAAACCCTATGCCGACCCAACGGACCTCAAGAACTTCTGACCAATCTCTCTGCTCCCCTTCCCAGCCAAGGTCATCAAGAAGGCCATCAACGCCCAACTTTCTGAGTTCATCGAAGAAAACCACATCTTGCACCTCTCTCCAATACAGCTTCCGAAGCAACCACAGCACCGAGACCACACTCCTCACCACCACAGACGAAGTCCGCACCCTTCTCGACTGAGGCAAAACTTCAGCCCTCATCCTCCTGGACCCCTCGGCTAGCTTCGAAACTGTCTTCCATCGCACCCTATGCACAAGACTCCATGACGCTGGCATCCGCGTCAAAGCCCTGGAATGGATCCGCTCCTTCCTCACTGGCTGAACGCAGAGAGTCAGACTATCACTGTTCCACTCTGAACCCACAGAGATCAGCTGCCCCAGGGCTCCTCCCTAAGCCCCACTCTCTTCAACATCTACATATGCCCGCTAGCAGCCTTTGTCAGGAGCCATGGACTCAACATCATCTCCTACACCGATGACACCCAGCTGATTCTCTCCCTCACCAACAAAACCACAGTCGCCAAGAGCAACTTCCACAACAGGATGAAGGCTGTCACCACCTAGATGAAAGACAGCTGCCTCAAGCTCAACTCAGAGAAGACCAAAGTCCTCATCCTGGGCTCCTCCCCCTCTACCCGGGACAACTTCTGGTGGCCTGCACCACTTAGAACTCCCCCACACCCAGGGACCATGCATGAAACCTCAGCATCATCCTGGACTCCTCACTCACCATGAACCACCAGATCAACGCCGTCCCATCATCCTGCTTCCACACGCTATGCCTGCTTTGAAAGATCTTCAAGTGGATCCCCACCGAGTCCAAAAAGACGGTCACCCACGCGCTCATCAGCAGCAGACTCGACTACGGCAATGCACTCTACGCCGGCATCACCCAGAAATTCCTCAAGAAACTGCAGAACATCCAGAACGTCTCTGTCAGACTCATCCTGAACATCCTACACCACAGCAAACATCACTGGTCACCTGAGAGACCTCCACTAGCTCCCAGTCAACAAAAGAATCACCTTCAAGCTCCTCACATGCACCTACAAAGCCCTACACAACACGGGACCTGTGTACCTCATACACAGCCTGTCATTCCACGCACCCAACAGAAACCTCTGCTCCGCCCAACTGGCCCTAGCCACTGTTCCATGTATCCACAAGACTACAGCTGGATGAAGATCCTTCTCCTACCTCGCAGCAAAAACCTGGAACACCCTGCCTCTCCACCTCAGCAATCACCGTCACTGCCTCAATTCAGGAAGGAGCTCAAGACCTGACTCTTCGATTGAACCGAAGTGCCCTCAACGGATCAGCAGTGCCCCCCACCCCAGTGCCTTGTGACCCTTACGGGTGGGTAGTCGCGCTTTACAAGACACTTGATTGATTGATTGATTGACCTTGCTACTCATCTTAAAGTGCTTCAATACATCATATGGGCTAGTAAGTGCTATATAAATGCAATTGCAATTACATTAGGGACCAACCCTGTCACAAGCAAATGGCAGGTTCATCATTAACAATGTGCTGAAAGTAGTTGTACTATCGATTACACATAATATTGTGCTATTGCTTTTGAAACAAATTTCTTGTGAAGTGGATTTTCCTTGCTCTTGTTAACTTAGCTTTAATTTAGCCCTGGCAGCCATGTTTTCCAAAATAGATGTCTTCCCCTTGCACATTTCATTGTTCTTTGTTTCTGTAGAACACAGTCAAGTAGAGTCATGTTTGTTTATTTCCACTAGCATTGTTCTTGCTGTTCTCAATGAATTTCCCCAACTTGGCCACAAAACTGTTCCTTATTTCAAGGTCCTCCAGCTCACCGTGCCCTATTTATTCATAATAGTTTTTTTTAAAAATATTTTGATGTGCTGGGAGGTGCCTCACCTTGGGACACATTCTCTCTTGAAATTGAGGTTTAACATTTACTCTGATTCAACAATCCGTAGGTGTTCTGTTGAGATAAACATTTTGGGGTACAGAAATTGCAGGGTACTCCGTGCCCACAACACCTGCAAAGACCCAGTCTTTGTCCCCCTTGTCAAGCTGGAACCAAACCTAGTGTTCAGAAATCTAGCCGGACCGATTTTCTGTGACCGCAGAGGAGAGGACTGCTCATTACACTGGCCACACCTCTGGGTAAAGGCATAGGCTGTGCACAAGGGGAAAAGGGTTTCCCTAGCTTTGATTTTGAGAGTGAGGGGCACTGTGGGATTGCTTGCAGTTGGGCAAACAGAATCTACTGAAAAGTAAATAGAGTTGTCCCTAGAACCATTGTTAGAGAGTGCCTAGGAGTTATCGCCACACACTAGCTGGTGCCAGTCATAAATGAGGTATCATCCTTTCTGGACCTGTGGAAGATCAGAAGAGGACTGGCTCTGCTGTCTTTGACTTGAGAGGAGCCCTGAAGCATTGGACCAGCTGCTCCTGTACCCAGGGCAAAGTAATGGCCTACTGTGTAGCTACAGGGACATAACAAGCTGCAAGATGCCTTTTCTCTGAAGTACCCAGCTGACCAATGGCAACTGGACCTGAACTAAACTATGCTGTTACGCTCTGCCTGACACCACGTAGGAGTCTCTAAGTGCAAAAATTCCCTTAGGTTCCTGGGCCCTTTGAAATGTACACCTGTGGTTGTTTGTGTGCCAGAAGAAAGTTTAGAAACTCTTGAAAGCGTTTCCTTCATTGTTCCAGTAGGACACATGGGAAAATGTATACAACTACTAGTTTCACTGTGTAATTTTGAACTTCAGCTACGTTCCTCTCAAGACTCAAGACTCCCAGTACCTCTGCAAAAAAGCCTAAGTCTAATTCTTCAGTGCTTTTCTTCAAATAAGTGAAAAGGGGGCTGATTACATTGCAGTAGGATGGGCTTCCACGGTCCTGTTGGAGGCGGTCAAACGGCTGCGCTATCGTCAGAAGCGGTCTCTCCGACTTCTGGATTACGATGCATACGAGCGAATACACAGAATTCCGACTACCGCAGTCCCTCTAACTCCGCCAGGAAATTTCAACCGCGTTGGTGTCGGAAAGGGCCAATGGAGCTAGTCGGAGAGCAGACCGCCTTACAAACCGCCCGCCCAATTACGATGTGCCTTTTCAAAGAGCCGATTGTGGCGGTCCAACCACCTCATCTGAGCTGGCGGAAAAGGAGGTATATGAGGCTGAAACTCACCTGTACACAGCTCCTCACATCCTGTGCCACCATAGGGTCTTGCAGCTGCTGTACCTGCTTGATAACGCCCAAAATCAACACCGTCGTGGAGCCAACCAACGGTAAGTCTCACACCTACCCGTGTACATGGACTTCACAGCAATCAATGCCCCGCCATGGAAAAGCAGGGGCGTAGCTTGGTCAGTATGAGTGGGGGGGTGTTAATAACATGTTTCCAAGTAATCAAGCTGGACATCTTACCAATACATATATCATGAGAAGCAGGATATGAGGGGGGGCCTTATGGGGCAGTGGAAAGAGCGAGCAGGGCTTGAAGTGGTCCAGGGTCTGCCGGTGATTAGCACCAGCAGGCCGAAAAAGCAGATGCAGAGACAGGTCCCATTAGACTCTCCATTTCTGCCCTCATCCATAGGGTGGGAACTAAATTCAACTCTGCAGCAGTAGCACCTTCCACTGCCTCAGATTTAACTGCAAAGAGACTCGTAATAGTCTATTCACTGTCTTATCATGTCAGAACTGAAGCATTATCATAATCCTATGCAATGAAGCCACAGTTGTTGCTGCAATGTTTAATGCAACTAACAAGTGTTGCCAAATCCAATAGTCCCGGCTTGTTGTAGGTGCAATGTAACTTGTATCAGATATCTGGATGTTGTGCAATGACAGAAGTAGTAATATACCATACATGCGGGACACTATGCCAATCACAGATGTACAGCTTACATGCTTGTTAGCCAGATCTGGGTTACCCAAAACAGGGGGACTCCTGGAAGGCTATGGCTCAAGGCCACAGACCATATTGTGCCTGCCTCAAAGTCTCCATGTGCACAGGACCTGTGACATGAGGTATATCAGGTACAACCAATATAGTCACAAAGTAGCATGCACATGTGACTAATGTGTAAGTGTAAGTCCTGAAAAAAACACAACAGCAACAGCAGTCGTCAGACATCTAGTAAAAGTATGTGGGAAGAACACACATGAAAATGGTTACATGTGCATCCAAGTACCAATTAGGTATGACAAATCAACCCCCCCCCCCCATGTGTGGAGAAACAAATACCTAATTTGCACATGTGAATCACATGTCCAACCTACATCTCAGGTAGTACTGCAAGCCAAAATACGTGGGCATTGTCCAAGGCAAGCTGCAATACTTATCATAGCAGATACCACCCAACAAAATGTCAGCCTCAATTGGAACTCATCCCATTGAACATTGACCCTCGTCCTCTGTAACTCCATAACTTGTCCCAGGGTCTGACTATATTTACCACTGCAAATGGATCAACAATCATGGTGATACAAACACAGTTTTAGTCACACATCCCAAATTATCCAATAACAACAATTAGCATCAGTAGCAATGGCAGGACAAAGTTGTGCAAAACCAAGCAAGTTGTTTATTAGGGAGAACAAATTGGTGTCACAAAACAAAGGCCAATGGCCAGTCCAAGTCTGACTCTGTGGGCCAGTAAACTGCTGTGCCACCAAACATGCTTTCCAGAACACTGCCAGTGAAACCTCCCCAGGAAGGGGCATCTAGTGGGCAGTCCAGGCACCTCAATGATGTTACTTGGGTGGGCAACAGTTTGGATTGGGAGTGCTGGGTTTGTTCTTGGGAGGACTGGGCTCAGGATTGGGAGGGCTGGTTTTCAACATGTATGGGATCCTGTAACCATGGAAGGTAGTTCTGGGTTTAGGGAGGGGGATACAGGTGTTGACGATGTGTCGTATGGCTCCTCCATGGCACTCCCCTCACTCTCTGGGCCACTTGTTCCATCTGTGTCACTGCCACAACCTTGACCACTGTGGCCAGCTGCTTCTCAAACAGTGTCGGCCCTGTCTCCTCTGCTGCCCTGGGTTGATGCTCAAATAACAGTAGAAATAGGCTAATTGCAATTGTGTGAACACACTGGGCAAACAGATCCTAACACAACACATTACACAATTGCATAGATCACAACATGTACAAGGATGACTACATTGGCTCCAGCATTGGCATTACCACATGATTGAATGCTACATGACCTGTGCACAGTCACACATAAGGGCGTCATAACCACAGTCTGCTCCAACTGCATGTGTGACCTTGTCCAAAATCCATCCTCATGTGTGTAGCAGGAAATATCATCACCCTATGAACTTGGGCCTGTGCAGCATACTATAGTTACCTGATGTCATCAAATGGGATGTCCACAGGGAATGCCTTACCACCTATCCACACAAGGCCCTGCAATCAGCAAATGGCCAGGTGTCACTAATCCACAACATGTAGAACTGCTGAGCACCTGTAACAGCTAAGTTGTAGCAATATGTGACTACCAAGGAGAAGGTGACCTACTGTTCACACTTCCAAAGTGACACTTTTACATCTGTCCACTGCCAGATGAGGCTGGTGAAAGCTGCACATGAGTAGCTTAACTTACCTAAATGTCACATATAGTAGAGAAGAGTAGAATTGAGACAATGTGGCTCAAAGTGGTGTGAGATGTTTGCACAATGAACAATTGTACACAAGTCTGCCTAGGGACATCCCCAGTCAAGAATGGTTCAGGTGAGCACACCTTTTTCACATTGCAAATCTCAATTCCATTAGAAAAGTGAAAGTACATGAGGCTTGGGAAATATCCAGTCCATAAAGAGGTCTTACTCGTGTCCAAAAGGGAAGGGACTTCACTGTACCTTCCTTGTCTCACAAACACAAATACCAATGTAGTATTGAGTGCAGACACACATATATGACCCCAGTATATCAGCATGTCACTCCCTGATGCATTACACCAGCCAGTGAATGACCCTCCACAAACGCACATGTGCATCACACCTAACTGAATACATCCTTCTCAATGGCATACAAAATCACATTGCCAGATGGTACTGGAAGCCTTCCTACCATGTGTGTCATTGCCCAAACAATTTGACATGCTAATGACTTCCAGCACTGTCACTGGGTATGTGTGACCCACCCATGTCTACACACCCTTGTATGTGGTTACACATACACTGTATCCCCATCACGGAATACTATTGTCATGTACTCATTGGCCAACACATACAAATGTGATGGAATCAGAATGAAAACCTTGTAGACCCTCAGATCATGTATGAAACAGTTGTACAACACGTAAAGGTACACATGCCAGCATGCAGGCACCAATACAGATGGCACCAGCGGTGTTAGCCACCTCATGATACTGTACATTCCCCACTTAGCAAGGGGAAGTCATGTTCAGTGTTTGCATACAGAGTGCATTCTATGCCATGCCAAATGTAAGAGGTCCACCATCACATGAGACACAGTAGTGAGGGAGCATCCCTCTAGACACAAGGATGACAAGTGGCCTGTTTGGGACAACTATTACACATGACATCAAAAGATAATGTAGGTTATCTGTGACATTAGGCAGCTATGTGGCTCTTCAACTCTGGAAACTAACTTGTGACTGGACCCTGCTTAGTTTCTGGTAACATAGACAATTGTCTACGGTTATCACCATTGTTGGAAAACAAGGCAGCATCTGTGAGGCCTGCACAAATAACATGACTACATTTGTCCTTCACTGGGAACCAAACACCCAATTGTAGCGCCTGACTCTCAGAGGGTAGCGTTGCAGAGCAGTCTGAGGCTTACTCAAGGGAGGTGGTGTGGGCTAGTAATCGCCATTTGCAGGTGCACAGAAATAACACTCAATAATTCATTGTCCAGTCTGTACTTTGCTTTATAAAAGTAAGAGTACATTTATTAAACACACACACTACTCAATGCTATGCACCAATTTACAAATATACATAACCTTTTGGAATTACTTTGTGACATTGCATAACATCTCCACCCCTCCCGCAGGGGGGTGGGGTCTAGTAACACCACTCCCATGTATGCACATCATCTTGCCCCCTAATGCAGTGTGTTGAACATAACCTGGAGCGAGGGCCCTGCGCACTGGCACCATCCCAGTGGCGACCCCCCCATTATCTCAACGAGCATTAAAAATAGGTACACCTGCCCTGGTGACACATAACCCTGACTGAGCATCTTATATTGTCCATACAGTATGCACCCTTACATCTTCAGGGCTAACAGTCTGGGTTGTTCTTCACTTAAGCGCAGCAGCAAGAATACATGTTTAAACATCACTTTAGAATGACAGTACTCATCACATTTGTGGATCATTAGAATGAATTGCAATTACAGCCCCTAAAGGCATCACAGATGAAATCACAGGATTACGCATATACAGCCAGACACCCTAGCAGGAATGTCTGGCAACATAACCCCACTTTGCTTATGACATCACCTTACACCGGTACCTCACATTACACATGTGACCTCCAGTCTCTCTAAAAACAATAACCACAGTAAATGCATTTCTGGTGCAATTACACCTCTTCACCTCCAGGGGATGCCCTTCTCCTGACATCCCCAACTCAGCCCTTCACTCCTTGATGCACTTTTCCATACACCCTCAGCTGTAGAACAAAAGTTCCAGCCCAGAAGGTGTTAAATGCTGACTGAGCCCGTGAGGGGTTATCCTTTTCAAGTCCCCATGAGACTTAGGGAGGGACTCCTCTTCGTGCTGGGGGGGAGACTGCGCTTCTCCAGCAGCTCCCCCAGCACCTTTGTCACAAATGAGGGTGACCCCCCTCCTCTGGGGGCCACCAGGCACCAAAAACGATGATTTCCCCATGCCTTGCAAGGCATTATGGGGCGCTTCAGGCTCCTTTCTATGAATATCATAACAGCGGCTATCCCGCTGCGTCGGGGAGAGCCGCGATGTGGGCCTCCGGCCGTGGCATCCCTCGTTGGAGGGTCCTGTCCCAGGGCGGATAATACCTACAACCAGGGTGAGGGCCTGGGGGGGAGCGGGGTCTATGGGAGAGCCTGATTTTACGTTAGCCATAATAAGGTCCAATGAGGCAGAGTCCAGGAGGGGAAATTGTGCTAATAGGGTTTGGGTTCCTGCGATCAACTCAGAGGAAGGAAGCATGTGGTAGGTGGTCTGAGAGGACGGAAAAGACAGATAAATATTTTGAATTTTCAGTTGAAAGAACTCTGCCAGGTTATTACAATGTATGAGTGCATTATCCAACGTAGGAGATCTCTGAGGCAGTTTAATAAGGGTCTTTGCAATTTTAAAAATTTCTTTAGGAGAATTCTCCGCTGACTTAATTTTCTGTTCATAAAAGGCAGCTTGGGTGACTTTAATTTCAGATTTGTAGGATCTAATAGATTCCCTGTACTTTGCTTTACTGAGATCTGAATAATTCAGTCTCCATCTCCTTTCAAGCCTTCTGCAGCATTGTTTAAATTCCCTCAGTTTAGGAGTGAACCACGGCGCAGTTTTCAGCCTGTTGGTTGTATGGGAAGGTTTCTTGGGGAGCACTATATCCAAGGACCCTTGGATCCAAGAATTACATTTCTCATTAGCATTGGCCAAGTTATGGTTTAGGTCACAGGTGGGTCTAGTGGTTTCCAGAACCAGATTCCACTGATCAACCGGAATCCTGGACCAATTCCGCTCTTGGAACATCAGTAGTCACATGGCTGACAAGTGAATATGTGCTAACAACAGTGGTGCCTCTTGTTCAGAGTTAGAGGTGCAAGGCCTCATGGTAGATGTAGTCATTTCAGTCTCTTGTACCCCATGCTTGACCAATGACTAACTGCATGGGAGGTGAACATCAGTAGTCACATGGCTGACAAGTGAGTATGGGCAAACGTAACTAGTACATCTTGTTAAGTATTCACGCAACAGGGCCTCATGGTTGATGTAGTCATTTCAATCTCTCTTTCCCCATACTTGACCAATGGCTAACTACATGTGAGGTGGACATCAGTAGTCACATGCTTGACAAGTGTGGATGGACAAACAACTCGTGAGCCTCTTGTTCAGAGTTCAAGCAACAGGGCCTCATGGTTTTTTGTAGTAGTTTTAATTTCGAGTTGCCAACACTAGCAAAACTGGTTTGTGTTACATACCTGTTTAAAAAATGCTGTTGTACTGGGCCATACTTTTAAATATTTGCACATATTATGAGTCCTGGGATGATGATTTGATGGTAATGCACTTATAGACAGCATTCTCACATGTGGATGTAATGGAGATTCATACTTGTGATCTTATGTGCAAGGCTACTGATTGTAACTGACAATCACACATCTCTGATACTTTGGCTACTGCATATTGGATATGTAGATGGACAGCACTATAGCAAGAACTGAGATGTGTGCAAACGGAACACTGATATGTGGTGACAGTTGGTGTGGTGTTACTTACCAGTCTCCATTCCCCCAGGTTTTCCTGTGAAGCCCTCAGAATGCAGGGTGGCATGCACCTTCTCCTCCCAGGGTGTGAGTTCTAATGGTGGGCCGGGAAAACCACCGCCAGTCTTCTGAGCCCTCAGGTGGTGTCTCGAGGCCAGGTTCTTCACCCTCATCCTCAGGTCATGTCACCTCTTCCTGATGTCCTTCTTTGGGCACAGGGTGGTACCTCCAGCATTCACTTTGTTGACTATCCTGTCCCACATTTCATTCTTCCTACTGAGAGGAGTTTGTTGGACTTGGGCTCCAAACAACTGTGGCTCTACTCTAATGATTTCATCCACCATGACTGACAACTCGGTGTCAGAGAAATGTGGATTTTTTGCAGGTGACGTGTTTATTAAATACAGCGAGTGACAGTGAAGAAAATGGAAAATGCCTTTAAACCAAGGAATCAGGATGAAAATAGTGAAAAAAATGTGTGTGGAGTGTGTGTGACGGGATTGTGTGAAAAGGGCTGCCTTCTCTCATCAACAATATTGTCTATCGTTCTGTGCTGCAGTGTAGTAGCAAAGGATCATGGTCTGGTAGGGGGTGTTTTTTTTTTAAAGTGAGATTTGTAGGTGTGTTCACTTAGACAATGGGCATCAGCTATGTAGATCATTGCTGCATCCAATGGGCACTGTTGTGGTGCTTTGCGGCAGCTGTAGTGTGGCGGTCTAGCGCCGTCATGAAACTGCTGACAAGGGACCGCCAGTACAGCGGTTTTCTTGTAATCAGCTCGGCGGTTGTACCACAGCCCTGATGGCGTCGGAGTACCTATCGGCAATCTTTCCGACTAATCCAGCTGCCATGGCCCATGTGGAGAACACTCTGACATTAGCGTTCAGAGGTTTGGCCTGCGTGCATCGTAATACGGCGGGGGAAACTTCGCAGCCTAGGCGGTTGGAATCGGACCACGGCCACAGCTGTGGGACGTTCGGACCGACCTGCATCATACTGAGGCCCAAAGTATGTTTCTGAAGTGGGTTTTAGAACGTTTTTTGAATTTTCTGACTTAACAGACTTTTCGCCGGGACCAAACCACATGGGGTATCCGACCAGAGTTTCCTTGCAGTCAGCCTCAAGTAGCGCCTACGTCACAGTCTACCGCTTCCATAGACTATCATTAGCGCTTTCTGTTTTTTGGAACTATTTTTACTTAAAAATTTAAATACCTATATCTACGGTTTCCCTTATTGGATTTTTGTCATTTCGGTGTAATTTTATTTATTAAATATTACTCTATTTACTCTATTTTTCTAATCTGGTTTGGAATATTTATAGCTTAGTATTTTGACTTTGCTACTGTTTTGACACTCCATACATTGCACATTGTATTAAGTTAAGCTTGTCTGCTCTATGCTGTAGCTACCATGATGGTGAAGCTCAAGTTAATTTAGTGATTTTGAGGGTACATGTTCACCGGAGGCAGGGGGCAGAGGACCATAAGCCCCAGCAGTGTTTGCGGCAAGGAGGGTTGTCGCCGCACTTATCGTGCCAGGAGGCACACATAGCTGACTGCAGCAACATGCTCTGCAGGACACGCTCACCAGAGGCAAAGGGCAGAGGACCAGAAGCCCCAACAGTGTTTGCGGCAAGAAGGGCTGCCGCCACACTTCCTCCTCCAGGAGGCTCACATAGCTGACTGCGTGAGTCAATTGGGACGCGTGCCCGGGCAAAGACCAGGCCAAGAGCTCACCCGTCCGCATCTGGACGAGGCTGGGCTGGGCCCACTCTCTTTGAGGTCCAGTAGTAACCTGCCTAGGTGCTGGGTCATTGCACAGGTGAGCCAACGTCTAGTTGAAATGGGCAAGCGCAAAATTGTTAGGGCGCCCGTGGCTACTCATTTAACCGTAACAATTGACAGTATGCTGGCAAGAGCCGTTGGGGTTGTGTTGGACCGGGCCCTTTTTGGCAGGTTCACCCCTGAACTTTTTGCCTGTCCCTTAGCCTTTTCCCTGTGTAGTGTTGGTGATTTTAGGCCTCTGGGCACTTTAGCACCGTGGCCCAGTGTAAAGTGCGTGCGCGCTGTGTGCGTGTGTAGTAAGCTTGGCCTGCCCTCCCATAGGAATGCATGGGGGATAGTGTGCCTGTGGTAATTCCTGGTATGAAAGGTGCAGTGTGGTCAAGTCTAGTATGTATGAATTCGTGAGAATAAATGCTGCGCAATGGTGTGCGCAGATTTATTGTGACTGGTGTAGAAATGCCACTTTTAGAAGTTGGCCTTTATGTGTGCTCTGAGTCTGCCTGCCTGATGTGGATTGCATGTCTGGCTCTGTGAGTGACAGGGGCTGGGAGGTGTGTGTGGCTCCAGGAGGGGCAGGGTGAGTCAGCGCTGGGCTGAATGGGACACCTGAGCTGAGAGTGGTGGGAGGAGAGATCCCCTGACCCTGAATAGGATGTTGCCTGCCCTTTACAATGCTGGCTCCACCTCCTGTGGTGCGTCTGATGTCCCTAGCCTGTCCTGTGAAAGGAGAGAGGAGCTGAGCAAAACAAAGTGCTCCAAAGCTCCCCCAAACCAGTTGCGTCTGGTTTTTCCCCAGCCCTGTGCTGTGTCACAAAGGGATTTTGGTGTATAAAAGAAGGGGCTGTGACCCCATGAAAATGTTCTGTACTTTGGTGCTTGAATCTGAGGGGGCGTGCTGCTGCTGGGGCCCAGGAGGGCTTGCCTCCCTGGGCCCAGCCTGGCCCCTTGCTACCTAAAAGACTTTCTTGCTGGGACCTTTCCTGTCTTGGATGCCCCATGGACCTGAAGAAATGGCTGGGACCTTTGCGCCCTGTGAGCGCTTTTTCTCTATGATGCCAGGACCTTTTACCGTATTCTGCGCCCTGTGAGCGCTTCATCCTAATCTTCCCTAACGGAGAGGGAGAGCGTGGGCTTCGCGGCGCTGTCGCCCTTGGGAGAGGGAATCCCTTATTAGGGATTCCCCCGTGATGCCTCAACAGCGGGTGCCCACCCCGCATTTTTCTGCCTCTCGCGGGTGCCTACCCCGCTCTATATGTTATATTTAAATTACGGGTGCCCATCCCGCGTATACTTTCATTATTATGGCGGGAGCCCACCCCGCTTATGTTTTTATTTACCGAGCGGGTGCCCAGACCGCATCGGCCCGGCCAAAAGAAGTCACCGCTGAGGCCCGGAGCGGTGAACAGGAAGTCAGGCAAGTGAAGGCCTGATCGTGGGCAGGGCCTCGCCTGAAGTAGCCCGGAAGTCGTCACAGGCCGAGCGGGGCTGCCGTGAGCTGGTGGAAGCCCCGTGGCCATAAGGAGGAAGTCCGGAGTGGTCCCGGTGCAAGGGGGACCGGGTGAAGCGCGTGGTAGTTGCAGCGGAGGGAGCCCGAGGCACATTGTCGGTGCCTGCCCCCGCCGCATTGAAGAGGAAGTGGAGAGGCCACCGATGCCTGACGGGGCTCCCGTAGTGAAGAGGGAGCCCCGCGTGCAGCCACCGCGTTGCCGCCAGAAGGAGACGCCGCCGGCTCCCCCAGCGAGGCTCTCATGAGTGAGAGAGCCCCGCCCGCCGCGCTGGTGAAGCAGAGAGACCGGAGCCGGCAGAAGAGAAGTCCCCCTGCGCAGGAGCCCGGTGAGTGAGGGCTGGGCAGGGGACATGGCCGCATTATTTCCTGAGTGGCCCCCGCCTGATAGGGGGTCACTCCACCGATGGGGGATGTTTGTTCTTTCCCCGTGTCATGCCCAGGTATGTTTAGAGCGCCCGTGCGCTCCAACGTGGGCCCTGTAATTTAGGGGCCCCTGAGGGCCACAGTGTTTGGGGGTATGATCTATTTACTGGGCCCCGTGTGGCTCCCACGTTTGGCATATTTGTTTCCAGGGCCAGAGGGGCCCGTGGTTGCCCCAGTGGTGGCATAGTTTGTTCACAGAGCCTAGGTGGCTCCAACGCTTCGCACCACTTGTGTTCAGAGCCCCATGTGGCTCCAACGAAGGGGGCACATTTGTTTAAGGGGCCATTGAGAGCCCATGCCTCATTTGAATATCTCCAGCTGCCCAGCAAGTAGTGGGCAGCTGCACCGTTTAGGTTACTCTTTTTTTGGGGGCATTTTCTTGATGTGACTCAGGAGTGGAATACACTCCGCTGCCCCATATCTTCCCAGCTGCCCAGCAAGTAGTGGGCAGCTGCTACGTTTAGGTTTGCGCAGTTGCGCACCCTTGACTTTCGCTGCTTTTGCAGCGCGCCCTGACTCTTGGGACATAGGGCATTTGAGCCCCTTTTTGAGATGGCCAGTTGGCCAGGGGGGGACTGTGAGTTTGATAGGGCGCCCGGCCCTAATGTGATTTATGTGCCCTAATGTGATTATGTGGTGCTAGGAAATGTGATGCATTTACCGTGATTTACGCACCCTGTTTTATGCCTCTAATATGGTTTTTCCTAGGAGGTGATGTGCTAATGTGATTTTGGTGCTAGGAAATGTGATTCCCATATTGTGTTTTACGCACCCTGCGTTATACCTCTAAATGTGGTCTTTTAGGATTATGGGGTTTTGCATAATATGTTTATGCTTGTGATTTTATTATTACCTAATGCGTTTAGGTTGTGAGTTATTCTCTACTGTGCTTTACGCCCCTAATGTGAGTTATACTTAGGAGGTTAGGGTCTAATGTGTTTAGACTTATGAGAGGATTGCATAATGTATTTATGCTGGTGAGGTTGGCGCAGAATATAATTCGCGCCTAATGTGATACTGTGCATAATGTGGTTTATGTTACAGGCTGATGCTGAGTACAGTGGTTACCAGTGATTACTGGCTGTACGTTCATGATATGTTCTGCATTTATTATCTTTAATAAGTGATGGTTCTGACAGTGGTCCTCGTGGCCCTGTCATGTGTACATAATCCCCTGTAAATATTGTCCCGTGCCAGTTGGCACAGTATAGTGTATGTGAGTACTATTCTAATGTGTTTATGATAAAACAAAGGCTATTTTTATATATATAACCTTGTGTGGAGTTCCTTTTGTGGTGTGCTTTGGGTGTTGAGCTGTGTGTGTGTTGCGCAAACGCTTTTCACATTGCCTCCGGGATAAGCCTAACTGCTCGTGCCGTGCTACCAAGGGGGTGAGCAGGGGTTATCTTGGGTGTGTAACTCTCTTGCCCTGACTAGAGTGGTGGTTTCTGCTTGGCTTTGGCGCAAGCCTTAGCCAACCAGAAATCCCATTTCTAACAGGTAATTTCTAACAAAATTGTATTGGCTGAGTGCAGCCTTTCTCTGGATCTTGGCCATCCTTTAAGGCGGCATCAGGATGATTTTTCTCCCCTTAATGATGGTACTACGGACTGCTCAGCTCTCATTTCTGGCCTTAATCCATCTAACACTTGTCTGGATGGCACTGGGGTATCTGTTGCCTGTTAATGACTCCACCCAATCCAACCCACTTAAAAGCCCATGTAAAAGCCATCCTGCACCCAAAAGAAAGAAACCAGGTGGGGTGCATAGGGCACCTAACACAGTAGATACAGCAAAACACCTGCCTTTACAATGTTGCCACCAGAGTCAGTTACTGCCTTGGGTCAAGCCTCAATATGAGTCCCATTCAATGCAGATACACCCCCGTGAAGCAGCACAAGCCCAGGAAACGCTAAATAACTCCACTCTATGTGCCCAATTCATTGCAATTTAGGATCAAAAACTGAGCCGTATTACAGCATGTCTGGACCTTATAGAAGGGCTCATAACTAGGCTTTCCGATCAATATAATCAATCAATCAATCAGGGGAATTATAAGCGCACTACTCACCCGTGAGGGTCTCAAGGTGCTGGGGGGGGGGAGGTCAGCAGTTCCGTATTAGTCGAAGAGCCAGGTCTTCAGCGCCTTCCTGAAGGTGTTCAGGGAGGGGGCACATCTGATGTCGGTGGGTAGCTCGTTCCAGGTCTTGGCCGCGATGTAGGAGAAGGATCTACCCCCTGCTCTGGCTCTGCGGATGCGCTGGGTTTCGGCGAGGAGGAGGTTGGTGGAGCGGAGGTTGCATTTGGGCACGTGGAGGGTGATTCTGTCGTTGAGGTATTGGGGTCCGGTGTTGTGTAGGCATTTGCAGGTGAGTATCTTGAAGGGGACTCTTTTCTCGACGGGGAGCCAGTGGAGCTTACGTAGGTGTTGGCTGATGTGTTCGTGTCGAGGGACCCCGGGAACGAGTCTGGCGGCGGTGTTCTGTATTGTCTGGAGCTTACGGAGTAGGGACTTGTTGATGCCGGCGTAGAGGGCGTTTCTGTAGTCCAGCCTGCTGGTGATGAGTGCGTGGGTGACTGTCTTCCTTGCCTCGGGTGGGATCCATTTGAAGGTCTTACGGAGGATGCGGAGGGTGTTGAAGCAGCTGGAGGTCACGGCGTTGACCTGTCAATTCATGGAGACGGAGGTGTCGAGTACGATGCCGAGGTTCTTGGCGTGGTCTGTGGGGGTCGGGGGGCTGTCGAGGGCGATGGGACACCAGGTGTTGTTCCACGCCGAAGGGGTGGTTCTGAGAACGAGGACTTCTGTCTTCTCTGAGTTGAGTTGTAAGCAGCTGTTGTTCATCCAGGCTGCGACGTCCTGCATTCCTTCCTGGAAGTTGAGTCTGGTGGTGGTGGGGTCATTGGCGAGGGAGAGGATGAGCTGGGTGTCGTCGGCGTAGGAGACTATGCTGAGGCCGTGCTGTCGAACGATGGCGGCGAGGGGGGCCATGTAGACGTTGAAGAGGGTTGGGCTGAGTGATGATCCTAGTTGATTTCAGTGGGTTGGGAGAGGAAGGGTGGCAGTCTGATCCTTTGGCTTCTGCCGGTGAGGAACGATCTGATCCAGTCGAGGGCGGTGCCTTGTATGCCGGCGTCGTGTAGTCTATCTGTGAGTGTGCGGTGGGAGACGGTGTAGAAGGCTGCTGACAGGTCGAGTAGAATCAGGGCCGCGGTGTGGCCTTGGTCGAGGAGGGCGCAGATGTCATCGGTAGCGGCGAGTAGGGCGGTCTCGGTGCTGTGGTTGCTTCTGAATCCGGATTGGGAAGGGTCGAGGATGGCATTGTCTTCGATGAACCTTGACAGTTCTGTGTTGACGGTCTTCTCGGCGACTTTAGCTGCAAAAGGGAGGAGCGAGATGGGCCGGTAGTTCTTGAGGTCCGTCGGGTCTGCTGAGGGCTTCTTGAGCAGGGGCCTGACTTCTGCGCGTTTCCAGTAGTCGGGGAAGGAGCCGGTCTTGAAAGTGGTGTTGATGGCGCGTTGTAATACGGGTGCGATGGTGGTGGCGGCTCTGTGGTATATGTGGGGTAGGCAGGGGTCTGTGGGGGCCCCGGAGTGGATGCCTTTCATGGTCGCGGCGGTCTCCTCGGTCGTGATCGTGTCCAGGCGGAGATTGTGGTTTGGCTGGCATTGTCACCGGGCGGGCTGACTGCGGGGTCGGGCGTGTGGTCGTTGAAGTTGTTGTAGAGGTTCTTTATCTTCAGGTGGAAGTAGGAGCTGAGTTTGTCGCAGAGGTCCTGGGAGGGGGTGATGTCAGTGGCTTCGCTGCGGGGCTTGGTGAATTCCTGGATGACGCTGAAGAGTTCCTTGGAGTTGCCGGAGTTGGCGAGGATTCTGTTGTGGATGAAGATCCTTTTGGTGGTTCTGATGCGTTGATGGTATACAGTCATAGCGTCCTTGTAGGTGGTGTGGTTGTCGGGCGTCTTACTGTTTCTCCAGTTCTTCTCCAGGCATCTGCAGGTGCGTCTGGCTTCCTGGAGATCGGTGGTGAACCAGGCAGCTTTAATAGGGCGTTGCTTGGCGGGGTTGCTCTGCAGGGCGAGCTTGTCTGCGCTGTTGGCGATCCAAGTGTGGAGTTCCATGGCCGCGAGGTTAGCGTCGGTTGCAGCAGGGGGGGTGTTGCCGTTGAGGGTGGAGTTGAGTTGTTCTTTGGTGACTCTGCTCCAGTTCCTATGCGGGAGGTGCGGAGCTGGTTCGGGTGGCTTGGGTTTGTTGACTATGAAGCGTACGCAATGGTGGTCGGTCCATGGGGGCTGCGTGGTGTGGCTGAATTGAATGCTGCTATCTCCAGCGAAGATGGGGTTGAGAGTGTGTCCTGCCTTGTGGGTCGGAGTTGTGACGAGTTGTTTCAGTCCGATGTTGCCGAGGTTGTCCTGGAGGGTGGCGGAGTTGGGATCGCTGAGGTTGTCGAGGTGGAAGTTCAGGTCTCTGATGAATATGTAGTCTGTGGCGGCGATGGCGTGGGGTGCGATGAGGTCGGTGATGGTGTCGGCGAAGGGTGCTCGGGGGCCGGGGGGTCTGTAGGCGAGGGTGCAGCGGAGTGTGGAGTTAGGGCTGGTCTGGACCTGGAAGTGCAGGTGTTCGGTGGTGGGGAAGTTTTCGCTGAAGGTGGTGAGGCGGAGGGAGCTTTTGTGTGCGATGGCGATGCCTCCTCCCGGGTGGTTGGTGCGGTCCTTCCTCTGGATCTTGTACCCATCCGGGATGGCAATGGCGATGTCAGGGGCCGATGAGGCGTTGGTCCAGGTTTTGGTGAAGAAGGCGACATTGGGAGAGAGTGATTCAAGGAGGTTCCAGATTTCCACGGCGTGTCGGTGCATGGAGCGCACGTTGAGGAGGATGCATCTTAGGGCTTCGGGGGTGTTGGCGGCCGGGGCGGTGGTGAAGGTCTGGCGGCCGTGGTAGCAGGAGAACTGGCCGTGGGTCATGTTAGGCGTGGCCTTCTGGCAGTTGTTGTTTCTTCCGGGGTTGAGTGAATATAAGGCTTCCAATAATGGAAATACTAACTGTCCCACCTCGCTGGCCCAGTCTACTCACAACCACATAAGGGGGCAGAGTGTTCCCTTCACAGTGAACAACTCACAGGGAACCTCTGCCAACTTCATCAAGTAAGGCTGTTGCCACAGAGGCTATGCGCAGGGCTGCCGCCATGGATATTACTGATCCACCAAGGACACAGGCACTCAGAGGAACAGTCAAAATGTACCCCCCAGATGCGCTCAGGAGCCTATCCACACTCCCTGCAAAGACACGCTGAACTTACCACCCCCAGCCTGTCCATTTGTGCTGATACTTGCTGGTGTCCCCCCATTGAAGTTGGGTTTAGATGAAACCTGGGGACAATTAAAGAATAGAGCTGTTCACTGGTTGAATAGGCACAAGAACTATGATGTTAGGAACACAGAAGAAATCATCATGGTGCAGCGGGTAGGAAGGGTGGGTCAGGGTTGTAAGGACATCCCAGGGGACCATTTGCAGGATCCATCATATGTACATAATATTTTGAGAATGAAAGAATTGCCACATAATACCAACCCTCAAATTGTGTCACTACCTCTTGGCTATTTCTATAAGCAAGCAGTACAACCATTTTTGACAGTGGATTCCCCTTGGCAGGCTCACCCACTTAACTACGACAATCAGTTTGAAGTACTTAATAGTCTAGAAGATGTTGAATGACTACTAGAGGTTGCGCCTCTGGAGCAGTCTCTGTGCTACATGCCAGTCGCATGGGTTGCTAACCTTATTGTTGCCCCCCCACCTATCGGAAGCACCCCGCTAAGAATTGTGAGTTGGAATGTAGCTGGGCTTCTCTCCAGGCTATGCTTGCCTGACTGGTTGTCATTCATCAAAAGCATTGTTATGTTACAGGAGACATGGGAGGTTGTGCCCTCTTTAATTGACGGGTTTAAATGCTATAGTACCCCAGCCATTAAGTCGCTCTGTGGTTGAGCATCAGGTGGGCTAGCAGTGTGGCTGAAGATGGTCATGTAGAGATCTTGGAGACGGCTAGCACTAGTTTTCAAGTGGTACAATGGAGGTACCATTTTAGCCTCTACCTGGTTATTTTTTATAATAATTTTGTTAACATACCGAATACTAAGTTCTTACCATTATCTAGTTATCTTACTGAGCTGTTTGATAAAGTAGTTTCTAAAGGACATGTAATGCATTTGTGTCTTGCTGGCGATTTCAATGCCCATCTACCTTAATGTCCAAATACTACAACTTGCTCCTCAGTTGGGTCTGATTCTAGAAGCCAGGAATTGGGGACTCTATTAGCATCCTTAGATTTAGTTGATATAATAGAGTTAGCAGGTAGGGACACTACCGCCCCACCAACATATACAGGCAGAGGAGAATGCTCAACGAACGACCATATATTTGTCACAAAGAGTTTGGAGGAGGTACTTTCACATGGATCTGTTGTTCCATCTACTTTTAGTGATCATAACCCCCTTGAGGCTGTCCTTTTAATGGACCCTAGGAAAAAGCATAAGAGAGAGATTGGGGCCAGTAATCTCTAACCTAGCATGGACAACCTAAGGTTGATATGGAGAATGCACTAGGCGAGCTTCTAGATACACTAGATGGTTTCAGATCCGCCCCCGCTGAGACCTCTCACGTATACATTAAAGATGTCAATAATTCCATATGGACCACACACCAGCCTAATTGCGAGGATATTGTTACTCCTTGTGGGTAATACCAGTATCTTAAGCCCAATATCCTGTCTGACCCAAAGTGTAAGACCCCCCAATGGACGACCCCTAACACCCTGGGTAGCTGGGATATAGTAGTTTAGGTATCCAGGATGATAAAGTGGGTCTATAGACCAGGTTTCCTGAAAGGGACAAATATCAAACTTTTCTAAAAAATTGTTCCAGTCGGGAGAGATACCCCTATGCCTCAGCCCAGCAATGTTCCATGATAGTACTGTGGTAGTGCGCGACATTAAATGTGTATCTGGTGTTGGACCGGCCCTAGGGATTATGGGTCCTGGCGTCTGGCCTAACTCACTCCCTGCTCTACAGGGAAAGCTCATCTCGGTTGGAAATTTTCCTTCCAAACAAAGGATTGTATACTCGCTAGTGTGTACTAAATTAACAGCCTGTGAACTAACAGCGGGGGGTGGAGAAAGCCTTCAATCTATCTCTCTAAGTGGGGACACGGTGGATTGAAATGCTGCGGAGTGGTTGGGGATCGGTTTGCTAATCTTTCAATTCCAAACAAGCTTTATTCGACATATAGTCATAAAAGCACAGTAAAAATTATTCGATAGTTTATATAAAAATGTCGTACATAATTTATAAAATAAACCTGTTTGGGAAAGTATAATCACATACTAGTTGTATAAAAAAATCTCTGTATTTACAAATAATCAAACCTTACGCAAAACTCTCAATCACAAGAACACAATAAGTAAAAATTCATCTTAGATAGAAGGGCCCAGGACTATAGAGAGAACTAGATAAATTTAGATAAATATAAATATTTAGATCAGGTTTGCTAATCTTATCCGGAAGGCTGTATTTGAGGCAAATATTAGTTTTGGTGAGATGTTGGGTGCGTAGGTAGAAGGCTACCAGGTTTTCAACCAAACCACGGTGTGATAGGGTAAGAGCAATGGCATAGGTGGTGGTCCCCGGGGTAGAGTGTCTTTTAACCCGACTATATCATCCCTTATTATAGATCGACACCCCCTCACTCGCCGAATCCAATGGATGGACTTGTTAATCATAGTGTCCTCAGCTTCAGTGTATGACCTCAGTAAGAGCTTAGGTGCATTAGTCAGATATATTATCCGCTTCCACGCGGGACAGCTACCAGTACCTTGGGTGATGGGATACCTACTTGCCTGCGGGAGCGAGGAACTTACTTGAGAGCCCTGCACCTGATTCTGAATTGGAAATTGATGACGGCCAGCCCTGTTAGAGATTGCCCCGCCCAAATACTTGAGAGCTTGGTGGACGCCCTTAGTGCTCCCCAAGGTTTCGCTGCTGCCTCTGCTGCCTGTGTAAGGCCGTTGAGGTTACCCTGTTATCGAACAGGGGCTAACCAACACCCCCTCGTCATTTGCCGAGTAGATGGGCTTAGATCCTAGATTTTTCTCAAGGAATTGAACATCAGTAAGTACCTTGCTAAAGGATTCAGCTAGACTACCCACGGCTACCTTAAGCGCTCTAATTTCTTCTACAAGGTTAGTTATTTGGGCTGATAATCATCTGTGCGTGGTCATCTCACCGGGTGTAGAATTTGTGTGGGTAACTGTGGTTTTGCTAGAGTGGACAGCTTCATTGCTAGAACAGGAGACATAACCTGAAGATAAGAGTGCCTCCTTATGAAGCCTTCTATTTGCCTCCATGCCCCCTTTTTGAATCCCACTTCTCAAATTAGAGTGCTTATCTGGTGAGTCTGTGTTGTCCGTGAGTGGAGCGAAGCTGTTACTACAAGGAAAAGCTGAAAGATCACCTGTAGACACTTGCTCCTCTATGACTTCTTTATCAATCTCACTATGACTTAGTCTTGGGACAACTGAGGGAGGTTTCTTTCCCTTTACTCTATTAAAGATGGCTGGAATGCGGCCGTTATGGGCAGTGTGTATAGAGCTTCTTGGTGTCTGTGTACTGTGTTCAGGGACACTCATTGGATTTGGGTCAAGAAGGCCTTCACATTCGGTCAATAAACTATCGATACAGTCCAACACCCCACCTCTCCCACCCCCATCAGCAAGGCTTAAGGCCGATTTACTCTTCTTCGCCTTTTTTTTAGTGACTTCCTTCGAACCCTCCTCAATAATTTTGTGCTTTCCCATTGTGGATCAAACACTCAGCACACAAGGTGGTTACAAACAAGGGGTTCCAAACAGATAGAGTAATGGGGTAACCACTGTGTAAAGCTGAAAGTTACTCAAAGAACAGTACCTTTGTCCTGTTATAGGTGACCGAAGAGATGGAGGTGATAATGTCTGGTGTCAGATGTCAGGGGGGTGGCCCAGCCCAGCCTGTTTCGGGCTCTGACAGGCGCAGATAGGGCACGCCCGCGCACGTCGCTGCTGCGGGAGCCCTGGGCGAGTTAAAAGCGCCTCCTGGCTCGACAGAACTGGCGGTGGCAGCGTACGAACCGCTTTGCAGGCTGGGGCTTGCAGTCCTGTCCCCCCGCGTCGGAGAACAAACAGCAAACGGGAGCCCTGGGTGAGTCAAAGCGCCTCCTGGCGCGACGGAACTGGCGGTGGCAGCGTACGAGCCGGTTTGCAGGCTGGGGCTTGCAGTCCTGGCCCCCCGCGGTGGAGAACAAACAGCAAACGGGCTCCCGTGCTGCGGGAGCCCCGCACAAATTAAAAGCGCCTCCTGACGCGACGGAACTGGCGGTGGCGGTGTACGAGCCGCTTTGCAGGCTGGGGCTTGCAGTCGTGGCCCCCGTGGCTGAGAACAAACAGCAAACGGGCGAGTTAAAAGTGCCTCCTGGCGCGACGGAACTGGCGGTGGCAGCGTACGAGCCGCTTTGCAGGCTGGGGCTTGCAGTCCTGGCCCCCCGCGGCAGAGAACAAACAGCAAACTAGAATTAGTAATAAAGGAGAATATGAGAATGGTGGAGGTTTGCCTGGCTGAGGAGGACCCGAGTATCAGATTGTTGGCTCATTTAAAGGCCTCTGTTTTAGCATCAAAAGATCTGTGCGGCCCTCTAATAAATTACATTATTGGTTTAACCACGATTGCACTGTGGCCAATAGGGATTTGAGAATAGTTCACGGGAAGAAGCCTAGAGATCAAGCATTAGTTGCTACCCTGAGGAAACAGTTTAAGGCTGTTACCTCTAAGCAGGTTGTAATATCTGAACAATGGGATTCACTAGTGCAGACAGCCCTCCTGAAAGATAGTAGGCATTTCTGGGCTACTGTTTTGGACACTAGACACAAACACCAGCTAATGTCCTCAATCTCCTGCCCGATTACTAGCTACAACAAACAAATGATGGACGGAATGCTGACAATGCAAACATTCTCCCCCAGTCAAAAGATCTGGGTTGGGGCGTGGCCTGGACTCCGATGGAGTAGGACGTACGCCGTCTGAGCTCCGTCCTCCAGGGTCGGCCTAAGGCACTTCTGGGGCGCCCTATATCACGGGGGAGCATCCTATGTCCCCCCCACCATAAGCAGTGGATCGGCGGCGGCCCCGGACCAGCAGTGGGGTTCACACTGCATGGAATTCGCCCTAAGCCCGGGCGAGAGGACGGAATAGAGGCCCCGGCCGCCATCTTGTGAACGCGGCGCGGTCGGGGGCCTGACTGGCGCGGCTGGGCCGAGAGGTGGAGCGCTGGCGGCCCCTCCAGGGGCTGGGAGCCGGGAGAGGTGCTGAGGGAGCCGTTGGCCCTGCCGTGGGGGCAACACTGCAGCTACAGCCCTCGGGGTCAGGGCGAGACGCCGGCGGGGGGAGCCGGCCCGCCATTTTGACTGGACGGCAGGGGCCTGGTAAACGCAACGGCCAGAACGGGTGCTCCCCTGCGATTCCTGCTGGGTCGGCGCACGCCATGAGACAGGCGGAAGGCGAGCGCCGAAAATCGGCATAGCTGTGGGCCCCCTTGATCCGCGCCGTCCCTGGGACATGGCGCAAAAGCAACGCGACGACCCGATCTGCCATCCGGCGGTGAAAGACTGAAGCCTGGTATACGAGCATAGTGCAGCTGGACCGGGAGATCTACCGGCGGGGCCCGGTGTGGCCCTTGCGACGCTCCGGAGGTGAGGTGTGGGGGGTGTGGATCCCGGGGGGGGAGACATAGCCCCGTAGGTGGAGGGTGACGGACCCCGGGATCCACAACCTGGGCAAATGTAGCGGAGGATGCCCCATCCCCCCACTGATCCGAGAGGGCCCTGCGGCATGGCCTACCCCGCCTGGCATAGCTGAGGGCTGCATAGACTGAGACTGTCAGCCTCCTTGACCCAAGCTTCAGCCTTTCCCGTGTCCACCCGGTGGGGCAATATTATTTGGACTTGGGGAATCTCTTCAGACTGAGGTGACGCCTCGGGCCCCTGGAGGCACATAAGATCCACTGCGGTCCTGTTGTGCAGCGGCAGGGACATAGGGCCATCGGTAGCAGCCGCTCCATCCCGGGGGGCTCTTCTGCTTGGAATCTCTAGCTTGGGGGGGCCCGGACTCTCTGAGACACCGCAATTGAAAAGTGCAAGCGGACGCCCTTGCTCCACGGTTGGCCTGTCCTCGGCTGTGACTGCCGCTCCTTGCCTCCGGACCAGCCCTGAGGGTTTGCCTGCGCATGGTCGAAGTGGCCCTTGTTGATCGGTGGGGAAGAGATTGCAGAGCCCGCACTATCTCCTGCGCCTACAGCATGACTAGGCCTAGGGCGGGAAAGACAACATCGCACACCGCATCCAAAGACACTTCAGTTAAGGCACTGTGGGGTAGGCGAGCCCCGACGCCTCCGCCGGAGTCCTCCGAGATGGCCTCCTCCCTTGCGCCCCCCGAACAGGGAACCATCACCCAAGCGGTCCTAGCTACTTTCCTCCAGGAAATCAAATCGGAGATATCATCTCTTAAATCGGAGGTCAAGACCTACTTAAGTGATGTACGCCGCGATGTCACGGACCTAGGCAACCGCGTTGACGACCTGGAGCGCACTGTTGACTCCCGTACGGAAGACCACGAGGATCTCCGCCGCAGGGTCCTGGCGTTGGAGGAGCAAAACGTAGAACTCCAAATCAAACAGGAAGATTTGGAAAATCGAAGCCGCCGGAACAATCTCCGCATTCGGGGTGTGCCGCGGGGGGCGGAAGGAGTGGACACCATGCAATATGTTGCTGACCTTCTTCATGCTGTCCGAGGGGACGACGACATCTCCCCGCCAACGTTGGATCGCGCTCATCGAGTCACACCCCCGCGAGGCAACCCCAATCTGACCCCGGACATCCTGACCAGAGTCCACTTTTACGTGGAGAAGGAGGCAATACTCAAGGCGTCCCGGGCGGTCGAAAAACTGGTATATGGCGGCCACACCATCCAGATCTTCCAGGACCTCTCCCCGCTTACACTGCGCCGCCGTCGAAACTTTCAGCCCGTAACGACTAAGCTAAAGGCGGCTAACGTCAAATACCAGTGGGGACACCCCTTCGCTCTGATTTTCCACTGGGAGGGGCGGCGACGATCCCTGCGCTCCCTGCTGGAGGCACTACAGCTACTCCGGATTCCCTCAGAATCACGGCCTGCCTCCCCCTCTCCCGCGGACTCGGCGTCTCAGATCTCACTGCGCCCTGAATGGGCACGGGTGAAACGTCAGGGTTCTGGATCCTCCGTAGCCAACTCGTCATCTAGCCAAGCCAAGCAGGACATTATCCGCCATCTAAAGGCAATGGAAGAACCTCAACGGTCGCCGGAGAGGGGACCTGTCCTCGATCCCCCCCAACCTTCCGATCTCGTTACTGGAGACTGATCGCTGTCCCCGTGACCCCTTCAGCCGGGATGGACTTAAGACCGCTGGCGGGGCGGCCACCCGGCCCTCCTAGATAAAACGCAGTGAGTGGGGCCCACTGAGAACACCTGGCCCTTCCTGTGGTCCTGCCCCCAACTGAAGCAACTGCTCTTTGGTTTTCTTCCCTCCTCTGAGACGACATCTTGAGAACCTCATGAACTTCTGGGGGCGCCTGGATCAGCCTCTCTTGACAAAGCAGCCCTGGGACGACAGCTAAGTGCTTAAATGATGATTGCTATGGTCTACGTTATATGTACTGTTTGACCTCAGGGACTTTTCATGGTTCAGATCCTGCATTCTCGTTGTTTGATTGCTAATGTTTGCTCTTCTGGTATCTCCACCCCGGGTCCCAACCCGATAAATGGAGATATTTCTGGGCAGTCGCTTATTGCCCTGGGTCTGTTTGGTTTTCTAGTGCAGGCACCTGTGCCTAGCCTTCCCCTAGCTGATCTCTCGGGCCTCAGAGCCCCGCGGCCGCGGGCGTAGGTTGATCATGTACACCTGTCGCACTCGTCCCCAGCCTCTGGGCCTCTAGACTCTCCTCTCTTTAATGCACCTGGGTAAAGTGGCCACCTTCATACTGTGCCCCGGCCGCGCTGGGATTTGTTCCCCCTGCCAATATCTGCTCTCATGCTCGGCTAGACCCTAGCGGGGCCTCTGACTGGGGCTTTGGCCTTAATCACCCCGGGCTCACACTAACAATACCCTATCCTGCGCAGGTCCCGAACTGGGATTCTGCAGGGTCTCCGCACCCCCACCACGATGGGGTGAGCGGGTCGACCTCCCGGGGTACGGATGCGGTCCCTTATCCTTGGATTCCACGGTTCCCCCCGCCATGTCCTTAGTCCTCAAGAGGAGTGACTTCCTCAGAGCCGCCCTGGTTCTCACCACTGGGCCGCTCCAGGACTGGACAGGACCCTTGGGCCCCGTTGGCCACCTGGTTGCTGGTTGTTCTCTATTCTCTCTGACTCTCCCTCTTGCTCCCCTCGCTCTCTTTTCTTTTCAGCTCTCTGGCTCTGCAGGGAGGGGTTCTGTTTGCGAGGCGTTGGTCTGACCTTCCGGCACGAGCCCCTGGGAATGGTAGAAGCACCGTATGTCCGTACAAGGGGGGATGGGACTGGACGCGTTTCACAACAATTGGTCAGATGCTCATCCACAGGGCGACACCTATCTACAGCGCGGGAGGGAGGAGGTGACGGGACTGCATTCGAGCGTGCTCCACCCTATTTGATCAATGATACATCTTAAATGCTTATCCCTTAATGTTCGGGGCTTAAATTCACCAAACAAGAGGCGGCAAATCTGGAGATACCTCCTTTTAAACGACCCCGATGTTATCTTCTTGCAGGAAACTCACCTTCTCCGCGGAGACTCCTCCCGCATGCGCCACCCTAGGTATCCCCTGCAAGCATGGGCCTCAGCACAGACAAAGACTGCGGGTGTGGCGATTATGTTCAAGTCTGGCATTCCAGTGCAGATCGTCTGCACCACACGCGACGGGGAGGGGCGATACCTTAAACTGATGGTCACGATTCAAGGCAAACCCCTTATCCTACTCAACGTCTACGCCCCTAATCAAGCGCAGGACACTTTCCTTCGGGATCTCCTCTGGCTACGCCTCTCCCAGGAGGCAGACCCAGTCATCCTCGGAGGGGATTTTAACTTGGTGTGGGACCCTGGATTAGACTGCACTACCTCCCTGTATCAGGGTACGGGAGCCATGTCTGCAACGCTTAAGCACGACATAACTGCCCTGGGTCTTGTGGACGCTTGGTGGTACCGGGAACCTGACGCTCGGGACTATTCCTTTTATTCTCATGTTCACCGGTCTTACTCCCGTATTGATTTCTTCTTCATCTCCCAATCACTTGCTCGGTCTCTAGACTCCGCGGCGATCTCGCATATCTCGATTTCGGATCACGCGCACCTAGAAATTATTTTATCTGGACTAGGCAGACCACCGGGATCTGTTCCCCGGTGGCGTCTTCCTCCCCAGGTCCTGCGTGACCCAGTTGACGTAGCTGAACTGAAGCAAGCCATCCAGTCCTATTTTACCCACAATGACCTCCCGGACACCCCTATCCCCCTTCTATGGGATGCTTTTAAGGCCACGATTCGGGGCACCATCACCTCTATCTCCATAGCCCGAAGGCGGGAGGCCAGATTAGTGGAGGATAACCTTGGCCGTGACATTAAAACACTAGAAAGACTAACACACTCAGCGCCTTCACTGCCTGCGAAAAAGAAACTCGCAACGCTTCGGGGCTAACTCAAAGCCCTCCGCGTGAACAAGGCGGAAAGCTCACTCCTTGCACTGAAACAGACGTTTTACGGGGGAGGTAACAAGGTGGGCCCTATGTTGGCGCGCCGTCTCCGCCTTCAGATATCCCGCAACCACATTGCCCGAATTTCCAGACCAGGGGGAGGGTGGGCTATCTCGGAGCGAGACAAACAGATGGAATTCAGTGTGTTCTTCTCTACTTTATACAGCGCGGGCGATGTCTGTCCCGATCGCCTAGCACCTTTCCTGGACTCCTGCGACTGGACGCCATTAACCTCCCACCACCGGATCCAACTGGAAGGGCGCATCACAGCGGATGAGCTTTCGAAAGCCTTGTAGAGTATGCCGACTGGAAAATCACCGGGCCCCGATGGGCTCACGCTGGCATTTTACCGTCTCTTTCTTCCGGAACTTCAGGACCCCCTGCTGCGCCTTTTTAACTCTTTCGCCGAGGCTGGATCCGTCACCCCAACGATGGCTGAGGCAGAGATTGTGCTGATCCCGAAACCCGGGAAAGACCCTACCGCCTGCGCATCATTTCGCCCAATATCTCTACTTAATGTAGACGCTAAAATCTACACCAAGATACTGGCGCAACGCCTGGCGCCCTTCCTACCGGGCCTGATAGACCCCGACCAAGTGGGCTTTATCCACGAGCGTCAGGGGGCGGATAACTTATGCCGTGTAGCACACCTGGTACAGAAGGTCCGGCACCACGGAATCCCTGCCTTTCTTCTTTCCCTCGACACGGAAAAAGCCTTCGACCGGGTCGACTGGTCTTTTCTTCGAGCGGTCCTCCCCCGCATAGGCCTCGGGCCGCTCATGGTTGCTCGCATTATGGCACCGTATGCGGCCCCCTCCGCGCGCATTCGTGTTAACGGCATCTTGACCCCGTCTTTCCCCATCAGCAGGGGCACCCCCCAAGGGTGCCCACTCTCGCCGCTGCTTTTCGCTCTGGCGGTGGAACCCTTGGCAATAGCTATCCGACAGTCGGCAGATATCCGGGGTGTCCGCATGGGGGGGGTGGATCATAAGATAGCCCTCTTTGCGGATGACCTTCTTTTGACGCTCACAGAGCCCGCAACCTCTCTTCCGACGCTCCTGGATCTCCTCTCTCAGTTCGAGCTGGTGTCGGGCCTTAGAATTAACCTCCCTAAATCGAGCGCGCTCAATCTAACTCTTCCCTCTCTGCAGTTGGAAGACTTGCGGGCCATCAATCCCTTCCGGTGGGCCCCCACTTCTATACGCTACCTGGGTATTAACATCACAGCTGACCTTACCACCTGGACGCAGGCTAACTGGCCGGCCTGCAGAACTTCCATACGAACAGACCTCCGCCGCTGGAAATCACTGCCCCTGTCTTGGCTAGGGCGCCTCAATGCAGTCAAGATGACCCTTCTGCCGAAGGTTTTATATCTTTTTCAGGCGCTCCCCACGCCAATCCCGCATAAGGATATCTTGGGCCTCCAGAGAGAAATAGTCGCCTTCATCTGGGGTGGGGACGACTGGGTCTGTCGACCAAGGTTTTGATGCTACCAAGAGACCGGGGGGGCTTAGCCTGCCCTGACTTTATGGCCTACTATTGGGCTTCCCATCTGAGGTATATCTCGGAGTGGTCGGTGCGAGCTAGCGAAAAGCACTGGTTCCACATGGACCGTGCCGCGGCATGCCGCCCGCTTTGGGACCTGGCCTGGTTAGGTAAAAATGCTCGGCACCCTAGTGCTTATATCGCTATCCCTACGCGCACGGTGTTGGAGATCTGGGACAGAATCGCGATCCCCGAGGCCTTACTACCTTTCCCTCTCCCCTCACACCGGTGTCGCTTAACGCAGACTTCCAGCCGGCTTCCCGCCCACCAGACTTTCCGGCCTGGGCGGCAGGCGAGTGTCGCATCATAGAACAGCTTTTTGAGGATGGGTCCTTCTAATCCTTCGAACGATGCCGGGAAGACTTTAATCTCCCCAAAACTGCGCGGCTGGAATACTTCCAAATCCGCCACTGGCTGCGGGCCCCATCGTATACGGAGGGAGCTACGCGCCAGCTTACGCATTTTGAACTCCTGGTTCGGTCGTTCGACGGATCTAGGGGACTGATCTCTCAGACCTACAAGGTCCTACAAACCTCCCAGGCGATTTCACCCCACACGTATCAATGCCAATGGCAGAGGGACATTGAGGCGGATATTCCTCCCGGCCGGTGGGCGCAGCTCTGGCGGGACATTCAACTCATTTTTAAATCCTTAGCACAGCAGGAGTCCGCATACAAAATTATGACGCGCTGGTACTATACTCCCCTCCGCCTCCAGTGAATGTTCCCTGGATATGCGCCTGTTTGCTGGCGATGCTCGACATCTCGGGGCTCCTTCCTCCACATTTGGTGGGACTGCCCACTAGTCATGCCGTACTGGGCGGAAATTTTGGACCACGTTAAAGCAGTGGTGGGTTATCCTCTGCCTAATGAACCGGGAGTTATTATTCTAGGCCTCCGTCCCACCACTCTTAAAGCCATGAAACCTGAGGACTGGCGCCTGATTTTCCACATGCTCACTGCTGCGAAACAGGTCATCGCGTTGCACTGGAAAAAGGCGTGTATCCCTCCGGCCCCGGTGTGGATCACGCGCCTATGGCAGGTCATGGCGATGGAGCTCCTAACCCACAGACTGGCGCATACGGACGCTAAATTTCAACGCACTTGGCAACCCTTGATCCAGTACCTGACACGGTTGGAGCACGCTCGATATGTACCTCCTCGCCTGCGCACCCACAACTCTTCGCTGACCCACTACTACCCAGAGGGGACACTCACGACGCTGACTCTTCCTGATTAGACCTGCTCCTAGACCTTTCCGACCCTGCCGCTCACCAAGGCCAAGACCGTTTAATCCATGGAGAGGCCTTTACGCCTCCCGGGCCCTCCTCTCCCCTCCCTCCAGCTGTCCAGAGAGCTGCCTTCTACTCAACTCTTTTCTATATCTATTCCAGGTTGATCTGCTCTTCCTTCTTCCTTCTCTCATTCTTCTCTATCTCTTCTTGGTCACATCATTGCTTAATCTCCCCGCGGGCCAGCATCCATGCCCCTCATCATGGCACTCCTCGACCGACGCTCGCGGGCTTTTGCTGGCCGAGGCAGCTTAGGGTGGTCGGTCTCCGACTAGCCAGTGCCAATCCAATACGCTCAGTTTTGGGCCCTCACTGTCGGTAGGAGAGTGCCCCCTGCCTCTATCCATCACTCACTGGAAGCTAGAAGAACGGATGGGAAATAGTACGTAATCCTCCCAGATCTCACCCATCAACCCTCATCCCTTGCTCGCTCCAGACTACTGGGCCTACTACCCTTCCCTCTCCCACGCATTCTGCTGTCTACAGCATATGGCACACTATCAATTCGCCTGAACACCCCTGTTCTGCTACAGCTCTCCACTAGTGGGCTCCGTACCGCTTTCCCGGCCAAAACTAAGGTTCCTTTCCACTGGCAGGGTTGAGCCTCTTACACAACTATTGCTTGCTAAATTCTGTATGAAAATGCTCTGCTGCCCTAATGCTGGTCATTTCCCCGACGCGGCCGGCCCGAAGTGGTTGTAGGCGGCATGCTGTGTGCTTCCCCCCCGGTTCAGCCTTTGGCTGGCATTTACAACCGCGCTGCCGGCCCGATTGGGATGTAGGCAGAACGCTGTGGATGTGACCTTTCTACTTTTCAATAAAGGTTTTTGAAAAAAAAAAAAAAAAAAAAAAAGATCTGGGTTAAATCCATCGTTCTTTTGCCCACTACGCCATCCCAGTTTGGACCCAACCATATGCAAATCAGTCTTGACACTGTGCCCCATGGGAACAGTCCAGACCGAACTGCCAGACCAGGTCCTCCCTGGACCGGAAACAAGCATCCTGGAACAGGTTTCAGGGAATGTCACCTTTCTTCCTCCAGGCTAGCTTGAATCCAGTGACACAGTGAGCAAGGGACCCACGTCTGGGCATACCCATCCCACTTAGGGCGAAAAGTGTTACAGCAAACAAATGATGGACGGAATGCTGACAATGCAAACATTCTCCCCCAGTCAAAAGATCTGGGTTAAATCCATTGTTCTTTTGCCCACTACGCCACCCCAGTTTGGACCCAACCATATGCAAATCAGTCTTGACCCTGTGCCCCATGGGAACAGTCCAGACCGAACTGCCAGGCCAGGTCCTCCCTGGACCGGAAACAAGCAACCTGGGACCGGTTTCAGGGTATGTCACCCTTCTTCAGCCAGGCTAGCTTGAATCCAGTGGCACAGTGAGCAAGGGACCCACGTCTGGGTATACCCATCCCACTTAGGGCGAAAAGTGTTACAGCAAACAAATGATGGACGGAATGCTGACAATGCAAACATTCTCCCCCAATCAAAAGATCAGGGTTAAATCCATCATTCTTTTGCCCACTACGCCACCCCAGTTTGGACCCAGCCATATGCAAATCAGTCTTGACCCTGTGCCCCATGGGAACAGTCCAGACCGAACTGCCAGGACAGGTCCTCCCTGGACCGGAAACAAGCATCCTGGGACCGGTTTCAGGGTATGTCACCCTTATTCAGCCAGGCTAGCTTGAATCCAGTGGCACAGTGAGCAAGGGACCCACGTCTGGGCATACCCATCCCACTTAGGGCGAAAAGTGTTACAGCAAACAAATGATGGACGGAATGCTGACAATGCAAACATTCTCCCTCAGTCAAAAGATGTGGGTTAAATCCATTGTTCTTTTGCCCACTACGCCACCCCAGTTTGGACCCAGCCATATGCAAATCAGTCTTGACCCTGTGCCCCATGGGAACAGTCCAGACCGAACTGCCAGGCCAGGTCCTCCCTGGACCGGAAACAAGCATCCTGGGACCGGTTTCAGGGTATGTCACCCTTCTTCAGCCAGGCTAGCTTGAATCCAGTGGCACAGTGAGCAAGGGACCCACGTCTGGGCATACCCATCCCACTTAGGGGGAAAAATGTTACAGCAAACAAATGATGGACGGAATGCTGACAATGCAAACATTCTCCCCCAGTCAAAAGATCTGGGTTAAATCCATCGTTCTTTTGCCCACTACACCACACCCAGTTTGGACCCAGCCATATGCAAATCAGTCCTGACCCTGTGCCCCATGGGAACAGTCCAGACCGAACTGCCAGGCCAGGTCCTCCCTGGACCGGAAACAAGCATCCTGGGACCAGTTTCAGGGTATGTCACCCTTCTTCAGCCAGGCTAGCTTGAATCCAGTGGCACAGTGAGCAAGGGACCCACGTCTGGGCATACCCATCCCACTTAGGGCGAAAAGTGTTACAGCAAACAAATGATGGACGGAATGCTGACAATGCAAACATTCTCCCTCAGTCAAAAGATGTGGGTTAAATCCATTGTTCTTTTGCCCACTACGCCACCCCAGTTTGGACCCAGCCATATGCAAATCAGTCTTGACCCTGTGCCCCATGGGAACAGTCCAGACCGAACTGCCAGGCCAGGTCCTCCCTGGACCGGAAACAAGCATCCTGGGACCGGTTTCAGGGTATGTCACCCTTCTTCAGCTTGGCTAGCTTGAATCCAGTGGCACAGTGAGCAAGGGACCCACGTCTGGGCATACCCATCCCACTTAGGGCGAAAAATGTTACAGCAAACAAATGATGGACGGAATGCTGACAATGCAAACATTCTCCCCCAGTCAAAAGATCTGGGTTAAATCCATCGTTCTTTTGCCCACTACACCACACCCAGTTTGGACCCAGCCATATGCAAATCAGTCCTGACCCTGTGCCCCATGGGAACAGTCCAGACCGAACTGCCAGGCCAGGTCCTCCCTGGACCGGAAACAAGCATCCTGGGACCAGTTTCAGGGTATGTCACCCTTCTTCAGCCAGGCTAGCTTGAATCCAGTGGCACAGTGAGCAAGGGACCCACGTCTGGGCATACCCATCCCACTTAGGGTGAAAAGTGTTACAGCAAACAAATGATGGACAGAATGCTTACAATGCAAACATTCTCCCCCAGTCAAAAGATCTGGGTTAAATCCATCGTTCTTTTGCCCACTACGCCACCCCAGTTTGGACCCAGCCATATGCAAATCAGTCTTGACCCTGTACCCCATGGGAACAATCCAGACCGAACTGCCAGGCCAGGTCCTCCCTGGACTGGAAACAAGCATCCTGGGACCGGTTTCAGGGTATGTCACCCTTCTTCAGCCAGGCTAGCTTGAATCCAGTGGCACAGTGAGCAAGGGACCCACGTCTGGGTATACCCATCCCACTTAGGGCGAAAAGTGTTACAGCAAACAAATGATGGACGGAATGCTGACAATGCAAACATTCTCCCCCAATCAAAAGATCAGGGTTAAATCCATCATTCTTTTGCCCACTACGCCACCCCAGTTTGGACCCAGCCATATGCAAATCAGTCTTGACCCTGTGCCCCATGGGAACAGTCCAGACCGAACTGCCAGGACAGGTCCTCCCTGGACCGGAAACAAGCATCCTGGGACCGGTTTCAGGGTATGTCACCCTTCTTCAGCCAGGCTAGCTTGAATCCAGTGGCACAGTGAGCAAGGGACCCACGTCTGGGCATACCCATCCCACTTAGGGCGTAAAAGTGTTACAGCAAACAAATGATGGACGGAATGCTGACAATGCAAACATTCTCCCTCAGTCAAAAGATGTGGGTTAAATCCATTGTTCTTTTGCCCACTACGCCACCCCAGTTTGGACCCAGCCATATGCAAATCAGTCTTGACCCTGTGCCCCATGGGAACAGTCCAGACCGAACTGCCAGGCCAGGTCCTCCCTGGACCGGAAACAAGCATCCTGGGACCGGTTTCAGGGTATGTCACCCTTCTTCAGCCGGGCTAGCTTGAATCCAGTGGCACAGTGAGCAAGGGACCCACGTCTGGGCATACCCATCCCACTTAGGGCGAAAAATGTTACAGCAAACAAATGATGGACGGAATGCTGACAATGCAAACATTCTCCCCCAGTCAAAAGATCTGGGTTAAATCCATCGTTCTTTTGCCCACTACACCACACCCAGTTTGGACCCAGCCATATGCAAATCAGTCCTGACCCTGTGCCCCATGGGAACAGTCCAGACCGAACTGCCAGACCAGGTCCTCCCTGGACCGGAAACAAGCATCCTGGGACCAGTTTCAGGGTATGTCACCCTTCTTCAGCCAGGCTAGCTTGAATCCAGTGGCACAGTGAGCAAGGGACCCACGTCTGGGCATACCCATCCCACTTAGGGTGAAAAGTGTTACAGCAAACAAATGATGGACAGAATGCTTACAATGCAAACATTCTCCCCCAGTCAAAAGATCTGGGTTAAATCCATCGTTCTTTTGCCCACTACGCCACCCCAGTTTGGACCCAGCCATATGCAAATCAGTCTTGACCCTGTACCCCATGGGAACAATCCAGACCGAACTGCCAGGCCAGGTCCTCCCTGGACTGGAAACAAGCATCCTGGGACCGGTTTCAGGGTATGTCACCCTTCTTCAGCCAGGCTAGCTTGAATCCAGTGGCACAGTGAGCAAGGGACCCACGTCTGGGCATACCCATCCCACTTAGGGCGAAAAGTGTTACAGCAAACAAATGATGGACGGAATGCTGACAATGTAAACATTCTCCCCCAGTCAAAAGATCTGGTTTAAATCCATCGTTCTTTTGCCCACTACGCCACCCCAGTTTGGACCCAGCCATATGCAAATCAGTCTTGACCCTGTGCCCCTTGGGAACAGTCCAGACCGAACTGCCAGGCCAGGTCCTCCCTGGACTAGAAACAAGCATCCTGGGACCGGTTTCAGGGTATGTCACCCTTCTTCAGCCAGGCTAGCTTGAATCCAGTGGCACAGTGAGCAAGGGACCCACGTCTGGGCATACCCATCCCACTTAGGGAGAAAAGTGTTGCAGCAAACAAATGATGGACGGAATGCTGACAATGCAAACATTCTCCCCCAGTCAAAAGATCTGGGTTAAATCCATCGTTCTTTTGCCCACTACACCACCCCAGTTTGGACCCAGCCATATGCAAATCAGTCTTGACCCTGTGCCCCATGGGAACAGTCCAGACTGAACTGCCAGGCCAGGTCCTCCCTGGACCGGAAACAAGCATTCTGGGACAGGTTTCAGGGTATGTCACCCTTCTTCAGCCAGGCTAGCTTGAACCCAGTGGCACAGTGAGCAAGGGACCCACGTCTGGCCATACCCATCCCACTTAGGGCAAAAAGTGTTACAGAAAACAAAAGATGGACGGAATGCTGACAATGCAAACATTCTCCCCCAGTCAAAACATCTGGGTTAAATCCATCGTTCTTTTGCCCACTACACCACCCAAGTTTGGACCCAGCCATATGCAAATCAGTCTTGACCCTGTGCCCCATGGGAACAGTCCAGAACAAACTGCCAGGCCAGGTCCTCCCTGGACCAGAAACAAGCATCCTGGGACCAGTTTCAGGGTATGTCACCCTTCTTCAGCCAGGCTAGCTTGAATCCAGTGGCACAGTGAGCAAGGGACCCACGTCTGGGCATACCCATCCCACTTAGGGGGAAAAGTGTTACAGCAAACAAATGATGGACGGAATGCTTACAATGCAAACATTCTCCCCCAATCAAAAGATATGGGTTAAATCCATCGTTCTGTTGCCCACTACGCCACCCCAGTTTGGACCCAGCCATATGCAAATCAGTCTTGACCGTGTGCCCCATGGGAACAATCCAGACCGAACTGCCAGGCCAGGTCCTCCCTGGACTGGAAACAAGCATCCTGGGGCTGGTTTCAGGGTATGTCACCCTTCTTCAGCCAGGCTAGCTTGCATCCAGTGGCACAGAGTATAGAGAAGCACAGGTAGCGCCGGGAAGGTGGACACGCTGACGGCCCTTGCGCTTGGGGGATTTCTTGGAATCTTCATTTGAGAACCTGCATAATTTTAAATTCATTTTCCTTTTAAATTTGTTGCAAATGTGTTTTTAAACATCTGGGGGCATAACGAATTGATCTTCTTTACTTACTTACCGCATGCCGATCACCTCTCCCCGGCCCACCGCAGCTATAGAGTGCTGATTGAGTGGAGGGAGCACGGGTAGACGGTTACGGCCTCATTGGAATTACTCACTTCCGACAGCACATCTTACGCCGCCATTTCTAGACGCGCTCTAGTCTTTTTACTGACTCGCCCACCGCAGCTTCAAAACCAGCTGATGGGGCCGACGCGCAGTATAGAGAAGCACAGGTAGCGCCGGGAAGGTGGACACGCTGACGGCCCTTGCGCTTGGGGGATTTCTTGGAATCTTCATTTGAGAACCTGCATAATTTTAAATTCATTTTCCTTTTAAATTTGTTGCAAATGTGTTTTTAAACGTCTGGGGGCATAACAAATTGATCTTCTTTACTTACTTACCGCATGCCGATCACCTCTCCCCGGTCCACCGCAGCTATAGAGTGCTGATTGAGTGGAGGGAGCACGGGTAGACGGTTACGGCCTCATTGGAATTACTCACTTCCGTCAGCACATCTTACGCCTCCATTTCTAGACGCGCTCTAGTCTTTTTTACTGACTCGCCCACCGCAGCTTCAAAACCAGCTGATGGGGCCGACGCGCAGCGGACGCGCGCAGCGGGCGCGCCAAAGGCGCGCCAAAGGCAAGCCCGTCTGCGCCCGTCCGCGCCCGGCCGGGACCAGGGTCTAGGACCCCTGCCCCCCTGCTGACTTACGCTGCGGAACTGCTATGGACCCTTGCTGCGAGTAAGTACATCTTAGAGGGGAATGTTCAGGCGACGCTGCTGGCTGAAAACTTATTGCGGACTAATAGCGTGGAGGTCATGCCCAGGGCATCTCGTCTTATGATTCAGGAAAATGTCCGTGCCCCTACAGCTTGGGGTTTAAAGGTAGCTGTTTTAAATACACGTTCTTTACAAAAGCACCATCATGAGGTTTTCTCTTTGTTACAAGATGGTGATATAGACATTTTGGCACTTACGGAAACTTGGTTAGGGGATATGTCAGCCCCAGACATCATTGCAGCACTCCCAACAGATTTTGATGTCTTCTGGCAAAATAGACCAGGGGACACTAGAGGAGGGGGGGTGGCGTTCCTTTTTAAAAAGAGCCTAATGGTCTCAAAAATAATAGCAGAAAATTGTGATAATGCAGATATCTTGGGGGTAAAAATCTCCTTTAAAACAGCCTGCATTGTACTCATGGTAGTTTATCGGCCTCCGAGGACCACTCCTAGTTTTAATGAGCTTTTTCTGGAACTTATTACTGATTTATGTTCCGGATATAAACGTCTTCTAGTAGTGGGGGATTTTAACTACCATTGGGACAAGACACAGAGAGAGTCAGCAGCGGGTCTATTTGAGACCGCTATGCTCTCGATGGACCTTCAGCAATTGGTCAACAGTCCTACCCATGTAAAGGGCCACACTCTTGACCTTATCTGGACCTCACAGCCTTGGGCAGAGATAACAGATATTAGCCCTTGTGCTTGGTCTGATCACTCGCTGCTTAGATGCTGGGTCCCGAGCGATAGCCAATTATCACAGCCCCCACCCCTATGGAGAAGGGTAAGAATTTGGAAAAATATTGAGGCAGATCACTTACTAGCTACCCTGCTTTCCATTCCGCCCCCTAGGACGAAAATAGCCAATTTGGACCAGGAAAGCGAAGCCTTACTGATCCATATACAGCAAGCTATAGATATAGTGGCACCAGAACGGAAAGAAAAAGTCAGAGATAAAGGAAAGGGGGCCCCATGGTTCAATGAACCATTGAGGGAAAAAAACATCTCCGCCAAGCTGAAAGGCGGTGGCGGAAAAGCTATGAGCCAGCAGAGCTAAATGCCTATCAAGCCCTTTCTTCCGTCTATAAATCAGCTATCCTAGCAAGGAAAGCGGAGTATTATGAGGGAAGGATTGTTCAGGCAGAGAATAAACAGAAAGAGACTTTCGCTATTATGAAAGAATTGAGTCAAAAAGCTGAGAAGAAGTCCACAATCGCATCATTAGATTGTGATGCCTTCCAGGATTTCTTCCTTCAGAAAGTTAAGGATATCATCTCGGAAATTGCTAGAACACCCACCGATCCCAGTTCCCTCCTTCAGACCTACCCCTCCTTGCCCCAGTAGTCAGCTTTCTAATTTCCCTAAAATTGACTTAGTCACTTTAGCATCATTAGCAAATCACACCAAATCAGGGTCTTGGGTAGACCCTTGTCCTCCAAGGATCTTTCAAATGGCCCTGCCAGGGCTGGAGAAGCAGATCCTGGAACTATTAAATAATTCTTTGGTTATGGGCTATTTACCGATAAATTTCAAAGAAGCCAGGGTCACCCCCTGTTGAAAAACCTGGTGCAGATATTCTGACTCTAAAGAACTATAGACGCATCTCTCAGCTCCCCTTTCTAGCCAAGATGTTGGAACAGCACGTATTAAAGATACTTTCGAAGTATTTGGAGGACCACCAGCTACTCCAAGCTAGACAGGCGGGCTTCAGAGCTCATCACAGTACAGAGCTAGTGATGTTGGCTGTTCTGGATGAGCTCAGAGTTATGGCCGACGATAAACAGCCGAGTGCCCTGATTTTACTAGATCTGTCAGCGGCATTCGATACGGTCAGCCATAACATACTGCTGAACCGTCTCACCAATCTGGGCATCAGCGGGCAAGCATACCAATGGCTAAAGTCATTTCTGTCTGACCGTACTCAGAGAGTTCAGCTGGGTGAGCAGATATCGGATCTGGGCTCTCTGGCATGTGGGGTACCCCATGGCTCTGCACTATCTCCACTTCTTTTTAATATCTATTTGCAACCCCTTGTGGAGACTCTGACTCACATGGACTGTCAGGTCTTCAATTACGCCGATGATACTCAACTTCTTATCCGGCTTAACAACTCCCGCCAGGCCCAGGAGTCGGCCAGAAACTTGCTCAGGTTTACTGTGAATTGGATGACGGCCAATTCACTGAAAATAAATCCGGATAAGACCGAATTGCTCGTCATTCCAACAAGTAATAGCCCCTGGTGTGATCTCTTCTGGCCTCCGGAACTAGGTGTAGTCCCGGTTGTAAAAAGCCTGGGGCTGAAAATTGACTCTGAATTATCCATGTCTTGCCAGGTCACCACGGTAGTAGGAACCTGTACTGGCTTACTCAGGCAGCTACAGAAACTTGCCCCTCTTTTGTCTAAATCTTCATTACAGTCAATTGTCTCTGCCACTGTCATCTCCAGGCTGGATTATGGGAACGCCCTTTACATCGGCCTCCCCCAGAAGCTTATTGGGAGATTGCAGGTGGTGCAGAACGATGCGGCCAGGCTTATCTTTAGACTTCCTAGAATAACACGCGCTACCCCTCTGTTACATAAATTACATTGGCTCCCTATTAAACAGAGAGCGCAGTTTAAGGGTCTATGTATTGCCCACAAAGCAATATACGGTCAGGCACCCAAGTTTATAAAAGATCGCTTGGAGAAATATGTTCCTGGCCGGACTCTGCGATCCTTTGAGGCCTGCAGGTTGGCTTCCCCCAGGTACATCTCTAAATCTAAAGGGGGTAGAGCGTTCTCCCACAAATCTGGAATGATCTGCCGGAGTACTTACGCAGGGAACCGGCTCTGCTCATCTTTAGGAAGCGTTTAAAGACTTTCCTATTTAGTGAGGCATTAACAACTGCGTAATCGTCTGCCACCACTGTTGCTATTTTTATTTCTGCCCCAGTGACTTGCTCACTCTTCTCTAGAAGCGCTTAGAGACCTGAAGGTGATTTGCGCTATACAAAAGTCATATAACATAACATAACAGTGAGCAAAGGATCCACGTCTGGGCATACCCATCCCACTTAGGGCGAAAAGTGTTACAGCAAACAAATGATGGACGGAATGCTGACAATGCAAACATTCTCCCCCAGTCAAAAGATCTGGGTTAAATCCATCGTTCTTTTGCCCACTACGCCACCCCAGTTTGGACCCAGCCATATGCAAATGAGTCTTGTCCCTGTGCCCCATGGGAACAGTCCAGACCGAACTGCCAGGCCAGGTCCTCCCTGGACTAGAAACAAGCATCCTGGGACAGGTTTCAGGGTATGTCACCCTTCTTCAGCCAGGCTAGTTTGAATTCAGTGTCAGTGAGCAAGGGACCCACGTCTGGGCATACCCATCCCACTTAGGGCAAAAAGTGTTACAGCAAGCAAATGATGGACGGAATGCTGACAATGCAAATTTCTCCCCCAGTCAAAAGATCTGGGTTAAATCCATCATTCTTTTGCCCACTACGCCACCCCAGTTTGGACCCAGCCATATGCAAATCAGTCTTGACCCTGTGCCCCATGGGAACAGTCCAGACCGAACTGCCAGGCCAGGTCCTCCCTGGACCGGAAACAAGCATCCTGGGACCGGTTTCAGGGTATGTCATCCTTCTTCAGCCAGGCTAGCTTGAATCCAGTGGCACAGTGAGCAAGGGACCCACGTCTGGGCATACCCATCCCACTTAGGGCGTAAAAGTGTTACAGCAAACAAATGATGGACGGAATGCTGACAATGCAAACATTCTCCCCCAGTCAAAAGATCTGGGTTAAATCCATCGTTTTTGCCCACTACGCCACCCCAGTTTGGACCCAGCCATATGCAAATCAGTCTTGACCCTGTGCCCCATGGGAACAGTCCAGACCGAACTGCCAGGCCAGGTCCTCCCTGGACTGGAAACAAGCATCCTGGGACCGGTTTCAGGGTATGTCACCCTTCTTCAGCCAGGCTAGCTTGCATCCAGTGGCACAGTGAGCAAGGGACCCACGTCTGGGCATACCCATCCCACTTAGGGCGAAAAGTGTTACAGTAAACAAATGACTGACGGAATGCTGACAATGCAAACATTCTCCCCCAGTCAAAAGATCTGGGTTAAATCCATCGTTCTTTTGCCCACTACGCCACCCCAGTTTGGACCCAGCCATATGCAAATCAGTCTTGACCCTGTGCCCCATGAGAACAGTCCAGACCGAACTGCCAGGCCAGGTCCTCCCTGGACCGGAAAGAAGCATTCTGGGACCGGTTTCAGGGTATGTCACCCTTCTTCAGCCAGGTTAGCTTGAATCCAGTGGCAGAGTGAGCAAGGAATCCACATCTGGGCATACCCATCCCACTTAGGGCGAAAAGTGTTACAGCAAACAAATGATGGACGGAATGCTGACAATGCAAACATTCTCCCCCAGTCAAAAGATCTGTGTTAAATCCATCGTTCTTTTGCCCACTACGCCACCCCAGTTTGATCCCAGCCATATGCAAATCAGTCTTGACACTGTGCCCCATGGGAACAGTCCAGACTGAATTGCCAGGCCAGGTCCTCCCTGGACCAGAAACAAGCAACTTGGGACCGGTTTCAGGGTATGTCACCCTTCTTCAGCCAGGCTAGCTTGAATCCAGTGGCACAGTGAGCAAGGGACCTACGTCTGGCCATACCCATCCCATGAGGCACAGGGTCAAGACTGATTTGCATATGGCCAGGTCTAAACTGGGGTGGCATGGTGAGCAAAAGAATGATGGATTTAACCCAGATCTCTTGACTGGGGGTGAATGTTTTGATTTGTTCTGCATTCCGTCCATCAATTGTGTGTCTTTTGCTTCCTCGCCCTAAGTGCGCCAGGTATGCCCAGACGTGGGTCCCGGGCTCACTGTGCCACTGGAATACAGCTATCCTGGCTGAAGAGGGGTAAAACCCCGAAACTGGTCCTAGGATGCTTGTTTCCGGTCCAGGGAGAACCTGGCTTGGCAATTCGGGCTAGACTGTTCCCATGAGGCACAGGGTCAAGACTGATTTGCATATGGCCAGATTTAAACTGGGGTGGCATGGTGAGCAAAAGAGTGATGGATTTAACCCAGCTCTCTTGACTGGGGGTGAATGTTTTGATTTGTTCTGCTTTCCGTCCATCAATTGTGTGTCTTTTGCTAGATTACTAGCTAGGCATGGGAAGGTCACTTTAGAAAAGTTTATGCCACTCCCCTTGCGGAGGATGGTTTTGAAATTGACAGTATGAGGCTGCTAGATGTTATGATAATCCTGGCCGAAGTAGTAGAGGCTATCACTCAGAGTGTAGGGAGAAAGGCCCCTGGGCCGGATGGTGTACCGATTGATTTATTGAAACACAATACCGATTTCCGGCTTCTCCTCCTGACCAATGTGTTTAGCAATCTTCTACACTCTGTTCTGCCTACCTCCTGGCAAACTTCAATCATTGTCCCTATATTTAAAAAAGGTAACAGGGATGATCCTAGCTGCTATAGGCCCATCTCGTTGATTGACACCACTGTTAAAATCCTAGGGCCTGTTATTTAGAATTCAGGAGTAGGTCCAAGCGAAGTCCATTTTGCACCCATCCCAATATGGATTTAGAAATAAGATCCAGACAATTGAGCAATGTGTGAACTTGAATTTGGTGCTAGGCAAATATACTGTTGCAAACGAACCCCTCTGTACCTGGCTTTCATGGATTTATCTGCTGCTTTTGATTGTGTTAGCTGCCCAAAATTATGGCAAATACTATTATCACAAGGATTGGATGCAGCCCTTTTGCACTTTCTTGCATATTTGCACATAAACATGAGAGCCAGGGTTAGAATGTGTGACAATGAAGAAGTGACCAAGGATATAGTGATCTGTAGGGGTGTTAGATAAGGGTGTGGGCTGGCCCTTCTTTTATTCATTTTATATATCTGAAAGAGACACGTTAGTGATAGATTCCTTACCTTAGAATATCCCCAGGCGTCAGGCTGGATCCGGAAAGTTTTGCGTAGCAGTACCCTTGCGCGTCGGTAGGCGGCGTCGTGCGGCTCCGCGTCCGTCGTCGGCGTCGTGATCGCCGGGATGACGTCGCGGGCAGCACTTAGGCGCCGCCCCTGCGCGCTGACGTCAGTTCTTCTTTTCCGCGCCAGCAAGCGCAGATCCGGGAAGAGCAGTGCCCTGGTCAATTTTTGACCATACTTTTTGGTGATTTTTTCACTGGTTTTTCCAACTTTAAGGTGTCGTAGGGATGCCCGGCTTCAAGCGATGCGGCGCCTGTGCGCGGATGATGTCCGTCACCGACCCGCATTGGGAGTGTCTCTTCTGCCTCGGCCGAGGCCACGACACCGAGTCTTGTCCCGAATGCCAGGCCCTCAACCCGAAAGCTTTGCGAGAGCGGTCTCGAAAGCTCCTCGAGGCCCGGCATTCGGCTCCGCGGAAGCCCCGGTCGCGTGAGAGGTCCAGGGGTCGCTCGCGGAGTGCACACCGGTCGTCGACTTCTTCGTCCGGTAAGTCTAAGCACAAGAAGTCCAAGAAGCATCGTCGCTCTCGGACTTCGCCTCGCCGGTCTCGCGACTCGGCTGAGGCCCCTCCCGGCACCGTCCCCGCCCCGCGGCCCCGGACTTGCCTGTGGAGTCGCCCCGTCATACCCGCCCTTCCCGGGTTCGGGGCGGATCCGGCCAAGGTACAGGAGTTCCTGTCGGCCATGGCCCGCCTCTTCGGGCCTTCAGGCCCCTCCGGTGCGCCTTCGGGCCCCGCGGGCCCTGATGGGGTTGCTCCGGCGTCGCCGGCGGCTCCGGCCCCGGCGTCGCCCGAGCCTCCGGCCTCGATCCCGGCTCCGGCTTCGGCCCCGGCCTCGATCCCGGCTCCACAACCCCCATCGACGCCGGTCGACCTCACGACACCTCCGCCGGCGCCGATGTCTCCGGTGCCGTTCTCGACGCCGCCCTGGGCTCCGGGCGGCGTCGTCCCCCAGTTCCTTCCGGCTCCGGACATGGACCCGGAGCGACGTCGCTCGACGCCGGCTCCGGCGCCGATGGGACCTTGGGTCCCAAATGTCCCCTCCTCCTCCTTATTTTGAACCAGAGGAGGACCAGGAGGACTGGGAGGGGTCTGATGACCCTCTGACACGCAACTGTCAGTATGATGAGGACTGGACAGAGAGTCTAGGGAGGCCAGTGGTCTGGATACTTCTCCTGACACTGGCATGCTGTCTCCTCCCGTGGCTACGGAGGAGGGGGCCAATTTTGGTACGGTGTTGCGTAGGGCTGCTGGGGCCTTACGTCTCCAGCTCCCTACTTTGACGGTCAAGCCTAACATCTTGACAGAGGTGCTTCAGCCGGCAGCCTCCTCTGCGGAGACTGTGCTGCCGTTTAACGACGCCCTCACTGACGTTCTTTTGGGCGCCTGGTCCAAGCCCAACACAGGGGCTCCTGTGGATCGGAACGTGTCACGACGCCATCGCCCCGCTCCGGGCGACCCCTGTTTCTTTCTGTCCACCCCACTCCTGAGAGCTTGGTTGTCCAAGCCTCCGCTTCCCAAACCGCCTTCCCTACCGCTCCTCCGGATAGGGAATCCAAACGCCTGGATCAGTTTGGGAAGAAAGGTTTTTCTTCCTCCAGTGCTGGCTTGCGGTCCGTTAACACCGCTTGTCTTTTGGGCCGATATACCCACTCCCTGTGGGATTCGGTGGCGGATGTTTTGCCCCAGTGCCCTGAGGAGGTCCAGGCACTGCTTTCCCGCGCCATTGCGGAAGGAAGGGATGCGGCCAAATACACTATCCGTTGTGGCCTTGACACCGCCGACTCGCTGGGCAGGTCGATTGCAACGACGGTGGCGCTCCGGCGCCACGCCTGGCTGAGAACCACTGGTTTTTCAGGGGATGTCCAGAATACTCTCATGGACATGCCCTTTGATGGAGTCGGTCTTTTGGGTCCAAAGCAGACCATGCGTTGGAGCGCTTTAAGGACTCACGGGCTACTGCAAAGTCCCTGGGCCTTTCTGCTACACGCCCTCCGCTACCTTCTGCTTTTCGCCCCTATCGTGGCCACGGTAGGGGCGCCCCTTCACGTCAGCAGCCCAGCCACCGGCCCGCGCAGCAGGCGTCTTCGCGTGGCCGAGGACGTGGATTCCGCCGTGGCGGATCGGGCAGCCAGCGTGCGGGTCAGGCCACCACCTCCAACCCGTCCGCGGCCTCCAAGCCCTCCTAGTCCCTCCTTTCAGGTGCACGGCACGCCAGTAGGGGGCAGGGTCCGCCATCACCTTCCCCACTGGCGCACCATCACCTCGGACAGGTGGGTCTTGGACATTGTCCGAAGGGGCTACTCCCTCCCCTTCGAGACCACCCCCCAGCCATGCCACCTCAATTCCACCGCATGTCAGGGGATCACTTGGTGCTTCTACGGAAGGAAGTCACGGCCCTCTTGACCAAGAGGGCCATCGAGCATGTTCCGACCCCAGAAGTAGGGCGTGGTTGCTACTCCCACTACTTTCTGGTGCCCAAAAAGGACAAGGAGGACATGCGTCCTATCTTGGACCTCCGGAACGTCAATCGCTTCCTCCGGAAGGAGAAGTTCAAGATGCTCACCCTAGCTCAGGTCTTGACTGCCCTCGACCCTGGAGACTGGTTGGTAGCGTTGGACTTGCAGGACGCGTATTTCCACATCCCCGTCCTGCCGGCCCACCGGCGTTACCTTCGGTTCACGGTAGGCCCCGAGCATTTTCAGTTCACCGTGCTCCCCTTTGGCCTTACAAGTGCCCCTCGGGTGTTCACGAAAGTGATGGCGGTGGTCGCTGCTCATCTGCGCCGGGCAGGGGTTTCAGTCTTCCCCTACCTCGACGACTGGCTGCTGAAGGCGGGCTCGTCCCAGGCAGTCGTCTCCCACCTCCAGACTACGGCCGAACTCCTGCACTCGCTGGGGTTCTCCATCAATGTGCCGAAGTCGCATCTAATTCCTTCTCCACAGCTCCTTTTCATCGGAGCAGTTCTGGACACGACGCAGTTTCGGGCCTATCCTCCCGAACGGCGAGTCCGGGATATTCAGGCTATGATTCCGATCTTTCGGCCTTTATCCTGGGTTTCGGCACGGATGACCCTGAGGCTGCTGGGCCTCATGGCCTCCTGCATCCTGCTGGTCAATCATGCCACATGGCATATGCGGGCTCTGCAGTGGGACCTGAAGTTCCAGTGGGCGCAGCACCAGGGCAACCTGTCCGATCACGTCCAGATCTCGGAGGGGACTGCAAAACAGTTGCAGTGGTGGCTCTCGAACCGGCAATGGGTCATGGGCAGATCCCTCTCCCTTCCCCAGCCAGAGCATACAGTTGTGACGGACGCGTCCCTTCTGGGATGGGGCGGTCACATGGGAGAGGCGGAGATCAGAGGCCTCTGGTCTCCGGCGGAGTCCCGGCTCCATATCAACATTCTGGAGCTCCGGGCGATCCGGCTTGCACTCAAGGCATTCCTTCCCTCTGTCAAAGGGAAGGTAGTGCAGGTGTTCACAGACAACACCACCGCCATGTGGTACTGCAACAAACAGGGCGGGGTGGGGTCTTGGACCCTTTGTCAGGAGGCTCTGCGCCTCTGGACATGGCTGGAACATCAGGGCATGTTCCTGATGGTTCAACACCTGGCAGGTTCTCTGAACGCCAGGGCGGACGAACTCAGCCGCAGGTGCATGATGGATCACGAATGGCGTCTTCACTCGGAAGTGGCGCAAGGACTCTTTCTACAGTGGGGAGAGCCTTGGTTAGATCTATTCGCCACCGAAGAGAACGCGCAATGTCATCAGTTCTGCGCGTTGGAATTTCCAAGGCGGCACTCGCTCGGCGACGCTTTCGTCGCGAGTGGAGTTGCGGTCTGTTGTACGCCTTTCCGCCTATACCACTTCTACCCAGAGTGTTGAAGAAAATTCGGCACGACCGGGCCCAAGTCATTCTTGTGGCTCCGGACTGGGCTCGAAGAGTTTGGTATCCCGAGCTACTCAATATGAGCATAGATCCCCCGATCCGTCTGCCTCTTCGGGAGGATCTTCTGTCGCAGCAGCAGGGACGGTCCTCCACCCGAACCTGTCCACTCTACACCTGCTTGCGTGGAGATTGAGCGGCGGCAGTTGATTCCTTTCGACTTGCCTCCCGAAGTTTGTGATGTGATTCTGGCAGCCAGGCGTCCCTCCACTAAGGTGGTATACGCCTGCAGGTGGAACAAATTTGTGGCATGGTGCACAGCAAAGGCTGTGAATCCCCTTTCTGCCCCTCTTTCTGAGGTCCTTCTGTTCCTTCTCTCTCTGGCCCAACAGGGTTCTGCCCTGGGTACCATCAAGGGTTATCTTTGTGCTATCTCGGCCTTCCTCAGGCTCCCTGATCAGCCCTCCCTTTTCAAGTCCCCTGTTGTTAACAGGTTCTTAAAAGGCATTACTCACCTCTTCCCTCCTGTTCCGTTTGTAATGCCTCAGTGGGACTTGAACTTGGTTCTTACCTTTTTAATGTGCGCTCCCTTTGAGCCTCTGCATAACTGTCCTCTTCGTCTTCTGACTCTGAAGACTGCCTTTCTGGTGGCCATCACCTCCGCTCGGCGGGTGAGTGAGCTCCAGGCTCTATCTTGCAAACCTCCCTTTCTGTCTGTTCATCCAGACAAGGTTGTTCTTCGGACGCGTCCGTCCTTCTTGCCAAAGGTGGTTACTGCTTTCCACATTGGGCAGACCATCACTTTGCCCACCTTCTTTCCGCCTCCGCATCCTTCCAGAGAGGAAGAGAGGCTCCACCGTCTGGACCCAAAACGTGCGCTCTCCTTCTATATCGACCGCACAAAACACTTCCGGGTGGATGACCAGCTCTTTGTTGGCTACGTGGGCGCCAAAAAGGTCGGGCGGTGCACAAGAGGACCGTCTCCCGCTGGGTTACCTTGTGCATCAAGACCTGCTATTCTTTGGCCAAGAAGGAGCCTCCTGTTGGGCTGCGTGCCCATTCCACCAGGGCAACGGCTGCTACCACGGCCTTGGGCCGCGGTGTTCCGCTGCCGGTTATCTGTCAGGCAGCTACGTGGGCCTCGCTGCACACGTTTACTAAGCATTACTGCCTTGACAGTCAGGTCCGGAGGGACGGCTTCTTTGGCCGTTCTGTCCTCCAGGACTTCCTTGTCTGATCTTTGTTCGCAGACCCACCACCGGGGTTGGTATTGCTGGGGTATCTATTCTAAGGTAAGGAATCTATCACTAACGTGTCTCTTTCAGATGCACAAGTTACTAACTTGTGTAACGATATATCTGTAAGAGACAGTAGTTAGTGATAGATTCCTTACCGCCCACCCATCCTCCCCGTTCTGCGAACTGATTTCTAGGGTTAAGGACATCCCTTTCAGGGCCCTAGTATTTTTCAGACACCTGTGTCAGCTTCTTGCATGGCTCTGCGTTCCTGGCGCGGAAAGTCGTGTACAGAACTGACGTCAGCGCGCAGGGGCGGCGCCTAAGTGCTGCCCGCGACGTCATCCCGGCGATCACGACGCCGACGACGGACGCGGAGCCGCACGACGCCGCCTACCGACGCGCAAGGGTACTGCTACGCAAAACTTTCCGGATCCAGCCTGACGCCTGGGGATATTCTAAGGTAAGGAATCTATCACTAACTACTGTCTCTTACAGATATATCGTTACACAAGTTAGTAACTTGTGCATTAATGACTTACACCTGTTTTTAACAGGTATTACTAGTGATGTTCCAAAAATCAAGGGTAGCCTTTTACCAACACTTTTATATGCGGACGACGCTATACTTATGGCCTGCATGCCAAAAGTACTGCATTTGTTAGTACTTGCTTTCGTTGAGTTAATGGTCACTCATGACCTGCGTACTAACTTCTCAAAATCACATATTATGGCGTGTGAGCTGCGTTGCACTCAGCTCTCTACCATGTCAGTGGGTGACAACCGGCTGTCTACCGTAAATAGCATCCCATTTTTGGGAATTAACTTTTGCTGCTTCAGGTTTGTGGACCCCCAGTATTGTACACCGTCAAATGCAATTATCTCAGGCAATTGGCTCCCTTTTTAGCTCTCCTCAACCCCGGGGCGGGGGACAATTGGCACCTTTGTTACAGATATATAAATCCCAATGTGTCCCCATTACAACATACGGAGTCAAATTATGGGGGCTTAGAAACTGCAGGGCCCTACAATATGAAGAAAATATGTTTTTTAGATGGCTCCTAGCAGTTCCAGTTTCTACTTCTCACATCACCTACCATGAAGAACTTAGGGGGACATTACGATGGCGGGCGGACAAAGTCCGCCCGCCACCGTAACGGTGAATGGGACCGTGCGCCATAGGAGTGGCGGTCCCGCCGTGGGCAGTAGGATGCCACCGCCACGGTGGCGGTGGCATCCCTATTCCCAGCATTGTGGTGGGCGGTGCTCACAGCACCGCCCGCCACAATGCTGGGAATGCACGTTGAGCATTCACATGCACAAGGTGACAGGCACCGCGCAGTGCCTGCCACTTTGTCCATGCCAATGCAGGGGGGTACCATTGGTACCCCCCATGTGCACCCCCACCCCACCAACATCCTGGGGGCCCGCTACCCAACAGTGAAGACCACATGCCCTTCCATGGCGGCAATGCCGCCATGGAAGGGCTGCTCTCCGCCATCATCATAATATGGATGGCGGTGTCTTGCAGACACCGCCACCATATTATGTATGTTTTCCGCCCGGTCGACGAGTCGACCTGCGGAAAAGCGGCGGACGGTCTTTCCGTCCGCCGCGGACCCCCCAGCCATCATAATATGGCGGGGGGAAAATGTTAGGCGGGCGGTGTGAGATGGCGGGCGGATCGCCACCGCCATACGGGCGGTGGCAATTCGCCCGCTATCATAATGACCCCCTTAATCTGCATTACATAACTGACTATATTAGAGAAAACTGGTAATATTCTGGCTGTCAATTTGGAAAAATGAGAAGGCGGCCCTAACAAGAGACATCATACTTGACTGCCTCTCTTTTGACAATGGACTCCAAATCCTGTGGCTGGCATATGTTAAAACTGAACTGGGCAAAATTGGTATGCAGAGGGCCTTTGTTGATCCAGATAAATGCCCCAGTCTTAATTAAAAAAAAGTAGCACTAGCTTCCTATGATTTCAAGAAGGATCATCGCCTTAATAGAATGGAAGAGAAAACACAGATTATGGCATATCTGTCTTTGAAAGTCCCCAACTTCCCCCCTATTTATCTTTGGCAGCCATGGGGGCGTTGGGAGTGCTCTCTGTTATTCCGTCTCAGAGCCGACACAGCTAAATATTTGCTGTGTTTCCTTCTCGGCTTTCATCCAAATCTAGCTGCTTTTCCATGTCTATGTGATGGTAAAACTGGCCAAACGATGACGCACTTTATGTTTTTGTGTAAATTTGATGAATTGTATACTAGGCTGTATTTAATTCCACTGTTTAAAAAGAAGTGCTATAACATCAGGCAGTCTATGTCAAAAATGCATGTTGTGCATTTCAATGCACTACGTGGCAGGCACCACACGGTGCCTGCCACTTGGTGCAGTGAAATGTCGGGGGTACCATGGGTACCCCCCCAGTGCACAAACACCCCCCAACACATTGGGGGCCCGCAACGGGCCCCCGAAACCAATCTCCACCAGCCTTTCAATGGCGGTTTACCTGCCGCGGAAAGGCTGGCGGAAGATCACATCCTAATTTGGAGGACGGTGCCCGCTAGACACCGCCACCATTTTACGGATGCAGACCGCTCCGCCAGGCAATCAGAACGATTGCCTGTGGCGGTTCCGTGGCGGACGGTCTTTGCATCCGCCGCGGTCGCGGTCTGGATCCCACCGCCCATAATCTGGCTGTGGGAAAATCGCGGTCCGATGTGGGAAGGACCGCCACTGCCGGGCTGGCGGTGACGGTCCTTCCCCCATCGTAATCGGCCCCTGAGTTCGAATGAACATCTTTCGAAACAGCAGATATTAATATGAGATGCTATAGGAGACTATGAATAAATAATTCTTCCTAAATATCAAGAGTGTATAAGGGTACTTAGGCCTTGATTCAGAATAGAAAAATTAAATATTTAAGTAGTTTAAAGGTTCATGAGAGCAGACGAGCTTGCATTCTGAGGAAGTAATATAATCAAGTTGTAGCATTTACAGAGCACACTCAGTGCCGTTAAGAAGTGGCTTTAGGTCAAGGTGCTGTCCAGTGGAGTAATGAAAATTGGGTGCCTTCTCTGCATGGTAACTTGAGGGGGTGGCATCCTACCACCATGCTTTTATTCCATTGACTGCCCTGTACACCATTCCTACTGCCACATACCCTTCCAGGGTAGTTACCAGGGGGGTGCAGCAAGGGCTAATTGTCCTGGGCGTGCTCTTGACAGGTCCTCACACTTTAGACAATATGAGAATCACAGTAAAATGAAGATAACAAGTTCTAACAATGACCTTGTGATTTCAGCCTCAAGAGTAGAGGAGCTTTGCAGGAACCAGTCAGGTCAATTTTCTGGGATGGTAGGGGAGAGGACAGATGGCTTTCCATTCAAAAGGTAATGCTGCAGGAAAGGATGTGCAGAATATCTTATGGGTGGCACATTTCATTGCTGATAAGCACATTGGTAAGGTGACATGGTTGGAGGAGAGGAAATACTGAGGAGGATAGAGGAAAATTACCACAGTTCACGTGTTTATTTGAAATGTTGAACGAAATTTGCCACCTAGTCACACACACACACACATACACACACACGTGTGTGTGAGTGTGTATAAATAAATATGTGGTCGCACTGGGTAGTTAGGACCAAATTTCTAAAGGAAACACATTTTTTGGTTTGCTAATAACTATGTTGCCGTTTAACAAATCTTCAAAAAACGTCCACCTCAGCACCTTCCTGGAACATTTTGGAGTGATCCGTCAAGCAGGGGCTAAGAAAAGGGCAGGTGGGGCAAAACACATTTTCTCCATTTTTCCATTGGAAAATTACCTACAGCCAAAACGGCTGAACAGATTACACCAAATTCAGGTGAAAGGAAGACCTTCGTCCAGAAAGAATGCTTTTTGTGATTTAGTGTAATTCCAATCACTAGCTCTTGAGAAATCAGGGTTAAAAAACGCAGGTATTTCATGCTGTGAAGGATCCATGGAGCCAACAGATCTAGAGATAAGATCTGATTGGCTGCCACCACTTCAACAAATATGTGATGGCAGCCATTTTAGGATTCTGGAACTCAGCCCCCTGTCTTGAAATTAAGTTCAGAAAAACATATAGGGAGCAGGGTAGGGATACCCTGCCCCTCTACGCCTAGAGGGTTGGTCCCAGGTGGGCCCACCTCCCTCAGACCAAACATTTTTTTGTTTTGCTTTTTAACGTTAATTCGCAGAGGATCCCCAATAATATGTTTTTTTAAATGCACAGGCTCCCACCTGAGTCGGCCAGAGCCCGGGGGCGGTAGGGTATATTTAGAAAGGGGAGGGGGCATGTAGCTCCCTATGTGGACCATTTCCAGGCCCCCAGAGACCCATTCCCATAGGGCCAAGTCATTTACTTAGGGGAGACGGACATACGTCCCCTCTCCCTGGGCCATTTCCAGGCACCTGGGATCCTATCCCCTGGAGCCGATTCATTTAAAAAGGAGAGGGGCGGGCACCCCCACTCCTCAGGGCTTTTCTAGGCCCCAGGGACACCCTATCCCGAGCGGAGTTAAAACTTTCAGACAGGGGCACAAGCGCCCCCTCCCCGATCCTCATGTAGTACCTGGGGAGCTAAGTAATGGTGTCACTGGGACCCCATCCCCCGAACACGATCTTTTTCCTGCCCACGAGATGCAGGAAGGTAAGTCTTCTGTGCTCCCACCCAGTGGGAGCAGAAAGGTTCCTGTCTGGTGGGAGCACAAAGTTTCTCCCTGCCTGAAACACAGTATACCTCCCACCGGGCGGAAACAGAAAGACAAGCTGCTCCCACCGGGTGGGAGCAATGCTGGCTCTGGCTGCACCCGAGATGTGTGCTGGCATTGGATCCAGCAGAGCTGTGGGGGCTTTGAGGCTCAGTTCGAATCTGTCACTGTCAAAAATGCTGCGGGCTCCCCAGTACTTTAAAAAGAAAAAAAATATTAAATATAGTGTTGCCGGCTCCTGCCTTGCGGGGAGCCAAAAGGGATGCAGGGGTCCCCCTGCAATATCAAACATCAAAAATGTTGTGGGATGCACTAGGTGGGCACAAAGGCACCACAAGTTAAAAAACAAGTTTAAATGTTGTGGCCGTGTCCTGCATGGTCCCATAAAATGGGCCACTTGAAAGGAGTTGACTGGACCACGGAGGGCCTAGTGCTCCCCATGACCCACTACAAAAAACTAAAGCTGTGGTGTTCCGAGTGCACCTGAGACACCCTCAAAAATTAACAAAAATAACCTTAAAAAGATAAATAATGAGAGTCCTTTGCGGCTCATTTATTATTCACTTATCCTGGCAAGGAGCACCGAATAATGACCTAGGGCTTTTAAAAAAAATATTTGTTATTCTTCATGGTGCCTTGGAAGGGGTAGGGGCACCACCAACCATTTGTTAATGTTGTGGGGGATTCAAGAAGTGCAGCAGAACCCGATCAACATAAAAAAAAACCACACACACACAGTAAGTCTCCTGGGTCATTAAATCCATGACCCCAGGAGCGCTTACCATATTTTGTTAAAGCACTCAAAGCTGGAGCAGTATGCTCCTTAGCTGGAGGGCAGGGCCAGCTTGTGGATATATTCATGGCTGCATTTGGTGCCCTGAAAACTGCTAAAAGAAAGACTGAAAGACATGTTGATGCTTTTTTTATGACTTTAATAATTTTTTTGATAGGAATAATTTTTTTTAACATTGCTACGTGTGAATTAAGAAAATATATATTTGACTATAATTATTGGTTATTTTTTGACAAAAACAATAGGTCTGCTTAATATATATTGATATGCTGGCCACTTAATAAAGCCAATAGGCCCACTTTTTATAAATTGGTGTTCTGACCGTTTAACAAAGCCATTAAGGCCATGGTTGGGTTTGGTGGTGTGTGCAGCAAGGGGTTGGTTGCCAGCAAGGGGTTGGGCGTAGGGCCTGGCTTGACTCTAAATGCCGTGGGCTGTAGGGGGTATGGCACTTGTGGGGGGGTGGTCACAGGGCCTGACTGCAGACCAGTCCATGCACCCAACCCCATGCCACGCACGGCGATGGACATCTTACTTTACATTAGGAAAACCATAGAAATTCACTGAAAAAACAAACATCACATTTATAGCTAGGAACTGTTTCAATAAAAACAAAAACTTAGAAATTCACTTAAAAAAAGCAACGGTGAAAGGGACGTTATAATTGGGTCGAAATGTCAGTTAAAACATGCCATTTTAAAAAACAAAACCAGTGAAATTCACCAGTTATAGTTATCTCAAGTAATTACAACTCATGCCCTAAAATAACTATGACTCACTTCCACATTATTCACTGCTAATTACCTCCCATATTACATCACTCATGACTTGTAATATGGCATCATTGATAGCATAACTGCAACATCTTAAATTACAACATTGATGACAACACTGTGCATGGCGGTGGTGCAAGCCTTTTACATTGTACCCTTCCACCACTGTCCAAGTTTATGATAGTTGCATATTTTGTCACATCATAACTAGGGGTGGATGGAACTTGTAGAGTTTCACTTGGCGGAATTCCGCAGAATTACATGAAAACTCAGGGAGATTCCACAGAATTCCACGATTGGGCGGAAATCAGAATGTCACGCTGCTTGCACTGATTTTTAGTGCTGGGAGCTTGTTCTGTGCTACAGTCAGCACGAACGGCACCATGTGGCAGTGCCAGAGGGCATTACTTCTTTGCTGCTGCTCAAGTAGATTTTCTACTTGAGCTGCAAGTTTCTCACCGCGAACAGTCGCGACCACCCATGTTGAGAAAATCTTACTGGTGGGGTAGAGGATGCCAATTCTCGTTCGTGCTCGCCAACTTACCATTGGCGAGCTACCCGCGAGAATAAACTCTGCCATGTGACGGTTGACGGAGTTTGGCCAGAACTCCGTGTTACAAGTGTAACGCGGAGTGGTCAAAACTCTGCGAACTCCGCCGGGGGAGCGGAATTTATCACCCACCCCTCATCCTCATTAGGTCCTGCCCTGGCCACCAGCCATTTGGCTTTGTTAATAGTAGTTTTGTTTTGTTATGGTTTTTGCAAAACCTTATTGTTTGGTGGCTGCCAGGCCCTCATCAATCTAAAAGTGGAACATTGGCTAAAAGCAAACTTTTTATTGGTCTCAAAAAACAGACATTGCCACAGAAGTCCCTGATTCTTAAGGCAACTATGTTATGTGTGTATGAGCTTCTTGTAAAAGGGCAGAATGCCGTTACTCATAGTCAAAGTAACCAGTGGCTGAAGTGGCCTGATACTTCGCCCCATTCTGTAATGGGTGAAAGAAAATGTTAATGACACAAAAGCAGACCAAAAGATACTGACTGGCTTAAAGCCCCGATAAGTAAGAAATGTTATACATGTAATTTTAGTAAAATCGAAAGGTCTTAGCTAATAACAGACCTACAAAATATTGATGTGAAGAATGTATGCAAGCTCATTTTCTCACCACAAGATTTTCTATATTTATGAGTTTTGTTTTCTCCCTCTGAGAATTAGACTTCATGGCAATCGAGAACAGAGAGAATAACAAAAGAGTTCTCCAGCAGGGCTGGCAGCATTTTTTTACATTCCACAGCAAGCGTAAGCAGATTGCGACACAAATCCATGACAGGTTATGAATCTGCTATCAAGTCAGTTAAAACATAGGAGGGACACAGCAAAAAGACAACTCCCAAGCGGGATCTGTCTCATTCATGGACAATTCAGCAGTTTGCAGTTCATGTTTGTGAGAAAGCGGATTATTTGTTGTGATGGATGGCAGTCCACCATAAGTAATAATGTCACCATCTGTGTTAGGTCCAGTAAAGGTTTCAGTAATTTAAACAGGAGCTCAACCCTTGGTATCTATGGCACAGAGCTGACAGGCTTAACTTAAGAAAATGTGCAAACCATTTTAAAGTACCGAAACAGTTAAAAAGTCAAAATACAGTTCAATAAAAACCCACTCCAATTTATGACAATATAGAACATTTTAATGAACAAAATCACTCAAAACTAACATAAACCCAATAAGGGGAACCAGACATTAGAATTTTTAAAGTTTTAAATAAAAATAGCTCCATAAAGCACAAAGCACCAACTGTGGGCAAATGGTAATTGTGTTTGGGCAAAATATATTTTTTTAAATATCGTGAACCAACAATATTGAGTCAAGAATAGCCTGATGTCCAAAATATCGTGGACATAAATATCCAAGATAAGAATATTGTTTAAAGTGTTGTTTTTAATATTGTTAAAAATATTTTCAGCAAAATATTGTTGTATATGATATTGTTTCTACTCTTAAAGGCCCATTACGATACCCGGCGTAAAAAAATCCGCCAGGCATGAAAGCGGCAAAAATCCGCCCGCACACACCGTCTGAACACCGACCACGCCATTACGATTACACAAACCGAAAACCGCCATCGGCGGAAAAACCACACAAGATACCGCCCGCCCTCGTCCGAGTCGGAGTCAAACCGCCCGCCACGGACGGAAACACGCACGTCAACACAAAACCGCCCGCCCTCACGCCCGACACACCGCACGTGAAATTACGATCGCACCGCCATGAGCGCGGGTAAACCACAAATATACAGCCCGCCAGCCCAAACAACGCCGATGACAATTGACACGGCAGAAGCCATGGCGCCCACGTCCCTGCACAGAAACCATCCGCTGACAAAAACAATCGCACACAACATGGCCAACAAGTCCACACAGCAGGGCACGCACAAATACACAAGCACAGTACACATCCCGAAAACACCCCCCCTGGACAAACAAAAAATACAAAGGCCAGAACACCAGACACAACACACCTGAAAACAACAGACCATGAGGACACACCCACATAGGTAAGTACAAAAGCAGCACTCCCACAGACCACAACCCCTTGCAACATTGCAAACTAGAGAGGAGAGGAGAGGACACAGTGACACAGCAAGGACAGCAGCACACCACAGAAACGCACACATCACCACCACCACCACCACCACCACCAAACACCGGCACCACAAACCCCCTGCACATTACACAACACACACCGCACCAGCACCACAAACACCATGGCACCACAAAGAATGCCCAAGTTCACGCCCATTGAGCTGACGGTCATGGTCGACGAGATTATCAAGGTGCACCCACAAATCTATGGGAACCTGGTCCAGCACACACCACTAGCCACCAGAAACAGAATGTGGAACCGGATCGTAGACCAGGTCAATGCAGTCGGGACCCTGCCCAGGAACAGAGTTGAAATCAACAAACGGTGGAATGACGTCAAGAGCCTGGTCAAGAAGAAGGAGAGCAAGAACAGAGAGCTGGCTGCCGTCACTGGCGGAGGGAATCCCGCGCTCTTCAAGACCTTCAAAGCGTGGGAGGAGAAGGTGCGAGTCATTATACATCCGGAGATCCTCGCCGGATTACCAGGGGAGTGGAGGCTGGTAAGTACAAACTAATGTATACCAGCACACCGCTATGTACTCACATGCACTACCACCATGCCACAGCTCCCAGGGACAAACACCCCCATGTCCAGCACACAATACACAACACATCACACACACATGCAACAGACACCACCACACACAGCCCAAACCTAACAACTGTAAGATACGTGGGGGCATGTGTACACTCAGCCAGCCACGTAACCACCAACAGGTCCCCAAGTATGCCAGAAGCGCCACAACGAGCACCCACCACACCCATGTGTCCGCCATAGCTGCACTAACCGACAAGTAACAGGTAAGTGGCAGGAACACAAAGTGCAGTGGGTGGGAGGGTGGACAGCTCAAGTACAACACACACCAGGCCCCTAGTCCCACAGCACAGCAAGGAGGAGCATCCCCCACACCCCACACCCACGTGTCAGCCACCGCAGTGCACACCGACAGCCGAAAGGCAGACATCACGGTCCACAACAATCGGTGTCAGTGGGTGTCCAGCCATCACCACGACCCACAACACCGCCCCCACCCCCACAGACCTGCAACATGGAGCACCCCCCGCTTAGAACCATGTGGCATCCAGTACAGTGCACGCACGAACAACCTGCAGGTGGGAAACTGGACAGGGCTGGATTACTGGAGGCATGAGGACCGTAACACGACCAACACATGGGACATGTTACGTAGCAGACGAACACGCAGCACCGCCCACTGTCACGAACAAGTGAACAATGTGCACACGGACATGAACCACAGACTCACACCCCACATGACCCATCACAGACACAGCAACACCCAAGGAGCCACGTCTGCATGCACAAGCCACACTGAATATAGTACCACACGGCAGCCACTGTGCAACCCATCACACACAACCGAAACACCATTGAAGTCCTGTCCATGTAGCCCCTACTGCCTGTCAACCACACACCCCACAACTACGCCTATGTAAGACAAACAACACTAGACGCAACAGAGCGGAACAACATAAATGCACACGAACACCACTGAACCCATCAAACACACAGACACACCATGCACATACAACATACCATCCATCCCATCCGTCAGCCCCAGTCTCATGAAAGGCATGTCATCCGCACAGCTGCCACACATACAGCAGTCACGCTAAGATACATGCCCATGACCAACCATGTGCCAGAAGTCAATGAAGCGCACGCCACACTGTGAGCAACAACACACAACATGGGCCACACCCCCCCCGAGCACTGCAGTGATGCACATGGCACAGGGCAGCACGCACACCAAGGAGATGGGACAACTGCAATACGTCGGGTGGCACACAACCATCACACACTCATAACGATGCGTCCAATGCCATGTCCAGTAATCACAACAGACAGCAAATATGCAGGGTATGTCAGGCATGCACACACCTCAGACCATGCACTGTCATGCTGCCACAACACATGTCACGTTCGGCACCCATGGCTCACAGCATGTAGCCCAAAAGCATATTCCATCCCAAATGCGTTTCTGGGGCATGACCCCCATGTTGCCATATGCGTTCCTAAGCGTTCCATTTGCACCCCAAAAGCATATTCCATCCCAAATGCGTTCCTGGGGCATGACCCCCATGTTGCCAAATGCGTTCCTAAGCGTTCCATATGCACCCCAAAAGCAAAGTACAAACCAGACCCAGGATGGGCCTGGAGCCCGCATACACCAGAGTCACAATAAGTAGGAGCACAGCAACACACCCATCGGCATAGCCAATCCGTCCCATGCCACATGTGCACAGCACACAGTCCCATTGCCAAGCACACACAACAACAGATTGTACAGCCACACACCCGCCTCCGGGACACACGTGCACGAGAGTGCACGAACGGAGAATGTCAGACAACCAATACAGACTTCGCCAGGTGCAACACAATAACAAATCTCATTCTCTCCACAGGTGACGAACTGCTGGATGCTGGGGATGGAGACAGCAGCCAGCACAGCCAGCCTACAAGCCCCCAACGAGGACACACGGATGTGGAGGATCTGTCCTCCTCTTCGGACACGGACCACCAAGCAGGCCCATCTAGTGTGGCAGGGCCCAGCCGCTCCCCAGGACCCCTCCTACCCACCAACCCATCATCCAGGGCTGCTGAACATTCCCAGCCCCCTGCTGCCACTGTCGTTGCGGCCACACCCACGGTCATTGCGGCCACACCCACGGGCATTGCGGCCACACCCACGGTCATTGCGGCCACAACCACGGTCATTGCGGCCACTACCACTGCCGCAACCGCCACCACGTCTTCGCTGGCCCCAGCCCCAGCGCAGGTGGTGGCCCGGACGACTGGATCCACCCTGGGATCCAGGGCGAGGACCGTGGTGAGCAATGTGGCTAGTGGGCAGGCCGGTGGCAGCAGGACTGGTAGGAGGAGCAGGGTCAGGGAAACGCCAGCCTCCCCTGGGAGCCATGCCCTGCCTCAAATGGCCAGAGTCCTTGGGGCCTATGAAGAGGCCCAAGGACAATGGGCCAGGTCAGCTACAGACACGCGTGAGGTGCTGGGGGTGCTGAGGTCCATGGACGCCCGTATGGGCCAACTCGTGGACCTCATGGGCCAGCTGGTGGTGGCGGTGAGGTCACAGCCAGGGACAGCAGCTCCCCCTCCGCCACCACCTGCCGGGGCGCAGGGTCGAGCAGCAGTGTCCAGTTCCCCTGCGTCCACAGCCAGTGAGCACACCTCAACCACCAGCAGGTCGCAAGCAGGCACCCCCCTCGCAAACGTGGAAGGGGCCGTCCGAAGTGGAAACAGATCTCCCGGGAGGACTTCGCACGCTCCAGACGCAAGTGAGGCAGCCAGCCAGCCTTCCTTGACCACCCACTGCATTGACTTGGACTACGATCCCACTCCACACAGCCATCTGGATGGCATGTGTGTGTTGGACTATGGACATAGAACCAGTGGGTACACCCTGAGCATCACGCAGCCATGACCGACAGCTCATTGTCACTGCACGCACCACTTTTGTCATCACCTTACACACAATCACATGTCACAGTTTGAAATAAATGCACCTCTTCCACAAACTGCTGTCTGTGCCCTGTGTTTTAATTGTACGGAATACAACGGCCACCTTGAGCGGAACGGCACCTGATGCGTGGCATGGCAATGGAACCGGAGGGCCTGTAGGGACCTAGGGGTGGGAGACAGAACAGGAGCACATTCAATGAGTGTGTCACACACCCATCACACAGTACATGTCAACAACTACAAGCAATGTACACACATCGCACAGAGCAATAGGGCACAATGCCACAGCCACCATCAGTGGCATACTAACCTGGGCATGGAGCGTTGACACACAGCACGCAGTGAACAAAAGGCCACCCTGACACAGCACACACACACCTGCACAAATACAGACACATCAGCCGTCGTACATGGACACTCACCGTCAAGTGAAGTAGCGGGCGATGAGCTGCTGGCGCACATTCCCAGCTTCCTCCTCTCCGCTGTCCTCCTCACTCGAGCTGTCCTGGTCTGCGGGCTGGGGCCCTGGTTGATCTCCGTCATCCACAATGAGGGGGATCTGCTTCCGAATGGCCAGATTGTGCAGCATGCAGCACGCCACCACTATCTGGCACACCTTCTGTGGGGAGTACGCCAGCGCACCCCCGGTGCGGTCCAGGCACCTGAACCTGGACTTGAGGAGGCCAAAGGTACGCTCGACCACACGTCTGGTCCTCCCATGTGCCTCATTGTAGCGATCGTCTGCTGGGGTGCGAGGATTCCTCAATGGACTGAGCAGCCATGCCCCATTCGGGTACGCAGAGTCACCTGGGTGTGAGGGACACAGAGAACCGTTGCTATTCCAACTGGACAGGGGACAGCATCGCACAACCAGCACGCTACACCACTCCACATACTCACCGACAATACAGCCACGATCCTGTTGCAGATTGGACATCAGTCGTGGCAAGATGCTGTTGCGCATTACGTGTGCGTCATGGGCCGAGCCTGGGAACTTTGCACACACGTGGGTTATCACCATGTCCGCAAGGCACACCACTTGCACATTCAGGGAGTGCGTGTGCTTCCTGTTGCGGTACAGGTGCTCAGTGGCCTGTGGTGGAACAAGGCCAACATGTGTGCAATCAATGGCACCAACGACGTGTGGGATCCTGCCAAGGGCATAGAATGCACCCTTCACTGCCGCCAATTCACGAGCCCTGGGGAATCTGATGTACCTGTTTCGGTACAGCATCATGGCTGCCAGTACATCCCTCAGCACCTTGCTGAACATGGGCTGGGACATCCCTCCTCCACTGCCCACTGTGTGCTGGAATGACCCAGTGGCGAAGAAATGCATGGCGGCCATCACCTTAGCCGTGGGGGTGAATGCTGTCGGATACACCCTGCGGGGACGGAGATGGGGTTCCAACATGGCACACAGTCGATGCAGGGTTGGCCTGTCCAGCCGAAACTTCCTTATGACCTCAGTATCCTCCATGTCCGCCAGCAATTGGTATGGGCGGTCAATGTTCGGTCTCCGCCTAGGGAAGATGGCAGTGGACACATGTCAAAGCAACACAACACATAGCAATTTCGCATTCACATCACTGACATGACTGAGCAAGCACATGAGTCACAGCCCAGCTGTCAAGCAGGGACGGCACGGCCACAATACACTTACACAGGTCTCCCACCAATGGCAATGGCTAGTGATGCAAACCACTGCCATGGTCATGCACATGGGGATCTAGGCCCCAATGACTTGCGGGGCGTGCTGATGGGGACTGACTGCATATTCGTCAAGCGGCAACGCCACGGCAACATGAATGTCTGCTGAGCATGGCACTGCTTCCGAGGCTGGATGAGTATGGCACACGACGACGACGATGTGGGCACAGGCTGAGCGGCCAAAACAAGTGGGACCTGTGGCACGAGGGGATATGAGACAGTAGTAGGTGTCAGCACTGCACCCTATGTACAGCACTGTACGGATCACACCTCCCGAAACATTGACAGGTGTCCACATTGACAGCCCCATGCCAAGACGGCTGTGTGCTTGCAGTCACACGTCACAGGTGAGAGGTTACATTGCACGTGCCAGGTGGCAGACGTACATAGTGGGAGCTATCATGTGTGTGCATGTGTCTCCTGTTCAGGATCCACCAGATGGGCGCTGACTCTGTACTGACCATTGGACACAGCATGTTCCGTGGAAGGCTTGTGTGTGTGGGATGGTGGCACTGGATGTGCCTCCGTTGGGTGGGGGGCCATGCACAGGGCGGGTACGTCGATGATTGCGCATTGTTGGTCACGGTGGGTGCACCCACTAAGATGTGTTGCCCTGTGTACAATTCCTATGTCCGCATGATGATGGACTGTAGATGTGGGCAGACTACACATTGGTCGATGTGCTGTCTATGTGCATGTGCCTTCACACCAGGCACAGCTGCCCCTGCACATGTGACCCCTGCTGGACTCGCTGCTGGGTCTGTGGAGCTGATGCACCTTCTGTGCGTGGGGCGGACAGCTCACCTCACTACCCTCATTGCGCATGTCATGACTTTGCCGCAGGTGACATGGATCATGGAGGGCCCACATGTACGCGTGGGTAGGCTACACATGTTTGTTCACTGGTCGCCACCCCCAGTCAGTGTTTCGAATGGGAAGGTTGTTGTGCTGGTGGTATATTCGATGTGGCGGATGGGCGGGCCTAGGTGCGGGCTTACATTCCGGACATGGGGGGTAGTTGGATTGGCGACTAGTTGCAGTACACACGGGACACGTCTCTTCCTTTCCACATCTGGGTCATCCCTTGTACTCACTGACAGTGATACAGTCATCTTCGCCCCAGCCCTCATGTCCTCCCCTCGCTCCCCCAATATGCATGTGCACCTGCGAGGCTAGCGCTTGCACAGGCAGCCCCAAGCTCGCACCAGAGAGGGCAAGGAGTGTATGTGTGGGTCCAGTTGCACGAGTGGGCTGTCTCAGGGTATGATGTGTGGCGGGACGCCGTCCACCTGCGTGGTGCCCCAAATGGAGACCCGGCCTGCATGGACTATGCATCACAGTCTTCGCCTTCCGGATCCGCCACCTGCGACACCCAGTGGCTGTGGCTGCCCTTGCGGCCAGGCCGCGTCCGTCTGTGACTGATGGCCCACACATTCACTCTTTGGCCTCTCTGGGGAGGGCTCGGGGTGGTGGCGCACGCGCTTGCACTTAGTCGCAATGGCATGTGGCGTGGTTGGTATAATGGGCAATGGATGGGATGGTGCGAGCCACCTCCCGTGACGTCAGTGCTGCTCGTGCTGAGGTGCGTCCCCCTACACTTCCATTTGACTTGTGCCATGCTACACGTTGAGGTTCTATTGCCTGCGTGATATGACCAGGAGGAGCGCGAGGAGACCTCTCACACACCATGCTCCACTGCCATCCCGTGCCCTGTATCGCCTGTGCGGATTGACTATGTTGGGGTTACACCTGGTCGACTGGGGCTGTGTGTGCCTTGTCAAGGGGCATGGCGGGCGCACAACAGGATCCAGCTAGTCCACGGAGGGTGGGCTGACGTGTGCGCCTGGTTCCGCATTGTTCGTGTGCCCGGCTGCTGTGCACACACGTGTTCACTTCCCCCCGACAGGTGTCCTCTCACAATGCCCAGGGAAGCGGTGGTGTACTGTTCATGACCCCTCCCAACACGGCGTGCTCCAACTTGGCATGTGCGCATCTACCCGTCGCACCCACCCACCTGAGCACTGCGTCCATACGACTTCACACGACACATGTGTGTCTTCCACAGTTGTGCTACTCATTTGCGTTGACATCCAATACCAGTGGACTACATGGTCATGTCACGACTGCCGTGTACTTCACATACTCTCATCCTCTCTCATTCGTACTTGTGAAATGAGTCAGCGGAGACAGTTTTGGTTTCAAACATTATATTGAGTCTTCTGTCCTCTGTGATGCAGTATAGTGGACACTACTGGCAGCGGAATACATGTTGAGGATATACTGAGCATGATTACAAATGGGATAGGGTGTGGGGTTACATGTGATTGGCTGTTGCATGTGGGATGTGGGCTTCAGAGTTACATCTGCTTGGCCAAGGCTGTGCTAATGTACATTTACGTATAGCTGCGGATCTGCGGACTTTGACACAGACGGTATACAAGTAGCCTACCAGACCGCTTGGCATCATGGGCACAGTCCATCTCAGTTCCATGTGACAGGTTTGCTGCGGTTGTTCCTCATGCACGCGTGCATGTGAGATGACATCAGGGCATGTGCTTGCGTGCATGCAGCGGCGTGCCACTTGTTGTTGCAATGTGGTGGTTACTGGACATGTCACAGTCACTGGGGTCGTGTTGTTGTTGTTTGCACTTGTCGTCCGTGCAAGGGTCCTGGTATGGGATTCCCGGGGCGGGGGTGGGAGGGGTGCAGCACCCACAGACTCCAGGCGACCTATTCATGTCCACTGAGCGGTGTGTGTGTCCATGGGCGCTGGATCCATGTCGTGTCCTGGTTGTTCGTGCAGTTCCGTCCATGTGGGTGCGATGCACAGACCCCATGCCACTGCCTCCCACGATGCATGCGGTGTTCCTGGATGTGATGGGGAACAGTGTGCATGTCCCGGTCATATCCGATGTCATGGCGATGTCGTTGATGGTGTGGTAATTGTTGCCGGTCGTTTGGTATGGCTGTTGTGGTGGTGACTGGCCAGTCCGTGCGGAAGCTAAGCATGGGTGCGGGGTTGGACATCATAGGTCAATCGGGGAACCTGCGTTGGGGTCCGACGAATTTACAGGTTGTCAGGTATGCGATGCCGTCCAGCAGGGCTTCCATGTCATTGGTGGTGTTTATGTTTGCCAGCCAATGTAGCGGATGGTGGCTGTCAAGGTGTTGTTCGTAAGTTGTCCCTTGGAGGACCATGATGGGGCATGCTGGGTGACATTCGATGTAGCTGTGCTCGATGATCCGTCGTGTGGAGGCACAGTGGTCCCATTTCAGTGCGGGTGCGATGTTGGCCACATACGCCATGCCCCCATAGGCAGAGCAGGCCCTGTCGTGTGCGTCCAGAGGGAGGAGTAGTGCTAGCAGGTCCGCCTTTAGACATGCCGGGTTGGAGAGACACATCTCCACGGGATGCTGGTAGGGACACCTCCGACAGTAGAAGACGGGTATGACGCAGCTGAACAATGTGATGCGGTAAGTCAGTCGGTAACTTACGTTCAGCAGGGACAGGAGTTCGCATCCCAATATATGTATCAGGTTGGTTTTGTACAGCTTGACCTGTCCGGCGTAGTTGGGTAGGTGTGTTGCGGTTGCCATTTTGCAGCGGTGCGTTGTGGTGGCGTGCTCCGGCTGTGTGTGCAGTCTGCAATGTGCACGCTCCGAGGTTGCTGTGAGCTCTGTGTAGTCGTAGGGAGACAGGACTTGTGTTCTGTTGGCTTGTGCGGAGGACACGGGCCCTCATCCCACATGCTTCTCAGACAGTTCAAGGTCAGTGATGTGTGACTCCTTCCAATTAACTTGCATGGGGCCGACATGGGGGAGTGTTTTCTTTATTCTTTCCCGTCCGTTGTGTTCTTCTGTGATATGCGCTATCTGCCCTGTGGTCGGTCTCCTCTGCATGCCTGTGTTGGTCTTTTATTGGACAATGGCTGTATTCACCGGCTTCTTTCGTAGGGCTATGGTTTCGGAGTTGGAATGGAAGGTCATTCAGTGCTGTCTGCTCTCCCTTGTGTGGGCGGCAGGCTGCCTTTCCGCTCTGCGTTGGGCCTTGTGTGTGAGTGTTATTCTTGGGCCACCTGTTGTCGGTCCCCGGGCTCTTTGGTGTTCCGTTTTGTATGTCTTGTTCATATGTGCAGGGTGGTATGGGTGTTTCAGTGTGGTACTGGCGTTCCTCTTCCCGAAGGGGCCCTGCTTCTCCTAGTTGGTGTTGCCGCCGCTGTGTGCTTCGCCATGTTTGTTGCACTGGGGTGTGTCCTGCTGTTGCGTGACTTCACTGACATGTGTGCGTCGGTTGTGTGACGTTGGGTGTTGTCCGTGAATTGGGCGTTGGGGACATGTCTGTGGCAGGCCTGTCACGTGTCATGTGCATTCGGGGTGGGGCTGGTGTGTGTGCTGCTTGGTTGTGTCCCTGTGTCTGTGTGCGACGCATGCATGGCGCTGCGGTTGGCCTCTGCGTTGTGCGCATGTGTGGCAGCGTCATCGCCGCTTTGGGGCCGTGACGGGGTGGTTGGTTCCTAGTCCCAGGTGGTGTGTACACATGTGTTACGAGATGTTACAATTTGGCCTGTGTGTCATATGTGGATGCTATGGTAGATGTGTCGTGTACACGCGGGGGTGGGGGGTTGTCCGCTTTTTCCGCCCTTGCACTGTGTGCGCTGTTTGCGTGCACTTGTTGTATGTGTGCCTACCTGCGTCTTCGCGGTACGTTGCGTCCTTGGTGGTGCATCAGATAGAGCATAGGGAGGGCCTGCAGTGCTGGATTCATGCTCGGGGGTGCCGCTTCTTCGGTGTCCGTGCTCGGCGTTCGTGTTACCGCTTCGGTTTGACGTACGGTGTCTCTTAGCCGTGGGTTCAGTTTGTGTGCGGCATCGTAATTTGTACGCCGGGCGGTACGTGTTTCGTCGGACGGTGTGTGTCAATTGTGCTGCGCCGCTACGTGTACGGGCGCACTTTGATGGCGGACGGTGTCGCTGGCTTGCCGGCGGTGTTTGGCTGACTTTTCGCATCGTAATCGGGCGGGCGTGTGGACTGCTGCGTGCAGGCGGTAACTGAAATATAGGGAGGCACTAGACCGCTTGGGAGCCCTAGACTATAGGGAAAACATGGGCAGGCGACATGCGGAGTGCAATAAAGCTGGCAGGGTGTTGGCGTGGCTGCTACGCTTGGATGCGCTGAGGAGCCTTATCATGGCTATCAAGGACAGCAAGGGACGTATAGTCAATACATAGCTTGACATAAATATTGCCTTTTACTCAAATTACGCCTCTTTATACAGTGCCCAGCAGGACAATGACCCCTCTGAGTTGCAGGCCTTCTTAGAGGATATCACACTCCCCGTGTTCCGCCAGCACTGCACTGCTTGCAGAACTGGAATCCCCCATTACTGTAGCTGAAATAGAGGATCCCATCCAACAGATGATGAGAGGGAAAACGCCGGGAGCGGATGGTTGGCCTCTGGAGTTTTACGCGACCCTCCGGACCCATCTTGCCTGCCATCTACACCGAGTGTATATAGATGTGTATGACAGAGGCGTGTTGCCCGCTTCACTTCGTGAGGCAGTGTTGGTAGTTCTCCCTAAGGAGGGCAAAGACCCGCTGCTCCTCGGTTCGTATCATTCCTTATCCTTATTAAACGCAGATTATAAGATCCTAGGTAGAATTCTAACCAACAGACTAACTGAGATGGCTCAACTATTAGTGCATCAAGATCAGAATGGATTCATACCCAATAAGAGCACTTTCCTTAACTTGCGTAGACTGTTTATGCTAATGGACTGGGCGAATATGAACCTTGGAGGAGAGAGGGTCTTACGGCGCTTTTCACAGAATTTATTATTCTTCACATCCAGTATCCAAGACCTGTATTGGATATCCGGACACGATTCAATACAGCTACAGAACATATACGTGGTTCTTGCTAGCATAGATTGCCTTCTGTTGGTGACTTGAACTCAAGCACCCTTCATGTTCGATTTTATCACGAACATTGACTTGAAGAAATTTTAGCTATATTTGACACGATCGCAGTTTCTTGATCAGACCTCAAGCTTTGAATTATCATCTCTGCCAGCCAATTTTCAGGGCGATCTCTCTCAAGGGTCCTTTCCTTCATATCAGCCTACGTTCTCAATAGCTGGAGTTTGCATCCTATTAACTCCCAAGAATTTATGTGGCATTTCCTGAAGAAGGCGTCCAGTACGCCGAAACGCGCGTAGAAAACTACCATCTGTCTACAAAAAAATTATAAAAATTTTTTTAGCCACTTTGAATGTTGTTGCACATCATGTCATTTAGGTTATCTGTTTTGTGTATTTTGGTTTGTCCTCAACTTTAGAATTTATGTTTATATGATTTTCGTATGTGGTGTTTGTTATATGTAGGTATGGATTTGTATATCCAAATTTTTAACCTATATGAATAAAATGATCAATATTTTAACTTTTTGTTAGTACACTGAGTCCATTTGATTCACAATGTGTCATGTTTAGGACTTGATATTCACTTAGTCCATTGTTGCCTAGGAATGTTATTTTCTTACGAATATGAACGAGGCACACTGTTGGGTGGCCTCTCTTGACATAGAGAAGGCTTTTGACACCTTGGGATGGCGCTACTTACAAGCAGTGCTCTCACGCCATGGACTAGGACCCCACTTTTTGAAGGGGGTATCCTTACTGTACAATTCCCTGACTGCACGAGTGCAGACTGGTTCCGTTATATCGGATCCATTTAATATTGATAGGGGCACCCGCCAAGGATGCATGCACGCTCCGCCGGCAAGCTCTGGACTGGGGAATAAGGGCGTATATTCGGTGGCACGTAGTATCTTATTCCCGATGACATATTTCACTTCCAAACAGAGAAGGGTACTCCCCATTTCACCACTCCCCTGGTCTTGTGATTCTTTTACATACCTGGTTGTCCAAGTCTACCTCTCGTCCATGGATTTGTTAGATGGGAATCTAGGCAAGACACTGACCAGTGCCATATCCTCCCTACCATTTTGGACAGATCTACCACTCTCACCCATGGGTCGTATCGCCATCTCTAAAATGCCATTACTGCCCAGACTGCTGTACTTCTTCGCAGCCCACCCCCTCCAAGTGCCCCAGAAATTCTTTTGGGACTTGAGGTCACTACTGGTAGCTCTTATATGGGGCAAGAATGGGAAGTGGGTTTCGCTCTTGAAACTTTATGCACCACGATCAGAGGGGGGATTGGGAGCCCCGAAATATAGAGTATTACTATGCAGCTGCAAAGCTGCAATGGCCAATGCGATGGATAGCTGGCCTAAACAATATAGTACTGGGGCAATGGGAAAGTATGACTCACCTGACTGCGATCCTAGAGTGGATATTAGGTATTGAGACTATGATTCCGAAAAGACCAGGGAACCTTCTAATATCCACGGCACGGTTTTGCAAGTATCATTATTTACATAGGAAATGTTCCCTACCCCCATATGCATATGCTCTGGTGCTGCCTCTCTGGGTGGTTCCGGGCTACGTAACACAAGGCCTCAGGCCTGAAGCGACAAATTGGCCCAACGCTGGGGTCACCTCTTGGAATGACATGTTCACCGACTCTATTTTTTACACATTTGACACATTTTGTATGCCTCCTTGGCGAATCAACTGCAAGTGGCATGGGGAAAGAGGCATGCAGAACCTGAGGCTTCTAGACTCCTCCAAACGCTTCTAACACATGGTACTGCCTGTCGAGCCTTCACAATGCTTTACACCTCACTAAATCAGTATAGGGCGCTCCCATTAACGTCTTTCTGTGCTTATTGGGATGAAGAACTCTCAATCACTTTGACTGACAAGCAATGGGAACAGTGTCTGGGAGTCCCAAAAAATCATTTCAATAAATGCAAGGTTCAAGTACACCCGGTTTAATTATCTCCATCATACCTATCTTACGCCTCATAAGATAGCTAGGATATACCCTTGCTCCTCAGATACTTGTCCTCGGTGTGACGCCCCTGTGGCCACATTTAAGCATATGGTGTGGTCCTGCCCGAGAATAGCTATATACTGGATGGATATAGCTGACATATTGACGAAGGCCACAGACACAACATTGCAGGTGCAAGGCCTGCATTCCTACTAGGGATCACCCCACGCTCATCAAAACGCAAGACTGAATACATTTCTGGATTTGGCCCTTTTAGTCGCTAAGCGCAGACTGGCTATATGCTGGAAATCACGCTTGACTCCCTCCATCCCATTATGGCTTAAAGATTTGTGCAGAGCCCTTATCTCTTGGGGATCAGTGCCAGGCCGCCCAAGCGCACCTGATCCTCCTGATTGGTGGGCATATCTCACCGCCATTGAGGCTATTTTCTACTTTCTTTTTTATTGTTCTCGTTATTCAGTTGGTACTTCTTGGTAAGTAGGGCGCTGGGTGCAACTCCTACTCCAGTCTGTGAGTGCCAACAATTGTGTGAAGAGATACTGTAAACTGTATTACGGCTCCACTAGTAATTTGCACTGATGTAACTTGAAACAGTATGCTGAGCTGATGTGTTATACTGCTGTGTCTTATGGATACGTACATCGTACCTGTTGTATCTTAAAAAAAACAATAAAGAAATATCCCAAAAAATAATTATTAACACATTTTTATGTATCAGTATTCTTTTCTATGTTATTAATATTATTGTTGACTGATTTATAAAAATAAATTGTTTAATATATGTGTGAAAATGGTTAAGTTACGCTGGTGTTTTCTTTTGTTAAGGATTGTTGCTTAGTGTAGGTAAGTATTTTATAATACGCATTTTGCAGTTACTTCTAGGTAGCCTACTCCTTTGTTGTTAATTAAAATTCTAATTTAACTTGGTAGCATGTCGTACTTTTTACTGGTTTGTTTACTTATTTTACATTTAATTTGGCTTAGTAAGTGCTCTATCCTTAATTGTTGGTAGCTTTGTTCTTTTTTGAGGTGTTCAGTACATTTGTAGAGTGTAAGACGGATTCTCCCAAGTGTAGCTTGGAAGGCATTGCTCCATCCTTCTACTGCTTTGTTGGTTTTAGCTTGTTGAGCCATGGTGCTGACATAGACATTGTACCATGGTATTTGAAATGTGGGTTGCCATCTGTGTCCACAGTGGTACACTCTGCCAATCCAAGTGTCTTCTAAGTACTCCATTAGAGGACTTAGTTTTTGTTAGTTTTGTTGGTAAAATGTTTTCTGTAAGCATGTTGTAGGGGTTAGCTACCTTTGTTACTGAGACAAATGTTAATGCAATTAATTTCTTTATTTCAAAGGCAAACTGTGTTTGTCGCACATTCTACACAGATTTTTGGCGTGTCTCCAAATGCTTTGGTTGAAATGGTAATAACAGTCTTGTGTGGCTGTATGTGGGTATAGCGTAAGGGCCTGATTACCAGTTTGGCAGTCCCGTGGACCGCCGTACTGTCGGTGTCCATCCATGCAGGGAGAGCTTGGCGGTCCAACCACTGTATTACAAGTTAAGTGCATTGCCTTAGCGAGAACAGCGGCTGGACCACCATGACCTCCAGCAGACCGCTGACTGCCGGGTTCATGTTTGGGGAAAGGCAGCCGCCATAGAGCGGTGCAGGGCATTTGCACCACCATGCGTATAATGAGTTTCTTTTTCCACAAGCTGACCACGGCGGTCCGACCACCTGCTTCAAGGTGGTGGGCACAAAGGATTTGGGGTGCGCACTCTAGGCAGATTCTGACGTGGATCCTTTTCTCCAGGTCCCCCCTTCACAGCAGGATCTTCACCAATCCGACGCTGTGTAAGAGAGAGCCACAACGCTCAAAAGGGTGAGATGTGTGCACAAAGAAGCACAAAAGTGTAAGAGAGAGTCAAGAGGCTCAAAGGAGCAGAAAAGCGAGCGCAAAGAGGCACACAATGGTGCAGAGAAAGAGTCAAGAGGCTCAAAAGGATAAAAAAGCAAGCACAATAAGGCACAAAAGGGTGACAAGAGAGAGAGAGATAGTGAAGAGAGAGAAAGAGTGAGAAGAGAGCGAGCGATGAGTGCGGAAAGCGAGGCGGGAACCTCAAGGTGTCTAAGACTGGTACGCAAGGGCCCTGACCAGTCGGAGGACTGGTCCAGGCAAGTCAGTGCCTGGGCAAGTGAATATGCCCTTGGTCCGAAATTTTCACAGTAAGCAGATACACACATATATCTGCTCATAAGAAAATGGATTCACAAACGAATCGTATGACGTCTCTTACAAACCTTTATGAATTAACAGAAAGACCGAAGTTCTGGAGGAAACCTTCATTGCATAATTTCGGACTTTTTGTGCATGTCTCCTGACGTGTTCTGGAATGGTTATTTCCTTAATTTTTTTTTTTTTAGGTCTCGCCTACGCATGCGCTGCTTAGGAAAAAAGACCTTTTGCGATCGATTCGGCTTTTCAGCCAAAAACGTGCACGCGTTCCATTGCCTTCAATGGCAACGCGTGCACGTTTGGCGATTCACTTGCGGGAGCGAGCAGCTGGTGCCATATGGTAGCAATTATCGCTCCTGGCGCCGCTCGCTCACGCAAGTGAATAGCGCAGGCTCCCTCCTCTCCCCCCTCCCCCTGCTGCTGTGCGAGGCGCGCACGCTTGTTTTCAGTTTCATACTCCCACGTTCCATCCGTCTTCCCATGCCTTCACTCTCTCCTAATTAAAGATGTGCTCTTTTTATTCATCAATCAGTGTGGTTAATTCTTCACTCCAACGGAGAGCTGCCACCGAGGTGAGCCGGAGGGTGGGGGAGGGGGTGGAGGTGCGAGCTTGGTCTCCCCAGCACCTAGTAGAGGACCCCCATCCCCGCCTTCTCCGGAGAGGTTGTGGTGAGGGGCGCAGATGACAGGCTGGCCCCGGGCAGCGCCTCTTCCCACAGTGTAAACATGTTACAGCACTGTGCCTGCTCCCAGCACAGCAGCAGAAGCACTCAGATCTGTTTGCAAGCCGCTCTCCTGCTTCACGCACAGTTTTTGTTTTGGCCGAATTAATAGTTTGGGGATATTTTGGATCGAGACTTAGAAAATTGAAAGCGCCATGAACCATTAAATTATCATGCATACTGAGGCCAGGTGTGGCGCAGCGGTATGACTATGTGCTGAGCCTCGCATATAAAGTGGCAGGACTTCAGTAATGTATAAAATCTCACATTCCTTCCAAGTAATCGTACCCAGTGGACTTGTTTTCTGCGCACTCCTTTCTTTGTGTGACCCTCCTCGTCCTCATATGTACGGGCCAAATATGACCCTTTGGTCTCGCATGCAGCAAACATGTAGCGCCGTTACCCATCAAGGTGCCTATGTCGGCGAGTGGGTAGGTAAGTCATTTACTGCCACTTATTCTCATCATATACACAACCTGAGCATGCTAGCTTTTTTTTCAGTTTCCTACTCCCACGTTCCATCCGTCTTCCCATGCCTTCACTCTCTCCTAATTAAAGATGTGCTCTTTTTATTCATCAATCAGTGTGGTTAATTCTTGAGATGGCTTGGATGTGTTTCCAGGTTAGAACATTAGTGAGGTGTAAAGAACCTTTGGAGAATTGACATTACAGTTCGATTGTTGTTGTCGACCGCTACACGGAGGCCCTTTTCATGCACGGATACATTCGCAATCTGTGTAGCTGCGGGACTAGAGTGCCAAGAAAACCGGGTGTGTCAGTGTGTTTATGAGACTTTATCTTGCTTCTTAGGCCACACCTTAAAACGTATTTTTTTACACCGCAGTACTTGAACCCCAAAATCTTTTTTTCAAAAGTGTAGTGACGGTGGGTGTGGTGTGATTCAGTGCAGGGGAGGTTGCAGGACTGTCGTTAGTGAAATGTTTATCTACTGGGCCTTGATGTGCAGAGTGAAGGGCTAACAGGGGTCACCCGCTATCGGTAAAATGTATTTTATGCGAGTTTATAGGGGGATAAGTGGGTGATTCCAATTTTATTTATTCTATTTTTGTACAAAAAAAAAAAAATGCTTCAGCAGTGTCCGTCTTCGAGTTGATGTGTAGAAGCCAGGGTGAATATCAACTAGCCCCCCTGTGTAGAAGACAGTGGAGGATAGGAATCCGTTTATTTGCAGCCATCAGCTCTAAAAGGCCCACCACTCTTGAACCATACACTGTGTTTTTGTTATCCTGCGCGCGCCCCACCCAAAGCTGCTTGTTTTTAAAGCGCTTTGGCAGCGGGGGGCCGTTAAAGCTCAGATGTCTGGTGACCAAAATTAGGGACATGTGGATATTGACGTGTTGCCAGCAAGGGGCTCGGGATGGGCAGGCGGCACAGGGTGGGAGGTGTGGAGGATTCTGGGAACTCGCTTTGGCCTTATGTGGTACAGAGACCTTTTTGTTTCAAGGAGACATCTGATTTCGGGTTGTGTTTCGAAATTAGACACGCCATTTGCAAAGATCTTCCGCATGTTCCTGCGTCTAGAGAGGGATAGCGCTTGGATATTGGGCCTCTTAGCAAGCACTACCTACAATTAATCTACAGGATTGTCAATTATACGCCTACGGAACGGTCAGTGCCCTCTCCACGTCCTCTCCTAGACCGTCTGTCATTTAAAACCACATCAGACACCAGTCTGCTAAAGTCTAAAGAGAATCTGTAGTGCCTAGAGGACATTCAGTTGTACGGAATAATTCGTAATAATGGCAGATGTGCCAATCAACTAGTGCCGTGGGTTTACGCACCAAGTTCAAACTTATGTGAACTGCAGTTTACGGTCCCACCCTGATGAGATGCTCAGTGGGTTAATGCGCTTACTGTAGAGATGTTGGTCTAAAACCTCCAGGTTGTAGGTTTTAACCCATGCAATGCAGTCTCCACATTTGACAAGTCGGAAGTAGATAAAATGTATAACATTCAGCAAAGTCATAGCATCGCTTGCTGTACAGTGCTCTGAAGCGGCAAAAATGTGGTGACAGCAAGCATTATGAAAACAAGAAGGTACAAATACAGTTTTAGACCTTTTTTAAACGTTACATTGATGTTAATTTGTGCAGCATTTACGTTCACTTGCACTTCTGCCCATGTTTCTTTTGCTTGCTTACATATACATTTTTGACTGTGCATTTTCTTCCTCTTTTTCAGCTCTACTTCGTTTTTATGGCTATTTTGCCATTTTATGTTTTTTTTTTTTGTCTTTTAATTTTCCCCTCTTAACCTTTGGGCCTCTATCATTTCTGTTTTTTAAATTTCGCCAAACACACAGCTCTTAGCTGTCTGTAGGAGTAAAGGATCTTACCGATAACTTATAGTGAACTTACTGTTCATTGGCTTTATTGCCACTCTCATTTGCTTGCTTCTTCTATGACTTTCCTTTCTCTTTAGGTCGAGTCTCCTAGACAGCACTAGACATGGAGGGGCAGATTTACGTTCCTGGCGCATCCCTGCAAATCAGCAGGGATGCGCCAGAGACGATGCGTCACGCAAGTTTGCCCTTGCGCCACCGCAGATGCGCCGCATTTACAATGCGGTGCATCGTGGCGCAAGGATAAGCATATGCGTGACGCATCTGCCGGCGTAAGGTTGGCGCAGTGCTGAAGTTGTGTCGCAAGCGCGGCCCTAGCTTTTTTTTGTTTTGTTTCTGTTGCCCTCCGTGCCTCCTGCCTTCCTTCTGCCTTCCTTCCCTGTGCCAGCCAGTACACTGCTACCCTCGGTGCTGGGTCATTCTCTGCACTGCCGCCCTTCAAGCCCTGTGCCACTCACTCTGTGTACCGATGACACCACACCCTGCCCCACCTTCAGAACTTGGCGCTGCGACCATCTGCAGTTTGCACAACGCACGTCACAGCTTCTATCCCTGATACCTTCTTGGCCATTTTCAATGCTGCTGCACTTTTCATCCTGACAGGACTTGAAGAATAAGTTCCGGGCCCCAAAGGTTTGCTCAGAAGTCCACTGTCAACTCTGTAGAAGGTCGCGTTGCCAAATACCAACGCTGCGTACTCTTGATTCCACCTCCTATCTCGTTTACCCACCACCAGACACTCCCTGCCTCTGACTCTTGGTAGGTTCTTTTCAGGGCACAAGTCCTATAAAAAGAAGTGGGGGGACTGACGATATGCAAATGACCTCATGACGTCACGTGCTCAACGTGTGCCGGTGTCTGAAAATTACACCGGGACACGTTCAGCATATTTCTGTGGGGCCCAGCTTCTTGGCAGGGGAGACGGCGTCCATCCTGTGAAAAGAGTGGGGGGACGCCGTGTACCTGCGTGTACCCCCGACTCGAGCTATATCGCACTATAAGTCTATATGTATTTCATATCTCCTATCCCTCTCTTTCTCGATCTTCCTGATGCAGAACAAGTGCGTCTTCAATCAGCAAATAACCCCAGCCTCTGTTAAACACCCGGTCTCCGTCTCTTTCCCATGTAACATGATGTGCGCTAAGAATTGGTCTAGGGCTGATGTAAACCTAACTGAGCTATTGACTTCCTTCCCTATGACTCTCTTCCTATCTTCATAGACGCTGGTAGGTGAAAGGCTTTGCTTGGTGGCAGGGATCATGCTTGGAGGGATGGATTTATATTCAGGGACAGACAGGGAACCAAAAGCAGCCCTGTTAAAAATGATCAAATCAGCTTAGCTCCCTTCCTCCTCTCCTCTCCCCTCCTCCCCTCTCCCATCCCACTCTCTGTCCGTTTGTCTTTCCTCGCTCTTTTTCTTCTATCTTTCCTAAAGCACCAGCTGCTACAGCTCCAATTAACATGGGGGGTAGGGTGGTCTGGAGAAGATAGCAGAGGTGCCAGCAGCAGCCTCCTGCCTTTAAACACGAGCCTCCAAAGGCTCTGGCCGCCCAGGCGAATGCCCGGTTGAATAAATGGGCAGTCCGATGCGGTTTGTATGGTTCGGGAAGCATCTCCATTCTCTTTATATCTGTCATTGAATAAAGGATCTTTTATTGGTCGCAGATCGTCTGTGTTCTACTGGTAGGTCCCCGGCAAGGTTACAAAGGGGTGGGGGCAGGTTCACAGAGCAAGAGCTGCGATAGGCCGTAGCGCTAAAAATAGGCGGGCAAGTCAACCTAACACCTAGGTGCAGGCCAGGGGCGTGGTGACCGGCAGTCCGAGGCAATCACCCGGAAATGCGTTGTTTGGTTGGTGCGCGCTTTATCACGCTTTGGATGAGCAGGGCAGGGTGGACGGCATTTTGATAAAGCAGGGTGGACGGCGTCCACCCTGGAAAATAAGTGGGGGGACGCCGTCCACCCGCGTGGTACCCCCGACTCGTGCCCTGGTTCTTTTGCATCACTGCTTTCTTCATTCGTCACTGTTTTCCCATCTTTCTCCTCCACCTTCTGTCCCCCTTTAGCAGGGCACAAGTCCTAAACAAGCATTGGCATAGCCAATAGGTCTCGCCTTTGGGACCTTATAAGTGTTTAGCCATGAATCAGTTGGTGTTGTTGCACCAAGGATATTGTGCTGCATAACTAAATACTTATAAGGTCCCAAAAGCGAGACCTATTGGCTATGCCAATGCTTGTTTTAAATGTGCTCCTTATAGTGTCATGCAGTAAAAATAAAAGCGTGTAATGAAAAACAGAAATCTGAGGTTGTAACCCCAAATCCAGTGTTCGGTAAGTGATACCTTAACCATGATGTGGTGTTCTGATAGTTGTGTTGTTTGCTCTTTGCTCTTGTGTGCGGTAATCACTTCTTTGCATTTTTTGCTGATGTTACTTTTTTCGATTAGTTAGTTGCTCACACTTTGCCTACAGCCATGGTCAAGTGGATGCAATATTTGTCATATAAATGTTTTCTAAAATTAGTAAGCACATTTAAAACTACGTGGAAAGCCAGGAGAACGAATAATTATGGTTAGCTCATAAAATGAGTGATTGTAACAAGTTAACTGCAGTTGCTGTTTTGATGATCCATGAACTTAAATGTGAAGGAATAGCACACTCTAGTGGTGGGAAGCCTTATTTCATCGCATGTGCAAAACTTTGGAATTGTGGGCTTCTTTATGAGAGGCTTGCACCGCCGGAGTGTTACTTTGTTGATGCTCTGGTAGAGCAAGCCTCTCAATCATATCTATGAGACGACGCAAAGCCACTCTGCTGGGCTTTGCATGGCCTCATGGATATGGAGTAATACAAAGGAGTATATGTCGCTGCCTTGCCTTACTCTGCGTCAAGGAGGCGTTCCATGGGCGTTACAGTGGGTTTTCCCACGCAACACCCAGTCCTGCCAAGTATCACGCATCACGCGTGACACTAACGCATTTCAGTGTGGTGTTCCGCATCACCGCACTGAAATGCTTTGTCGCGCATTTTTAATGCCACTGTGAAAATGCCACTGAAACTTGTACCGCGCCGGTGCTAGCGCGCCGGCCCTGCTGCTCCAGACGTTGCTGCAGAGCTGCTGGCAGTGGCTCATAAACAGTTAAGGAAGTTGTGCTGCTCCTCAGCTCTGGCTGCAGTGCTACAATGTTACATTTATCTGGCTGCATTCATTAGTTTCTGTGTCGCCCACGGCGCCGCCGGCAGGCTGTCTTCTGAGTCCTGTCCAGCCCTGTCACTCTGCCAATTAAACACCCGGGGCTGGCCTGCCCGTAAATCCGGATGTGACCTCACGCAGGAAGTGAGATCGCCAGAGAAGAAGCGGCGGGGGATTCGTAATGCGCTTGCCGGGGCGCTGCAGTGCTGCCTCAGTCTCAGCTGCTGCTGGCTGCGCATAAATTAATAATTATACAGACCGAGAATAAATCATTCTGAACTGTGTGCCGTGCGAGACTCGAAACCGGTTCCCCCGTTCCAAGGTAGGCAGCTCTACGTGTTACACCACAGAGACCTCTTCCCTTTTCTGCTAGGTTTCCGTGGAGGCATTCCTCTGGAGAGAAGACTGCATGGCACAAATTCCCCTAGCCTTAGGTAACCAATTGTTGCTCGTCCGCAATATTAAACGGGTTTACCAGTGAAAGCTAGAGAACGTCCCAAGAAATAAAATGCTACGGGTGTTTTTTAGATTTTCCCCGCCTTTAAAATCAAAAAGGGTACTACCGTATGATGGATTGTTTATTCCGTGGAAAGAATTTACTCCAGGCCGGTTCTTGTTTCCCACCATGTCATCAATATGCAGATTAGTATTGCCTCTTCCGCAGGTTGGTCTGGGAGTTCTCCGTTGTGGGAGCAAGTTCCCGTGCTCGGAAACTGTCTAACTTCCTTTACTCATAGGAGGCAAACATCCATCCTGGAGGTAAACTTTCCCTCGGACTGAGTTCACTTAAGGCCAGCGCGACAGGAAAACAAGGGTCGGTAAAAAAGACACTTAAACCGTCACTGAAATGTTCTGCGCTTTACTACGCAAAAGATGACAAAACCTTTATGTCTTTTTTAATATTATAATAATATTGCTCGCTCTTTGTAGATTAGTTGATCTCTGTTGCACTACTATGAAGGTTACTGACAACCAGTAACACCGTTAAATGTGTCGGTTGCCGTTTTGTTATTCGTCACTGTTTTCCCTTCAGTTTTTTTATCACCACAATTGGGCGACATGTGGCGGTTATACTGCAATTTATGTGATTTAATAATTAAGGATGCTACAGCTCATCCACTTTTAAACGTGTCTCGTCATTCAAGAGACTTTTATTTTTACAGGCACGTGCTTTTTCCATTTAATGGTAGGAAAAGCTGTGGTAAGAATGAGCCGCCACATCTCTAGTGCAGCTAAACTGATTATAGGGTCATGATCGCTGAAGGGAATAATCTGGAAGAGGAAAGGAAAATCAAACCATCCTTGTTGACCCTTGAACGAGACTTGCTTTTTCCAGACGTCACAATTAGGTCATTATTCTGTGCTTTTGCTAGTATTTAAAGAATGATTGTAGTCTTTATGTTAAGATAGCGACATTTTCTAAACGTTGTGATTGTAGCTGTTGATATGTATTTTGATGAAGGTAATACTACTACGGGGGGGGGGGGGTTCGTTTGTATGAAGGTGGTTCTACTTAGCCAGCGCTGGGCCCTGTTTATTGCAGTTTCTATGCCCTGCAGGTGAACATCTTCAAAGGATGGTGGGGCTTGGAAATGGCCTGTTGTCCTCTGCGGAAGGGAGGGATACACAGAGCACATAACCATCTACTGTACAATGAGAGGCTATATCGTGCCATGACTGAGTGACCTTCCATTTCTGGTGCTTTGCAGCTTTGTGCCATTTCTGGTGTTTTAAGATCTTCTTAGAGTTTCTTGTTTCTCAAATGGATGTTATTTCTGATATTTATATGTTTCGATCGTCTTCATTTCGCTCGCAATAAAGTGTCACTCATAGTCGTTGAAATGTCACTCATAATTACACTGAAATTATAAAAATGTCACACATGGCAATCTGAAACCTTGGCAGCTATGAACACCCATGGATTTTGACACTGCCCACATTTACTTAATCACGTAAACCTGGGGCAGCACCAAACCCTTACGCTTCCCCAAAGTAGGCGTAACAAGGAGAAATATTTTTATTTCTCCTCGTTTTTTCCTCTTTCCATATTTGCTGCATTCTGCAGCACACATGGAAAGAGGAAAACGTGTCTCAGGATTGTTTTTGTGCAGGAAGGTGCCCTTTCCTGCACAAAAACAACCCTGTCTGCAATGGAGGCACCCTTGCACCATGGTGCAAGGGTGCCTACGTTGACGCTAGTCAGCAAATTGTGCGCCAGCGCGGGGGGAAAGGACAGGAATGTACCATATTTCATAAATACGGTGCATTCCTGCCCTTTCACATTGGCGTAGGGCAGCGCAGCAAAAAGACTTGCGGCGCTGCCCTATGCCAATTCCTCGTAAATGAGGCCCTGTGTTTTTACCTTTTATATACAGGTACACATTTACTATGTTTTGGCGCAATGTAGCACAGCAACCAAAATTCAGCCCTACCAAGTGCCACACATCTCAAGTCAAACTAAGGGGCATATTTATAAGAGGGTTGCTTCGCGTTTGCACCATGCAATGTGGTACATGCGCGACGCAAACCTCTAAGACAAATTTATGAAGCCACACAAAGCCACTTTGCGTGGCTCTGAGTGGCTTCATAAATATGGAGTAGCGCAAGGCAGCGCAAAACGCTGTGTTGCACAACTCTGCCCTAGGTAAGCGTTCCATGGGCGTTATGTGGGTGTTTCCACACACCTTCCATGGACACCTTCCCAAAATCTTACGCCCTTTCAAGGAAGGCGTTACTTCCTCTTTCTATGTGGGCTGCATTCTGCAGCCCACAGATAGCGGAATATACCTCCCGGGATTTTTTGGGGAGTAGGAAGTTGTCCCTTCCTGCACAAAAACAATCCTGCCTACAACACAGGCACCCTTGCACCATGGTACAAGGGTGCCTGCTTTGCCGCTAGGCTGCCTAATGTGTGCCAGCGCAGGGGGAAAAGGCAGAAATGCGCTATATTCCCCTAAATATTGCGCATTCCTGCCCTTTCCCTATGGAAGAAAATACCTACTTTCTAAAAGTGGCATTTTCAAACACACTCTTTAAAAAACATCTTTACTTTAAGATGTGTTAATACATTCTGAGTTCAGAGAGCCTAAACTTTATTCCTCTATCTTGTCCCAATGGGAAGTTATACTTGTAAGATGTTACAAAGTATCTCCCATGTTATCCTAATGGGCAGATAGCCTTTCAATAGTGAAAAACGAAATTGACAGTATTTCCCACACACCAGTACATGTCCTACCTTTCACACACAGTGCACCCTGCCCATGTGGGTACCTTGGGCCTACCTGAGGGGTGCCTTACATGTAAGAAAAGGGAAGGTTAGGGCTTGGCAAGTGGATGCACTTGCCAGTTTGACATGGCAGTGTAAAACTTCGCGCAGACACTGCAGGGGCAGGTCTCAGATACCTTTTTTAGGGCTACTCATGTGGGTGGCACAACCAGTGCTGCAGGCCCACTAGTGGCATTTGATTTACAGTCCCTGGCACACTCAGTGCACTTTACTAGGGGTTTACCAGTAAATCAAATACGCCAATAATGGATAACCAATCACAATAGTTATTTATACAGGGAGCACTTGCACTTTGACACTGATCAGCAGTGGCAAAGTGCCCAAAGCATCTAAGCCCGCAAAAACGAAATCCAGCACAGCATAAAAAATACAGGAGGTAGAGGCAAGAAGTCAGGGGAAACCACGCCAAAGATGCCAAGTCTAACAGTATTTAAAAAGTAGGACATATACTTTAGTTTTATATGTCCTGGTAGTGAAAAAGTCTATGTCCTGGTAGTGAAAAAGGTTTTTTTACTACTGCAAGGCCTATATCTCTGATAGGATAAAATTGGGATTACCTTATTACATTTTATAAGTGTCATTTCTAAACTGGTTCATGTTTGGTGTCTCTGGAATCCTAATGTAAAATCCTAACTTATGGTGAAGTTGGATTTTAAATTACAACTCTGAAAATGCCACTTTTATAAAGTTAGCAATTTGTTGCCTGCAGCCTGAAAAAGTTGGCAGTTGGGCATTGTGTATTCCACCTAGACAGCCACACACAATGGGAGCTTAAGTGTGACTGAGTGGGCCATCCTGACAGGATGGGAGGGAGGAGCTGAACCCAGCCTCACTTACACCTGAATGGGCTAAGTCCTGTCCCCACAAAAAGGGCTGCATACCCTCTGTAATTAGTCTGAAGCCAGAGCTGGCCGGGCAGGGCATCTATGCACTTCAAAGGCATACCTCTGGAAGTTTCTCCCCATTTCAAAGGCACAACTGTGTATAAAATAAGGACCTCGTACACTACCACTTCAGTACACTTCTGGACCTGTGAATACTCTGCCAGGAAGAAGGACTGCTGTGCTGCTGAAATGGCTGCCACTCTGCTGGAGTGCTACTCTACTTGATTCCTGCTCTGCTGGCCTGCTGCCCTCTTACCTGTTTGAGAAGGACTGGGCCTGCATCTCTTGAACCAAGAACCCAGAACCCAAAGTGACTCCAAGGGCTAGTTGGCTGGACTCCTAATCTGAAGCCTCAGGAACACCACAGGCATCCAACAACCTTGCATCTGGACTCTGCCATCTGTGAGTCTACCCTGCCAAGTCGTGCCACCCCAGGCCTGGACATTGGAGTGGACCTATGGTGCTTTCCAGCAGAACTGAGGCATATTTTCTGCTGAGTGGCGCATCCTCCAGCTGAACAGACACTTCTCCTCAGCTGAGTGGCAAATCCTCAAGCAGAACCGATGCTTCGCTGCTGCTGCATGGATTGGGCCCGGCGCAGAAGGTCCGCTTCATCCTTGCATCATCGGAACCGACGCATTGCAAAGGGTGTGGTGCATCTGTGACCCAGGTCCATGCATCCCTAATCAATGGCAGCTCAACGACGCCGGCCTCCACATCGAAGCCTCACAGCTCATCATAACCTACACATCGCCTAGGCTGTGCGCAACATGCTCTATGCTTGGACTTCGCATCGCAAGCCCTGTCGACGGAATCCTCGATGATAACGCACAGCAGCTACGTTGCCTCTTGAAACCGACGCATCACTTTGACTGCGCAATGATTCTTCACCTTGGATCCACACAGCACTCCGCAACCAGGATTAAGGTACTTTGTTCAACGGGCCAAACCTGGTCCCTGTGGCCTGCCGGCACACCATCACAGTCAATCTGAACTTGCGACTTGGTCCTGGTCCGGCACAACCAGATATCACTTGTTGGCGCTTTGTGCTTTTAGGCACTAGTTTACCCTAAAACTTTATGATTCAATATCTCCGGTTTCCCTGATTAAATGTTTTGTTGTTTTGGTCTTGTTTTATTTTTTTAAGTCTACTCTTTTTTCTAACCTGGTGTGGGATTCTTTTGTGTGGTGTTTTCACTGTTTTACTGTTTGAGGTGTTGCACAATTATTTTACACATTGCCTCTAAGTTAAGCCTGACGGCTCTGTGCCAAGCTACCTGTGAGTGAGCACAGGTTAATTTGGGGTTTGCTTGTGCTTTGCCCTGACTAGGATTTTAGTCGCTGCTTGACAAGGCCTCACACCCGAGTCAACCAACTACCTTATTTCTAACAAGGGAAGAATTCTTTATTTGGAGAAACATTTCTTTCCAAATCGAGCTAAATGTCTGTGAGCTGGAGGTGCTGGAGTGTCACTCTGAAGGTGGAGCAATAAACATGAAGCATAACATTGCCAAAATGTAGCCTGGCTGAGTGTGTTACAATGACATGCATCTACCTTGCACCTTTGACAACACACATCATAATGTTGGTCTATTAAACATTTTATTTCTGACACTCGCTGGCTTTGGATTGGATTGAATGCCAGGGAGTTCTTGCACTGTTTCAGGTTAGAATTTATCTGTGCTTTCAGAATCTGATAGATGGGATATCAATTCTTTGGATGTAGCACAAGGGCCCCTGGTGGTGGTGTGCTGTTTTTGATGGATATTAATGCTATGATTTAAGCCTGTTTTAAGCAACCATAGTATATATCTGATGTAACGCAAACTTAATAAGCTATAGCACTAGCACCAAGACTTTTTTTATATTGCTTAACGTGTACTGTCCTTGCATAAACACTGCAGAAGAGGTGCACTGCTTCCATCTGCTAACTTGTGAAATTCATATCGCTGGTAGGAGCATTAATTCTGCTCTCAACTCATGAGAACGTATCATTCAAACTGTCCCACATAAAGTATTGGAATGTCACATATAAACCCTCTGACACCATGGAAATGTCACACATGAGCAATCTCAAAACCTGACAGCTATGTAAGTTGCATTAAGGGAGAGAGAAAAACACCACATATGCAAAGTTGGAAAAATGTGGAGACTTTTAAAAGTTGATCCACTGTTATTCCTGCCTCGAAGAGCCATCATTTATTTGCCGCCCATCCCCATCTACAAATGTTTATAGATAGTGCTTTTTGTCAAAACATGGTGGGGTTGCATGGGAATGCCCATGTACCACCCTTGGTACACCTCTTTCATGAGAAGTAGCACATAGTGCTCCTTTGCATTACTTTAGGCAACTTTCTAACACAAATTATGATTTGTGTTGGTAAGTAAATCCCACAACACTTTACACCATGTTTGAAGCACTTTTATGATGCAGACCTGGCACAAAGAGTTAGTAAACATGGCCATAGTACTTCAGAAAGTCACAGTGATTGGCCGGTACAGTAGCTGAACCGTTATTGAAATTAACTGAAATGTATAAAGCGCAGAAATACCTTAAGGTGTCAAGGCGCTAAAAAGACCATAAACAATTCTTCCAAGGAACAGACAGCATGGCTGTAAAGAAACCTCCAAAAACATACTTAATGAGAAAAGAGCCAGGTTTTCAGGCTCTTTCTGAAATATAAGTGGTTATCAAGTTCTGAAATATGGCATGGAAGAGAATTCCAGAGTTTAGCAGTCGTAAGGACAAAATATCTACCTCCCCAACTAGCTCTGTGAGATCTAGGTATAATTTTTTTCCCCCTCTGGACAGAGTTTAGTGGTCTGACTGGATGATACCACTGTAATTTGGATGGGAAGAAATGTGATCCCTGTCCATGCAGAGCATGATGCGCAATACAGAGAGCTTTAAAGTAAATTCTTTGCCTAACTGGGATCCACTGCAGGTTTTTCAGCTCCTCGGATACTGATATAAATTTAGGGATATCCAGAATGAGGTGAGCAACAGCATTTTGTACAATTTGTAATTTGATTAGGGACCTCTTCTAAATGTTGAGGAATAAGGCATTGCAATAATCCAACCTGGAGGAGATTAAAGCAACAATGATTTTCCTAGCGGACTCCAGAATAAAAAGAAAGATTTTCTTAAGGGAGCAGGTGATGTTAAAACAGAAAGAAACCAGACGACTGACATGAGTGTCGAAAGCAAAATGTTCTTCAAACATCAACCCCAAATTTTTGGCTCCCTTAGTAGGAACAGGAGGAGAACCTAACACAGAGGGCCACCAGTTATGAGACCAAACCGTGGAGAGGAAACCAAAAAAGAGAATCTCCTCTTTATCACCATTAAGTTTTAAAGAATTATCCTTCATCCACTTACTGATTGCCAACATACAATTGTTGACATTTTGAGCCACAGAAATGATGTTATCCGTAAACGTAACAAAGATCTGGGTATCAAATGCGTAGGATAATACGCTGAGGCCGAACAATTGGATGAGCTTGGCCAGACGTGAAACATACAGAACAAATAAGGTTGGACTAATGGTCTAGCCCTGAGGCCCCCCACAGGGAAGAAAAAACGGTTTGGAAGTAAACTGTCCCAATCTGACGCTAGTTATTTCAGATAGAAAAGAACTGAGTAGATTCAAGGTTTTACCCTTGATCCCCATCTGAGAAAGACGAGATGTTGGGAGTGAGGGAGACACTGTATCAAGGCTGCCGACATATCAAACAATATGAGTACCCAAGCCTCTCCCACATCTACAGTTATTCTGATATTACCGACCACTGCCACAGATTCAGTGCTGTGCCCGCTCCTAAATCCAGTTTGAGACTTGTCTAGAAGTTCATAATGATTGACCACAGCCATCATCCAATTTATGTTTTTTCCTTCAGCCAGCAACTTCTGCTTGTCAATGATGATCTGCAAATCTCTAGTTCACCCTCAGAAAAATGGTCCACGGGCAGAAAATATTCGAGCTCATACTTCTGGCATAAAGATTGCTCCAAACCTGCTAAGTACTGAGCACCTGTGAAGAGAGACAAGCAATGGCAGTCAGTAGTCTCTGCTTTTAAAGGCCTTTCTGTTCCCTTTGCCGATGTTTTATTTCCAACTACATTAGTGTGATGCATCAAAACCCATGCATGCACGTGTCAAAATCCATGTCCCATTACGGATGTCAATGTTGGAATGGGGTTTCTATTAAAGGAAACCCCTTCCAAGAAGACCACCATTGAGAAAATGTTTGTCGTTACATGTGCACATGCATGCTTTGTGATGCATGTGCATGCATTCATCATTTCTCAGGAGTGCACATGCAAGTGAGGCTGGTGACAGTTTTTAATCTACCTCTCTAATTTGGTCGACAGCCATTTTAAACTGGCTTATTAAAATGGAAATGGTAGACCTGGCATCCTTTTTGCCTTCAGACCTCCTGTTTTTGCTGACTTTTTTTTGCTGGTCTTAGGAATCTGCACACTTTAGCACTGCTGACCAGTGTTAAGTTGCTTGTGCTCTCTCCTTCAAATGCGGTAACATTGGCTTATCCACAATTGGCATATTTAATTTACTTATATGTCCCTAGTAATGTGCACTACCTGTGCCCAGGGCCTATAATTCAATGTTAATAGAGGGGTCTGCAGCACTGGTTACGCCAACCACTTAAGTAGCCCTTTAAACATGTTTCAGACCTGCCATTGCAGAGCCTGTATGTGCAGTTCTAAACTGCAATGTCGACTTGACAATTTAAACCTCATGCCAGGCCCAAATCGTACTAGGGTAGGCCCTGGACAGCCCAGATGGCAGGGTATCATGTATTTAAAAAGCAGAACATGCACTTTTAAATTTTACATGTCTTGGTAGTGACGCTTGTTTGCGCCATTTGCTTTTTGGCGCTATTTTACCATAAAACTTTGAAATTCAATATCTCAGGTTTCCCTGTCATTCTGGTCTTGTTTTATCTATTGAAAATCACTCTATTTTTCTAAACCTGGTGTGGGATCTTTTTGTGTGGTGTTTTCACTGTTTTTACTGTTTGAAGTGTTGAACAAATACTTTACACATTGCCTTCAAGTTAAACCTGACTGCTCTATGCCAAGCTACCAGAGGGTGAGCACAGGTAAATTTGGGGTCTGCTTGTGTCTTACCCTGACTAGGATTGGGGTTGCTGCTCGACCAGGGTTCACACCCCAGTCAACCAACAACCCAATTTCTAACATTGATGATCAGCGGGGGATAGGAATTGTGTTTGTGCAGTGCCATAGAGTAATTTGGTGTACACTACCATCCAATACCTAAGACCAATTCGAGTAAATTCTCGCTGGTTGGCCTTTTTGCTTTTTTCAAATGTATTCTCTCTCTACCTGATAGTTGTGTCTGTGACCTCACCTGTAAAGATGGAGTTTGAGCTGGCCAACCTGGAGAGTTTCACCATGGCCCAGCACAAGGATTTTTGTCAGGAGTGGGGGTTGCCCGCTAAAAGAGGCACTAAGAAAGCACAGCTCCAGAAAGCTTTAAGGGCATGGGCCGATGCCCATCAATTCCCAACCATAGCAGATGACCAGGAGGATAAGGAGGATGAGGAAGGGTCAGAGGAAGACCCACAGGGGGTATTGGACTGGGGCCTGTTGAGGAGGGGGGTAACGTCCTCCCAGAATTGTAGATCTCTTCACATGTAGAGAGCAGTGTGTCCTCCCACAACCTATCACCAGAGGAGCTGGTGGAGATTGAGTACAAACTGGAAATGGCCAAGCTTTATATGGAAGAAAAGAAGCTGGCCATGGAGGCAGAGCAAAAGAAACTGCCCTGGAAACAGAGCAAAAGGAACTGGCCCTGAAAACAGAGCAAAAGAAATTGGCTATGGAGGAGAGAATTACTTTGGAACGTTTGGCTCATGAGACGAGCCATAAGGAGTGGTCCTTCAAGGTCAGACAGGCTGAGTCCATCAGTGATGGTGGCAACATTTTCCTCTGTAGACAGAAGGGTCCACATTCCTAAAGGTCAGGTGCCTGACGTTGCTGTGGGAGATGCTATCAATAAGTGGTTTGAGGCGTAGGAGATTGCCTTAAAGATGAACAAGATCCCTGAGGAGGATTGGGGGGCAGTTGGTGGAGGCATATACCTAGCAAGGGGAGGGACATCCTACTGGCCCTAGAAAAGTAGGACAGAATGAGGTATCACCTGATGAAGGAAGCCCATATCAGAAAGTATGGTCTGACCCCACAAAAGTATAGGGACAGTAGATGCCCCAGAAGTCCTGAGTGTATTCCTTTTGCAAGGCACTGGATGGATGGGTGAAGGGCAGTGTAGTGAATGATTACAAAGGGCTGTATGATGTGTTTGTCAGACAGCACATGTTCAGTAATTGTTTTCCAGAACTGTACCAGCACTGGTTGATAGTAAGTACACTGACCCCAGGGAACTTGCTAAGGAGTCCGACTGTTGGCTCAGCACCAGGGTCCATAAGAACGTATCTGGGGGGGTATAAGGGTGGGCAGGATCCCCATCAGAAGATGGAGGGGGAATACAAATAAAAGCAAGGAGTTCCTCGGGTTAGGACTCCCATCACCCAACCGAAAAGATAAAGTAGGTCTACAGGGAAGGCAACCCCTAAGTGCTATGAGTGCCAACAAGAAGGACAGACACTTAAAGAGGGATGCCAAGTGTCCCATGCGGGCACAGCCCCCCACCAGTGTGCAGTCAGTGGGGTTGGCTAGTGTAGTGCTTGGGAAGGAGATTGTCCCAAATAGTGTGGGGGACAGTGGAGGTTACCCTAGTGTCCTCCCCATGCCTAGTAATACTAGGAAATACAGGCAGTGGGTCACCATCAATGGGCAGAGGGTGAAGTCTCTGAGATACACTGGAGCCACCGTGACAATCTGGTGATAGCAGAGCAGGTAGTCCCTAATGTGTTTCATCAAGTTGTTGCAGCTGAAAACCGTGCTCCAGTGGCTCTGGTTCCCTTTGAAGGAGGGGGGAGGGGTCCCAGGTTCCTTCAGGGTAGCTGTGAGTCCATCAGTGCCTGCGGATTGTCTGCTTGGCAATGACCTGGAGCATACCGCCTGGAAGGAGGTGGAGCTCAGGTCCCACTTGGAGATGTTAGGCTTGCCTGAGTGGGTGTGCCTTACCACGCGGCACATGGCAGCTGAAAGGTAGTCAGGAGGACAGGATCCTGGAAGAATGGCCCGGGTTCATGTCAAGAAGAGGAAGGGCAAGTGGTGAGGGAAACCCACTCCTGAGACGCCCACGGTCCGGGAGAAGGCTGATCCTGAGGGGCACACCCCGAGACCTACAGGGGAGAATATGGCTGAACTGGGGAGCCTGCCTGAGCTGGCCAACTGGCAGCAGGAAGGGGGTATCACCAGGGAGGAGTTCTGCAAGGCGCAGAAGGAATACCCTACGCTTGTGAGTCTAGAGCAGCAGGCCGAGACCCAGGCAGCTAGTGACACCTCTAGTAATCAACTGATTTATTGGGAGAATGGTATCTTGTATAGTGAGTCTAAGGTCCCTTAGTCTGGTTCAGCCTGTGTGTTGGTGGTCCCCCAGTGCTACAGGGCCTTCGTACTGGGGTTGGCTCATGATGTACCCCTGACAGGTCATTTGGAGCAACACAAGACCTTTGACAGGCTTGTTACCCACTTTTACTGACCTCAAATGAGAAAGGCCTCAGATGGGTTCTGCAGGCCCTGTCCTGTATGCTAGGCCAGTGGCAAGTCAGGGGGGAAGTGCAAGGTCCTCCTGCAACCATTTCTGGTCACTGGCATTCCCTCTGAAACAGTGGACATCAACATCATTGGGCCTCTGAAACCCAAAACAGCCATGGGCAATGGGTTTGTCCTGGTCTTGGTGGACCATGCCACCCGGTACCGGGAGGCTATCCCTTTAAAGAATGTGACTGTACCTGCAGTGCCCAGGGCACTGATGGGGATCTTTAACCATGTGGGCTTCCCCAAGGAGATTGTATCCGACCGTGGTACCAACTTCATGTCAGTGTACATGAAGGCCATGTGGAAGGAGTGTGGGGTAACCTACACGTTCTCCACTCCTTACCACCACAAACCAATAGGCTTGTTGAAATGTTCAACAGGACCCTAAAGGGTATGATTATACACCTGCCAGAGCCCATGAGGCGAAAGTGGGACATCCTCCTGCCATGCCTTTTGTATGCTTACAAGGAGGTACCGCAGAAGTGGGTTGGCTTTAGCCCCTTTGAACTTCTGTATGGGCACCCTGTGAGAAGACTTATCAGTTTGATGAAGAAGGGCTGGGAGCAAGCTCACGGAAAGGCCCCCAAAGATGTTGTCAGCTACATTCTGGCACTCTGCAACCACACAGCGTGCTTATGGAAGCTGGCCCAGGAGTATCCGAAAGCTGGTCAGGAGGCCATGAATCGGCGTTATGACCAGAATGTCACTCTGGTCGAGTTTCCGCCTGGTCAAAACGTGTGGGTGATGGAGCCAGTGGAACTCAGAGCCCTGCAAGACTACTGGTCTGGGCCTTATGAGGTTATGGAATGCAAGAGTGATGTCATCTACTTGGTGGCCCTCAAGACCCACAGGAACCCTTTGAGGGTCCTTCATGTCAATCGCCTCAAGCCCCACTTTGAGAGGTCTGAGCTAACAATACTCCTAGGCACTGATAATGGGATGGAAGAGGAGAGTAAACCTCTCCCCGGCCTCCTTTCTTCAAGGAGCAGGATGGGTGAATGGAGGGTGTCAGCCTCTCCACCACACTGACCCTAGAACAACAGACAGACTGCTGTCAGTTGCTGGGGAAGTTTGCCTCTCTATTCTTCCTTGCCCCAGGACTCACTACATGGTGTACCCATGATATTGATACTGGGGACAGCATGCCGGTGAAGAATAAAATGTACATGTTGTCTGATGAGGTGAGAACCAGCATTAAGGAGGAGGTCTCCAAGACGCAGGTGTTAGGGGTTATTGGGCCCTCGCACAGCCCTTGGTCGAGCCCAGTGGTGTTGTTTCTCACGGCTGCCCCTCCAGGTGTCACACCTGAACTTAGGTTCTGTGTGGACTACCGTGAGCTCAATGCAGTCGCCAAGCCTGATGCACACCCCATCCCCCAATCTAATGACCTCATAGATCGGCTAGGAGCTGCCAAGTTCCTCAACACGTTTGTCTTAACATTTGGGTACTTGCAGATTGCCTTGACTGCATGGGCCAAGGAGAGGTCTGCGTTCTCTACCCCAGAAGGACACTTGCAGTTCCGGGTAATGCCCTTTGGGTTGAAGAATGCCCCTGCCACCTTCCAGAGGTTGGTCAACCAGGTCGTGGCTGGGTTGGAGAACTTCAGTGCCACCTAGCTAGACGACATTGCGGTCTTCAGTTCTAGCTGGGAAGACCACCTGTGCCACCTTTAGGAAGTGCTTCATGCTCTGCAGAGGGCTGGCCTGACTATCAATGCCTGTAAGTGCCAGATAGGGCAGGGTTCAGTGGTCTACTTAGCTCACCAAATGGGAGGAGGCAAAGTGCAGCCCCTCCAGGCCAAAATTAAAACCATTCTGGCTTGGGAACCCCCCAAGACCCAGACAAAGGGGAGAGCCTTCTTATGCCTCACTGGCAATTGCAGGAGATTTGTCAAGGGGTATTGCACCATTGTTGCCCCCTTTACAGAGCTGACTTTCAAGAAGCAGCCACATCAGGTGATGGGGACAGAGGTGTTCTATTAAGCTTTTGACACCCCGAAGAAAGTCCATGTGCATAGCATCCATGCTGAAAGCCCCTGACTTCTCCCAATAATTCATTGTACAGACAGACACCTCAAAGAATGGCATAGGGGCCGTGCTTTCATAGCTAAACGAAGAGGGCCTGGATCAAACTGTAGCCTTTATTAGTAGGAGGTTACTTCCCAGGGAATAGAGGTGGAGTGCAATAGAGAGGGAAGCCTTTGCAGTGGTATGGACACTGAAAAAGCTGAGATGATACTTGTTTGGTGCTCACTTCTGAGTTCAGACATACCACAGACCCCTGAGATGGCAGATCAGGGGTGAGAATCCCAAACTATTGAGGTGGTACCTCTCTGTACAGGAAATGGACTTGATGATGAAACGCTGTCCTGGAACAGACCATGCCAATGCTAATGGTCTCTCCAGGTTCTTCCGCCTTAGTGAGCAGACCTCCCAAGAGTTGGGTAGCTCTTCCCACTGGGGGGGGACACATGTTAGACCTGGCATCCTTGGTGTGGTTTGCCCTAACCTTTTGCCTTCAGCATACTTCAAAAGCATGTCTCTAGATGTTTCTCCCCACTTTAAAGGCACAACTGTGTATAACAGAAGGACCTCAGACACCACCACACTAGGACACTTCTGAACCTGTGGAAACTCTACCAGGAAGAAGGACTGCTGTGCTGCTGCAAGGACTGCCACTCTGCTTGGTTTCTACCTTCTCTGCTGTGCTGACCTTCTGCCTGCTGCCCTCTTGTCTGCGTGAGAAGGACTTGACCTGCATCTCTTGGACCCGGAGTGACTCCAGAGGCTAGTTTGCCGGCCTCCTGATCTGAAGCCTCAGGGACGTAACAAGCTTCCAACAGCCTTGCATCTGCACCTGGACTCTGCCATCTGTGAGTCTACCCTACCAAGTGGTGACACCCCTGTCCTGGACCCTTGGAAGTGGGACTAAGGTGCTTCACAGCAGGACTGACGCATCTACTCTGCTGAGCAGCGCATCTTCCTGCTGAACTAATGCATCGCCTTGGCTGAGCGGGGAATCCTTTAGCTGAACCAATGCATTTCCTCGGCTGAGCGGAGCATCCTCGAGCAGAACCGATGCATTGCTGCTGCTGCATGGATTGGGCCCAGGGCAGAAGGTCCCCATTATCCTCTCATCATCGGAACTGGCGCATCTCCAATGGTGCGGCGCATCTCCAACCCAGGTCCTCACATCCCTTGTCGACGGCAGCTCTATGACCAAGATGGCCCCCCGTCTCAGCATCGCAGCTTATTGGAACCAATGTATCGCCTCTCCTGCACCTCACATCCTCGAAGCCAGGACTTCACATCGAAAGCCCTGTTGATGGGAAACTTTTCCGCCTCCCAGAACTGACGCATTGCTTTGACTGCACAACGCTTCTTTGCCTCGGATTCATGCAATGCTCCACAGCCAGGATTAAAGTTGCTTACTTCAGCGGGCCTAACCTGGTCCCTGCAGCTGGCCCGTGCTCCATTGTAATCGGCCTGAACTTGTGATTCCGTCCCAGTAGGCCCGACCAGATAGCCCTTTATGGCGCCTTGTACTTTTTGGATCTATTTTCCCTTAAAACTTTTAAATTCAATATCTCAGTTTCCCAAATTGGACTTTTGTATTTTTGGTCTTGATCTATTTATTAAAAACCACTCTATTTTTCTAAACCTGGTGTGTAATCTTTTTGTGTGATGTTTTCACTGTTTTTACTGTTTGAAGTGTTGCACAGATACTGTACACATTGCCGTCAAGTTAAGCCTGACTTCTCTATGCCAAACTACCAGAGGGAGAGCACAGGTTAATTTGGGATTTTCTTGTGCCTTACCTTGCCAAGGATTTTGGTTGCTGCCTGACCAGGGTTCACACCCCAGTCAACCAACAACCCACTTTCTAACTGGAAAAAAAAAGAAAAAAAACTTGCGTGACTTGCATTGTAGCTCTTTTCATCTGCAGCTGTTAACACTGAAAGCAAGTGGGAAATGGTATGGGAAGCAACTGGCTTGGTTTCTCACTTCTCTGCTGTGCTGACCTTCTGCCTGCTGCCCTCTTGTCTGCGTGAGAAGGACTTGACCTGCATCTCTTGGACCCGGAGTGACTCCAGAGGCTAGTTTGCCGGCCTCCTGATCTGAAGCCTCAGGGACGTAACAAGCTTCCAACAGCCTTGCATCTGCACCTGGACTCTGCCATCTGTGAGTCTACCCTACCAAGTGGTGACACCCCTGTCCTGGACCCTTGGAAGTGGGACTAAGGTGCTTCACAGCAGGACTGACGCATCTACTCTGCTGAGCAGCGCATCTTCCTGCTGAACTAATGCATCGCCTTGGCTGAGCGGGGAATCCTTTAGCTGAACCAATGCATTTCCTCGGCTGAGCGGAGCATCCTCGAGCAGAACCGATGCATTGCTGCTGCTGCATGGATTGGGCCCAGGGCAGAAGGTCCCTATTATCCTCTCATCATCGGAACTGGCGCATCTCCAATGGTGCGGCGCATCTCCAACCCAGGTCCTCACATCCCTTGTCGACGGCAGCTCTATGACCAAGATGGCCCCCCGTCTCAGCATCGCAGCTTATTGGAACCAATGTATCGCCTCTCCTGCACCTCACATCCTCGAAGCCAGGACTTCACATCGAAAGCCCTGTTGATGGGAAACTTTTCCGCCTCCCAGAACTGACGCATTGCTTTGACTGCACAACGCTTCTTTGCCTCGGATTCATGCAATGCTCCACAGCCAGGATTAAAGTTGCTTACTTCAGCGGGCCTAACCTGGTCCCTGCAGCTGGCCCGTGCTCCATTGTAATCGGCCTGAACTTGTGATTCCGTCCCAGTAGGCCCGACCAGATAGCCCTTTATGGCGCCTTGTACTTTTTGGATCTATTTTCCCTTAAAACTTTTAAATTCAATATCTCCAGTTTCCCAAATTGGACTTTTGTATTTTTGGTCTTGATCTATTTATTAAAAACCACTCTATTTTTCTAAACCTGGTGTGTAATCTTTTTGTGTGATGTTTTCACTGTTTTTACTGTTTGAAGTGTTGCACAGATACTGTACACATTGCCGTCAAGTTAAGCCTGACTTCTCTATGCCAAACTACCAGAGGGAGAGCACAGGTTAATTTGGGATTTTCTTGTGCCTTACCTTGCCAAGGATTTTGGTTGCTGCCTGACCAGGGTTCACACCCCAGTCAACCAACAACCCACTTCCTAACTGGAAAAAAAACGAAAAAAAACGTGCGTGACTTGCATTGTAGCTCTTTTCATCTGCAGCTGTTAACACTGAAAGCAAGTGGGAAATGGTATGGGAAGCAACTGGCCAGCATCCGAAAAAAAAAGTAAATGGCACGGCAACACTTTGCAGCTGCTGCCCCTCCTCATGCAAAAAATATAAATAAGAATGTTATTATAGGGAAGAGGTGAAAAGCGGAACTGTTAACATGGCGTGCAGCATTGGGGGCCAAAACAGAGCATGTAGAGGACGGGCTGGAAAGAGCTGGGGAGCACAAACACACCCAAGGAATGCTAAATGTTACATACAAAGGAGTCCACTTGGGTATGCATTGGAATGATACAAGTCCACCAATCAGAACACTGTGAGACTGAACTGCTTCTGGGAGGGACAAACACAAGAATAGGGAGGGAAGCCATTGTATCAGGAGAAGACAACCAAGACCGCCAACAAAGCCACCCCCATCCATTTAGTATGGAGCCAACCTTAAACCCACTCTGAAAATATTTAATGTATTGGAAACAATATGCTGGTCAGACCAACTGGTGTAAACATAATGTGGACACTGTGGACAGGCTTCCTATCAAAAACAAAATTTACTGGCAGTCTGATCATGGCAAAAAGAGTATCAAAGCTGAAGTAAGCAAGATGCTGGAATTGGGAGTCATTGAACCCTCTGAGAGCCCCATGGCAGCCCAATAGTGTTAGTCCCCAAACCTCATACCCAGGGTGGAATGATAGAGTTGAGGTTGTGTGTGGACTATAGGGGCCTCAGTGCTGTGACCAAGACTGATGCACACCCAATACCTAGGGCTAATGAACTAATTGACAGGTTAGGGGAATCCAAAGATCTCAGTACTTTTGATCTGACATCAAGTTACTGGCAAATAGGTCTGACCCCTGGAGCAATAGAGAAATCAGCATTCTCCACCACAGATGGGCATTATCAGTTTACTGTTATGCCTTTTGAACTAAAGAATCCCCCCCCCCCACACATTCCAAAGGTTGGTGAATAAAATCCTTGCTGGGCTGGAATCCTTGAGTGCAGCTTATCTTGGCGATATTGCTGTCTTTAGCTCCACCTGGCAGGATCACCTGATCCACCTTGGTAAGGTTCTTGAGGCTATGAGAAGTGCAGGCCTCACTATCAAGGAAGCAAGTGCCAGATAGGACAGGGCCCAGTTGTATACTTGGGCCACCTAGTAGGTGGAGGCCAAGTTCAACCCCTACAATCCAAGATCCAGACAATTCTGTACTGGGTAGCTCCAAACACCCAGACCCAAGTCAGGGCATTTCTTGGCTTGACTGGGTCTTACAGGAGGTTTGTGAGGGTATATGGGTCCATTGTGTCCCCCCCTCAGAGAACTGTCCTCCAAGAAGATGCCAAAGAAAGTGAACTGGACCGTGAGCTGTTAAAAGGCTTTTGGCACTCTGAAGGAAGCAATGTGCTCAGCACCCATTCTAAAAGCTCCAGATTATACCAAGCAGTTCATAGTGCAGACAAATGCCTCTGAACATGGGATAGGAACGGTCCTATCCCAAACTAACGATGATGGCCATGACCAACCTGTTGCTTTCTTTAGCAGGAGGTTACTCCCCAGAGAGCAGCTTTGAAGTGTCATTGAGAGGGAAGCCTTTGTTGTGGTTTGGTCCCTAAAGAGGCTGTTCCCAATTCCTTGTTCAAACTGACCACGGGCCTCTCAGATGGCTAATGCAAATGAAAGGTGAAAACCCCAAACTGTTGAGGTGGTCCATATCTCTACAGAGAATGGACTTTACAGTGGATCACAGACCTGGGACTGACCATGCCAAAGCAGATGGCCTTTCCAGGTTCTTCCACTTAGAAGATGAAGACTCTTTTGGAAAGATTAGTTTCATCCTCGTTCGTTTGGGGGGAGGGATATGTAGGAAGGTGCCCCTTTTTGACATGGTCACCTCCACTTTTTGCTAGGTAAATGATGTGATTTCGACTGAAAATGCACTGTGTTCCTGCTAACCAGGTTCCCAGTGCCAGAGCTCTTTCCCAAAACTGTACAATTGTTCCCTCAATTGGCAAAACCTTTAGCACCCTCTGTAATATGCTGAATATTACATGTGAGCGCATACCTGCATGAGCAGATATACCCCTGTGCTGGTCAGTCCTATTAGTGCCAGTACAAATGGGAATCCATTTAAAACAAGTACTGGACACTGGTGAAAACGAGTTCCCCAGCTACAGTATGGCTTCATTGAAAATAGGAATGTTTGGTATCAAACATCTCGTATTGGCAAACCCACACTGACACCAGTGTTGGATTTACCAATACATTCACCCAGAGGGCATCTTAGAGGTGCCCCCTGAAAAACCTACCAGCCTCTGGTGTACTTGCTGACTGGTTTTTACCAGCCTGCCACCAGAAACGCTGTTCTGACCTCCTCAGGTGAGAGCCTTTTGCTCTCAGGAGACACAGAACAAAAGCCTGTCCGGGAAGAGGGTGTAACACCCCCTCCCACAGGATAACATGCTGATTAGCCTCCTTGGGTTGGAGAACTTCAAGGAAGCTGCTGCCTTTGGAATGCTAATCTGGCTTCCCTCACAGGAGAGGAAGCCACACCTCCATTCCAGAGTCCCCTTGGCACCTGGACAGGTGGGAAACTTAGCTAGTCAGGTAGGCGTGCCACCTCCAGGCTAGTACTACCCCTAAGGTGGGCTACTGTAAGGTGGACACTATTTTTCAGAAGTAGCCATCTTTGTGATGGCATACTTAGGCATTCTCGGACAGGGTTATGTCTACTTTCCACAGGAAGTGGTCATATAGGGACTTAGTGACCCCAAGGGTCAGTAGCCTAATGGCTTCTACCCTACACTCCCCTAACACCCCCAAAATAGTATTTAGGGGAGTCCAAAGCAGATCCTGATGACCTACGAGGAGAATGCACACGGAAGAGCTGCAAAAGCAGAGAGGAGAGTAGAAACATCTGTACTGGTACCAACCCTGCCAGCCTGTCTGCATCCCTCGTTGAAAACTGCTCCAAAGTCGACTTATCCTGCAGCTTTGACTCCAGAACCTTGGGATGACTGCCTGCCTTTGATAAAGACCAAGACCTCCCATGAACAGCTGACGTGTTCCCCCTGCATCCTACAGGAACTCCAAAAGCAAAAACTCTGAGGACTCCGGAACTGCCAAAACCTGTTACCCAAAGCCACCACTGCACCAGTTGCCTTCAGTCCAAGTTGAAGCAGGCCACTGGTGCCAACAAGGTCCCCCAGCCCTCCAGAGCTCGAGTCCATTGTGGTTTTACCCTTGGTGGACTCCCCGACGTCGCCTGCAGCCTCTGCATGCAGGCTCCCTCGACCGCAACTGCTCCCGGTAAGAAAACCCGACACCTGAAGATACCTCTGCATTCGTCCACCCAGGCTGTGGAGAAGAGGACCCCAGATGTCCTTATGCCCCCAAGCATCGCAAGCTTTGAACCGCCCAGTTGGTTCGCCCCAACTGGCCTTCCAGCCGGTTCGCCCCAACTGGCCTTCCAGCCGGAGCCTGCAGCCTCTATCCGCAGTGACTGATCTCCATAGAAACCTATTGCGCTACCGACGCTGTTTTGCACCCTTCATCCGGCCGCCCTCATTCCGCTGGTGGTGTACTGTTGGTGCTGCCTTGGACCTTGCCCATCACTCACCCTAACTCCTGGAGATTGGTCTTGTAAGTCGCTGTACTATACCTGTTTGCGAAACTTGTTCTTCTTCTATAGGATAACATTGCAGAGCTCAAAAATTGCACTGTGTCCACTTTTTAAAGTGAAAAGAATTTACATTTCAAAATGTACTTACCAGTGGGCGTGGCTAAGCAACATGGCCGACAGTACGTGAGCCCTTAAGCTCCCGGCCGGCCGGCCCGATCCTGCAATCCTACTTAATTCTGCTGTCCACATCCTGGAATCAGCGCTAAATACTGCAGGCCGATAGCGGACACTGACCTTGTCCGGCTGAAGTGCACTGGGTGCCTGATAGTTACCATTACAAACTGTGGCTTGTGAGAACGGCCTAGCCGAACCGGGAGCCATGGTGCGCCCTGCCTCGTAGGTGGTGATGGGAAGACATTGGCTCCCAGCTGCTGTGGTCGCTGCTATAGACCGTCAAACGGAGTGACGTGAGGGGTGTGGCCCCCCGTGGGGTGAAGACCGGCCCGGCGGCAACATCCGGCATGTGTTGCGCTGACATCGAGGTGCCTGGCCTGTGGTAACGGCCTGTGCTGTGGCCAGAGCCCCAGTGAAACTTGTCTGCTGGGCGCCGGTGCTGAAGAGTGCGACCTTCTTCCCCTTCCCCCACCGCGGACGTGGAGCTAGTGGGGGCCGCAGTGCTGGATTGTGCTGCTGTGAGATTGGAGCAGCCCTGTGGGTCCCCGCTCGGGAGGAGCAGCCGCCAGAGGGAGGGCAGACCTGACGCCATTGTCGAGAAGAGATGAGGTGGCCCGCTGGCACCGGATCGGCAAGCCTGTTGGAGAGAGGCCCGCCTGGCATGTTCGACGCGGCCGCTGGCCCCGGCTGCCTGGCTGGTGCAGTACGGCGGGGGCAGCTGCTGCCGGAGTGACCTATATGAACATATTGAGGGTGTTGAATATTAGAAAAAGCAGGTCAGTGCTATATTACCTCCAGCCTATCAAAACAGAATATATATGTTAAATGATTTATAAATTTATTCCTGCTGCAGTGCGACTTAGAAGCTTAGCAGGGAAATGATCAACTATTGTATTTTGTATTGCACTTTATGCCAAAAACTCCCTTACAAGACAAACATTTTTATATACAAAGGTTACTAATTTTTGCACTTTAAGGCAGCACTTTGCACTTTAAATGTTTTTATGACTATAGTTTTAAATGTAACCTATATGAACATAGATTTCATACATATTGATTGAGTATTGCAGGATATAAATTGGGAATTGGAAATTTTAATGATTGTTTTTAATGTAAGTTGTCTGATATACATATGACGAACTGAATAAGGACATCAATTTTTAGACTGTTTGAGACGGTCAGTGTATAATGTGTATAATTATTGAATCATGTTCATGTCTTTTTTTAATGCATTTTATGTATTTTTGTGTTACTTTTATGGTTGTAAAAACCGAATAAAGTTTACTGACTGACTGACAACTCGTGCCTGGGGCCGAACATATTGGCCCTTCCTGCCGGCGTACTGACCGAGCCTGCGGCTGGGGTTGCCGCAGGGAGAGAGTTTGGCGTCGCCCTGCCGGGGCCCACATAGGGATTACAATCTGACTGCGGGCCCCTTTGAGAAGTGGGTAGAACTGTATAGATGACATAGTGGCCCGATAGATTGTCAGAAAGCCTCCCTGTGAGTTCTGTGGAGGGCCCGCCCTGGGCCATGCAGTGATCCTGGGACCCAACTGAGTGACGCTGGGACACAGGGTAGCTCCATTCACAGGGGGATGGACCCCGGGTTGCAGCCCTAGAATACACACCACAAGAAGGGGCTCAGAGCTTAATAGAGCACAGAGAGAACTTACCAACAGCGGGAGCCCATTATCATGCGGGGATTGCAATTGCCCCCAGTGCTGCCCCTCCCGTTTCAGGATGGGCCCCAGCCTGCAGAGGCCTGCATCTTCTTCACCGTCATAGGGGAATAACAGCTGCATAGAAACTACCATAGTGACCCCTGTTGATGCCTTGTTTGTTTTGCGTACAGCTGGTGGACAGTGGTGATTCGCATGTCCAGTGGGACTGACCGGGAGTGATCTTGCCCCCCCGGTGGCCCCGGGGGATTGAGCACAGGCAGCTGGGCTGGAGGTGGCTTGGGTGGTGGTGCAGTGACAGTCCTGGGCACCTGTTGGGAGACAGGGTGTTAAGTGGGCCTGGCGGCGCCCCCAACCGTCTCTTGGAAGTACCATCAGACTTGTTTACTGAAACACCGGCAGACCTGAATCTCTGCACAATAGGTAAAGACAAAGCAGCCCACACTGCTGCTGCCAACGCAATCACTCAGTATACCATGCCTCGCCACCCTCCACAGCAAACAAGCATTTGCAATGCAATCGGTCTCGCATTTCTGTAAATTAGGGCTATTGGCATTGGAAATGACATTGTTTTGTACTTATTGTTTTTGTTTGCAGTGGAGTGATCATTTAGAAAAACAAGTTCACCGCACTATAACATTTTGTGCGCAACTGCATCACTAGAGAATTTAACAGCTGGAAGAATCAGGGGCAAGTTTTGTTTAACACAATAAGATGGCACATTTATGTTATTTGTCTCCCTCGCCCTGGACTGTCCACGCGTTACCCTCTCCCAGCTTTGTCTTTTTAGCAGCGGGTCTTAGGGATTAAAACAGAATTACAAAGACTAAAATGCAACAAATTTTGTGTTAGTCAGCAGATCTGAGTGTCACAAGCATGAATTAACTATAAACTGTTCAAAGCCAAACGCTAAACGTAGTTTAAATGGAATGTGTGCCATTGTGACCTTCTAAATAAGAAAAAATGGACAGGTGTCTCCATGCTAAAAAGTAAAAAATTTATTCTGGATGTGAGTTGTGTCATTTTTATAGAGATTTTTATAAAATAAAAAATACCACATTGACTACTCAGCTTCTCTGGCTAAACATATTTCTGAATCTACACGGAGACCCACCCCAAAAAGTGTATGCACGTTTAAAATACATACCGCAACTGGATCGTAGCTTCAGACATGGCGGGGAGCAGTGTTTTCCATCAAGTTGCACCTCCTATCCCCAATAGTCTGGGATGACTACAAAGGGATGTGGGATTCCTTGGCGGCAGACAATGAAACGCAGAGCCTCATTGCTTACTGTTACCTCGGCTGGGCCCTCTAGCAGCTGGGGCGAACAGCCGCGGTGCGCAGTGATGCCGCAGCAATAACGGGACACAGACACATCGGGATGCTGGGCGCGGACTGCCTTCCGCAGCTCCGCCTACATTTATTTATATATCCGCGCTCCGCCTTCCGGCGCGAGCGCGAGGGCAAACATTTCCGGAGCGTGCGCCGGCAAGACAAACTAGCACGCTAACTGTTACATCCCTTCCCAACTCAGTCCTTGACTGCGCCCCAAATGTCTCATGGCTCACTCACGTGGCAGGCGAAGTCCTTCAGGCGAGTGCTCGGGCGGGGATTGTCTCTCAGGGCATACCTGGACTGGCTCCTGCCGGAGCTGGGTTCAGCGGCTGAGGCGTTTGGCGAAGGACCCGCTGTGGAGGACTCCTGGATGACTTCTGGAGTCTCTGGTGACGCAGCGGGCTCAGGGTGGCATACTTCTACTTCGCCGGGCTCGGCTAAGCTGGCCCTTGGCTCTTCTGTGTCATTTGTCCCATCAGCGTACTGGGTCGGGTTCTCTACTTGCTTGAACCACGAGATGTTGCGGGTCACGGTCTCTCCTTCTTTATCAACAGTCACCATTGTTCCGTTCACGTCGATCACTGTCCAGTATCCGTGTTCATAGCGAGTCCGGAACTTCCCTCCCGGCCTCCGGTCCCGCATGATGACGGTGTCTCCGTGGTGTAGTTGGCGAGACACGGCTCTCCTGGTTTGGCTGGCTGTGTTGTTGCCTTTTTCCCTTCTCCTGAGGGCGCTATCTTCGTCAAAGGAAGGGGGTGTCCACCCTGGCGCGATGGGAAGGCCGTCCCGGCGGGCACCATTGAACATCAGCGCCCAGGGCGCTTGGCGTGTGGAGCTCTGGGGGGTGCTCCGGTATTCTCTGAGGAACCTTTGGAGGTGTTCTGGGTTGGCGTGTTCAGCTACTGCGATGCGAAGGGCTTTGTTAATGGTCCTCATAAAGCGTTCGATCTCGCCATTGGCTTGAGGCCATTGCGGGGTGATTCGTCTGTGCCTGATACCATAGCGTTGTAGGAACTCCTTGAAATCGTGTCCTTGAAACGGAGGCCCGTTATCACTCTGGAGTTCTTCTGGGCATCCAAACATTGCGAAAATCTTTTCCAGCGCTGGGCCGACATGCGAAAAGGCAGTTGAATTGACAATCTCCACGACAGGGTACTTGGAGTAGCTGTCAATCAGGGCTAGGGTAAGTCGGCCATCCGGGAAGCTCCCGAAGTCCAGACTCAACTTCTCCCAAGAACTTTTCCCTTGCTCTTCCGTGTGGATTGGTGTGGGCCTCTCGGGGCCACTCGTCACTTGGCAGGATGGGCATCTTCGGAATATTTCGTCGATCCGTGCACCCATCCCCGGGAACCAGACCTTTTCCCGCATGCAGGCTTTCATCTTCTCCACACCTTGGTGCCCTCCATGGGCGAGTTGGGTCACTCGTAACTGGAGGGACGCGGGGATCACGATCCGGTACCCCCTTAGCAGGATCCCTTCTCGGGTAGCGCTCAATTCATCCCTGACTCTCCACATGTGTATCAGGCTCTCCTTCTCTGGGCCGGACCACGAGTTGGCTGACTGTAGGAATTGATGCCAGTGTCCTCCTTGAATGGCTGTTCGGACCTTAGCGAGAACTGGGTCCGCCTCTGCGGCGACCGCCACCTCCTCAAGGGTCAACGCTCGGGGGCACGTGAGCACTGAGATCATGTTCAGATGGGCCTCCGTGGTAGCGGTACCTGGCTCTTCACTTGTGTCTTCTCCTGCGAGTAGATGTCTTGAGAGAAAATCGGCGGGATTCGTGGCGCCCGGCCAATAGGCTACGTCCATTTCATACTGCTGGAGTCCAATGGCTCACCGTTCTATGCGTGGTGGTGGGTGGGGTGCTGAGCCTTTAAACAGCGGTACTAGGGGTTGATGGTCCGTGATGACCGTGAACGGGTGTCCGCACACGTACAGATGGAAATGCCTGCATGCCCAGCGGATGGCTAGGGCTTCCCTCTCAATCTGGGCATATCTCCTTTCGGTCGGGGAGAGTGCTTTGCTGGCATAGGCTAGAGCGGCCCATCGTCCAGGCTCTTGCTCTTCGGTGAGGACGGCCCCGAGGCCTACTGGGCTGGCATCCATGAGTATCTCTGTCCGCTTGGCGGGATTAAAGTACTCCAGCGTGGTGTGGTCAAGGAGCACGTGTTTCACGGCTTGGAAGGCTTCTTCTTCGTTCTGGCCCCATTGCCACATGGCATCAGTTCGGGTGAGGTTCCGGAGCGGCTCTGCGATGGTGGCTAAGTCCGTAATGAACCGGCCGCAGTATGTGGCCATCCCTAGGAAACTGCGTACTTCAGCTACTGTTTGGGGTGCTGATGCGTTCTTGATGGCCTGGGATTTCCTAGGGTCGACTTGGATCCCTTCTTGTGTGAAGGTGTAACCCAAGAATTCTATGAGTTGCTGGAACAGTAAGCACTTCTCCCTGTGTAGGGTGACCCCGTGATCCTGAAGCCTTCTCAGGGTGGCTCTTACGTGCCGATAGTGTTCTTCTGCCGTTTGCGAGTGGATGAGTATATCATCACTTACGTTTAGTACGCCTGGGAGCCCTACCAGGATCTCCTTGACCACATTCTGGAAAATTCCGGCTGCTGATGATATGCCGAAGTTGAGGCGCTTGTATCTCCTCAGTCCTAGATGCGTGCTGAACGTGGTTATGTATCGGCTCTCTTTTGCAAGCACTAATTGGTGGTATCCAGCGTTCAGATCCAACTTCGAAAACCATCTGGACCCATTTAGGTCAGCCACGATGTCATCCATGGTCGGCGTTATGTGGCGTTCCCGACGATGGCTTTGTTGGGGAGGCGCATGTCAATACAGAGTCTTATTTTCCCTGGTTGGCGAGGTTTTCCGCGATCACCATGGGAGACACCCAGAGTGTGGGTCCAGAGACCTTTTCTATGACCCCCTGATCCTCTAGCTTCTGCAGCTCTTCTTCCACTAATGGTCGGAGGTGGAAGGGAATCCTCCTGTGTCTCAATGCCGTTGGTGCGACTGTCGGGTCTATATGTAGTTTGATTGGGGCTTTCTTGATCCGGGCTAGTCCTTTGAACAGGTCCTCAAACTGACTGAGCAGTTCTTTGGTCTGGTCCGCTTGTACGCTCCTGGCGAATGTTACCAGTCCTGGGTCTTCTGTTGCATGGCTGCTCAGTAGAGTGTCAGCTTCCTGGTTGATGACATGGATGTCAAATGTGATCTCGGTGCCTTCCGACTGCACTGGTACGGTCATTTTGCCTCGGAGGGGCAAAGGTGAATCGCTCCCGTAGGCGAAGATCTTGGTCTTTGACGGCTGGAGCTCCGGTTTTGGCTTTAATTTGTTATATTGTTGTAGCCCCATGACGGTGACTGATGCCCCTGTGTCGATCACAGCGTTGACTTCTGATCCGGCTATGTGCACTGTGCATCGGGGCTGAGGACGTCGTCGCCTTTTCAGCGCCTGAGTGAAAGAGACTGGGTATGTCTCCCCTTCTTCGTCCGATGACGAGTCGTCTGCGTGGTATACGGTTTGTTCTTTCCTTTTCCCCTCTGACGAGGATGACAGCGAGATGTTCGACAGCTGACGGACCATCCTCCGTACTCGCTTGGGTCTTTTCCCCTCTTTCCACTGTGCCTTCTTCCTGCACACTGAGGCGAAGTGGTTCGCGATACCACAGTTGGTGCACGTCTTCCCTTGCGCCGGGCATGATTGTGGTGGGTGCTCCTCATACCCGCAATACCCACACTGGCCCTTTGGGTGTGGTGCGGGCGGTCTCTCGAGCGGTAGGTTTTGTCTCGCGTCCTGACCGCATCAGCACGTTCAGTCTTGACGGTGACGCTCTTCTCCGTGTTGCGCATCAGGGCGAGGTCCATTTCCTCCGCTCGCGCGGCCGACAGGTCGTGGGATCGTGCTAGCACTAGTATGTCGTTCATCGGAATATTCGGCTGTTTTAGGATGAGGCCTCGCAGGACTTTGCTGCGGATTCCAAGTATTAGTTGAGCCCTGATTTCCTCTGCGACCCTGTCTCCCACGAGGTGAGTACTGGCCAACTCCCTCAGTCTTGCGTGGAACGAGTCAACTGATTCTCCTTCCCTCTGTCTGGCTTGCCTTAGTTTGAAATGCTCAAAGTCCGGATTCAGTTGAGGGTCGAAATGAGCGTTCAGAGCAGTTACTGCTGCAGCATAGTCCTCAGGGGGGCCAGTGTTGGGGAGATATTTGAAGAGCAAATAGATCTCCTCTCCTGCATAGTGGAGGAGCAAGGAGCGCTTGACGGCGCCGTCTGTTTCTCGGGTGGCAACGAAGTAGTTCTCTAGGCGGCCGAGCCAGACCTGCCATCTTGGAGATGCCGTAGCGGGGTCCGCCGACTCACTTAACTGAGGCAGGACTCCCGTGGGGGGTGTTGTATTGCGGCCCTCACCGGGGCTTGTGCGCCTCCATCCTGATCCCCCATGGTGCTGTTGGCGTTGTGGTATCAGCGCTTGTAAGCGCGGCGTGTGGGCACGTGGTCTGGCCTCGCCGAGCAGATGCGCGCTTGGGTTGTGCCACCGCGCCCTGTGCGCGACTCACCCGTGGTAATGAGGGTGCTATAAGCTGAGGCACGTCTCTGCCAGGTTCTGGGAGGCCAACCCTGCACCTCCGTGTTGGTCTTGCGCTTTAGGAGACCTCCTGCCTCGTTGAAAGGCCTGTGCTGCCCTGGTAACAGATGATGTGGCCTCCTGCTGCGCCGCCGGGTCTGCCGTTCGTGCAGTGTATCGAGGAGCGGGGATTGCTCCATCCCTCATCGCCAGTGTTACCTCGGCTGGGCCATCTAGCAGCAGGGACGCACAGCCGCGGTGCGCAGTGACGCCGCAGCAATAACGGGACACAGACACAGCGGGATGCTGGGCCTGGACTGCCTTCCGCAGCTCCGCCTACATTTATTTATATATCCGCGCTCCGCCTTCCGGCGCGAGGGCAAACATTTCCGGAGCGTGCGCCGGCAAGACAAACTAGCACGCTAACTATTACACTTACCAGTCGTCATGTTTAGTTATGGCGGCAGAGCGCAGTAGAATAATGTAGGAGTTGAAACAAAGCTTTTTTTAAACGATTCGGGAAGCGTGTGTGCGCGCTTCAGAAACCTATTTTTTATTTTTCTACAGCACACACACGCTTCCCGTAGACTTTTAAAAAACGAAGCGTAACGACTAAAAGAAAACAACGGAGCAGGAAGCGGAGCAACTTAAAGAAAATAATAATAAAAAGTGTGTGCATGCGACTTGCAAAGGAGGTCAGTTTGTGGATCTTCAAGTTTAAAAGACACATTTGCACCCTAGTTAAAATCTGAGATTTACTCTTGTCCATGGCAAAAGTAAGTATGTATTCATGGGGGAAATTCCCACAAAGATGGCGTGGGTGAAGATAACGAAGTTTCTACACATGGGGAAAATCTCAACCTTTTAAAATGCAATTGCAATTTTGTGTTATGTATACACACGCTTAATGATCCAATGCATAGATTTACACATACATAAATGGAAACCCGTGAAAGCAGCATGGAATTTAAAAAATAACTCCACTACCAATCTGTGGACATGCAACTGTTAATATCCTTGTTAGCCAGAGATGTACTCCAAATGTAGACTGAAACAAACTTACGCTAGAACATTTCCAGCTGTTTTTGCCTATTGTCTAGACGTTAAAATGTTTTGTGAAACTAAATGAAAAAGTTGCATGGTTAAGAGACATTTCACCCCTTACTTGCTATGCTGGGTTTGTGTTGCAATGACTGCGCCCACCTTTCATGCGGGAGGAGACTAGCATTGTTGAAATGTTTTTTTCTGCATTCATCAGTAGCCCATACACGGGAGGGGTACAAAGTTGAGGCAAAAGGTCATGACAAAAGTCAAAGAAATTAAGATGGGTGCCCAGTACATGACCGTCAAGCCTCACTCTCCAGGGTGCTAAGATTCAGTTTAAAAACAAAAGAGCGAGAGACTGTATGAGCAAATGTACCTTCTCTGTGTGCTTTTCGTTCCGCAAGCATAGCTCTGCAGACACTGTCACACTGCTAGCCACTCACTGCCTACCTGTGGGAGGCGTCCTGAAGCATGATACACAAGGGTCCGGCTGAAGACTGATGCCCATGCACAATTTGAAAGGCACTGGGCGAGAGGTGGTACACCATTGGGGAAATGGTGCATGGACTTAGGCAGCGAGCGGCCACAGAGTGCCGAACCTGAATGCTCAAGAGGCATTGGCGGCGGCACCTCCTCCTCCCGCTCTCTTCCACCAGCTTCAGTGGCGCAGCGAGGTCGCCCGAAGGCACAGAGCATCAAAATGTGCAACAGAGATCCAGACATGCTGACAGTGAACACACTCGCCAAAGCGCACACGTGCTTTCCAAAGCGTTTTAAACAAGCAATGAAGTGCGTGCGAACAAGCAACAGAGGTGCGTGTGCAGCAGCTACACAGCTTCATTCACCTCAAAGCACAAACTCTACTGAGTGTCGGCGTCGGATCTCTGTGCCTTCCAAAAATAAAATGCAGCTATATGTGGGGTAAAGAAAAAAAAGTAAAATAATGGCTGCGTGTTCGGAAACCGGAGCCTGTGTAAGGGGAGGGATGCATGGATTGGAGAGAGGCAGGCTGTACTGTGCAGAGTTCAGCAGCCATGTTGGGAAAGAGACTACCAAGAGATCTGTAGCACGAGCAGCAGGAGGAGCCGGAGGCGGGGCACACGCATACACGAAGGAGGACGCGGTTTCAGATTTATCTTCTGCGAGGGAGAGCTATATTTTAATTGAAGCATTCGCTTTTGTGATGACCTCATTTCGTAGTGAGATGTGAGGAGAGAGACGTTTGCACAGGATTCCACTCGGGAAACAGTATCTCTTGTTTGCTTTCTGTTTAAACAGCAATACGAAGCAGGCGAGAATAAAAATATGTGAATTTATTGCCCAGTCTGCACCTAACCGAAACAAACAACTGGGATTACGTCAAGGTGCGTGAACGCCAAACACCCTTTCTTTCTCCAGATAAAGGGCCTCATTCATGTGATGTCTCCCGCCTGCTCATCTGCAGCTCACCGTCCGGAGAGGGGGCTTGCAGAAGAGCAGAGTATGTCATGTGGTTTCTCCACCCCTCTTCCATAAAACCGGGTGCCGTGGTAGGCAGCGCGGCTCCTGACTCCTGAGCACATTAATTAAACAAGAAACGGCGCAGGGGAAACAGAAAAAAAAAACATCAAACCGGGCGCCGTGGTAGGCAGCGCGGCGCCCGAGCACATTAATTAAACAAGAAACGGCGCAGTACCACTCGATGTAAACAAGATGGGAAGAGAGAAGACAGGCCATCACAGGCTGTACTGTGTGATGGCAAACAAAAATTCTCTCTGAGTGGAATCGCCGGAAAGAGAGCTAAACACATGCAGGAGGGACTTCAACTGAAATGCACCAATAAGAAGCCAGCATTTCTGAATGCTGCAGCTAACAGCCAATAGCAATGGGTGTGTTTTCCAATGCCACACAGAGAGATACAACAGGTCACCGCTGATGCTCGACCTACAAACTAGACAAACAGGCTTCAGTGAAGAGGGGGAAGATGGCGGAGGCGGGGAACCATCCTGCGCCAATCTGCTGGGGGTCATACAGGGCTCCAGAACGGCCCTGGAACCCCAAATAGAGAGAGTCTCGATAGACGTCAACCTACTGAGGGCAGACCTGCGAAAAGTGGCGGACAAAGTGTCCACAGCCGAGGGGGACATTGTAGAGTTAAAAGGAGAGGTGGCGACTCTTAAACACTAGGTGGCTCAGATGGCTATAAGCACGAGGGCGCTGGAGCGTCGGGCTGAAGCCACGGAGGGCCGCGCCTGACACAGCAACATCCGAGTCCTGGATTCCCAGAACGAGTGGAGGGGAGCTCGGCGGAAGAGTTCCTGGAACAGAAGGTCCGTACTCAACTGCACCCGCAGGATCTATCGGATTTCTTTGTGGTGGAAAGAGCGCTGGTGCCGCCGCCCCTCTCCCCGAGGGTCCAGCCGTGGGCTATCGTAGCTAAGACCACAACTGTATACTGCGTGCAGCACGTGAGCACCAAAACCTCTGCCATGGTAATAGTAAAATCACCATATACCCGGACTACTCCAATCAGGTGCAGTAACTACTCAAGTGATTTCTGGGAGTTAAGTAGAAGCTGCGGACATTACAACTATAATACATGCTTTTGTACCCTGCCACTCTGAAGATTCTGGTGCAAGGCAAAGCACGTTTCTTTAAGACACCGGAGGAGGTGTGGGAATGGCTCGAGGTTAGGGGAGACACCCTCCCTCCTCATGAACCGCTCAGTCAGAGGCAATGATAGGGCTCCTATGCTAGGCGGGCAGCGCGACGGAATGCACAAACTGCAGAAGACCTCAATGGGACTCCATTAGGGATACAGAGAGTCACAGTGCGAGAGGATGACACCATGCACCTTGGGAATTCAGAAATGCAAGCTTTGGACCCGCACTCTACCACGTCAGTGCTGGAACCTGGGGATATGCAAATGACCCTGAGCCCATCAGGGGACGTTGTTCCTGACACCCTGCCAGCTCCAGCGCCAGAAACGGAGGACGAGTGAGAGCGGTGACACAGACAACTCATGATTGTTCCTTCTTTACTATTATGGTAGTGCGATTGCTGTGGGTGACTGGACTGTAGACCCTGGTTGTAGCATGTTTGGAGACACTGCAGGACTGTGTGATGGTTGAATGGGGGCAGAGTTGTATGGGGAGTCCGGCTGTGGTGACAGACGCAAGAAGCGACTGATGCATGCATTGTGTACATGGTGAAGATTGATACATTGTTACCCCGTTGTGGGCTTTGGCTGATTATGTTGAGGGAACGGTCCCGTACGGGATGCTTGTTGTCACTGGGGAGTTTACCAGTCCCTGTTGGACTGATGGGGGGCTGTGCACGGCCTGGCACAAGCAGAGGGAGGGCACTTACGAATGCACAATTGCATAATATTTGTTCGTGGGTGGGGGAGAGGGGAGGCTGTTAAAGAGTTGTTTGTTTATTAAATGTAGTATTTTGCAGCAGCATTCAGAGGCTGAAGGGCAGTGGCATGGGCTTCATTTGAGATACCTAGTATATAGGGATGGCAACCAAAGTTAAACTCCTGACCTGGAATATCCAGGACCTGGGCACCTGCACAAAGAGGTATAGAGAACTCACCTTCTTGAAAAGACATCACATATCCATAGCATGTTTACAGGAAACACACCTAGATGAGGGGGGCGCTACTAGACTAGCTAAGAAATGGCAAGGCCAGATGTACCATTCCTCCTATTTGATCTACACTAGGGGCGTGTTGATATGGGTGGCCCCGGGGACACCATTTACCTTGACATATATGGAGGCCGATGTGAGCGGTCGCTGTATACTGCTCAAGGGGACGCTAGACGGACGTGCATTACCATATTAAACTCCTATTCCCTGAATATTGATGATCCAGTGTTTTATGAGATCATGCAGGACTTAATAATACAGGAATTGGACATGCCTATTCTGTGGATGGGCGACTTTAACTGCATTTTGGACCCTAACCTGGACAGGCACCTGCCCAAACAGGGAACTAAACTCCAGATGACTAAAAAACTCCATGAAGTGATGAGGGAAGTGGGCATGCATGACGTATGGTGAGAGGGTCACCCGACACAGAAGCTATTCACCTGCTACTCATCCACACACAATACTCACAGCGGACTGGATAGGATCCTAGTAGCAGGACTGCCCAGAGTGAAGGACATCGTAGTGACACACTTAGCCCGTTTTCTCTTCGACCATTCCCCGGTCCACTACATGATGAAGTGGGGAGGCACTGCCCAAAAACCGAGGGCGTGGAGAATGCCCTCTGATATCCTAGAGTACCCGGTAGGCAGGGAGACACTGTCTCATGCACTGACAGAATATATGCCATTTAACTGTGAAGTGACATCTAGGAGGACTACGAAGTGGGAGGTGCTGACGGTTGTACTAAGGGGTGTATGTATGGGACTGAAGTGTGGGGTCTGCCGACAGCTCCAGCAGGAGCTAAAAGAGCAAGAGGATGCCATGGCAGCGGTCCAGGCAGAGGAACAGATATATCGGACCCCTGACGACAGAGACCTGTCTGTGCGCAGAAACATCAGCGACATATGGGATAGGTTAGATAAATATACACTCCGTCAGTACCAACAGCGCTTACACAGGGAGGGGGGACAAGTCCGGTCGCCTCCTGGCCTGGATCTTGCGTAGGGAACAAACCCCGCCACTGACAACCAGCCTGCTCACGCTGGAGGGCCAACGGTGTGTCCCAGTGCAGCCATACTGGAGGTGTTTCAGCGACACCTACAGCAGGTGTACACAGTGGATCCTGCAGTGTAAGCAAAACGCTACATACCGTTTCTGGAGAGGTTGCCCCTAAAGTGCCTTTCCCCGTTAAGTGTGGAGGCACTGGATGCCCAGTTGTCATTGGAGGAAGTGCATGCGGTGCTACAGGCACTCCCTAGGGCAAAGGCCGGGGGGGGAAGGATTCCCGCCAGAGTTATATCAGGTATTCCCAGCTATAGTGGCACAATCCCTACTACAGGTGTTCGGGGTTAACTGCCCTCTTCAATGAGAGAGGGGGAGATATGCATGTTCTTGAAACCCGGGGGCGATTCGCTGGATCCGGTGGGTTACCAACCGATCACTATGATAAATGAAGATGTGAAAGTTCTATGTAAACTATTGTCCACTCGTTTAGCCCCACATATGCCCCATCTGGTACACGAAGACCAGTGTGGGTTTATTCATGGCCGTAACACTGGCATGAATCTGCCACGGCTATCTCATATATTACACAAAGTGAAACATAGAGATGAGGAACTGGCCCTAGTATCGATAGAACTGGAAAAGGCCTTCAATACGGTGGATTGGGGTTATTTGCATGAGGTGCTGAGAGTGGTGGGCATAGGACCACAGTTTCGGAACTGGGTCAAATTGCTCTATACTGCCCCTTATGCTAAGATTCGTGTGTGTCAGAGTCCCTTGGGAGTGTGGCCGCTGGAGCAGGGAAGGCGTCAGGGATGTCCACTCGTCACTTCTATTTGCCCTGGCAATACAGCCGTTAGCTGTTCTGGTGCGTCGAGAAATAAGTAATTGGGGTATTCATCTGGGAGGAGCCACACATGTGATATCCTTGTACGCAGATGATGCTCTATTCTACCTAGCTTCACCCCGTGTGGCACTGCCAAACTTGTTGCGGCTCCTCGATGATTTTGGGTACTTTTCTGGTCTGCCCCTTAATCACCGTAAATCCTTAATTTTTCCCCCTGGCGAGTATGGCGAAATTACCCTTAGAGTGCCTCCCCTGCCTTGGGTTACGTTGGCACATTTTCGCAATCTGGGTGGGAGGGGGTAACCTACAGATGCCCAACTGCTCCACCTAAATGTGGATTGAGTAGTCGCTGCATCGTGGAAATCAGTGACCTTTTGGAACTTGTTGCCGCTCTCTCTGATGGGTAGACTGGCGGTGTCTAAGATAGTGGTTCTCCCCCGTTGTCTTTATGCTCTACAGAATTCTTTATGTCCTATTCCCAAGACTGTTTTTAAACAGTTGAACTCGGTGCTTATATCTCTGCTCTGGGTAGGTTATGCCGTAGTAGGGTGGCTCTGAGCACACTGTCTCGAAGGTACGAGGAGGGGGACTGGAGATGCCGAGACTAGACTTGTATTATAACACGTCACATCTACAGTACGAATCCCAGTGGTTTGAGGAGGGAGACAAGTGGGAAAAGAGACTTTTGGCGGGATGCGTACCGGTTGACAGATTGACAGACTGCAAGTCGCACTGATGGAGGGCACGGGGGTCACGGACAACGTACCCTACATAGTACGCCACACTGCGCTTTTTTGGCAATTGTATGTGGAGTCGGTCCTGAGACATGCCCCATTTCAGAGGGAACTACCCATATGGATATTGGCACCAGTGCAACAAATGATGGCCCACGTGTCATTTCAGGCATGGAGGAATGGTGGATGCGAAGTGACGGCTGATTTATACCCTGGTGAAACTTTTATTATGTATGAGCAGGCATGTGGGGACTTCGCACTGGGGCAAGGACACTACTTGCACTACGACATAATATTAACCTGTGGCTTTGGACGTCGATTGATCTCCTTACTTTTCAAAGCGATGAGACTGGATGCGGCGGGTCTTCCCCCCAGGGCGAGGGTGGTATGGGATGCACAATTAGAAGCACTCATGGAAGACAAGATGTGGACTGCCATTAGTGGACTAACACATACAGTATCCTGTAATGCACGCTTTAAATTGGTGCATTACAAGTTTTTGCATTGCACGTACATGACACCCTTGAAACTACCCCTTCCTGAACAGATAATTGCCCTCGATGTGGTGAGGGAGGAGCAGATTTTCTACACTTAGCCTGGAGGTGCCCTATGGGGAATGCATTTTGGACCCAGGTGAGGGACAATGCACAGAGGGGTACGGGAATCCCAATCGAATGTTCACCGCTACACTGTTTACTGGGCCATGTTAGAAAAGCTAAAGGGCGCAAGACGGCTTACAAAGTAATGCAGCTGCTTTTGGTGTTAGCAAAATGTAGAGTTGCTATAACATGGATGGGGCAACGCAACCCCACAGTTGATACATGGCACCGCGATGTGAGTGAGTGGTCACTGGATGAAGAAGTCCATATGAAATTGAGCCGAAGGGATGAGAAATTGGTAGACAACCTCAGGGAATGGAGGGAAATGTGTAAGGTATTTTTGAACTCTAATCAAGATGAGTGACTCGCATGACCCTGATATTGGTAGGAGTGAGTCTGATGGGGAAAATGAGCGATAATGGCTGGAGAGAAGAATCCCAATGTGCTGCTGTGAATAGGAGAGTCCTGTACCATGCTAACTGACTTACTAATGAATGATCTGTCGATTGCTGCCAATTTTGCCAAATATGACTGTATATCTGCTGCAAAGATGTTGAAAATGAAAGTAAAGGTATTAAAAAAAAACGTACTTACCTGAACGATTTTTCTCTGATGCCTAAACATATATAAAGATTCTTTCTATTTTTATATATTGGTGTGGATCTCCTTCTTGAGTCATGTTGTTATTTATTAATCATTGTGCATAATTTGCAAATGTCTTGCACTCCTCTGTGTTAAGCCTAAGGCTGCTCTACCACACTACTCCCCTAATAGAGCAATTTGGGACTGCATAGCAAGCCCCAGTCCACTCATAAAGGATTCCTTGGACTCTTTACATGGTATACCATGTTCTTGATATACCACATAAAGAGCCAGCTTCCTTCAGGACACAGTCGGGGATCCGCCCGTCCTGTAGTACGGAGTCGGCCCTGCTGTTAGCCTCAGAATCCATTCGTCAAATCTTGGATGCAGGAGACACTGCTGCTTTTTTATGTTAGACCTCAGTGCGGCGTTCAACACTGTATTGCACAATCTGCTCATTGAGCATCTGTGGAGATGTGGTGTCGGACATATGGCCTTAGGGTTGGTGGCTTCCTTTATTCAGGGACGCACGTTCAAGTTGTGTCAAAAACCACACCATTCAAGTGTTCAGTCTGCAACAGGAGTTCCTCAGGGCTCCTCCCTGAGTCCAACATTATTTAATTTATATATGCTTCTGCTGGCTAAGGTCATTAAACGTCATGGGTCCACAGTAAACACCTATGCTGATGACACTCAGTTGATCATCACCGTTTCCCAGGATGCTGCAACCACAGCTGCTTCTCTGAGGTCATTTTGTAGGAGGTTGCTGAGTGAATGTAGCAAAACTGCTTAAAGCTGAACACAAGGAAATCAGAGGTCTTTATCCTGGGTAAACAACCCACTATTTGGCCGACCTCTTAGTGGCCTCAAACCCTCGGCCCGTTACCCAGCCCTTAGCCCAAGGTTAAAAACCTGGGTATATGGTTTGACATCCAAATTACAGCATAGGTTGGGAAAGGCTTTAGAGTCCTCAAAACCTTGAAAAAGATCCGGGATGTGGACTCAGAAACTGTATGGAAAAATGTGGTCCAGGCCTTAAATATTTTGACTCAGGACTACTGTAGCGTGTTCTATCTGGGGGTGTCACAGTCTCGCATGATGCATCTTTCATGAGTACAGAACATGTTGGCTCGTCTGATACTCAATCTTCTGAAGCGTGTCTCCATGGGATCCTCACTTGCTAAGTTACATTGGCTCCCGGTGAAGTGGAGGATCTCGTTTAAGGCGTTGTGCTACTGTTATAAAGCAGTGACAAACAGTGGTTCTCGGTACATACAGCCTTTCATCCAGCCCTATAGTCCTCTGAGGAATCTCAGATTCTCGGGAGTGAGTAGGGTCTGTATCCCAAAAGTGAGAAAAGTGCGCCTTGGTGGCAGCTCTTTTAGCTTTTTGGCTTCAAAACTTTGGAACTCACTGCCACTATCTGTTCGACAGACCACTTCTGAACTCCTTTATAGAAAGAGATTGAAAACGTGGCTGTTTAGACAGAATTGATCTGTTGTTTTTGCGAGTGTGCAGCTCATGGGAGCCTGGATTGCAGCACTGGGACACTTTGTCTTGAAGTAGTCATGTGCTTTATAAGTTTCACTTTATTATTACTACCTCGCAACGGGACACCTAGCCTGCCACTTGCCTGTGGCCTCCAGTTCCTGCTTGCTCCAAACTGATCTAGTGACACCGCCGCTGACCAGGTTTTCCCACCGGGGTTTTCCTGCCCGGGATTTCCCACTCACCGGTCTTTCTGCCAGCAGAAGCCCCGCCCACCCCAGGACCTACTTAATGCAGGCTGCAGCGTGACCGCATCAGTAGTCACCTGGACATATAGCTTGCAACTTGTTTGTGGCTTCCAGTTCCTGCTTGTTACAGACTGATCCAGTGACACCGCCGCTGACCGGGTCTTCCCGCTGGGGTTTTCCCTGCCTGGGTTTTCCCTCTCAGTGTTCTTCCCACCAACAGAAGCCCAGCCCACCCCAGGACCTATTTAGTGCAGGCCGCAGCGTGACCACATGCAGCAGACGCGCACGGTGGACACATGCAGCGGACGTGTTAAAGGAACACCAAAAGCAAGCTTGTCTGCGCCTAGACCGCACCCAGCACCCAGCACCACGAGCCCTGGCCCTCCTGCCCCCTAAAGAAACACCATCACCAAGGTCTACACCCTCGACCCCGAACGCTGCAACAAACATTGCCACCGCACCGACCCACGCTCTATGGTAGGACCTTTCACCTGCAACAACTGCCACTTCACCTGCCACAGTTCACACACCAGCCCACCAACCAGGCCCACTCTGAACACACCACAGATACCACCTGAACAAAAACACAAACTTGCATGTGCCCTTCTCAACATACGCTCACAATGCAAGCATTCCACCAAATTATGGGACTTCATTGTCACCCTCACAACCGACATCGCCTTCCTCACCAAGACGTGGCTCAACCCCACATCTGCCCCAGACATCGCCTCAGCGATCCCCGACGGATATAAAATCACTCACAAGGACTGCATCAACAAGCCAGGAGGAAGAACAGCCATCATCCACAAAGAGACCGTACAATGCTCCACCACCGACAACACCACCACCCCCATGGAACATCTCAACTTCAAGCTCCACACGGACAAGACAACCATCAGAGGCATCCTCATATAGTGACCGCTAGGCCCATGCTCCCGCTTCTGCAACACCATTGCAGACTTCATTGCGCCCCTAGCCTTAGATTCCAAGGACTACATCTTCCTCTGTGACCTAAATTTCCACATCGAGGACCCCAATGACAACAACACTGCACACCTCCTCAACAGTATGAGGAGCCTCGGATTGACCCAGATCGTCCACAACCCTACACACACATCGCAGGACACCCGCTCGACCTCATTTTCACCTCCAGCAACCGCGTCAAATACAGCCACATCAAGGAATTCACATGGACCGATCACTCAGTTGTCCACTTCAGCATCTCCAGCGCCCGCACCGCCAAGACGACCAGCCCTCCCCACCAGAGGTGGAACAAAATCTTATGGACCAGCTGGAGATACACCCTCAAAACCTTCAACCCTGCTACCACCACCAACTTCAAACAGGGAGTGAAGAACTTCAGCGCCTGATTCATTAATTGCCCCAGCCGACAGCATCGTCCCCATTAGGAGCAACATCCAGAGTAAACCCTCCAAAAAGACCAGCTGATACACCCAAGAACTTAGAACAGTGAAATAAGACAACAAACAGCTGGAGAAGAGATGGCACGCCAGCAAGCACACCTCCAGCAGGGCAGCCTTCAAGAAACCCCTCAACCTCTACCACCACCTGCTGAGAGGAAGAAGACAGCCGTAGCCACATGGATCGAAATCAGTGCCAACAACACCAAGGAACTTTTCAACATTATTAAGGAATTCTCCAACCTGGCTGCCAGCAAAAACAACATCACACCCTAACAGGAGTTGTGCGACAACCTTTCCTAATTCTTCTTCAACAAGTTTGCAACTATGTACAGAAACTTCAAACCCCAACCCACACATGCAGACTAACTCAACAGATATGCCACCACTGCAACCAATACGAACCACAGACTGACCACCTGGAACCACTTCTCCACCCAGGACACCACCTGCACCATAAAATCCATCCACTCTGGAGCTCCCAAAGATCCATGCCCACACCACATTTTCCACCTCTGAAACCAAAGGATCGGCCAGGAACTCACCACCCTGCTCAAAATCTCTATCACCACCGCAACATTTCCAGATGCCTTGAAGCATGCCAAAGTCAGACCACCACTCAAAAAACCCTCCACTGACACCCTGTGAACTCAAAAACTACCAGCTAATCTCCCTGCTCCCATTCCAAGTAAAGGTACTGGAAAAGATCATCAACAAGCAACTCATGACACAACTGGAGCAGAACCAGCTACTCGATGCCTCCCAATCCGGCTTCTGCAGCAATCACAGCACCAACATCGCCCAGATTGCAGCCACCGATTACATCTGAACCCTCGTCAACTGAGGAGAAGCAGCAGCTCTCTTCAGCCTTTGACACCGTATCCCACCACACCCTGATGGAAATACTCCACCACATCAGCATCCAAGGGGTTGCACTCAGACGGATCACCTCCTTCTTCACTGGAAGAATCCAGAGGATGCACCTCCCACCTTTCACCTCCAAACCCAAGGAGCTCGCCTGCGGTGTCCCCCAGGGCTCATCCCTCAGCTCCACACTCTTCAACGCATATAAGACCCCACTGGCCAACATCATCAGATTCCCACTGTCTCAACATAATTTCCTCTGCAGGCAACACCCAACTTATCCTCTCACTCACCGATGACTCCACCACCACCACCAGAACCAACTTCCACAGATATATGACAAGCATCGGCAGCTGGATGAAGAACAACTGCCTGCAGCTGAACACACACAAGATGTAAGTACTGATCTTTGGCAACAGCAGCAACACATGAAACAACTTCTGGTGGCCATCAGACCTAGGATCTGCACCCACTTCCTACAACCACGCCAGAAACTACGGAATCATCATTCTCGATACTCGTCAAGGCAGATAGTAGGTATGGTACATTCAGCTTCCATGCGATCACCTCACAAATGGGTTACTACAAATACCCTACCAGTGGTATCCCTGAATGTGAATGGATTAATCAATTTTATTAGGAGGAGGAAAGTCTTGTCCTACCATCACAAACTGCGTCCTGACATAGCCTTGCTCCAGAAAACCCACATGTCAGATGCGGAGAGTTGTAAACTGTGTCGGGACTGGGTGAGGAAAGAGTATCAAGCTGCCAAATGTACAACAGATGACACTGCCCTCACCACTACCAGTCCCCACCGTAAAGGGGGGGGAGGGGTTGCGCTCTTCATCCAAAAACACTTGCCTATCAGAAGGGTAGCACGACCCACATGGCCATTATGTTCTGTTTAAGAGCCCAATCTAAGACTGCTCCGTGATCCTTGACTCTTTATACAGCCCAAACTCCACCAAGGGAGGTATTTAAGACCCTAACAAACATTTTATTACGGCATCCACAGTCAAAGGTGCTTCTAGGGGAAGACTGGAATATCACCCTCGACCCTTACCTAGATAAGCCGGACCACCAAGTGACCAGGAACTTGATGGATAGTGTACTCATTCAGGACTTACAACCCAACTTTTCCCTATGTGACCCCTGGGATTGCTCCACCTGACGGACAGAGGATAAACATATATCCCTTGTGTGCATGGTACATGTTTGATGATAGACTACTTTATAACATCTCACTACTGCAGAGGGTGACTGATGTATGTACACTGCCAAACAGTACCTCAGATCACGAGATACAGATTTGGCTTGACCTAGAGCTTCCATGATAATGGAGAATCAATATGTCCCCCTATCGATTACCACATAAAAAACAAAAACCACACGAGACGCTGTGTACATACCTGCCTGAAAATGAGATGTTGGTCTCTTCCCCCTAGATGCTTTGGGCGGTGGAGGGGGGGAAGCATGCAGAAGGTGCATATTAATGAGAGACTCAGCCCCAGGGACAGCTCCTCCATTAGGGTGGAGGAGCGTTGCCCCACTGCTTTCTCGCAGTGCGAGAAGCAGAAACATAAAATGGTATTTTAAATACCATTTTATGTTTCTGCTTTTCGCGCTGCGAGAAAGCAGAAGGCAGGGTATGTCTCGTTGGGGGCGGGCGGGAGGGTATGCCTGGTTGGGGGCGGGTGGGTGGTCGGGGAGGAGTGGCTTGCCCACTGTTGTGGGCCATGATTGTTTGGTCGGCCCTCTGTGGCCGACCAAACCAGTCATGCGCACTCTACATGTTCTCTATGTAGGCTGCATGCAGCCTACATAGAGAAAATGGCCTCCCTACAGGCGCCCGGCTGGACGCTGTCCGCACCAATCACAACGCTACCATTGCAGCGTTGTGATTGGCTTAGGGGAGGGAGAATGCATGCTTCCTGTTCCAGGAAACGGGACCCGGCCAGGAGCGGAGGCGGCGTGGGACCTGGTAAGGTAAGTTTTTTATATATTTTTTTAACCCCCCCACCCACGCAGAGCCCCGCACAACCCCCCAACTGCCCCCCACCCGCAAGTAATGCGAGCTGCGACTGCTCAGCCCTTTGGAATAGGGAAAGGTAGAAACATCAAAGAGACTTAAAGCTCTGAGTGTTAGATTTAACTCACATCTATGACGCAACACATTCCAAAGCTGACCTACACTGGCTGTTACAAGCCAAATATGATCTTAATAGACTCTTCACCACAAAATCCGAATCTACACTCTTCAAGCTCAAATAATGTCACTGTGAGAGAGGGGAAAAAGTGGCCCAATTGTTGGCTATGCAGTTATGTCAACAGGAGGCCCAACAGGCAATCCCGGCCATTTGAGGTGCTAGGGTGTTGCTGCTCACGCACCCTATCGGCATCCTCAATAGATTCAGGGACTTTTATGAAGAATTATACTGAGCCGGCTGTTCCCAAACAGAATCGGAGGAAGATACCTTCCTTTTACTCCTCCATCTCCCAAAACTCACTCGGAACAGGCACAGTCCCTAGACCAAGACATAACAGAAGACGAAGTTTAAGTGGGGATAGAAGACCTCCTATGTAACAAGGCTCCAGGAATAGATGGTTACCCCTCTGAATACTATGGAATCACTAAGCCCTTAATAGCACCACTCCTGTGTAAACAATTCTCGGAAATTGATGACTGTTCACACCCTCTACAAGACGAGAACAAGGCCATGATCACTCTCATCCTGAAGTCTAGTAAGGACCCCCTGGATTGTGCCAGTTACAGGCCAATTTCCTTACTCAATGTTGATATCAAGATATTGTCCAAGGTACTGGCCAAAAAACCACTGCTACCATCCCTGGTTTACCGAGACCATGCAGGCTTAGTCCCTCATCATTCCTCCGCATCTCACTTACGAACTGCTCTATGTCCTACGGCAGGTGAAAGATGACGCAGACAAGAAGGTAGCTCTTGTCTAGATGTATAGAAAGCCTTTGATTGGGTGGAATGACCTTACCTATTCAAGGTCCTAGAGAGATACCTGCTAGATGGGAAGTTCCTCAACAGGATCAGGTGACTGTATGCAAACCAAAAGGCAATGGTGAGCTGCAATGGACACACCTCCTCTACGTTTCAGATTTTTAGATGAACGAGGCAGAGATGCCCGCTATCCCCACTAATATTCATTCTGGCGCTTGAATCTTTTGCCATAGTATTACACCTGGCATCCTTGGTGTGGGTTTCATCTGTATATGTGCCTTAACCTCCTGTGTTTTTGCTGTGTGTTGGACTCCATCTTGCTGGTCTAGAGGCTTTGGGCCCTTTTCCACTGCTGTTCAGTGCCAAAGTGAAAGTGCTCCCTTTGTAAATTATTGTTATGGATTGGTGTTTCCATGATTGGCTTATTTGATTTACTAGTCAGTCCCTAGTACAGTGCACTATGTGTGCCCAGGGCCTGTAAATCAAATGCTGCTAGTGGGCCACAGCACTGATAGTGCCACCCACATAAGCAGCCTGTAAATGTAATTCAGGCCTGCCATTGCAGAGCCTGTGTGCAGTCTGGTACTGCCATGTCGACTTGGCAAGTGCACCCATTTGCCTGGCCCTAGCCTTCCCTTTTCTTATATGTTAGTCACCCCTAAGGTAGGCCTAAGGTACCCCTGTGGTCAGGTTGCAGTGTATGTGAAAGGTAGGACATGCCTGGGTGTGTGTGGCATGTCCTGATAGTGAAATACCTCCAATTTTGTTTTTCACTATTGCAAGGCTACCTGTTCCCACAGGATAGAATGGGGAGTTTGCTTATAACATCTTATAAACATAACTACCCCTGGGAACAAGGTAAGAAAATAAAGTTTAGTATGCCTGAACTCAGATTGTTAAAGTGCATCTTTTAGTGAGGGTGATTTTTACATTCTGTGTTTGAAAATACCACTTTTAGAAAGTAGGTATTTTCTTGCTTAGCCATCCAGTGTGCCTCTGCTAGGTTTCTGTATTGCATGTCTGGCTTTGGATGACAGGGGCTGGGGAGGAGTAGTGGCTCCAGAGAGTCTGATGAGTCAGGGTTGGGCTGAATAGACCTGGGCTGCATTTAGAGTAGGGGGAGGAGATTTTCTTTCACCTGAATGGGCCTGGTCTGCCTTCCACAATGCTGTCTCCACCTCCTGCCAGGAAGCTGCTCCAGAGAGGACAGAACTGGTTTTGACCAAGCACAAGGCTTCTCTGCCACCAGAGAACAAAAGATTTTGAAGCATAAATATTGGGGCCCAGACCCCAGAACTTTAGATCACTTCCGGGAATCAAGAGGAGCCTTTTCCAAGGAGAAGAGCTGGAGAAGCTGAGGAGGAATACTGCCCCTGTGCTGTTTGCTGTCTGGGGCTGGCCTGCAGTGGCTACCTGCTGCCAAGGAAAGGAGAAAGGACTTTGCTGTTTGCTGTGTCCCCTGCTTGAGGAAGATCTCCAAGGGCTTGAAACTGAGCTTGCCTCCTGTTCTGAAGTCTCAGGGACACAAAGACTTCACCAACAGCTCCCCTGAACTTCCTTGCTGGGAGTTCTGACCTGCAAATAGGTGCCTGCTGTTGTTTTGGACCTCTAGAGACTGTTTTCTGCTGGGAGCTGGAAAATTAACGCAACACAGAGAAGCGGGACGCATCCGTACCTGTTTCCGATGCATCGCCGAAGAAACCGTCGCAGCGCCTGCCGCCGCTCGAGAAATCGCCGCACGCCGCATCGAATGCAGCGATCTCCGAAGTCCGAGATCACCGCACAGATTCTGACGCAAGCCCTGCTGTGCGGCTGCAAGAACCCATGCATCGTCCCGAATCGTCGCATCGGATCGAGGCACAAAGTCTGTCGCATCGTTGGGGGACGCAGTAGGAAACCGACGCATCACCTCCCCACGCAGTAAGAAACCGACGCATCATCTCCTCTCTGGTAAGGAACCGAAGCATCACCTCCCCCGGAGCAAGGAGCTGGCGCATCACGTTCCCTGAGTGTAAGGAACCGACGCATCACCTTCCCTTCGTCCATTTTTAGGTCGAGCATTCGAGACCTCTTGTATGTACTTTAGTATATACTTATTATATACTTATATGTGTTTGTACTTTGTGGGCTCTGGAGATCAGCCCTAGGACTTGTCTGCTTCCGCTTAGGGACTTTTTTTCTGTTCAACTGCCTCTATTTAACTGTCTTGATAGAAAACGACCAGCAGAGGTCAGTAAAATACCAGATTTGCTTTCTGCTGAGAGACTTTCTTTTTTTTCTTTTTCTGGCAACTGCCTCTATTTAACTTTCTTGATAGAAAACGACCAGCAGAGGTCAGTAAAATACCAGAATCACTTTAGCATTCTCTGGATTCCAGTCTTTAGAAATTGTCTTCCACAAGCACCCGTAGAAATTAATATTTTTTTCAAATCTTGTATTTTCAGTGATATGACCACCGAATGCCCTAATTTTATATTAAAAACAGAGCTTTGGACTATATCATTTCCCGCTGAAAGGCAATATTTCTCTCCATGTGTTCCCGTACCTGGCGTGTCACGCAGTTTGGTGCTTACTTTCCCTCCATGTTAAAGAACAGTAGATGTTTCAGCACCCAGGCTTATGTGCTGCATAGCTAAATACATATAAGGTCCCAAAGGCGAGACCGATTGCATTGCAAATGCTTGTTGTTTCTGTGCACGACGCATCCAAGGTTTTTTTGACTTTGTATGTGTGCTGCCCTGTACAGCACACATACAAAGTAGGAAAAGGTTTAAAGTTAGTCTAAGCATAGTATTTTGTACTGGAAGGCTATCCTTCTAGTACAAATCCTATGCTAGACTCACAGAGACACCCTTGCACTATTGTGCAAAGGTGTGTCTGTGGCGCACAACAGCACATTTCTGCAACTGCGCTAGGGATAGGGGAGGAGAATGCAATATTTCTGTAAATATGGCACTCTCCTGCTCTCTCCTTCTCACGCATTTGCGGCTGCTGCATTGCGCTGTGTGATAACCTAGTAAATTTGGGCCTGGGTCTCTCTCCTTTGTTGTTTTAATAGGTTTCCTATTTTCAATGAGAAATGTTAGGTGCAGGACTGGCAATATACTTGTTTCGTTTGGACGGCTAACAGAATTAACCTGTAGAAACGGCTGAGGTTCGCATAAGCATGTTGGTGGAAAGATGACAGTCGAGGGTAGGTGGGGATATGTGTTCTATGCCTTTAAATTCTAATTGTAGTGGGAAACACAAAAACTGATGTGTAACTTTTCCATATGATTTCTACTGACTGTTAAATGTACCTTGACTGGAATTAATAAAAAAATTGAAACTAATAAAAAGAGAGTAAATCTAGCATCCATAGATGGCTCCTTGGTAAAGTACTGCCAGTGTAATTAACATAGCTATGTTGTAGCATGGCAGTGGTTATTTAGGCAGCGGTAATTCTTTGGGTGTAAATCTCACTGGCAGAGAATGGACCAATTCACCTGGGGGCCGGTGTATTTAACCTCATCACAAACCTGTAGATCAGACCCTAAGTTGGGGTCTGCAAAATGATTAAAATACCCATAGTTTTTACAGACAAAATGACTATGTTTATTCAAGAGAATATGGGGCTTATTTATGAGAGCCCTGTGTCACTTTTGTACAATGAAAAGTGGCACATTCGTGACTCAAGGATTTATGAAGCCAGACAAAGCCACCCTGCGTGGCTTTAAGTGGCCTCATAAATCATGAGTAAGGCGACGCAGCGCAAATCGCTGCTTTGCCATAATCTGCACATGAGAGGCGTTGCAGTGGGTTTACCCACACAAAACCCATGCAATTTGACTCTGCCCCAGATTTACAAAGTGATGTAAACTGTGCGTCTCCCGAGTTGAGGCGTAATAAGGAGAAATGTTAATTTCTCCTTGTTCTTTCCTCTTTCCATGTGTGCTGCGTTTCCCTTCATGCACAAAAACAATCCTGCCTGCAACAGAGGTGCAAGGGTGCCTACATTGGCGCTAAAATACCATAAATGAGGCTCCTAGTGTGCAGTTTTCTTGCAAATTGTCTTCAAAACGGTTTTCCTCGCAGCTTTGAAATAGCTTACATGTTGGTGATCTTTTTCTCTGGAAACTATTTAGAGTGTAAGCTAGTGTTGCAATTTTAATATTTTTTATTGTTTAAACCGAAATGGAAATAATTAGCATGCTCGGAATAGTAATTATATTATTTGTGATACTTATGTGAAGTTCGCAAGAGAAAATCTTTGCGACTTTTCACATTTCTAGCCCTAAGTGCCATGCATAGCTTTTCAGTGGAATTAAGTCATTGCAATAAGTCAGGTATTGTTGTGTGCGCCAGAATAATCCCAAGCTTGGGACCAGGCATCGAGTTTCAGTCTTTAGAAATGCTACCTTGCAACACAGACACTTTTCAGACAGCTTTCAATCTCATCTAAATCCACTTGTGCATGTTCCTACCACTTTGGGATATGATGTGGCAAGTGTTTGATAATAAGACGTTGGGGCATATTAGCAACAACAGGCGAAAAATATCGCTAACCGCGCTTAGCGCGCGTTTTCCTAACGCCGCCTATCGCTGGATATTATCGCGGAGATAACATGCTATTAGCAAGGTTTATCTCCAAAGCGATAAAATATCCAGCGATAGCGGCGAAATGCGTGAATATCGCTGGAAAACCAGCGATATTCACGCATTAACGCCATGGTGGACTTAGGCTGACAATCCACCTCCTATACTACAAACAGGTAAGTCATGTTTTTAGCAGGTGTTAAATTCTAGCGATATTCGCGCTTAGCGCGAATTTTTTATCGCTTCGCCTGCGTTGCTAATAGGGAGAAGTTGTGTTAGCGACTGTTTTCAGTCGCTTTTAGTTGAGGAACGCCTACTCTTGCATGTCATTAGCGATATTTATCGCTGGCATGCAAGGCGATGGGAAAACGGGCCGCTATCTCCAGAAAGCTGTCGCTAACGCCTGTTAGCGACAGCTTGCAGATAGGGCGATAAAAATATCGCCGCTTTAGCGGCAAAAAGTGCCGCTAAAGCGGCGATAAGGCCCTTGCTAATATGCCCCGTTATTTTTAATTTGCATACGTTTAGGGTTATAATTTATTCTGATTAAAACACATATTTTCCAAATTTTTCTTAACTGTTTGAAGTGTATAATTTAGTCAGTCTCACTTCATCCGTCATCTGATGAAATAGCTGTACTTTAATCCTTCTGAAATTTTTTTATCTTAAATTCAGTTTACTAGTCAGTACTACCTTAAATGGTCAATAGATGTCAGTCTAGGTCTAGGGTTTTAATAGCAATTCACTAGAGTAAGAATGGTTTTCTTTTGCACTTTTACATATTATTTTCGATTAGTTCAGTAGCCTTTCTTTAAAGTTTAAACAAATTTATTTTGGTTGCAAAACCTTATAAAATATATATCTTCTAAAAAGAAAAAGTTTTACCAGGTAAATATTATTTACGAAGAACACAATAGGTGTAACATTCTTCAAAATCTATTTGTTGACGGTGACTCTCCTGAACCATTGCCCTTAGTATCTATCTATCTATCTATCTATCTATCTATCTATCTATCTATCTATCTATCTATCTATCTATCTATCTATCTATCTATCTATCTATCTATCAACTTGTGAATTTCAGTGCTTTCTCGGTTTTTATTAACAACTATAACTATACTTTCACTTTATTTTGATATGAATTTATAACTCTTTTCAAAAAATATGTTGAGTGTTAAAACCAAAGCTAACCATAATTTCACTTTGGTTTTTTCCAGTGATTTTTAAAATAATTTATCACATGCAACAGTTCCCAACTCACCTTGGCCGTGGAACCCCTGCTGCTCAAGCCATAAGCAGCCACACAAGGTATGCAGGTGGGGGAGGGGCGGGGAGGAAAGGCCGCAGGGCCTGCCGGGACCAACCCACCGGCAGCAGCCAAACCATGCTACCAAATCCTAGCGCCACAATGGCCAAACTTTGGCCGTGCACATGGAGTTTTGGCATTAGGGCTTGACCTTTCTGTCTAGTTACATGAATAAAGGTATTTGAACCAGGTGGTTCAACACATAATTCCATATTTACACTATAGCAGAATGGAGGACAATTTAAAAATAGCATTTAGCTATTTAAAGGAGACTTTTGCAGGCATAGAAACTGGTCACACCAGATGTAGACAATTTAGTGTGTTTTATAAAATAGGCCTTGCTGAAATTCAAATTACGGTGGCGTAATTCCCATAATTTTGGAAGTTTGCATTACACTTGTTATGCTAAATTCCCAAAATGACACCATCACATCACGCCGTGTAGTTACATGCCATTTGTGGCAAAATTTTACTTGACAGCACACATGTATAACGCTCGTGGCCAAAACGCAAGCGGTTGTTGTCTGTGCCACATGCTTTTTTTCATGCTATATTTTTTCAGCACAATGTGTCCTTGTGTCAAAAATTGACATGAAAATGCATTTTGTGCTAAAAAATAGCCGTAAATGAAAGATTTGCATTTTGCATAAGTACGCGTAATTTCACATAATTTTTGCGAAACTGTATGAATTTCACATGCCTTTAATATAAATGTATTGCATGTGTGGTGGTCATGTGAGCCAGATAAAGTCCATGCAAATCAAATAAACATGATTTGTTTGAAAGAGCTGCTTCTCATGTATTTTTTAATCTGGCTATGATTTTTTTCAAAATGAACACAATGATTTTTTCAAGTTTTCTAACATCCCTGCCAAGTGTGATGAATACAGATGGCATGCAAAGAGAAAGTGAGTATTTACCTAACTGTGCAATTTCTTGACACCATCATAGTTTGTTTATAACAATACTACACTAATTAACTATTTAACAACAGGTTATGTGTGGAAACCTCCCGACATTGCCATGGTAGTCCCAGCGGGCTACCAGATCGCTGGACAGGACCGCCTTCACAAGCCAGAAAGAAGACTCACTATCATCTACATGGAATCCATCAAATGTACAACATCCACAGAGAACGCAACCCCATTCATGGAACACCTGCACTTCAAGCTGCAAAACTCTGAAAAATTCACCCTAAATGGAACCCTCATCTACCGACCACCCATACCATGAGCCACTTTTACCAACCTCATCACCAACTTCATCACTCCGCTCACCACAGACTTCAGAACCTACATTCTCCTCGGTGACCTCAACTTTCACCTGGAAGACCGACACGACTCTTGCTTCACAGCACTCCTCGAAAGCTTAAGAAATATCGGACTCACCCAGCTCGTCAAAGAACCAACACAAACCACAGGACACACACTGGACCCCATCTTCACCACAAGCAACAGCATCAAATACAACTGCACCACACCGCTCACATGGACTGATACCACTTCATCATCCACTTCCAAATCAATACCCCTCAAGTCAACACCCCTACCAAGTTCAGCACTGCAAGCTGCAGCTGGAGGAAAATCATAGAAGCAGACTGACTCAGCGTCCTTAACACAGATTAACTTAGCCCCACAGACAACCTCAACAAGGGCATCAACAGCTTCAACAACTGGATCAAGCACTGCGCAGACACCCTCGCACCCATCACACCCAACAAGCATAACAGATCAAACAATACCTGAACAGCCACATACACTTTCACCAACCCACCAGACATCTACGCTCTGCTTCAATCTCACTCGCACACATTCCCCCCATTCGCAAAACTGGAGGTCGCTCATTCTAAATCGCACCCAAGACATGGAACGACCTCCCTCAACACATCAGAGCCACCTCCTCACTTCTTGAGTTCCGCAAGAAGCTGAAGAACTGTCTCTTCCTAGCACCTAGGGGACCACACACCTACCCAAGAGTCTAGATACCCTCTTGGGTGATTAGCGCGCTATACAAATCAATACAACATAGCATAACAGGAGTACTTTTCTCCTTACCAGATTGTGAGTTTAGCCACTACAGCCGCCCACTTATGGGTCTTACTGCTCCCCTCTATATCTCGTTAGGCCTCATTCTTTACGAAGGACTGACACAGCCCAGAGTTTATTTCCTTTTAGGGACATTCATGCCATTTAGGAGTTGCCTGGCTCCCACTATAACGGGTGCCTTATTGTAGAGGGTTTGTACCCTTTTTTAATATTTCTTATGAGTTTACATTCTCACCTTTTATTTAATTTTGGCATTTTGTTACCAGTAACAATCCTTCAGCAGAGAGACTGCCGAAGGTCTGGGGGGTTGCTGAACCTCAGTTTCGTATTTTAATTTTATCCACCTGTTTCGAGCCACGATACGCTGGAAAGTGTTGAATTTCGGCCATGGCCCCCTGGACATGCCCCCTCACATGGTGGGCTATTTAAAAAGCATAACACCCGAAGGTTGTGCCTGGACCGGGCGTAGCGCCATACCCCTTGGTGCTTTCAACCTCCATCACCCCCAAACGAGACGCTATTCCCGTGAGGTGCTTCTAGCTCTGAGCCCCACAGCCAAGGGCATTAGCTGTACTAAAATGTACTTTAATTCCATGATCAATACCACTAACCTGGTCTGCCAAAGCTGTAACAAACGGCTGGAGAATCTCCTAACATTTAGCAATGGTCGCCCAACCAGCGAGGCAGTACCCCATCTTCACCGCAAGTCTAACTCTATTACCTGTGCTCTTATTAACACAAGGTCACTTGTGAAGCACAAAATAGAGTTTGCATGTTTCCTTGACTGCCATAACTTGGATATTATCTATGTTAACTGAAAGACGGGCAGAGTCCTCCTCTGCCCCCAACTTGGTCCCCACAATACCCCACTCAGGGCCGGTCCTAGAACTTCTGGGGCCCCGGGCGAAAGGGAAGATGTGAGGCCCCTCTAATTTGCATGTAACATCCAGTCGCGGGTGGGGGGTCTCGCGGGGGTTCGCGCGGGGGGGGGGGTAATTTAAAAATAAAATAAACTTACCTTCCCGGGTCTCGCGTCGTCTCTGCTCCTGACCTGCTCTCCTGCATTCCTCCCCTAAGCCAATCACAATGCTGCAATGGCAGCATTGTGATTGGTCGGGACGCCGACCAGCCAGGCGCCTATGGGGAGGCCATTTTCTCCATGTAGGGTGCATTGCAGCCTACATAGAGAAAGGCCAGAGTGCGCATGACTGGTTTGGTCGGCCCCGGAGGGCCGACCAAACAGTCAGCGCCCTTAGAAGTGGGCAAGGCACTCCTCCCCTGCCCTAAAGCAGACCCGCCCACCCCCAACCAAACACTTCTGCTTTCTCGCAGTGCGAGAAGCAGAAACATAAAATGGTAGTTTTAGCATTTTGTGTTTCTGCTTCTCGCACTGTGAGAAAGCAGTGGGGCGACGCTCCTCCGCCCTAGTGGAGGAGCCGCCCTTGGTAACATCACAAGAAGTGACATCACAGAAAGTGACATCGCAGGACTATTGATCTTATTTGGCATCCCTGAAGAGACCTAACGTGGATATCAGTAACATGGACAAAAAGATAAATATACAAATGAAATAAGTCCATATATTTTAAAACTGTATTAAATCGATTACATTTGTCACATTGGATGGAAAAGCTAGGTGCAGGTCTCACAAAGATGTATATTATTTACTCCTCGTTAACTGATTGTTTCCAGATGAGTGCATGATACAATTTCCAGTTCTGCCTCATAAAGGGGGAGATCCTGTTGAGGTAATGAGGGGCGGGATCATTCAAAATATAAAATGACACAAGAGAAAATCTCTCACACCATGGATATAATTGCAAATTTCAAAAGGCTCCCTTATCTTTCTGTGCCATTATTGTGCTACCTTAGGATGACATTAATACTTCGTAATTTGTTTTAACCTAAATCCTCTCACCAGTATCCCACACGCACATGCTAAGAGACGTAGGACAATCTTTTTTGTGTGTGGGCTCTTTACTCGCCAGAATTATGTTAAGTGCAAAAACACAACACATATAGTACAAAATTACAAGACACCATTGCAAACAAATAAAGATTGTACATAAATAAAAAAAGACTTAGAACAACCGAGCCCACTGCTAAATCATACATTGACTTGAAGGTATGCTTCAGATTCAAGGGGTTTTCAAATCAACGTTTTTGATTTGGTGTTAGAACTGTAGGAAGTAGAAGTGGCCACCTTTAGCGCTGGTGGAGCCCTGTGCGACAATGTTGGTGCCCCCCAATGACTCGCTCTGCCACGGATTCCCTCACTACCACACTTTAACAGTGCCCCTCAAGTCTCCATAACCACATGCTCGCTCAGATGCATTTAATTTGATTTACAGCGCCACTGATACCAGTGTAGGGTGTCAGAGAACTTTATATCACACATTACACAGAGACAATCAATCATACGTGTGTAAATCACAATAGGTAATGTTACATAAGACAAAGGACTAGGAGTCACATGACAATCATACTAGTAGGCAGTATAGTTTAATAGTTATTGATCTGGAGAAACACAAACTCTGAATTTAGAACATAATACCATGGTTGAGGGTTCTCTTTAATAACCAGAATTGATTTCTGTCCAAATGAACCCTTTTTGCAACATTAGGATAATCAAAGACTGGGGAAAAAACCATAACGCTGTAATTTATACCTTGCAGTTTGCATGCAGCTCTTAGATGACAGTTAATAGCTCATTGTTCTATGTTAGGAATTTTGACTTATAAACTGCAAGTAACAATAGGATCTCTCTGACAAAAGCAGTAACCCACTGGCCTATATACATTATGTGGACTTAGTGATCTGCATGGTACATGTTCTTTGCAGCAGGCACATTAACCCTCTGCGCTACCTTTCCACAAGTCAAAACTTCCACTTGACAAAACTCCATCTCTCTCTAGGAAGAACATTAATCACCGGAGTTATCATGACATTTTTATTGTTGCCGACAATTGCTGGAGGCCCGGAAGGAGGCAGCAAGTGCTTTTAGAAACATAATATACTCGCAAACATGACGCCCCCACCCGAAGTCAGCGCTCAGTGCGATCTCATCAGTCGCACAGCCCTAGAGCCTTCCTGCTCAAGGGTCCTGTGACCTCAATGACAGAGTCACTGTTGCTCTAGGGTGTGCTGCTTCATAGGCCTGCCCAAAAGACTTGAGGTGAGCTTCAATAGGGGTTGTAGTGGACAGGCCTTCAAGGTTAACCCACACTTGCCACCGCTATGGTCCACCTGCTGGTGCTCAGACACCATTCTTCTAAGGTCTTTCGGGGCCTTCTAAGGTCTAGCATGGAAATGTGCTCTCTCAGGAGAGTGGTCTGGTGGACTGGTCATGAAGGCTGAACCTGGTTCCCCAGTTCCAAATTCGGCAGCTCTGACCATAGTGCCGCATCCTCTCCCCCAGTGAACACCATACTGCCCCACTGAGAGAAACTCGCACTGCCTTCAACTACAACCCAATTGCGCCCCGCTATAAACACTTGGAGGCAACTCAATTCAAATTAGGCACTAGACAAGAGCAATATGCTGCCTAAAAAAAAAAAGTGACAACATCCTGTAAAAAGCAAACACTCATAAGGAATGTAAGATTAAGTAAAAGCATGTGAAATGTAAGCAGGAAAAACATGGTTACCTTAACGCTTTTGCACTTATTATTCAGAAATCAATGAGTGCTTTTGCATGAAAAGTTAAGGCCATGACTACAGGGCCGGAAGGGACCAGTTTCAATGTCCATTGCTTATATCCTTACAAAACGTAAGCAATATGGTTTAAAAAGACCACATTCGTGAATACAGAGCTGCGGTATGCATTTTGTTTTCCAATCCGCCCATCAAGCAGGTATTGCAGTACATCCAGGAATGGTGCACTTCCCCACCCTGGGAAAACAATGCTGTTCAGAGAAAGACAAGAAAACAAAAGTAGTGCTTCACTGGCAAACTCTGTAAAGTGGCACTAATGTGTTTTGGGTGTGAATAAAATCAATCTGGCCCCTTTTCGGCCCACACTGTCTTGCTTTAGGTATTTTTTACATTTTGCACCTTTTATTTCTCTCCATCCCAAGGCTGCACTTTGGAAGTGAAAAATGTCAGAAAAAAGATGACCTTTCCAGCAAAAGTGTTTTTATTTTTTGGATTCATTTCACAGGGGAACAAATAAAGGAAAGGAAAGAGGGAGTACTGGCTACAAGGCCCAGGGAAGGGGGCCCCACACCTGGACCTCGCAGCTTGCTCTAGTGCTTAGAGGCCCAGGGAAAGGGGGCCCCTCCCTGGGCCTTCGAGCAGTAACCAGGCATTTCGTAAAACACTGCCCTAGCACCGGCAGTTCTACATACATTTTAAATACACATTCCCATAAAAAAAAATGGGTGATGCAAAAGTTAACAAAAGCCAGTTGATCTGGCTACTCCCTCCTCCCCTCACCCACCTCTCCTTACCTGTGTCCGGCTGGTCCTGGAAACAAAGGGGCCTTCTGTCACCTAGCAACAAAATACAGAAAGGGAATGGCCGGTACTTAACAGAGGTGCTGCCCCGCCCCTGACACTGTGAGCCATAATTGCTGGCCTGGCTGCGGTGCCCACTCTGTTTGTCCCTTCCCCCCACCCCTGCACCCCCAGGAATGCCAACACGCCCTGACCAGCAAGGTCGACTCGAGACGTCTCGCATGTGTGTTGTAATTGTGTGGGGAGGGGGCCCTGGAGGAGCAGGTGGGCAATCTGTGAAAGTATGGCATTTCACAGTGAAGCGGGCCCCCTGTCTTTCAGCTGAGCGCGAGGCCCTGGGAAGCTGCCCACACTGCCCATGCCTAGCGCCTGCCCTGACCCCACTCCCTCTCCCCCTAGGTACTCTCTCTACAGACTAGATCGGTTATCTAACAGAGGCGTCGGTCCAGCCGTCATTTATCGAGCCCACATGCAGGCACTTTTCGAACCAGTTTAGAGTGCGAGGCACTTTCTTTTAATATGGAAATATATAAATCCCAGTCCGGAAAGGGTCTGTTAATCTACTCAAAAATAAGTTTATACAGAAGGTCACTGCCCTCCAAAAACCATGCCTACACTCCTCAGTCTGTACTATGTAAGGGGACTTTAACTTCCACTTGGAGGCACCTTTGGATAAAGAAAGATACAGAGACTCTAACTGAAATCATGTCCTGCTTTGGCCTCACCCAAATGGTTGATGGTCCATCCCACATGGCAGGCCATACACTAGACGGTATTTATACAAATAGCTCCTCTCTAACGTAAACCGATATATTACAGCTGACTTGGTCAGACCACAGCCTGGTACTATTTGAAATAAAAATGGTCCATAAACGGCCCTTGACCATGGGGCCACGTACCTCTCAGATGCATAGGGCATGGCATAAAATTCGTTCTGAACAATTGAACCAACTTCTGTCTGAATCTCAGCCAAACAGGACTGGAAATTTAGCTCAGCTAACTTCCAGCTACTGTAACTGGCTAAGCTCCACTGTCTCTGCCTTGGCACCAGTTAAATTAGTAAAATACCATAGAAGGAAACCATCTGCGCCATGGTTTTCAGATAAGCTTAGGACCCAGAAACAAAGGTGTAGGAGACAAGAACGAAAATGGAGAAATAACTATAACAATGCAGAGCAAGAAATATACAAACAATTTCTCTCGGAGTATAAGGTCCTGATAGAGGAAGAAAAAGCATGCTACTTTACCCCAAAAAATCAAACTAGCTAAAAATTCAGCAAAAGAACTGTTCCACACAGTTAACAAACTTTCAATGTACCTTGCATTAACATGACAGGAAATAGCCAATCTTTTTGTAACACATTAGCCATCTTTTTCCTGAATAAAGTTGAAGTGAGCTTTAATAAGTTCTCCTGAAATGCTAAACCTGAGTCAAAAGAGAACAATTTGGCCTCCCTACATCCAGAGAATGTTACGTTCACTGAATTCATCCCTTTCATAAAGGAACAGGTAATAGAGCTAAACAACTCTACTAAATCTGGCTCTCTGATAGATCCTTGTTCCCCTTCTATTGTTAATTTGGCCCTGACATCATTGCAAATAAACATACAGAACTCTTCAATATAATGTTCATAACAGGCTACTTTCTTAAGCAATGGAAAAAGTATTGATTTTACCATTACTAAAAAAATCTAACTTTAACCCTAAGGATCCAAATAATTATCGTCCCATCTAGAGGCTTCCTTTCCCTGCCAAAATCGTGGAAAAAACAATAAACCAGCAATTGTCCACTTTTGTACATAACCACCAGCTCCTCGACCACACACAATTCGGCTTCAGGAGCGGCCACAGCATGGAAACAGACTTGATCGTAGCAACTGAGGAGATCAGCGCAACCCTCGATGAGGTGGGGGTGGGGGGGAAGCAGCACTCGTCCTGCTCGACCTGTCGGCTGCATTCGATACGGTTAATCATGGATTGCTGATTGACTGTCTCTCTAAGATTGAAATCAGAGGGGCCGGTATGGCCCTCCTAAGCTCCTCTCTTAGTGAGATAGAACAAATAGTGTCATCTGGGAAGTTTGAGTCACAAACCTTTTCACTACCCTGCGGAGTCCCTCCGGGGTCTTTGTTGAGCCCACCATTATTTAATGTTTATGTAACATCACTGGACAGGCTGATCAAATCCTTTGGTTTCTCCCTCACATCCTATGCATATGATACCCAGACTGTAGTCTCCCTCTCCAGCAATGATGACAATACCAGCAACAGATTCAGTAACTGTATGCTGACAGTCATAATTGGATGAGCATGAACCGCCTTAGGCTAAACTCAGGAAAGATGGAGGCCATCCTTATTCGCAAAGAGGTCTCCTTTTGGTCCCCATCCTGGGGTGCTCAAGAGCTAGGAAATCTTCCATTACCAGCTAGGATAGTAAAAAACCTAGTAGTCCTAGTAGACAGCATGCTTGCTTAGGGCAAGCAAGTCAATGCTACCATCTCCTCCGCTTAATATACAATTAAAATAGTGAAAATAAATCCTCCCTTACATTCCCAATGCCTTACAAATAAACGGTTGTGATGGCCTTGGTCATGTCCAAAATGATTACTGCAACAGTCTCTACTTGAATATACAGCAGCAATTTCTAAACAAGTTTCAGGTTCTCCAAAACATAGCAGCAAGCATGCTGCTTGGAATTCCTAAATACCAATTTGTTAGACATGCATTGTGTAAGCTCCATTGGCTACCCATTAAACAGAGAATCAACTTTAAGGCCTTGCATATTACCCATAAGGCACTTCACAACAAAGGCCCGGCATATCTGATAAATAGTTTTAAATGGTACCATCCTACCAGGCAGCTACGCTCTCTCGGTGCCAAAAATGTTATTGTCCCTAATATGCTCTTCATGGGGCAGAAGAAGCTTTGTGGTGAGTGCCTCTAAACTGTGGAACACTCTCCCTCTGAACATCAAATCCATGTCTGATCTCCTATCCTCCAGGAAGGCACTATAAACATGGCTTTTTAAGTACTAAGCATCATATGGCTTTTTAGTCTCAGTAGGACTGTCAGACCACTGAATAGAAGTAGCGCCAAGACACCTCCGGGTATACGTGTGCTTTAAAAGTAGTTTTAACATAACATAACATTTACTGGGCTGTGGTTGGTCATCTGTCTTGCCTCTTCTGTCGGACCTTGCATGGCTCTCACTCAGGCAACAAGCTCACAGTCGCCCTTCCAGATGGTCCCTTACCAGATCCACAGTCCTTGTGTGACCATACAGGGATCTCCCCATAGTCTTTGTTTAATCTGCCTTGCAGTGTTGCCATGCAGTGGGGAGGGGTCCGGGAAAAGTCAACAGCACACTCCATGGCTGCTCCATGTGCTATCCCGCCTGGTCGAATTTATGGCGATGGCCCCCTTTGGAAAGGATATTAGCATATATCATGTTCCGGTCCCAGATGCTTCACTTAGCAGTAGCCATTCTGAATCCTGGCCCTCTGGTACTTCCCCACCCCTCATGCATGCTACTATTTTTAATCTGCATCTTTAAGCAAGAGCTACAAGATTGACAAGCAGGTTTGTTTTCCCTTATGGGTTTTTATTACTAACTGGGACATATTTGACACCTTTGACATATACTATTCGGAGGGCACTGGCAGCCCAGCTGACCTCCACATCATGTGCACAAGTGATTGTGTTTACCAAGACCACCAAGCACCAGTTACACAAGTGAACAGCATCTCAATCCCCTACCCTAAACCACTTACTTCAAGGAGTCCGTGTTAACAATGGGACAGATTTACAAGGAACTGACGCATCTGCATAGATGCATCAGTCTCCTTGCGCCAGTGCCAAATGTCCTTGCGCCACCATGGATGCGCTGTATTTACAATACAGTGCTCCATGGCACACGGATTAACAGATGCGTCAGAAATACTGACGCATCTGTTGGCACAAAAGTGACGCATTGCTGGAGTTGCTCATAAAAGTGACGCAACTCAAGCAATGTGCCACAACAGATAGGTGAGTCCCATACAAAAAGCCATGCGTCATTCCTTACGCCTGGTCTGAGCAGGCGTAGGGATTTTGACGCCGTAAAGGCGTAGAGTGATGCAGTTAAATGTTGTTAATTTCACAACTTCAGTTCTACATGGCTTTTTGCGTGGGAATGCCTAGCCTGCATACGTTATACCTGGCGCAGGTATAATGTGACGCAAGCCTTTACAACGTGACGCATCTCCCTAGATGCGTCACGTTGTAAATTGGCCGCATTGTTTGCGCCGCCGTTGCGTCAAAAAAAGTGACGCAATGGTGGCGTAAGGAGGTGCAAGGGGCTTGTAAATCTGCCTCAATGTCTTTATCAGTTGTGAGCAATAGACTACTTCACAGGCTGGCTAGTACAACTGCTGCCCAATCCAATGCCCACAAACAAATTTAAAAAGGAGGATGAGTTAAAGTCCCTCTCTATATTACTTTTTAATTCTTTTACATGAATGGTAGCAGCTAGCTGCCTGTTGCCAGACATAAACAGTGTTAAGTGTTAATGAGAGGGTTAGATATGGTGGAAATTTACCACTACAGACTATTTCTCAGTAGGAATTGTAGGATAGCTCTTTGTCACCAGGAAATCTCGATCTGCTACACGTGAAGCTTTCTTTGCTGAGTCAAACACAACCCATTTGAAACCGAATTTCTAGATGTTGGAATTAAAAAAGCAAGACTTCATTCCTAGCATGTGTAGATCAATAGCTGTCCCAAAACTAGTCTGTAGATTCAACCTTTCAGTCACAGAACACCTAATCAGCCGTACTTCTGTGGCATATGCCAGTAGCGAGTCACAGGCTGCATCCTTCACACCATGTTCAAGCTTGAGTGTAGAGGGCAAGGCCACACCTTAAAAAGCAGAGATATTAATTTCTAATCAAGTTGCCTGTACTGTCACAGCTTGACAAAGCAGTAGAAATGGTGTCCATCTAAGCTGGCATTCACAATGTAAAACTAAACAGGAGCACCATATAAAACCACTGGGCGTACTTTAGCAAAGAAGAGCTGCCTAGCAGCGGCTGTAGATCGAGCATTATACATTCAGGGGCAGATTTACAATAACTAATGCAGCGCAGTGCAGCAAGTCATTTTGCTGCGCTACATTAGTTTGGAAGCACAGGGATGCAACATATTTACAACAATATGTCGCATCTCTGTGCTTCCCCCTGCGCTGGCGCACAAACTGCTGCCATGCGCTGATGCAGGCACCCTTGCACCATGGTGCAAGGATGCCTGCGTCAGGGGGATGATTGTTTATGTGCAAGAAGGGTTCCCTTCATGCACATAAACAATCAGAAAGGGCGTTTTTCAAATTCTATGTGTGCTGCATTAGCACACATAGAACTTGTAAAACGTCGTTTATTTAAAGGATTGTTTATGTGCAGGAAGGGACACCTTCCTGTACATAAACAATCATAGAAGTTATTTCCTGTTCTATGTGTGCTGCAGAATGCAGCACACATAGAAAGAGGAAAACAACGAGGAAAAATGAATACATTACTCCTAGTTGCGCCTCCCTATGCCTCCCCTGGGAGGCGTAGCATTCAGACGCATTTCCAGATTTAAGATTTCTTGTAAATCTGGAAAAGTGTCTGGTTCCATGGGTGTTGCGTGGGAACACCCACAGCAACACCCATGCTACGCCCCTTTCACGCACTCAGGTCAAATCACAACCAAAGAAGCGAAATTTTTGGTCTCTACTCCTGGTACCATACCTTACTTTTACATTTTGCCTAAGACACATAAAAATAAGTTTCCACCTCCTGGACGCCCTATTGTATCAGGCATTGGGTCCTTATTGGAACCCTTATCACGTTACTGTGATTTCTTTTTCCAACCAATGGTACAGTCCACGAGTAGGACACAAAAGATCTTTTGAGGCTAATTAATACTCTAGCCTTCAACCCTGACAATTCTTTTCTGGTAAGTCTTGACGTGGAGAGCCTCTACACCAGCCTCCCGCAAGATGATACCCTTGAAGTGTTGAAGATAGCTCTCAATGAATCTGATTGGCAATATCAGACCCCCAAGAGACTCATCTTGGAGTGTGCTGCATTAGCCCTGAAAGAGAACTTTTTTGAATATGAAGGCCAACTCTACTTACAGAAGTATGGGACTTCAATGGGGAGCGTTTTCGCCCCCAGTGTAGCGGGACTCTACGTGTACCACTTTGAAACCAGATACCTACTGCATAATCAGACGCCACGTATCCCTCAGATCAAGTTCTACAAACGTTATATTGACGACATCTTGATGATCTGGGAAGGAGATACAGAATCATTGCTATCTTTTTGTACATGGTTAAACACGTGCGATCCCAACCTCAGATTCACACACAGTTTCGACCACAATAAGGCGACGTTTCTTGATCTGGATATTGAAGCGGTAGGAGGCCTTCTGAAAAGTAAAACCCACTTCAAACCAACGGCCCGCAATTCACTCCTCCATTTCTCTAGTTTCCACCCCAGATCCCTGCGGGAGAATCTTCCCTATGGACAATACCTTCGCCTCCGCAGGAACTGTAGTGACATAAGAGATTACAAACAACAAGCCTCTGATCTGAGTACCAAATTACGACAGCGTGGTTACCCTCAACGTATCACCGATAAAGCCAACAAACAGGCTCGGAATCAGAACCGGGAGGGCCTTATTGAAGTGCAGAATCGTGCATCCATCCCCATCCCACTCACGTGCGTTACCACCTATAACGCTGTCTCACATGAGGTGTCTGACATCATAAAAAAACATTGGCGGGTTCTAAAGACAGGTGCCCTGAATTGGGAACTGCCGTTGATGTCTCACAGAAAGGCTAGATCAATTAAGGATGCTTTGGTAGCTACACGACCAACACCCCAAAGGAAACCCCCTAATACAATTCTGAATGCGTGGGGACTCCCTAATGTGGTGGGCCACTATCCTTGCGGAGACTGTAGTGTATGCCATATAACCATGACTACCAAAAATCTCAACTTGGAACCAGGCAAGACCTGGCATTTAAGGGCACACACGAACTGTAACACAGCCCATGTCGTATATCGCATCACATGTCCTTGTAATCTTACGTACATTGGGATGACTAATCGGAAAGTCAAGACTAGAATTTGCGAGCATCGCAGTATGATTAGATGCAAGAAGACGACCACAAAAATGACAAGCCATTTCCTTGAAGCTGGTCATACCACGAATGACATCAGTTGGGTGGTCATCGAGGCTCTGGATCCTAACATGCCTAACATACATAATCGTTTATTGGAGAAAGAACAAAGATGGGTTTATCGCCTATCCAGTCATCTGACAGGACTCAACGATAATATTCCCTGGCAAAGCCTTAGGAGATAATAGATACGTATCCATTACACTCTATACCAGCGCAGGATACTTATTGAGCACATTCTTATCCAGTGCTGTTTGTCATTGCTAAATGTCCAAAATGCGATTTCTGTGTAACACTTTCCATTTCATGTAATTATTATTTTTATTTTTATTTTCATTTGTTTTCCTTAGGATATACATTGAGCACATTTTATGCCCAGCTCTGCCAGTTAGGTCATTTTTCTGAACAGTATATTTTGTGAACACTACTGTTCAATGCGCTTTTCTGAGTAATGCTCACCCCCCTTTTTTCTTTTCTTTTTTCTTTCTTGTTTTTTGCCGCCGTGTTATCACACACCACGGCTTCCTTGCATCTGTATTGTGAATTTTCACCTCTTATGAATGGCTGCCATAGCCGCCTTGCCTGCCTTTAGCTCATAGGTCTCCCAATATGGCCGCCACGTTTTAGCCCGTTATACTCAGACGAGCTTTTTTTGCTTCGTCATCCCCTTACGTGGTGCCGTCACTTCCTGAACTAAGCACCCTAAGGAATGGATTTAATACGGTTCTCCCAGCTTGTCCGACATCAGCCGGGACATTGGGAGACCGCAGTAGGTTGTACAACGGGAATCCTCACGGAACCAAGTAAGGTTGTGTTTCTGTGGCCCTTGGGCGACCCGCTGCACTATCCATGATTTTTTACTGAAAAGCCATCTCTTTCCTTACAGATTGGTTTACCGGATGAGACCCCTCCTATGCCCTGATTAGCTGCCTAGATTTCTTCTTCATAGTAATTATACTTTTTGGGATTTACGCTGCTACAATTGTTTCTACCTCTTTTAAATATGCTATTTTGCCTATTCGTAACTTATGCATTTTTTAAGGCGTTTGTTTGGCCGCATATGTGACTAACTCCCTGCGCGCCACTTCGCATTATTTAATCAGCACCCTGCAAGCAGCGCATATTTTTTACCCGCTGCCTGTAATACATAAACATCGGCTCCCATTACATCATGGCCACTCGCTTCACGATGCTCCCATGTGACCATCTAATTCACGTCTTAGCGTGGGTACTTGATCCGCATAGTGTACTATTCGTCTCACGGTGCTCCTCTGTGATCATCCAGCCTTACGGCATTGTCACTGCTAAGCATGCTGTAGATACTTGCATGCTGAACCATTATTACTCTATCATTGTCACGGTGGTGGTCAGTTCGACTATCACGGCATGTTTGAGATTGCAATTTTGTGTTGCTTTGAAAGATTGCATTTTATGTTGCTCAAAAGAATTACATGTCTTGTTTTGTCTTTTTCCTTTATAGGTTTTTTTATTGGTGTCAGTAAGTATACCGACACCTAGTCCACACACCTTAGCGCGTGTGTTGGTACTTCACCTTTCACGTGGCCTTCACTTTGCCACTCATGTTTTTACTCTCGGTCCTGAAGAAAGCCCATTCGAATTTTTTAACGGGCTGAAACATGTAGACCACATCACCCTAACAACTACAGATTATTATCTCTTGTTAGTTGGCATCACATAGTTTTTAACCATACCCTGAGCCGCCACTATTAAATTTACCTGGCAAGGATTCTCAGAGGTATTTTTAACATTCACATCACACATTCACACCACACCTGCTCCGCTGTAATCGGGCGTCGTAGCACAACCGGGCGGCATTAGGCCACCCGGTTGGGACCCCTATGATGAAGCATGACACCAACCAGGTTGGTGTGTGAGGGGTCTTTTAAATAAACCTAATGGGTCCCTGAACTTACCACATTTAGTGATTGATAGATTCATACTACAACAGGGTCCGTCCACATTGTTTTTTGCAACTTTACCCAGGGGATCGGGACGTACCCATACATCCTCGCTCTCTCTTTTGTTTTTTGCATTAGTTCCTATGGCACTTATAATACCGTGGATGTGATATCAGGAATTTAAACTTGCCAAATGACATAATCTATGTCTTTGCTAGGAAAACAGCATTATCTGGGGGCACGTATGCAGAGCACCCACCCAGTGTTAGATCTTTACTTTGGTATGATAACAGATTACTTGGTTGACTGTGTAATAATATGCTCAAACAATGTTTTTTTGCCAATATAGGGGGTTAGTGCTAATTATACTCAAGGTCAGATGCAGGTCACTGATATACCCAGAAAAAAGTTTAGGAAAGACAACAGAGTCCTCCCTTACACCTTTTCCAGAATCTGTTCTGTTAAATAATTTGGTATCTGAACTCAATTAGTATTTTAAATGTCACTACGAATGTTAACTAGCCAATCTGGTTCATCCCATCTGAGTGTATTAGTTCAGAGCTGAAGAACTCTGTATTATTAAAGCATAGGCAGAATGAAAGCAAAATGCAGTAGAAGAACTCCCAGCATAAGTGTCTTTCTAACCATCGTGATCAGAGCCACTGGATTGTGCAATCCTGTTATTTCTTTCCTGAAGCCAGCCTGGGTTGGTGGGAGCATTATACACCAGTTTTTGTGACGGGTATGTTCCCTGCCTGGTGTACAGTTGTGTCCCCCTGCCAGTCTGTGAGTATCTGGTATCCTGTTTTTTACTTTTGGCCCTAGCCTCACATTAATCTAGTGTGTAGTCAGAGATCTAGGCCTGCCATTTGACATGAGTGAGGCCCTAGACCTGTCCTGTGACCTGGAGGGATGAATCAAGCATGCCCTCATTTTCTGTCCCTTTAATGGGTTTAGCATGAACAGAAGTGTACCATGTTTTGTGAATTCATAGTTGTGACCAGACCATTTTACCTGTGTTACTGGAGTGGAGGCCTACTGGCCTACTTGTGTAAAGTTCTGCATCAATGTGCTAACCCAGATCCTAGTCCTAACGTCCCTAGGGTTTATTGTGCATGTTGGTGGATGTGGCCTCTGTGGTACATGCATTGCATGTATGAGTAAGCCAGACTAATGGATGCCTGTGGGTTCCATTTTGGAAGCCCCATGTCTATTCCTGTGCACTATATGGAGGTGAGAGTGTTTTCCCAGATAGTGGAAGTTTATTGTTGATATTTCTGAAGCCGGAGGAAGAAGACCTTGACACTGACTTGGGGGAGCTGAGACAAGGCTTCTTGTGGTCTTTTATTGTGAGAGATTTTGATTAGCCTTTTTGCACCAGTGCACCATATGTTGAGGGGGGAAGGGTGAGACTCCAACCTTTGTTGTTAAGGTGAAAGGGACCCCTTTAGGTGAGGCCAGCCATTTGTCTCCAGTGGTGGCTCCTCCGCTAAGGCAGAGGAGCTTCGCCAAAAGAAAAAAAAATGATAATAACAGGAAGTTATTATCATTTTATTTTTCTTTGCTTCAGCCAGGTCAGGCAGGACGGGGCTGGCTTGCCGCCGAGGGCAAAGGAGTGGTTTGCACTCCCTCCAAACAGCATGACGGCTTGACCGGCCCTCTAGGGCTCTCCATTGACTGTTTTGCACAGCCCCTTGGAGAACATGCCCAGCCTCCCCAGGCACTGTCTGAGCGGCAGACCAATCACGACGCTGCTCAGGCTGCGTCGTGATTGGCTGGTAGAGTCCGGAAACCTAGATGCTTCCCGTGCTGCCAGCAGACGGAGGAGAGGCATGCGGCGGCAGGAGAGGTGTGCGGCGGCAGCTGCAGCGACGGAGAAGGTACGTTTATTTTATTTTTTTCTTCACCCACCACCCCGTTCAGAGGCAGTCACCACTGTTTGTCTCTTCCCTGGTCACTGCTCATCATTTCTGTTAACAGCCAGATGCAGAAAGCTTTCAGCTCATTGTGCTTTTGTTGTGAGTGCTTCAGGCTTGAGACTAGTCTACTGTGAGTAGCCTTAGTCTATAAAAAAGGTGTGTCTGAAAAGGTGGCTGAAAAGGGCACTTGAAAAAAGAAACACCCCAAACTGGTACTAAAAGTGCAGACAGAGAATCCATCCCCTATTTGCTTTTACTGTATAAAAGTGGGAGCCACTGACCCACTTGTGGTTCAAGTTCCAAGTCCAAGGCCTCCATGACCAAGGAAAGGAGTGCTCAGCAATGTACTGCAGCATACTGAAAGGACTGCTGTGTAACCAAAGCTCATGTCTGCCTGACAGCCAGCTTCCCAGAGGTGAAGGGATGTCACCTGAAGTTTTTCCTGAAAGGAAGAAGCTGTTCCTCTGAAGTGGAGTACCACAAGCCAACCTGGCTGCCGAGAGAGGTATAGGAAGTGTGGCCTTCCAGTGAAAAACAGACACAGCTTGACCCCCGTGGTTTTCAGTTTTTCCAGAACAGGAGACTGAGGAGAGCAATCTATGTGCCATGAGGCACAGTTTCACCACATGATTGGTTTCAGGGAGGAACAGCAATAAAAGAGGCCCACAAACAGTCAACAAAATGGCCCACACACTGACCTGTCAGATCAGCCCATCGGGCACTGCATGGTTACCCTGCTATAGGCCAGTCTGGCCCTGCTGGCCACTGACCTAGTGCCCTTGTAACATGATGGTACTGTAAAACAAATGTGTAACCAATACCAGTTAAACAGATCTTGCCTTAGCCAGTGTTCATCTTTTTGATAAGTTTAATTAAACACCAGCCTGCGCTGACCGGGCCTCCTGGATCCTCCCTGGAAATTAATCAAATTAATGCAGCATCACGACACACAGAGAGTCTGCCTAGCAACAGCAATCCTTGGGTCTAGAGGTAACTTAACTAGCATGTAAAGTGACGCGCAAAATCACACAGGGGAGCCTGTGGAATGATACCTTTCAGGACGAAAATCCCTCACCCACCATAGGTGGCATGCTTCATCATTTGGGTTTCTTCTCTCAGTGAAAATTCCTAGTCCCACCAAGGGCTACAACTCCCTCTCTGAGAGGGAGGAGCTCAGGGATGTTTTTGTATTCCTACACAAGTGAGGATATACTAAATCCAGTAAATGAAAGACAAAGGTAAGTCGGGTGAGGGCACAGCGCAACTTAGAATAAATTGTGAAGGAAGTGATCTTAAAAGTAACTAGTGGGAACACACGATCAACTTTTAATAACTTGTTCTCGCTGCTGTCAGGGTTAAAAACAGTGGCCCTGCAGTATGGATTTAAAACTGCATGTGTAAGACGAAGGGGTCTACATGTTTCAGCCAGGGTGACCCATCTGGTGTCAAGGCTTTGGCCAGGACCTACAAAGGGTGCTGCTGCCAGAAAAAAAGTGCAATTGTGTAAAATAATACAGATAACACTATTCAAATGTCAAACCAGTAATACTGCCAATCTCGGGTCCAGAATATTACTGTTCGTGCCTAGTGAAAGGGAAACAAAAGACACAGTGGAAAACCATAAACACAGTCACTTTAAACATGTTGAACAAGTGCGTTAATATAAATAGTGTGGGATATACTTTTCACCACATCTATTGAGTGCAGATTGATTCACAGGGAGAGTTGAAAAATGTCCTTACCTGTAGAGCACGGATAGGTAGCCTCACCTCTACCTGGCGACAGCTCAGGGAATGGGGCACCGCTCTGTAAAGAAGGAGATTTTATTTAAAAATTGTCAAACATAACCAACATTATGTTGACAACAATCCTTCTGTAAGGTTTTTACGAGGATCAACCAAATCACCTAGAAAACAAGCTCAAGTACACAGCTAACCCATTATCAATGAAAATATGCCTAAAGTAGTGTTCACAGTAATGACCTTTAGCATGCTAAGTAGTCCTTGTCGTGTCTCGATCAGTATAGGTCTAAGACCTCATTTATAAACTACCTTGTTGTGTTCCACGCACTTCTAGGGAAACCATTAGTAAGTTTTGCGATATTGTCAAAGAGTATGTTGACTACAAATTCCATTTCGCCACTCGTGGTATTTCAAACCCGGCGCGCGAGAGTGAGTTAAGTGCTCTGGCGCATACTTATTATGTTCGTAGGTTTTGGCACGACTGACTATAGTTGTCATAATCAATGAGATCACCAGTAGTTGCTCTGAACCTAATGTATGTGCCCACAAGACCCGTAAAGATAATATCCGTGATCATTATTTTGATAGTGAACCCCGCTATGGTTGCTGAGGCGAGCGCTAGAAACAGGTTATCTACGCCCATGATCTAACCCACTAACAAAGTTGTGCATGCTATGGAGACCGCTAGGGAACTCAGTACCGGTAACTTCTAGGACTGGGTAGTCAAGATCAGCGTTTGGACCACGGCCCTAACATCAGTTAACTAGTAATGCCGTAGCCTCCATGAGGTACACGACTTCTGGAGTCAATATCAAAACACAAGCGTACGCCTTATTGGTAAATATCAAGCCCGGTTCAAATAGCCAGACAGTACACCCTTACCTCTCCATCGGTACCCCAGGTCGGTACGCAAGCTGCAACCGGAGGTGGGTGCCTCTGCTTACTGGCTCAATTTGAATGGACGGCATGAAGCGCATGACGTGAAATTACGTCACTACGCTATCCACACGACTGTCAGCGATTGTCTATTGAAATGCCGGGACATGTAGTTTATAGAGTGCGACCTCTTGGATGGTTCAGAATGGTGCAATGGAATTAATTAAGTCAGTCTGTCAGATTCAATAAAAACGGCACGTATTACCTAAGATCTAGGCGGGTCTGCATTGGTACATTATAGCTGTCCTCTATATACATCGTTGATATGTAATGATTCATGAGATGGATAGTCTGCAAACTGGCGATACCCATCAGATCTAACAGCTCGTGTCCCATGGGGGGCATATGGACACAAGCTCTCGATGTCAGGGGGCGGAGCTGCAGAGACTCCACATCGCTCTGATTGGTAGCGAAGAGTCTCGTTTATTGCTCATGGTGAGAAAACATCTATTCTGCATTCCCAAGACCGTCAAGAAAGAGTGTACATATATTTTGTGGGTAAGAATAATAGTCTGTGCGACCCAGTGTTATTAAAAAAAGGTGTGGTGCTCCAGGACTCTGCATCGTATGCCAAATATGAGCCACTGCGAGCTATGCTGACCAACCTCTTGTTAATCTAGTGGATGCCATTACAATGTGTATCAGTAGACCTGAGGATAGTTCGTATCACAGTGCTGTCCATGGAATATCCATGGAATATCATCATTCAGGCCTGTAATATCACTCTTAAGTCTGTGGACCCATCTCTGTTCGCGTCTAAACAAAAATTTAGAAATATCAGTAACATGCCTACGTAACAACACGCAAGATTAAAACTCGCATTATGGAGCACAAAGCACCATTCGTTGCAGGAAACAGTCAACTAAATTGACTAACCATTATTTGGAGAAGAATCACCAACCAGATGACTTGAGCTGGACAGTCCTTGAACAACCTTGGATCCCTCCGCATGTTACTGATATTTCTAACTTTTTGTTTAGACGCGAACAGAGATGGGTCCACAGACTCCAGAGTGATATTACAGGCCTGAATGTTGATATTCCATGGACAGCACTGTGATACGAACTATCCTCAGGTCTACTGATACACATTGTAATGGCATCCACTAGAATTAACAAGGGGTTGGTCAACATAGCTCGCAGTGGCTCATATTTGGCATACGATGCAGAGTCCTGGAGCACCATAACTTTTTTTAATAACACTGGGTCGCACAGACTATTATTCTTACCCACAAAATATATGTACACTGTTTCTTGATGGTCTTGGGAATGCAGTATAGATGTTTTCTCACCATGAGCAATAAACGAGACTCTTCGCTACCAATCAGAGCGATGTGGAGTCTCTGCAGCTCCGCCCCCTGACATCGAGAGCTTGTGTCCATATGCCCCCCATGGCACACGAGCTGTTAGATCTGATGGGTATCGCCAGTTTGCAGACTGTCCATCTCATGAATCATTACATATCAACGATATATATATATAGAGGACAGCTATAATGTACCAATGCAGACCCGCCTAGATATTAGGTAATACGTGCCGTTTTTATTGAATCGACGGACTGACTTAATTAATTCCATTGCACCATTCTGAACCATCCAAGAGGTCGCCTTCTATAAACTACATGTCCCGGCATGCCTTTTTCAATAGACAATCGCTGACAGTCGTGTGGATAGCGTAGTGACGTCATTTCACGTCAAGCGCTACATGCCGTCCATTCAAATTGAGCCAGTAAGCAGACGCACCCACCTCCGGTTGCAGCTCGCGTACCGACCCGGGGTACCGACGGAGAGGTAAGGATGTACTGTCTGGCTATTTTAACCGGGCTTGATATTTACCAATAAGGCGTACACTTGTCTTTTGATATTGACTCCAGAAGTCGTGTACCTTATGGAGGCTACGGCATTACTAGTTAACTGATGTTGGGGCCGTAGTCCAAACGCTGATCTTGACTACCCAGTCCTAGAAGTTTCCGGTACTGAGTTCCCTAGCGGTCTCCATAGCATGCACAACTTTGTTAATGGGTTAGATCATGGGCGTAGATAACCTGTTTCTAGCGCTCGCCTCAGCGACCACAGCGGGGTTCACTATCAAAATAATGATCACGGATATTATCTTTACGGGTCTCGTGGGCACATACAATAGGTTCAGAGCAACTACTGGTGATCTCATTGATTACGACAACTATAGTCAGTCGTGCCAAAACCTATGAACATTATAAGTATGCACCAGAGCACTTAACTCACTTTCGCGCGCCGGGTTTGAAATACCACGAGTGACGAAATGGAATTTGTAGTCAACAGACTCTTTGACAATATCGCTAAACTTACTAATGGTTTCCTAGAATTGCGTGGAACACAACAAGCTAGTTTATAAATGAGGTCTTAGACCTATACTGATCGAGACACGACAAGGACTACTTAGCATGCTAAAGGTCATTACTGTGAACACTGCTTTAGGCATATTTTCATTGATAATGGGTTAGCCTGTGTACTTGAGCTTGTTTTCTAGGTGATTTGGTTGATCCTCGTAAAAACCTTACAGAAGGATTGTTGTCAACATAATGTTGGTTATGTTTGACAATTTTTAAATAAAATCTCCTTCTTTACAGAGCGGTGCCCCCTTCCCTGAGCTATTGCCAGGTAGAGGTGAGGCTACTTATCCGTGCAGTACGGGTAAGGACATTTTTCAACTCTCCCTGTGATGCAATCTGCACTCAATAGATGTGGTGAAAAGTATATCCCACACTATTTATATTAACGCACTTGTTCAGCATGTTTAAAGTGACTGTGTTTATGGTTTTCCACTATGTCTTTTGTTTCCCTTTCACTAGGCACGACCAGTAATATTCTGGACCCGAGATTGGCAGGATTACTGGTTTGACATTTGAATAGTGTTATCTGTATTATTTTACTCAATTGCACTTTTTTTTCTGGCAGCAGCACCCCTTGCAGGTCCTGACGAAAGCCTTGACACCAGATGGGTCACCCTGGCTGAAACATGTAGACCCCTTTGTCTTACACTTGCAGTTTTAAATCCATACTGCAGGTGCACTGTTTTTAATCCTGACAGCGAGAACAAGTTATTAAAAGTTGATCTGTGTTCCTGCTAGTTAGTTTTAAGATCACTTCCTTCACAATTTATTCTAAGTTGCGCTGTGCCCTCACCCGACTTACCTTTGTCTTTTATCTACTGGATTTAGTATATCCTCACTTGTGTAGGAATACAAAAACATCCCTGAGCTCCTCCCTCTCAGAGAGGGAGTTGTAGCCCTCGGTGGGACTAGGAATTCTCACTGAGAGGAGAAACCCAAATGATGAAGCATGCCACCTATGGTGGATGAGGGATTTTCGTCCTGAAAGGTATCATTCCACAGGCTCCCATGTGTGATTTTGTGCGTCGCTTTACATGCTAGTTGAGTTACCTCTAGACCCAAAGATTTTTGTTGCTAGGAAGTATATAATTGGGGATGTAATCCTTGCAGGTCGTTAAAATTTACCTCGGACCCTCCTTCTAGAATTTATATATAGTACACAGAGAGTCTGTCCGGGCTCTCCACGTGGGATCTGACTGACTGTAACCGAACTGAAACAGGATGTGAGCGGCCCCAGCATGGATCTCAGTTGCCTCAGCCTGCTAAAAAATTATGATAATCTTTTACAGACGTCTCAAGGGGAAAGTGTTAGTCCATTGAGTCAACAGACCGGCATTCTCATACCAGGCTGACGCCTTGCTAATGTCAATACAGCGCTATGGAAATTTATATTATATGCTTGTATTTTGACATTGTGACAGAGCTATGAAAGCAGAAACATTTAGATGAAATGCACTTTAGTTGAACATGTCATACAACAAAAAAAAAGTAAGGGCAGTAATTGAAATATTTCAGACAAGCTGCATGCCTCTGTGTGCAGCTCTTGAGCATTGGTTTCTCTTAGGGCAGACAGTCACGACAGCTAAGAGACTCGCAGACCCGGAGCATAGCTGCAGCACTTGGCAAGTCTCTGGAGAGTGGGAAGGTGAGGCTGCAGTGCACACAAAAAAAGTAAATGAAATTACAGACTGACTAGGAGCGCAGTGGCTGCCCAGCCCGCCGCAGCACCGGGCATGCCGCTCCTCAGCAGAGAGACTGAGAGGCTGAGGCAGACGCTGCACACACACTTGACAATGACACTTACTAGTCTATGCGAACGTCATGAATGGGCCAGCCATCCGCGATGACGGACTTCCCTCTGGCTGGGCAGTGCACTGGCCATGGATGGTACTGAACTCTCGACTCACCACAGCATAGTGGCTGTGCACTGCCTGACTGCAGTGCAGGATCAGTTGCGGCACCACTTAGGTGGCGGCCGGGTCGCAGGTGCCGTTGGGTCCAAAAGTAGTAGTAACATTACGTGGCACGGTGCGAGCAGCAGCGGGAGCTGCCTGCACCGTTTGAAATTTGTGTACTGCAGTGCCCTGTCTGCTCGCGCACGGCCCGCCTATAGGTGTTTCTCTGTGTGACACATGAGTCTGTCCTTGGGCAAAATCAGACTGACTCATTACGTCAGTGCTGATGCTGTGCCAGTGTGTCGGGTGAATAGATTACACTGTAGCATAAGCCAGAACAAGCTCAGCTGAGCCAGTCCCCGAGCCTGCCGCAAGCAGCGTGGACAACGCGCTGCCACCAGCTTGCTCAGTCGCACAGTGGTAAGAGTGCTCCGGACAGCTGAGGAGGTGCTATAAATGCATGACTTTGCAATTCAGTGTGGTGATGCGGACCACCACACTGAAATACGTTAGTCTAATGCCTGATGTTTTGGTACTTGGCAGGGCTGAAGAGAGGGACCAGGACCCAACGTACAGAAGCCTAAACCCTAGTAAAGTAATAGTACCTGTAGCCTGTGATCTCAAATATTTAAGTTTTATGTGAGTATTAAAATACTTTTATTTACCAAAGTAAAGCACTGAGTTGCACAGTCGTTGTGCTGCTGGATGATTGTTGAGTTCTGAGCTTGCGGACCCCCACACTACCTTCCTGAGTAGTCTGTGACTGCTCACCATCGCTACCGCAGAGAGTCCGCTGCTGAACGGGTTGTGCTTGGCTCAGGTTTGCATAGCCATAGTAGGCTCCAGGACATCAGAGGAAGACTGACCCAGTCAGCCCTATTTTACATGGCCAGTGGCCCGTGTGTACCACTGCCCTCCCCCTGAATTGCATGTGACACCAATGAACTGACTAAATCATGTAATCCATAACAATCAATGCACAAGACATGTTTACTGTTGGACTTGGCCCTTTTTGCAGGGTCATCCCTGAACTTTTTGCCTTCCTCCTAGTCTTTTTTCTGACCTGGCGTTGGTGGTTTTAGGACTCTGGGCACTTTAGCACTGCTATCCAGTGTAAAGTGCATCTGCTCTCTGTGGTAAACATGGTAAGATTGGTCTACACCTGTTTGGCGTATTTAATTTACCTGTCAGTCCCTTGTAAAGTGGTATCTCAGATACCCAGGGCCAGTAAATTAAATGCTACTGGTGGGCTTGCAGCGCTGATTGCGCCACTCACCAAAGTAGCCTTTCAAACCTGTCCCAGGCCTCTGCCATTGCAGGGCCTGTGCGCGCAGTTTACTGCCGCTGTGACGTGGCATGCAAAGTGGTTGCCACGTCTGTGACCCGCTTTTACTGCATGTCAGTCACCCCTAAGGTAGGCCCCAGCTAGCCCTATGGGCAGGGTGCATTGTAGGTAAATGGTAGGACATGTACCTTAATTGAGTGACATATCCTGGTAGTGACAAACAGCCATTTTGGTTTCTCACTGCTGTGAGGCTGCCCTCTTATAGGAATGCATTGGGGATTCACTGATAAGTGTTTCAATGGTAATTCCTGATATGAGAGGAGCAGCGTGTTCAAGTTTGGTATGTTTGGAATAGTACTAATAAATGCTGCGTAATGGTGTGCGCAGATTTATTCCCACTATTTTAGAAATGCCACTTTTAGAAGTTGGCATTTCTGTGTGCTATGTGTCTTTGTGCCTGCCTGATGTGTATTGCATGTCTGGCTCTGGAGTGACAGGGGCTGGTGAGGTGCCGTGGCTCCAGAGGGGCTGGGTGAGTCAGCACTAGGCTGAATAGGCAGTCTGCATTTGGAGTAGTGGGAGGAGTAGCCCCTGACCCTGAATAGGTCTGTGCCTGCCTTGTACAATGCTGGCTCCGCCCCCCTGTGGTGTGTCTGGGGCCAGGACCTACTCTGACAATGAGGGTGTTTGAGCACTGCATAGAAATGTTAGAGTGCCCCCAAGAACTGGTTTGGACCGGGTCTAGGCCTGTGCCAGGGGGAGAGAACAAAGACATGTGGTATAAGTCCTGGGGCTGTGACCCCATGAAGGGTGTGCTTGGGTGCTTACTTGTACCTGTTTTGGGGCGAAGGACTGCTGGGCGTCAGGAGGAACCGCCCTGGGACCCAGCTGCTGCTTCCTGGGGGTCCCTACGTGCTGGCCTGCCTGTGCCCAGCTATGCCCCTCTGAATTTGGACTTAGCACCTCGTGAGCGTTATATCTGTGTGACCGGAGTCCCAGAGAGGGGCCCACACCATCCTGGGGCGTGAGGAGTGCCTCAGGGGTCTTGATGCCCGGCAGCGCTGTGCTGCAAAGTGTTCTGAGGGAATCCTGGAGTGGGGATTCCCCTGCGCTGCCTGGAGGTGAAGCAGGAGCCTACCCCGCATTTCTGTGCCTCGGAGAGGAGCCGCCGAGATTGGCGAAACCGGAAGTCAGGCAAGCTTGTGCCTGGAGGTGGGCGGGGCTCCCGTATTGCCGGAGGGAACCCCTTGCAGTGCCCACAAGAAGGAAACCAAGACAACGGAGACTTTGCTACGTACCCTGGACAACATTCCGGCGGGAGCCCACCCCGCGTTGCTGTGTCCTGTGCGACGCAGAAAGTTGAGGCAGGAGGGAGGAGCTGTGACTGAGTGGTGCTCCCCCCTCCCTAATCCCCAAAGAGTGCCGCCGGGGCCGCCAGCGTTGCCTGGCAACTGAAGGGAGGCGGCCCGGAAGTCAGGCGAAGGCCGCCTGATTGTGAGCGGGGCTCCCATGGTCGAGGAGAGCCCCACGGACGGACCGAGTCGGTCCCCAGAAGAAGGCCAGTGAAGAGAAGGAGGTCCTGCGGCGCCAAGGGGGCTACCGGAGGAAAGGGGAAAGCACCCTGAGCCTAAGGAGACCGGAGAGGCTGTGTAGAACCCCCGGTGAGGGGCCCGGTTGCCTGCATCTACACCGGAGCCTCGCAGGCTCCCTTCCACGTCTTCCTGCCACCCCCGCCTGGTAGAGGGGAGGCGGGCCGCCCACAGCAGACAGCCTCTCAGGTTAGTGATACCTGGGGGGGGCCTCCCGGAAAGCCTCCCGGGAAGAGGGGGGGTCGCCCGATGTTTGGCCCGTGTCTGCGGGCCGAGGTCCTGTTGCGGACCTGTAAGAGGCATTGTTGGTGCCTAAGTTGGTGCCGATTTTCCCTACAAGCGGAGCCCCGGTGATAGGGCCTCTCCCACGCACTCTGTTGGTGCCTACTTGTTCCACAGCTGCACCGCCTGATTGCGGGCAGCTGCAACATTGAGGGGGCATTATTTTGGGTCTCAAGAGAGACCAGGGTGAGTTACACCCTCGCGCCCCCATTTCTGGTGCCGGCCTGTTCGGCCTGCACCCTGCTGCAGTGGCAGCTTATAGCCCTGACTTTTGATGGACGAAGGGTATTGCGGGGAAGTCCCAGATGGGCCCCCGAGGAAGGCCAGATGGCCTGTGAGCACCTGAGGTGCTGGTAGGGCGCAAGGCCCTAATGTGATGCGTAATGTGTTTATGCCTAAAGTGATGCATAATGTGTTTATGCCTAATGTGATGATGCTGAGTACAGTATTTTACCAGTAGTGGCTGATTGTTTTATATTTGCTACTTGTGCTTTCTAATGGTTCTGACAGTGGCCCGATTGGCCCTGTCATGTATATAAGTCCCCTGTAAAATATTGCCTAGTGCCAGGTGGCACAGTGTATATTTGTGATTATTTTCTAATGTGTTTATGATAATACAAAGGCTATTTTTATATAACCTTGTGTGGAGTTTCTTTTTTGGTGTGCCTAGTGTGTCGCTGCTGTGTGTGTGTGTGTCGCGCAAACGCTTTACACATTGCCTCTGGGATAAGCCTGACTGCTCATGCCAAGCTACCAAGGGGGTGAGCAGGGGTTATCTTCAGCGTGTAACTCCCTTGCCCTGACTAGTGTGGTGGTTTCTGCCTGGCTTAGGTGCACGCCCTAGCCAACCAGAAATCCCATTTCTAACATTTACAAAAACAACGCAACCCAAATAACAAAGATTAGATATCTCAATGTTGTGGCATTAAGATTGGCTGATTAATGTTATTAGGCTTAGAATGCAGACATGACCTACTGTAGTTTGAATGCGGTAAAAGTGTGTAACAGGGACATGAAACAGACAGGGATTCTAAGCATCTGTGTCGGCATCAGGTGGTCACTGCCTCGGAACAGGGGTGGTGGGGCGGGGGGTTTGATTAAAGAAAATAAACTTACCTTCTCTGCTGTGCCGCCTTACCACAGCCGCACGTCTCTCCTCCGTCCTGGAAGGAAGGTCTGCTGTAAACACCGGAAGCACCCAGGCTTCCGGACTCTCCCAGCCAATCACGACGCTGCAGGAGCAGCGTCGTGATTGGTCTGAGCACCCTGTTTGGACGCTCAGGCAGTGCCTGGGAGCCTGCCTCTTAATTATTCGCCCTCGTCTTCGTCGGGCTCCCCGCCTGTACTTGCAGGGTGGGAATTTATAGTAGTTAAACTGAACACTATAATTAGTAATAGTTCAGACCTGCCAAGTATCACGCATCAGGTGTGACCCTAACGCATTTCAGTGTGGTGTTCCGCATCACCGCACTGAAATGCATTGTCACGCATTTTTAATGCCACGCTGAAGCGCACGTCGCCGGGGCCTCTGTGCACCTGTGCGCCGGCTCTGCCGCTCCCAACAGACTTGCCAGCAGCTCTGGCTCAGTTAATAAACAGTTAACTGTTAAAGATCTTCGTCTGCTCAGCTCTGGCTGAGACTGCTACAATGTTACAAATCTGCCGCCCTGCTGCCATTGCATATTGATCCTGCCCGCGGCGCGGCTGTCAGTCACTGACTGACACTGCCGAATCAGACCCGGGGGCGGGGCGGGGCCTGCCCTCAGCAGTGGTTGCTACTACTGGCTGTGGCACCGTGGGGGGGATTATCCGGATGTGACCTCTGCCGAGTCGTCAGGTCCGGAAGAGGAAGTGACGGTTGGTCAGAAGCGGCGGGGGACTCAATCTGAGAGAGTCGAGTCCTGGTGCGCTGCTGTCTGCCTGCGAAAATACCCGGTTTATCTGCAAGATCTGATTTCATTTGAATTCACAGTAATCTGCAGGCCGCAGGGCTGCTCTGTCTCGTCACCTCACAAGTAAGTGACAGTGTCACTGTGAGACAGGCAGCCGAGTGTTCACAGCTGCCAAGGTTTCAGATTGCTATGTGTGACATTTTCATAATTTCAGTGTAATTACGAGTGACATTTCAATGGCTATGAGTGACACTTTTGCACAAGCAAAATCAAGCAATGAAGACGAGGGAAACATATAAATACCAGAAATTACACCCTCTTGTGATCTGGGCTCAGGGGGCTACTGGTGCACAGGACCAGCCTCACCTATTTCAGTTCACAGGCTGCACTCCCAAGGCCCGCCTCACCTACTCTGTCGGGCCGCTTCAGCAATACACTAAAAAGCTAATTTGTGGAACACTCGGCTGCACTGAGACTCAGAGTTCACGCTACACGATCATGTACACAATATCCATGTGTGATGGGAGTTGGGATGATGCAGCAGGAGCATGCACTTACAAGAATGTTTGTATACACCATGTGATGTTTCTTACACAGTATCTGTCTGGAATGTGCAAGGGCAGTCTGATAATAAACCAGAGTACAGGATGTTTATAGTCAAGTTGTTACAGGATGTGCACCTATTTACCTGTGTATGTGCTTATAATGAGCAAGAGCATTCCGCTGTAGCATTTCCATCTATGTGCAGGCATTTGAGTAGTATGTGCAAGGGCTTTGACATACAGCATGTGCCTTTGTTTATAAAAATGAGTACACAATGTGTACTGACATTTGTATGTGCACCTTTTTACATTTATGCTAAAAAAACGGCTAGGGCAGGGACTGCTATGGTTGTACGTGTTCGCAAAGACTGTCGGACGCATTCCAATGCAGCACGTGAACCTGCTTGCTAATGTGCCCGAGTCGTAGGTGGGGCATTCGCCTGACCAAAGTGGTCATAATGACAATTATTTCGATAAAGTGTGCACAGGCTCTGTGTGCACGTCTTCCTGTTTACACGTTCGCAATCGGCAAGGGCATTTGAATGCAGCGCGTGCGCATACATTGACTTGACAGTACACTGTCTTCACGTAAAACAGTCAGAAAATGAGACTCCAGTAGAGAGGGTTCTGTGACCTTCCATACAGGGCACAAGTCCTAAAAAAAGAAGTGGGGGGACTCTCCAAGTTAGGTGGTGTCACAGGAAGTGACATCACGGCAGGAAGTGACATCACGGCCGGAAGTGACAGCACAGCCGGAAGTGACATCACAACAGGGTGTAACATCACAATAGGAAGTGACATCACATGTGCAGCAGATCTATCATTTGCACGTATTGCAAGATTTAACAATTGAAGCTGCTCAGTGCTTAGGCCTGTGGCTTAAGGTCCCTGTATGGAGGAATTAAGAGCCCAAATGTTGATGAAGTTTGGCATACAACTACACTAGTCAAGCCATTAAGTGCTGTAAGCGAGGCATACTAAAACATGGCATGCCAAGTTTTCAGGATGCTTATGTGTAAGGCTCCCCGTTTTCACAGATTTTTTACAGATAAATACAGACAGAAAACAATGTGTTTTCTGTCTGCATTTATTTTTAAAAGTGGATAAATACAGAAAATTGTCCCACTCTTAAGTGACTCTCCGTGCTGTCTGTCATGAATTATAGGCCAGCAGCTGGACAGCATGGAAAATTGCAACACCTCGTATTATTTCTCTTCACAGTTTTTCTTTCTCGCGTCATCTCTCACCTCTCTACATTTCCCTCCTCGCTGCATTTCACTCGCCGCATTATTTCTAGTCTCACTGGGGCAGATTTACAAGGCACTTGCGCCAATTTTGCGTCACTTTTCCCATGTTAAAAGTGACGCAAAAGTGGCGCAAGGGGCTTGTAAATCTGCCCCGCAGTTTTTTATTCCTCGCTCCATATATCCCTTGACTACATCTACCTCCTCGATGAATTTTCCTCCTCGCTGTATTTTCCTCCTCTCTTTATTTCCCTCGTCGTTGTATTTCCCCCCCCCCCGGCTCCTGCCACAGATTCCTTGCTTTCTACTCATCAGCTCCCTCTGTGGTGGCTCTACCCAGGCTCACGCCCTCTACTTCAGGCCTAAATCTCTTCATCATGAAATCGGAATACTTTCAAAGGCTTTATTGTGGTGCCGAGGGTCTGCAGCGGAAACAGAAAGTGCCCTTTATCAGTTCCGGCAAGGTGACTGCTCCGGGGAATGATAGATTTCCTGCACGCCCTGGCAGTTTATCACCAGTTTATTTAAGGGTCACCTTGTGCTGACTTGGAGCATCTGTGCGATCAGAGAAAGTCGTCTGCAGGGCGCATTCACGTTTCTACATCGCTGTTTGGGTTTTTCCGGTTCCATTCTTTCCTCAAAACTGAGCTTCAAAGAGTTGCTAGGTATGCAACATGCAGAGTGGAGATGCAGGGGCTCTAAGAAGGAGTGACAAACAACAAAGCCTCATTCACAAGCAAATGGTCTTTTTAAGACCTGTGAAGTACTCGGGGTGCGGCTGTGTGTGTGCCCGGCAAGCTGTCTCAGCCCAGGCTGACACACACGGGAGGAGGGGGGAAGGGGGGGAGGGGGCAGGGGGGCTGAAGCCCTTTGAGCTCAATGGGCGTTGTGCGCCAGGCCTACCAATAGTAAATTATCCCCGCTCCGTCCCGGCCTCCCAGTCATGGACACTGCAGAGGGCAAAGCAGAACTTTGATAGGTAGCGCATTCGCGCGCTACACAAGATTGACAGCCAGCCCTGTAGTTGGGAGATGGACGGCGGGTAAGTATCTTAGAAAGTTAGGGGCGGCTGTGCGGGCAAGTAACTCGCCATCTTAGATGGTCCAACTTTTGAGCAGGGGGGACGGCGTCCACCCTGTAAAATAAGTGGGGGGATGCCGTCCACCCGCGTGGTCCCCCGACTCGTGCCCTGCTTCCATATATCGTCTTTTTGGAATGTGTTCCCATTAATGCTTTGAGGCTACACACACGCATTCATGCATATCCAATTAAAAAGCAAACTCATCATTTCACTTTCTCTGTTCTCAACTTGTCTGTAAACATAAAAACTATTAATGTTTATTATTGAAACAGAATAGAAAGAAAATGAAATGTTTCCAGGATGAAAAGCAAGGTAAATTCAACTGACAATACGGCAAAACATATTTAGAATTATCGTTGTTTTTAACTATTTGTTTAAAAAATGCGTTATTTTCGGAAAAAGTAATATTTAAAAGCATTTATTTCAAGGTAATATCTTTCAGTCTTAATGCTTTGAATATATAATTTTCAATAGTTGTATTTTACTTTGGCTCCTTACGACTGCACTCTGTTTCCACTGTAGGGGTAGCTCTGCAGAGGTACAGGAAAGGTCAGGCTGTCTCTACTGTCATAACAAATACACAGTACACAAACCCTCCTAATGAGGTGACATTTGTGTCAGAAGATAGCTTTCTTTGAGTGTCACTTGGTACAGGAGGTGGATACACTGTTTGTGTTGGTTCGTGCTGGGGCTTATCAGCACAGTTTGATCAGTTCATACAGAGGGAGGATGAGGCACGTGGTTCTGCTTAAGTCCACCCATGGGAGATCTATTCTGTTTTTGTGGGGGGGGGGGTGGTAGACGGAGCATTATGGAAGTTGAGGCTCATTTACAGGCAGTATGGCCTCTTATATCCTGTTTGGTTCAGTCAGGTCCCACATTGCCCTTGCATTTCTGGTGCTTTGCTGCAGTTTTAAGATCTTCTTAGACTTTCTCGTTGCTCAAATGGGTGTAATTTCTGGTATTTATATGTTTCCCTCGTCTTCATTGCTTGATTTTGCTTGTGAGAAAGTGTCACTCATAGCCATTGAAATGTCACTCGTAATAACACTGAAATTTTGAAAATGTCACACAGCAATCTGAAACCTTGGCAGCTAGGTTAGTTGGCCCACTTCGCAAATCAATCCTATAGTATTAACACGTATTCTATCCAGAAATACATTAAAATCATTCAACTAACCTTTGAGTTCCTGCAGAGGGCGCTCCTGAACAGCGTTGGTACGGCGGGGTCACTTCTCTGCCAGGATTAGAATGTTGATGACCCTTGGTCTGCCCGGGCGTCGTCGATGTTTCCGTTTGATTTGGACGGACTGGGTCCATGATTCCTGGAAGCGAGTTTGTCAATGGAAGAGTTTGTTTGCCTCTTTAGGAGCAGAGGCTTAATTCAGTAGCTCGATATATTCCCACGAGTAAATGAATGCGAGCTGTTTAGCCGGCCTGGTCCTCGGTCCTGTAACTCATGCAGCACATAATAAGAATGGTTGAGCTGCGTCGGTGCTGCCCACGGGCACAGTGAAAGGGTCCATTTAGGTCATTATATATACACAACAGGAGTCATGTAGCCAGTAGCCTTCAAATCAGCAAAAATCCTTCCTGTGACGTCAGAGGTGTGTCACCGTCCCCGCTAGCGGGAAAGGACTAGGAACCAAGAGCGACCTTGGCAACATTTGCCGTACGAAGTGAGCAGCCCAGCGAGTGGGCCCGACCACTGCAAGGGGAGTTTGGTGGTCGGTCGATGGGCGGGGGTACCCACTACCCATGGTGGAGAAGTTGGAGAACCACGGCGTTTTTGAAAGATGGATACATATAGTGCTTTTTTGCAACACGTTTACCGGCATATATCAAAATGCCTTAACTTTCAGGGATATGAAAAGCTGTTCTTACAGTCAGTGGTCGAAGTGCAGAGAAAAAAGTATGGGAACTGTGATGCTGCGTGCAAAGGGGGTAGTGTGAGTGAGCATGGAGGGAGTCAAAGGCGTGCTAAAAAAAAGAAATCAATTTTTTTCTCGATTTTTCACCTTCAAGTAACTATATACAGAATAAGGCACAGCTTAAATGAAAAATAAATGCATGTTTAGTTAATCAATGGGAAATATACTATCGGCCCTTATGAAACCTCTATTAGTTAAAGCATTGCAGAGATCTGTGTCTGTAACCAGAGAGCCACACATTGGAATCTTGCTTGATACAGTGTAGAAAAGTGACTTATATGTTTAGTGCTACGAGGTCCCATTCAGTGATAGAAAGCGCTGTGAATATATGTCATTATTTTAAACTTGCATTACACACAGTATAAGGTAGGCTGCTGCAAAATAAGCAAAATGGTTTAAGTTAAAGTGCTTCCAAAATATAGATTTTACAAATACCTAGACTGTACATAATGCAATTTTTTTATAACTGTCCATTAAAAGCACACACTTCACAGCTCAGCTGGTAAATCCTTTGCAGTACCAATCAAAAAGAATAAATCTGTGTCATCAGGAAGCTTCAAGTGATTCCATCAATTAAATCAATAGCGGCTTCCAAGCATCCTTTACATTTGCAGTTTAACCAGTTGTGAATGTTTGCATTTCTTTCAGGCCAGCAGGCACCTTGGCAAGAAGGCTTGTTCAGCTGTCTGCCCTCCCTCAGTTTCACAGTACAGGAGATGCTCACTGCAGCTGAAGCATTTCAACTCTCGGAACTAACCGTCCCGGGACGGTTCTCTTTTTTCAAAAAGTAGGGGAACAGTTTTTCTTAAATTAGAAAAGTATGGGTACGTCGTACCCCTCAGATCCTGCCTACTTCGAGCAGTGCTTACAGTGCACTATGGCCTCAAGCAGTGCTTAATTTAGGCCAACGGGTCTTCAGCACCGGCACTCATGACAGTCTGCCACATGGTGGCGCTGTTTGTCGACTTTAGAGACGAGCACCACAGTTGTTTATAAATTCAATATACATAAAAATGACTAAGCCTGCCTCACAGCCGCCAGAGCCCTCTAAAGCTGACCTTGATGTTCTTTGCCTACGGGAAACATGGGGTGTGAACCCGATACATGTTGTGGGGTTTTCATCACATGTTTTAGGTGCTATACCCTCTTGTGCTGGGCGGGCTAAGGGAGGGTTACAGATTCTCATTTCTAATAGGCTCCCTGTAATTGTTAAAAAGAGCACAACAGTAGGACCTCATTCCCAGTTGATGTGGCTTAATATCAAGGGAGGGTGTGGTCTTGATCAATTTTTATAACCAAGTGTTCGATTCTACGCATAGTAAGGCGGCTCATGCTCTTGACCTCGGTCTGGAAGCTTTTCTACGCCCTATTCATTCCAACTTTGTGCTCCTTTGGGCAGGAGATTTTAACCAATAGGTTTGTTCCCTTGTGACATCTTCTGTGTGTGGACTCTCTGATCAAGACAGGGTGGGTTCCACAGACTTTTGTCATAAGGAGTATGGGAATTCCCTTAATTTAATTATTGCCAATTATGATTTTCATTTATTGACATGTAAACGGGGAGAGAATGGGGATTTAATCCCTACTTTTATGGGAAGAAATGCTGCCATAATTATTGATCGTATAGTGGTGTCTGTCTTGGCAAGTCATAAGTGTGGTACCCCTGGTGGGGTTCAGACCTCAATTAGTGATCATTCATAACCCTGTTATGTTGCCTTTTTTATTTTGGGGAAAGAAAAATGCAATTTCATCTGTAGTTAGTAATATCATTCCCACAAGGCCAAACGGGGTGAGAATTAAATGGGCAGGAGCTGATCTGATTAGTTTAACTCAAGAGATTTTAATTAGTAATTTTATGGAATTTAACTATTGTTTAAATGATGAGCCAATTCCCTATGTGTTCTTGGATACTTCTAATCACATAGTAAGTTACATTAATGCATTCCTGATCTGTAACGTGCATCCTTCTCGAGTAAAAAATAAGGGATGGTTTGACCATCCATGTACCCTGGTATCCCGGTGCCTGAAGGTAGCCTTACATAGTTCTCCTCGGGATAATATGTTAATTAAAACTCTCCCCATTGAATATAAACAGGCAATTGCCATAAGGAAAAAATCTCTCCAGGATGAGGCATGGGCTAAGTTATCTTTAGCTGCAGAACTCAAAGATAGTAAACTATTCTGGGACACGGTTAACACCCCATTCTTAAAAAATTATGACACTCCTGAGTTTAACTCGTTTGTTTCTTTTGAAGCGTGGTGGAACATTGTTCTAGTATTTTACAATGTAGACATAAGGAAGGTGGAGTAGAGGCTTTTGTGTCGATGCTTAATCAGAACACCCTTCCACAAAATATTTCTGTTGCTGAGGTGATCTTAGCCGCTGAGAGAAAGTGCCAGGGGAAGGGCTCCTGGACCCGACAGGGTGCCTGTAGATGCATTTAAAACTGTCACAGATTTATGGGGACTTATCTTGACCAGGGTGTTTAATGCTGCTGGTATCTGTACGATCCCACCTTCATGGGGCATTTCAGAGTTTTATTGATGAGGCTAGAGGACTGGGTAGAGGAGAATTCTGTTTTATCCCCAGTACAGTTTGGCTTTAGAAAGGGTTTAGGGACAATAGAGCAATGCGTTAACTTGGGTCTGCTGATAGGGAAATATACCCGGGCCAAATTGGGGTCCCTTTATCTTTGTTTTGTGGATCTAAGTAGCGCATTCGATCTAGTTGACCACTTCATTTTATGGTCACTGTTGACATCGCTTGGTGCTCCAGTTGCAATCATTAGTTTTCTTGCACGTCTGTACTAAAATCTATCTAGTAAAGTACGCTATGGAAAACAGGGTGAATGCTCACCCACTTTCAAAGGGGAACGAGGAATTCAACAGGGTTGTGTTTTGGCCCCGTTATTATTCCTCTTTTTATTATTGGGGTAGAAACTTTTTTGCAGGCCATACAAGTCGATGCTCCTTGAGTTGCAGAGCATCCTATACCAGTGTTATTTTATGCTGATCACGCTGTGTTGTTATCTACGACCCCGGTTAGCCTACAGAAATTGATGAGTGCCTTTGAAGAGTCTATGACCTCAAAGAGTATGGTGATCAATAAATCTAAAACTGTTACAATGATCTGTGGGTACAAACCAAAAAAATGCAGATCTTTTTTTTATCAATAATACGCCTATTGTTGGTGTAAACTCTTTCTGTTACTTGGGAGTCCTATTTACAAGCAATGGTTGCTGGACCCAACATGTTCCTAATGCTAAATCTAAAATGGCCAGAAATACTAATGGAATTTTTAAGTTTTCAACTAAGTTAGGTAGCCCGCCAATTAAAGAAATGGTAGGGATATATATGGCTAGAGGAGTGGCTACTGCTACCTATGGGGCGGCCTTTGGGGATATATCTCTAGTAAGCAATTACATGTAGAGGAAAATAGCTTTATCTAACACTTACTTTGTTTACCCACCTCTGCTTATAATTTTATTGTCCACCAAGAGCTTGGATTACATAGTTAGAGGATCTGTTTTTGGTTAAACCTCTGCTTCTTTGGCTTTCTATCTGGTCAAAAGCGGAGACTAGTTTTACTAAATCGATCATTTTAGATTGTTTAACCTTGGATGATGCTTCACGCATTTTGTGGTTGTCGTATATTAATTCTTCTTTTAGCACCCTTTTTAAATTGTCAGTGTGGGGCGATCCTGTTAAGGTCCTGACACTTACCAAGAATCTGATTAAAGTTACTTTTATTAGGCATTGGGTGGATCTTAGAGTGAGTTCGGAACTGATTTAATCAACAGTCCGCATGTATATGTATTTCTCTTTGGAGGAGCGATACCAATACTATTTGTCCTAAGTTACCAATAATCAACATCGATATGTGTTGACAAGGCTCCGGCTCGACATTGTGCACCACCTGGTAGTTTTCCCCTCAATGAAGTTGTGTCTACCTGAATCGACCCCTTGCCCATGTGATGGTGTAAGTAAACACAGCACAATGCACTTTACTTTATTTCGTAGTTTTTATTATGGCTATAGGCGTCACTATCTGAAACCAATTTTTGCCGCACAGATTATTAGGAATTACAAAGTGGCCTTGCATTTTTGGATATTTTTAAATGATCATCTTGTGTGTTATTGTCGCTGTTTTCATTATGAAGGCTATCAACTTGAGGAAGAGAATTATGTATTAGACTGTACTGGTTGTGGGAATTAGCAAATTATGTATTAGAATTATGTGCTAATCTGAACCATGCACTTTATTTAATTCTGTTATATTGTGACATTTTTAATTATGTTTTATGTACTTTTATGACTGTTTTTTAACCAGTCGAATAAAGTTTGAAACTAACTGACTAAAACCTATAGCCAAGCCAATCGTATAGCTTTGGGGGCCTGGAATAGTCAGAATAGTCATGCGTGTAGGAGTGGATGGTTCGTAATTGTGTTGGTTCTGTATTTGGTGATGGTGCAAGCTGCAGTGGCCTCCTGAAGAGGGCCTGGGCACTTATTTTTTTACAAATTAAGCACTGCCCTCAAGTGATGGGAAGAGCAACCAGTGAACATAAAATGGATAATGATGAGAAAGATGTCAGCGCGTAACAGACTTCTTTACACTTAGCTCATTTTTCCATCAACTTGGGCTATTTGCAAATAGTTGCAGTAATCACCATCTCTGCCTGCTGTACTTGCAAAATATAGTATTTAACTAATGCTGCAATTTTGCAGAGAGACCGTGTGACTCTCACCCAGTACTAGATATTTTAAGTACTCCAAAAACTGGAATTCAATATTGAGTATATTTTACAGATTGCCTTTAAGGACATTGTCTCCATTTTCTACACAATTCTCCTTACTCAGGGGCCGATTACGATTGCGCAAGGCCCGTCACTACCAGCCATGCGGTTCCGGTCCTTCCGCAATCGGTCCGCGAAATTCCCTCCACCACATTACGATGGCGGAGGGAATCGCGCACGGACCGTGGCGGACGCAAAGACCGTCCGCCACGGGATCGCTAAAAGCAATCTCACAGATTGCCTGGCGGATGGACCACATAGCCTAAATTGGTGGCGGTACCTAGCAGGCACCGTCCACCAAATTAGGATGCTGGCTATTGCAAGCCTTTCCATGGCGGCGATGCCGCCATGGAAAGGCTTGTGGGGATTAGTGACGGGGGCCCGTTGCGGGCCCCCCTTGTGTTGGGGGGAGGTGAGGGTGCACTAGGGGGGTACCCATGGTACCCCCCTACATTCCACAGCACTACGTGGCAGGCACTGTGTGGTGCCTGCCACGTGGTGCTGTGAAATGTACAACATGGCATTTTCACATCGCGGCGGGTGCTGCTGTCAACAGCACCCACCGCAATGTTAAAAAATAAGATCCAACCGCCATGGTTGGGTCGCATCCTGTTCGGGTGTGCGGGACCGCTGCATGCATGGCGGACGGTCCCGGTTCCCACCAGGATGGCAGACGGACACCAGTCCGTCCGCCATCCTAATGACCCCCATAGTGTCCTTGAGTATATTTATACAGGCATGTTTACTGGAACCAGGCAGACCCCTATATTTGATATCTGTGTTGCAGTGCTTTGCCAGTGGGCAGCATTTTTTTACCATTTTTGCCACATAATTGTGTGCTGTAATGTAAAAAAGTATGCAAATATGCCTATTGTCTTATGGTAATGCAATCAACACTAAGCATTATACAACATTACTGTTAACTCAGCATGTGGAGGTCTTTCCTGGAAACACAAGAAACAAGCATTGGCAATGCCAATAGGTCTGGCTTTAAAAGAATGCTATATGGTAATGTGAAGCATTACAAGTAGATAGCATGGGAATGGATATGTATTTGGGTGGGAGCAAGGATAAATAGAATTATATTGTAGGATAAAAGGTGAGGTGACAGTTGCACTGTCAAGCCAGATCTAAAAATGCATGTAGTTTAATGATTGCACTCTTCTTATCTGTTCTGCTGCTAGAAAGAACGCCATAAATTATCCAGTTCTCGAAGACGTTTTAATAGCATTACTATATCATGTGTGTGTCCCTGAAGGTTCAAACTCAGCCAACTGGATAAATAAATGCAAAGATCACAGCTGTGTGGGGGCTAAGCATTTTTGAAGAAGCACACAGCTTCTGCCCAATCAAAACATGTACTCCTGGGTCCTGCGGGCGGAGCCAAAGCCCCTCTTCTGGTGATTCTCACTTAATTATCAGGTCGTCAGCTGTGCAGCCAATCCAGACCCAAACAAGCATTTGCAATGCAATCGGTCTCGCCTTTGGGACCTTATATGTATTTAGCTATGCAGCACATTAGCCTGGGTGCTGAAACATCTACAGTTTTTTAACATGGAGGGAAAGTAAGCACCAAACTGCGTGACACGCCAGGTATGGGAACACATGGAGAGAAATATTGCTTTTCACCTGGAAATGGTATAGTCCAAAGCTCTGTTTTTAATATAAAACCAGGGCTTTCAGTGGTCATATCACTGAAAATACAAGATTTGAAAAAAATATTATTGTCTACGGGTGCTCGTGGAAGACAATTTCTATGGACTGGAATCTAGAGAATGCTAAAGTGATTCTGGTATTTTACTGACCTCTGCCTGTTGCGTAAAGTTCGGTATTTCATGATTTGGGAAATAAATATCTGGGAATCCTTAGATGAAAAGTCGTTCACCCCCCAGAGGAGTGTTCACACGGGCTCCAAAGCCAAGGGCCACTTTCTCTCTGGTGTTTAAATCCGTAGAGTGGTTTCTGTTCCCTGCTTTTGTCAGGACAAAAGCATAGCAAACTAACCCCAAAGCACCACCTTCAAAGACACACATAAAATGAGATGGTTCGCATTCTGCCGAGATGTTGTGCAACCAACAAGTCAAAGACTTGGAGATGGTTAGATAGTCAAGTAGGTTAAAGTGCCTGCTGCAGAGATCTAATTAGAACATGCATACTGTAGGGGGTCAAATCTGACAAAATAACTTAGTGGGTTAATGTGCATGCTGCAGACATCAGCAAGTAACCGGTAAGTCAGAGATGTCAGACTTCACTATGTAGCTCAGTGGGTTACAGTATCTCCTGCAGAGAGCCTGTATGTAAACTGCACGTAACTGGTGTCAGATATGGACCACGTACTTCAATGGGTTAAAGCGTCTGTTGCAGAAATAAATATGTGCAACCTAAAGATTACAGGGTTGAAGGCCAACGGTGGCCACCTCAGCCTCTCATCCTCCCAATGGTGATAATAATAGTAAGGTGAGAACACTGGATATTGTCGGTGCTTTGACTGCGCAGGCTGTCACTGTGGCGCTCCGTTATGTAGACAAGTGCTGCATTGTCAGTGTGGAGAAGGGGACGTCCCTTCCCTGTCACAGCTCAACGCTCCAGTGCTTTCACGCTCCGCTCTGCTTCAATGCAGCAGCCAGCCAGGCTCTTCCGTCAGAGAAGATTGACGCCGTGTTTGATTGTGTGTGTGATGCGACGACCCCGTGAAGCGCTGACCCCCACTTCAACGGGCAGTCAGGCCGCTAGGTCGTTGTTATGTTATGGTGGGTTCAACATTGCATCGGGTGCGCTTATGTTCAGAGGGCGACACAGAAACAAACGGACATGTTGGACGACGGCAGTTAGTAGTGTTGCTACCGTCACTGGTGTCTTTTGGTACGCAAAGAATAGGCGCTATAGTGCCGAAATATACAGTATACCATACACACGCAAACTCATATACGCCATACCTGACCATTCCACACCGTGCTATGCCATAACACAACTTAATGTGAGATAACAGTTCAGCATAACACAGACTTGCATCATAATAAAGCCTAGCATGGCATAGCAGACCGTAGGATACTATACACAATAATACAGTATGAATATGGACAGTGTGGCATAATATAAGAAAGCTTTGCATAGCATAACACAGCATGAACTGACGTGACAGTGCACAGCAGGATATAGCAACACTTACAATAACAATACATGGCAAAGTACGATATAAAAGCTTAACAGAACATAAAATAACACACAGTAACAGGTGCATTTAGAGAAGAAACTCAATGTTATGCAACGCACCAGAAAAAAATAAATGACCACAGCCATACACAGAAACACAGAAATAAACCCAAGAACACAAACACAGAGACACACACGGAACAAACTGCAGCCAAAGATATTACAATAAAACACGCTATCATGTCTACGCACAAACGGGCATCTACACAGAGACAAGAGACCCAGCTAAAGGGTAAGCAGGGACACGCACATTATATACAAACATCCCACACCACAAGGGGAAATAAGCAAAAATTATTAGTGCAATGGTAAATGTACAGCTATACAAGCACACAGAGAAATAAATGGAGCGATAGATTTAGGAAAATATTCACACTCACCCTCACAGTGACACAGAAGTACAACAGACACCAGTTCAGCTTAAATGCACGCAACCGACCCATTAACCACAGCTACATTTGAGAGCAGACCTACAACGTGGCAAGCACTCACACGCATACACAGAGACACACATACTCACGCATTCATGCAAACATAGCTAGATCTGAGAATAGATTGGCCACACACACAGATAGGCAGCCAATTCCAAAGAAGAGGTACTAAGTTTAAACGAAACTGTGCAAGGAAAAACCTTTACTTCTTAAAAGAACCCTCACTCACCAACCTAGTTGGTGACATGCTTCATCATTGGGTTCCCACCAGGGAGACCAGTGTCTCCCCAGTGTGCTTCGACGCCTGAATTACAGCGGAGCAGGATATTATTGTGCAAGAGTGACAGTGCTAGGGGTAGTGCTATTTAAAGAATGAAGGTTTTGCCAGAAATCAATTTTAATAATGGCAAAATCCCCAATCATTAAAAGAAGGTGAAACGGACGTACGCTGGTTAATTAGGTACACCAGCCCATCCGATTTAGCTAATAAAGTGTAAAAATGTGGTCGACATGTTTCAGCTTATTACTAGCAAATTGGCTAAGCTTTCTTCAGGACCGTCACTCCTCGGCGGTATACGCACACTAAGGCGTACCTGACCAGAGGAGTTGATGTGTGCAGTAAAACTCACGGTTTTACCGCTGGGGGATCTGGGATTTCCAAAGGCCCCTTTTATTGTGAAGTACGAAGTAGCTTCACGTCATGAGTCCACGGCGGGGGAGTGTTTGCTACAGAGACTTTCTGAATTAGAGTTTTCCCTCTCACAGGGAAAACTCCCGAAGGGCCACGGTGATCGCATGGATAGGTTGTGAGAGGGAAAACTCTAATTCAGAAAGTCCTTGTAGCAAACACTCCCCCGTCGTGGACTTCATGACGTGAAGCTACTTCGTACTTCACAATAAAAGGGGCCTTTTGGAAATCCCAGATCCCCCAGCGGTAAAACCGTGAGTTTTACTGCACACATCAACTCCTCTGGTCAGGGTACGCCTTAGTGTGCGTATACCGCCGAGGAGTGACGGTCCTGAAGAAAGCTTAGCCAATTTGCTAGTAATAAGCTGAAACATGTCGACCACATTTTTACACTTTATTAGCTAAATCGGATGGGCTGGTGTACCTTATCAACCAGCGTACGTCCGTTTCACCTTCTTTTAATGATTGGGGATTTTGCCATTATTAAAATTGATTTCTGGCAAAACCTTCATTCTTTTAAATAGCACTACCCCTAGCACTGTCACTCTTGCACAATAATATCCTGCTCCGCTGTAATTCAGGCGTCGAAGCACACTGGGGAGACACTCGGTCTCCCTGGTGGGAACCCAATGATGAAGCATGTCACCAACTAGGTTGGTGAGTGAGGGTTCTTTTAGAAGTAAAGTTTTTTCCTTGCACAGTTTCGTTTAAACTTAGTACCTCTTCTTTGGAATTGGCTGTCACTCTTTTGTTGTTATTCTAATATTATTTGGGGGAAGAAGAGTGGCTACTCCTCCCTCCCTCTCTTGTTGATTGACACACACACACAGATAGCCAGGCCTGCAAGTCTGCACGCACATACCAAGATATGTCAGCACTCGCACACGCAGAGGCACGCACACAAACATAGCTACACATTAAATATTGCACATAGACTCACACTGGAACAGTTCACTACAGTTCCCAAAAAGCCTATGCAAGCGTTCACACAGACATGCACTCCAGCACACAAGTACCTGTGGACACATGTATACAGAACAGACAATGTCGGGGAGACAACCATGCACACATACAAGTGCAATTCCATACTATCAGAGTGTCCCACCTCAGGAACAGCCCAGTAGATAAATATGTACAGGCACATATCTATAGATGCACATACATATAATCTGAATGCAGACATACGCCTATTGATTCAAGTGTGCACAGGCATATAATGTAAATGCACATGTAAATTCATGCGCATCCATACCTACACACACGCATACAAGCATAAACACATCTGTATCCATGTTTGTACGCAAACACTTTTACGTAACCATGCACTTTCGGAAGATGCACGGGAACAATCAGATCAAGCACACAGGCTCCAGATACATATGTGCCTGCACATTACTTTAAACACACATGTAAACCACCCCTCCCCCCACACAAATACATTGATTACACAATCAAGTACGCAGAAATAAGCATACACATAAAACACACACGCACGTAAAGACATGTAAAGATCTAAAGCTATAAACATGCATGTATGCAGCCCTGCTTCACACACAAGAATACATACCTGCACACGCACACATTCAATGCACTCATGAACAACCAGGTGATTCTGCACAGGAGAGACGCCCCAGGCAGAGACATGCACAGAATAATTCAGCTGAAATCACTTCTCTGCTCTCTCCTGAATCGTGCCCCGGGTAAGAAGAGAGGAGAGGGGGGGCTGCCAGCACCAGAAGAGAGGCAGACTTGGAAGAGACTCGCGCTCTGGACAGACCGCTCATTCTGAAAAGATTGTGCAGATAGCGGAGTCTGGAGAGACAGCACGCACGAACACACAGGCACACAACAAACGCGCACACACACACCCGCACACCACATACATGCACACAACACACACACAACTTTAAACAAAGCAGATTGCTCAGTCTGCATGTGTGTGAATGATGACACAAGTTCACGCCAATATCGGAGGCTTGCAGAGCCGACAGCAGCGCAGCAGACAGCAGTATACACTGCTAACTCAAGGGTAGTTACGAGGCGGCATGAGAGTTGTGCTGAAGAAAAAAACAGAATCAAGGCGGGCGCCATGTTTATTAAAGAAAACATGCTGCGCTCCTCCTGTATTGGGCTGGGAGACGAGATGGGAGGCCCGGCAGCAGAGCTGTTAAGAGCTGTGCTTTTTGAAGAAAAAAAAAGCGCTGCACGCACTGTGTTCATTAAACAAAAGACGCTGCGCACCTCATGAAAGGGGCAGGAGCTGGGCGAGAGAGCCACACTCCTAAGCAAAAGTAAAAGCAGCAACTCCCCGAGGTGCCCTGCCCAGGAAGGAGGAGCTGTCGCCGCTTAAGCTGCGGTGCGAGGGTAGTGTAAAGTAAACACCCCGTGCTTCTATGAACTGTGTGTTGTACTCCCTGCTTCCTTCCTGCCACACTTGCACACGGAAATTTATAAAGACCTACATAATGAAGTGAGTGGCAACTTCTCTCAAACCTTACACTCTGGTTACATACTATCGTAAATTATCTCCCCTTGTGGAAGTTCGTACGTTTTAAAAGACTCAACTGTAACAAGTCCAAGCGCCCGAACGAAGGATTGGAGAAGAGCTCATGCATGATCATATCTCCCAGTAACGTCGCGTCGCTGGTAGCGATCTCCGATAGCGTTTACTAAAGTCGCCATGTTCATGCTTTTTAATATGCATAGTAGTAATAGTGGTGAAGAACAAGAACGGACTACATTCCAAGACGTGAGCCCGCTCATGACGCACGGTAACCAAAATCTCCCCCCGCATTTCTGCTCCTCGTACAAAATGCATTACATTAAGGTAATCAAACCGGAAAGGACTCAGAAATCAATTAATAGCTTAAACCGAACTCGACAAGATTCCAACCCAAGGCCACAAGTGAAACTCTCTTACTCACCTAATCTTTAATTAGAAGAAAAACCAGCGGTGGCGAGGTTGGAAAGGCGCCATTGTCCCGCTGCCTTGAAAGTGGGCGTGGCTGCTGAATGAAGGACGTCGTCGTGCTTGAGTTCGGAGAAACTGAATAAAGAAAATAGAACAGGTCCGGTGCAACAACCTAGTAAAGGGGCCAATAGCCATGGGAGGAATGAAATGACGACATGGACGTACTAAGGAGGGGCTAACAAGCCTCATAATCAATCAAAAGCCAGCATAAAAGCCAGCATTTAGAAGGACAAACACCCAAGCCAATGAAAAAGATGGGCGGGGTAGTGGGCGGAGCTTCCCCCGCTATACTGTATACAGCATCTCTCGACGAGACAGCGCATGCGCTGCCTAGCCGAGACCTAAAAATGGCTAGCTGCTGGCAAATGATGAACTGCTGATGTACAGCTAATAATTTCTTTGGTGTGTAAACTCTGGTTTTATGATGTGATGTGCCATATATACCTCAGCAATGCTTGTGAACCATGCACGCCGGAATGCAGTTCACATATCTGTTGGTTTGCAAGTGTTCATAAGTGTCTAATCAGAACATTGCTAAGTTATCTGCAACCGATCTCCCCCAATTTATTGCAAGCAAGTGACTGACAGCTGTATTTGCCAGTCTTGTGGTCTATTGTTCCATATGTCTCAGCACATTACTTGACTATGGATTTTCTGTTTAAGCCCTGAGTTGTGTAACAAGCTATCAAACGTTCTTAAAAGGCCCAATGGTGCACCTCCCAAAAGTGTAGATTGGGGTTGTAGAAGTAGGAGTGCAATGAACAAAGTTGTCTAGTTGCAGGATCTCTCTGTTGGGGGCTGTACATTTTCCAGTGCATCACTAAGACTTACTGCAAGTGTTTTCTGCTGGGGTTGAGCACTTCGAGGAGGTCCCTCATACAGGGTCAGTAGTAGAGTCAGACTTACCTTTTTTGTGGTTTACCTAGAATTCATAGAGTGTTGGGCAGACTATTTAAACTGCCCTCACACTCCTTCACCATTTCCATGGTTAAGGGGTTTGGTTTGCAGTCCACGGGCACATGGTCTCGCTGTTGTAGGTTGCACACGTTCTTCAACAGGTTCCAGACATGAGGCACTGGTTGATAAGGTGATTTCAGGCCATTACACTGGCGGCGAGGATAAACCAAGAGAGGCATCCTCAAGGAATATGATGGTCTCCTTATCGACAAGCCTGTGATGTTGACTGATGTTCACATGAAGCCACCGTCAATCAGTAAGCTAAATACCCAGCAAAAGTCGCCCGCCTCTGAGTCATCATCGTTGGGGCTACCCCCGCCATTCAATTAGGGTGACATGAACAACCTGGGCCTCAGATGGATGCCAATGGACCAGGCGCTTTGATGTGTATACAGGGGCTTATAGGCATTAAGAACAAAAAGAGATTGGTATACCTTCTTACGTATTTGCATGGCCCTGGCACTCATTACATCATATATCAGTTCAAAGACTATGAAAATCTTTCATATGATGGTCTGAGACAATTGCTGATGTTATACTTTATTCCAAAATGTAACGTTGATTATGAAAGATATCTTTTACACTCCATGAGGGAGAGGCAAGTTGAGACCATAGATGTTTTATAATGAGGTTAAAAGATTGTGTACAGTACTGTAATTTCAACAAATACAATAATGAAGAGCCACTAAGATCACCAAGCATTGCCGGCTGTGAATCTGTCATCTTTAGAGAAACACTGCTACACAAGCCATGAAAACTGTAAGATAATCTTTTTGTGGCGGGATCGTACAGCGCTGTCGATTATAGGAAAGAAGTTCCGTGACACCAGAGTCAAGCAAGAAGTTGAGGAGTCACCGTGGAAGGTATGGGCCCATGCTCACTGACAGGCGACGGTAAACACACCTGTTGCTCCCCACACTCAGACGTGTGCCCGGCAGCACAGAGCATGAGCCACAACTGTGGCAAGAAAGGTCACTGTCAATCAGTATGACGGAGTGAGAAGGAGAAACTCAGAAGTGACCCCAACCAACCTCTGATGACAGGGCAGCTGTGAGGGAGAGATTGAAATGCATATCTCACACTTACCACAGGGTGCTGGAGCTGGCTACCTTCCCAGGATCATTCAAGTCATCTGATTCGTTACCTATAGCAACTGGACAATCCCAAAAGATGAACGTGTTTTCAATTCGGAGTGACATGCTCACAGAAACTGAACAAGAACTGAAGGAACTTGTGATGACAAACACTGACTTTGCCACACTCATGCATAAACCTCTCCTAAATGGCACTGATGTACGCATATATGCCTATGGATCACAATGACCCCTCAAATGTCTAGGTGTTTCTAGCCCAGTTTTTAAACATGGTGGTCACTTTTTGCCAACTGAGGTATGAATCGTTGAAGCCACCACAAGAACTGAACACATGTTGAGTTTCAGATCAGCCTCCTCAAGGTTTTATGTTGCATTGCTCAATAAATTCTAGGGGACAAGTCTAAGTGCCTTGAAGAACTTTTCCCAAAGCTGTTTGAAGCTGAAAGATCACCAGATTCATCTATACATTAAGGGGCATATTATCAAGAACGTGTGATAACCACCGCAAGTTTAGCTTAACACAACTTTGCATATCGCAGTCTATCGCGGGAAAACAACGCTGTGTTAACGTAGTATTCCCAACCTGGCGGCACCATGCGAATGTCCCACAATAACGCGTCAAATGACCGCGTTAAAATTAACGCGACGCCGCTAAAATGCGAAACACGAACGCGAATAAAGTTGCGATGAGGCCAACCGCGATACAAAAATCAGCGATAACCAGCGACAGGCCTGCAATACCCACGCGTCATGCGGGAAAATGCACCATAAAAGCTGAACAAGAAAAACACACCAAAAACAAAATAAACTGCGTAGCAACATGGATGCACCCGGAACGAGTGCCCAGGTCAACGCGAACCCCACAAGCCCCACAGACCACCAGCAAGGAACCTCGGGGTCAGGGAAGGCCAAGGAGAAGAGGAAGAGGAAGACTGGGTACAGTCCGCATGACAACCGGATCATCGTCACAGAGGTGACAGAGCACTAACAACAACTGTCCATCACCTCCACCGTGTCATTGGCAACACAGACGGAAAAATGGCATCCCATCGTGAATGCAGCCGGAGTGTCGAGGAGGCCAATATGCGCTGGCACGATGTGAAAAACCAAACCAAGCAGAAACCCGCTGCCAACAGGAAGGCAGCAACAGCGAATGGAGGTGGGAATCCTGCGCCACAGGAGGAGCTGGAGCAAATGGTGGCCCCAGTCATCAGTGTGGAGACGGTGCAAGGAGTCGGGAGTCCGGACACTGCTCGACATGACCTGACACAACATCAACAGGGTGAGTAACGAACAGGGACTGTGGGGACGGGGGGGAAGGGCACAATGGCACACATGCACAACAACGTGTAGCACACCGCACACCCACAATGACCCTGGGTCATGTCCCTGATCCCCGTGGCACACTGCAGCACACATACAAACATCAAGTAGGCCCCCGTCCACCATGTGCCCAAAGGGGTCCCACCCCACACATCACCAATTACACAACACACACATGCACCCGTGCGAAACACAGCAAAGATGCATATGTGAGAGCCACACTGACAATGCAAGTGACACCACATGACGAACAGCATGGCTGGAGTACAATCACCATGACATTGTGCACGCCACGAGACTGAGGTGGCTGAGTGTGGACCACATCCGGAAAGGAGCAGGTCACACTCTGACACATCCACGTGCACAAACAACCACTGACGTCAACAATACATCTGCAGACAAACAATGCACAAGAGTACAAAAACCGTCCAAGAGCACAAATGACCCAAGTCGCCAACATCACAGCACCTTAAAAGCACAAAAGCCAAAGGCACACTGCCTCCAAGGGATAAGGGGCAGCAAAATCACAGCTGCAGGTGTGACTCTCACACAATGCAGAACACACACATAGCAATGACAGCACATCCACATGGACGACAATGTGGTACACAGTGCAACACTTACACTGCAGAACAGAGGACAAAACTGGGTCCGCCTGTGCGTAGAAAATGGCCAATCACATCTGACATAGCAGGTAACTGTGAGATGCAAATGTACGTGTACAACCTCACCTATGTCATGTAGTCCAAATGTCCACTGTCCCGCATCAAATAGTCCGCCCCTCCCAAACAGTCACAATGTACATTGTCATGCAGTCTGTATGTAAACTTGAACAATGCGGCAACATACATGCCAACACAATGTCAACAAGCATCTCCCCTTCACATTGCAGAGGGACAAACAACACCTCCAGCAGAGCAGACCAGACAACTCTACAGTGATGCTGAAGAGGACCTCCACACTTCCGACACCGACGCCCTACAACAGTCCATGGACATCTTAGGCAATCGACCTCCAGGAGCAGGGCAGCACCGCTGCATCGAGGATACCCCGCCCCCTGCACAGACAACACAGCTGGACGCACCCACCACCCCGGCTGGCTCCCAGCAGCCCACCGAAGCACACATCGCATTCCAAGGCCAGGTGTCAGACTGCCAGAAGGGGGTGGCCGAACATGTGCGGGTGGGGTACTACCTCATGGCAGCCGAACTAGATCACATACGTGGGTGTCTACATCCCATCAGGGACCACCTACACTCCCCAACGGAGACCCACACTGCGACAGAGACACATGCCTTTGCACATTTCCAGTACTGAACCACACCCAGAGCCATGGGATAAGCATCCACACCCCCACACTGGACTGGCGTACGCCGGCCCAGTTCACTCCTCTTATGTATTGAGTGGGGGACGACAAGGCTACATGTGCAATGTCTCACCTGCTGCCTGCGGTGATATGGCTGCGTCCTCTGTACATGGCACAATGTAATGTTGTAGGGCCCGGGGCCCTAATGCATACATCATGAGCACACGGACACACTCAGATAGTTTGTTGAACTGGCTACGGGCACATGCGCTCTACACCTTTATTGGCATGGTCACATGTACAGTGACGCATTTGCTGGATGTGTGTGGGGTGAGTGTAAGCCAGCCCTCATGGAGTCGTTGGTGCTGGCAACAACTTGAACAGTGATCACAATTAAAGCGGAAACAGAAAACACCAGCATAACAGGAACAACTGTGAAGCATCATGGTGGTAGCCGGAGAAAGTACAGTGTTCACCCAACATGCAAGCAGAATGGTCCATGATTTGTGGTGCACTGAGTTAGTGGCACCTGAATTGCTGAGCAAGGTATCAAGCTGATGATGGCACCCATGACAGGTGTGAGCAACTCTGATAGTCTGGCAGTAAGACACTTCCGACTCTGGCACCTGTTGTTTGGAGTTGGTCCTGGCGGTGGTGGCGTGTGCATCCTGCGGTGATGCGACGTCCGGGTAGGTCAGGACTCGATTTGATGTGTGAGCCCAGGTGGACCGCAGTTGAGGCCGGAGGCAGCGGACAGTGCAGGGCCACAGACACATGGCCTTGATGACCCCCAGTCCATCGACCCAGAGGCCATCCAATATGCTATCAGACAGGGGCCATGACATGAGCTGCACAGAGTTAGTGGCCCCGGATTCACTGCGGCCGGCACAGGCACACCGCCACGGGACGGTGACTTGCGGTGCAGTGAGATAGGGCCACGCGAGGTGAGCGGGTCCTCGTCAATGTCAAAGGTGAATGTAGCGGAGGTTTGCGGGGGACAGTGGAAGGTGTCCTCCAGGGCATGATGCAGAGGGCAGAAGCCGGCCGGAAGCGGCAAATGGAGGAGTGGAATGCTACAGCCTCGTTTCTGCCACAAAGTCAGTATCACCGACATGATGATGAAGACAACCCCCAGGCCATAGACTCAGTCACCACCAAAGTCCAACCAGAAAGTGTCCATGGATGTCGGGGAACAGACTTAGTGGCACCGGAGCTGAAAGGGGATGCAGTCTGCGATGAGGCCAGTACAATGATATCAAGTCTGCCATTAATGAATCATGACTGAATTCCCAATGTGTGACCTACTCGACCGCAGTGTAGGCCGAAGGCGTAGTCATCAAGGGCCCACAGACACGTGTCGTTGGCCCGCGATGCACAGAGTTAGTGACACCAGAGCAGTTGTCGGCAGTGTCCGATCACCTCCGTAACGATGATCCTTTTCTCCTCCGGACTGAACCGCGTCTTCCTCTTACTCGTCTCCTTGCGTACAATGATATGAACTCCGCCATGCAGAAATCAAGACTCAGTTCCACATGTGTGACCTACTCGACCGCAGTGTAGGCCGAAGGCAGTAGTCAGCAAGGGACCACAGACAGGTGTAGTTCGAATGCTATGCACAGAGTTGGTGGCACCACATCGAAGGGAGTACAGTGATATAAACTCAGCCATGAAGTGTGTACTCTGCCATTGCATAATCAAGACTCTGTTCCAAATGTGTAAGCTACTTGACCGTAGTGTAGGCCGGAGGCAGCGGTGGAGTACGTCAACGAGAAAGGAGTAAAGCGGGCCTGTGTCGCGGAGGCCGTGATGGTCTGAGGAGGCTGGCAAGGTCGCGGGCTTCGGGCTTGGAGCTTGCGCCGGCACGTGGTGGGCCCTCTTTGACACAGGCCGGTGTTGGCAGGTGAGCAGTGAGGCCTGGCTGCGCAGGGGCGGGCATGACGGGTTCGGGTACCAGCGGCCCGGGGTGCAGCAGGCGCACAGGATCGCAGGCCACACCTCTCACGGCGACGGCCTTGTGGCGGGGTGGGAGGCGCCTCCGTGGCAGACACGTTGGGCATTCCGGAAGAGAAACACGGCCAGAGCTATGTGCTTTTTATTCACACCCCTACGCTGGCCTGGCGTACGCCGGGCCAGCCCACTCCGCACACGCTTACAAGGGGGGACGTCACAAGCTACATTTCCGCGATCTTCCCCACTGGCTGGGGTGACATGGTTGCGTCCACTGTCCACTACACTCCAAACACCAGCAGTGCATGTAGACATGGATATGTCTGTGGTCTGCATACTGCAGTCTGTCCGGCACATCTCTGCCACACTTGGCATTGTGTACATTCTCATTCATGGGTCACTTGCCTCCTTCGCACATGCCTGGTTCCCACCTCTCCCCACATTCCACTATTGTGTGGCTGAGGTGCCATGCCGTTGATGGCTCATGTACATGGCTAACCAAGGTTGCCACAGTAAGTTGTGCTGTCGTGTCTGGTGGTTGTGCATGTTGTTTGGCATGTTGTATGTGATTTTATGATGTGTGCAGTGCCAGAGTTGTGGGTTGCATGATTGTGGAGTTGAGGTGTGTGGTGTGTTCATTTGGTACTTGCCAACGAGCAGTGCATTCCAATAGGTGCCATCCTGGAAGCGCTGGTTGATGTTGGACTGTCGGAAGATGACGGAATCATGCACACTGCCTAGGTAGTTGGCTACGACATTGGTGAAGAGTCCCCTGTGGTCCACTATTGCCTGCACATTGATGGAATGCGTGTGCTTCCTGTTGCGGTAATTGTGTGCAGTGTCGGCAGGGGGCACAAGTAGGACATGTGTGCAGTCGATTGCCCCCAACACGTGCGGGAATCCAGCTATGGCGTATAGTCCTTGCTTGGTCTCCAGCTGTTCCTGCGCATTGTGGGGGACGTATAGGTACTGGGGTACCTAGCTGATGATGGCATCCAGGACAGGAATATGTAACGTTACAACGCGCTCCATTACAACGCGGTACGTTACATCGCAGTTATTACAACGCAAGTCGTTACAACGACTTGCGCTGGAGGGCGCTGGACTTAGGAATAGTTTGATTTCCTATTCCAACTCCAGTCTACGTACAGTAGGGAAGGTGTTGGAATAGTAAATCTTACTATTCCTTAGTCTAGAGCGCCACCCAGCGCAAGTCGTTGTAATGACTTGCGTTGTAATGACTGCGATGTAAAAGCATCGCGTTGTAATGACCGCGTTGTAAAGGTCGTTTCCCCCAGGACAGGTGTGAGGAACTTGGATGGGGCTGGCTGTGAGACTCCTCCGACTCTGGCGGTTGTTGGTTGGGAGGTACCAGAGGCCAACAGGTGCAGCACTGCCAGCAGCTTTGTCTGCAGCGGGATGTTTGTTGTTCGCTGTGTTGGTACTGTCAGCCTGTGGGCAATGATGTTCAGGATGCGGAGGATGGTTGTCCTTTTGAGCCTGTAGTGGGCATTGACATTGTCTGGTGTTAGGTCTGTGAGGCTGGTGCATTTCCTGAAGGTCCACTGTCTTTGTCTGCGCTGCCTCTGTGGTGGTCCGGGGGGAGGGGCAGGGGGGATCCGGGGGGGGGGTGGCGGTCCTGGGGGTGGTGGCGGTGGGTGTTGTTGCCCTCTCGGGGCTCCGGGATGCATGGTGAGTGGCTCCATGGCATCTGTTGTTCTTCATGTGTGGCTCTGGTCTGGGCTCCCTTTGATGGTGCAGCTTGTCGTCCAACTTTACACCAGGTCAGAGCAGGTGTTAATTTCCTGCTGCTAACGCGCCTTATCGCCTGTTTTGTGGTCTTATTGCCGATGTGGCTGGTCGTTGAGAATGTTGGGGTGTGGTGTTGTCGCGGATTTTTGCTCGGGAACGCCTACTTTGCATCTCATTAGCGATAGTTGCCGGGGTCATCTGTGGCGATGTTTTTTGCGGATGCTTTTGCACGTAAACTGGTGGTATTGGCTGTTAGCACCAGCTTGTGAATGGGGCGATAAATTTATCGCGACTTTGGCTGCGATAAAGTGCCGATAACTCGGCGATAGCTCCATGAGAATATGCCCCTGACACTGATGTAAAACCAGTTGCCCAACGCTATAAAGGCATTCTGTTTAGTATTAAAAAAATAGGTTGAGTACCTTATGAAACTTGACATCATTGAACCCATTCAAGGACCCACACCACTCATTGTCCTTGTTCCCAAGAAACAAGCAGGAGGCAACATTGTTTGTGTGTGGACATGAAGCAACCTAATCAGTCAGAGAAAGACATCTTACTCTTCGAATACAGGGCATGATATATCAGCCGAATGGTGCCCGTGTCTTTTCTTGCTCCGATCCGAACAAAGCCTACCATCAATTGGATTTAGCAGAAGAATCCAGTTATATCACCACTTTCGCCCCTAACCTCAGTTTATACTTCTACTAAAGGCTCAGTTTTGACGTCTCATCAGTGACTGAAATCTTTCAAGAAGAGATAACAAAAGTCATGCATGGTATTCGAAATTGCTTCAGCTACTGTGATGACATGCTGATGTATGAAAAGAATCTAGAAGAACGTGATGCTTCAGTTCTTAAAGTCTTCCAGGCATGGCATGCAGGAAGTTAACCTGACACTCCATGCACCCTTTGACCGAACTCTGAAATTCTTTGAACATATTTTTATTGCTGATGCTCACATGAAGCCACCATCAAACAGTAAGCTAAACACCCAGCAAAATTCGATCACCTCTGAATCATCATCATTGGGTCCACCCCTACCATTCAGTTTGGGTGACATGAACATCCTGGGCTCTCAGATGGATGCCGATAGAATAGAGACTTCAAAGTCTATACAGGGGCTATAACCATTTAGAACTGTTAGACCTGGCATCTTTGGTGTGGTCTCCCCTGACCTTTTTGGCTTCCGACCTCCTGTTTGGACCTTGTTTTACTGGCATAAGACTTTGAGTACTTTGACACTGCTACTTAATGCCGAAGTGCTGTGCTTGTCATATACATACTGGTGATTGGTGTATACATGATTGGCTGATTTGAGTTAGCTGTAAGTCCCTTGTCTAGGGGTAAGACATATACCTAGGGCATGTAACTCAAATGCTCCTTCGTGGTCATGCAGCACTGGTTGTGTCACCCACGGAGGTAGCTCTTCAAATGTGCCACAGGTTTCTCTGGCAGGGCCTGTGTGTGTAGTTTATTGTTACTCAGCTTGGCATTTAAAAAGCTACTTGCCAAAGTTCTGAATGTCTCTCGCTACAACGGAGTACTCCCTGGGGCAGGGTGTGATGTTGGGAAGAGGCAGGGAATGAGGGCAGGTGTGCTACATGCACTGGTAGCGAATGACACCGGATGGTGTGTTTGGTGTGGGGTGCCAGCTTCTCACATTGATTAAAATGGGGGACCAGTGGAAAGGCTATTGAGCAGTATTTCCTATGTGCAGAAGTGTAGTAGTATAGTGTTTGATATCGATGAGTTAGTAATAGTAAATCCTCTCCGGGCATGCGAGTGGATTCAACATTACTAATGTGGAAATGCCACTTTGGGAAAGTGGGCATTTCTGTGCTCAGAATTCTGTGTGCCTGGCAGCCTGTCTCCAATCCACATCTGGGTGCTGGGTGGACAGCTACTTCTGCGCATTCATGATAGTAGGCCGTAAACTAGGGGCTCAAGAGAAACTGTGGACCTCTGACTCTGAGGGGCCTTCCTGGGACAGGTACGAGGGGGTGGAATTGGCACAGGGTCTTGGCCCCACTAAAGATATTGATCAAGCCTCCTTGGGTAGGATGGCAGACATGACAAAATTTAGAGAGGGCCTATGCATTTCAAAGGTGGCCTTTTTAAATGATCTCATCTTCAAGGGCCATTGTGAGTATAACTACTGGGGCTCTGCCCTCAGGAGTTAAGGACGCTTTTGGGATTGGACCATACTACGCTGGTTCGACGCTGGGACATCAATAAGAGGAGCCATTGGGGCAGGAGGGACTGCAACCAGATTATGCGCAGACTTGTGGTGGTCTGGGGCTTGTTGTTATCCAGGAAATGGACTATCACTTGTTGGATTTTGCCTGGATGTTGCTGGCCTGCAGCTAATTGCCAACTGTCTTGGCCCAGGTCCCTAAGCACTCTCCAAGGGCAAGTTGGTTGGCCGCCTGTCCATGAGATCACAGGGACAGAAAGGATCTCGCTGTTTCCATGAGATCGTAAGAACTGCACAGGGTGCTGTGGAAACAGGAGGAAGTGATAGTGGGTTGGGACAAGAACTGTCCTGATGTACGCCGTAATCACACTGTGCAGAGAAGTGGGTTCGTAAAGATCAGCAACCCACCTGGGGTGCTGGATCTGAGGAGTTCAAGGAGTGCTGGGAAAGTTTGCTGAGTTCAAGGGACCCGTGCTTGCAACCAGAAACATGTGCTAGCTCGAACTCCATAGTGTGTGTGTCCAAAGGGTGTTGGGGGGATGTTTGGCTAGTCCGCAGGACCTGAGCTGGAAGCCTAGACTGTCTCTTACCTCAAGATTGGGAGGACGACAGTGTCTGACATCGCGGCCTCTGTCCGAGGTTTCCGGCTCCCTCCCATGGGTTCCACGCCACAAGGTACTCTGTTGTTAAGAATATCATGACTGGACCCGAGGGGTCTCGCTGTGCCTTGTGTGCACCCATGGCTGGCTGCATGGAGCAACTGCAGCTCGCACCTCCACCTGACGGGAAGCATTTCTACAATTTGGAAGGGTGCCAGCTTCCGTTTTCACAGTCTTTTGCCTACGGGGGAATAGTGATCATACACTTGTGAAGGTGCCTGTGAGAAGCTGGCCTGGTATATGATGTACACTTATGTAAGTGGACACCCTGCACCACTCCAGGCAATCCTTATGGTGACTTAGGATGTCTTAGACAACCTTAGAAAGCTCTCTAAATGGTAGCTGTGGAGAGCAGCCTCCAGAAGGAGTGTAAAGCAGCTTGTTTTACGAGAACACAATCTTATATGTATGGATTAAGTGAAAAAGAACCACAAAAGGTATTTATAAAAATATGTGTTTATTATAGAATACTATATCTCACAAAAAGAAGAGACAACGGAATAAGCCTTCTCTGACTCCCCTACCAAAATTGTTAACTCACTAAAGAGAGAAGGGCTAAAACTAACAAACTAGTGTCCCCCTTGGAAAGAAGAGGATATTTATCCTTCGTTGAACCCTCCAACGGGAAGACTACAAGGTAAAACATAGAAGGCAAAGGGGGGGAAGGAAAAGACATTGCTTTTCTTAATACTGCCCTCACACACTTTTCAGTGTCATGCTTCATCATAGGGCCGCATCAAACGTCCAGGCGCAGACCAACGCACTGGACGGAGCGCGATTTTTTTATATATGAAGAAGAGTGGTGAGGGAAGTAAACGTGAGAAGAAAGTAAAACACAAATACAGAGGAAAGGGTATTCCCTCAAGAAGGGACCAAAAAATGCAGATACATAAAGTTAAAACTACCTAAAGGGAAATCCACATTATGTCTTTATTCATGTGTCCCCTTGATAGGATTAAAACCTAAGAGGTGGGATATTCAGGGGAGGTAAAAGCCCCTATATCCCTACTACAGATACCAACATGTTTCAGCCAGTACTACGTGCCCAACCGGGTCACTCTGGCATTCGTCAGGGTATGGATCCCTTATCTTTATGGTCTTTACCCCTACTCAGGAGTTTACCTTAATTTGGAAGGATGGAAAATCTCCAATTACTCACTCTCCAATAATCGCAGAGAGGAATCCTTTTTAAGAGTTCACAAGTACTTCTCTGAACCCGGGTCCTTTGTGGGAACGTGGTCTTGTAGTCACACTTACTCCAAAGAACCACCACTGGCCGTTTCCGCACATAGGTCCACCGCAGAATACTCTCTAACACATACAAATATGCACAATGCACACAATACCTTGCATAGAAATCAAGTAAATAACACAGAATACACGGTGGACCCGGGGGGTGTGGCAAGCCATATACTAAGAAAGTGGTATAAGAACCACGACTCGGGTCAAGACAATGTTGAGAGGACGTAGAAGTGCTGGGGACCCAAGGAACCACCCAAGGTGAGTGACTATGAACCCCTTGGAGAGCGTTTGCAGTGTGGGAACACGACCGTGTGCTCCTTACAAATCAACGTGTAAGTCGCGGTTGGAATTTGAAAGATTAAGGACCCTTCCCAGTGGACCCTGAAGAAGCCCCGTGGAAGACAGAAGGTTGGAGAGCCACCACACCTGTTGATACCCTACTACCCACATTACCCACACCAGGGAAGCCGGGTGTATAGGTGTAAAGTGGTGTCAGAAACCGCCATCTAACCCAATGGAGGACTTCAGGAAAGTGGCGCTGCTGAAGAAGGGGAAAGTGTCCGGTGGAATCCGAAGGTGGATTCTAGTTGAGAGGTACCTGCAAGCAGAGGGGACAGAGTCTATGTCACTCACGAGTCACCAGGAGATCTGGAAGACAAATGCCCACCAATGTCGGAAGTTGCCAGAGAGTTGATGAGGACCTCGACTCTGCAGCTGTGAGGACCAGGCGATGCTGAGGAAGACCAGGAGCTGTGCACAAGCTGCCCCACGTCGGATGTCGAGTGCTGAGGGGTCGGTGTCCGGCGGGAGCACCAACAAGCCTTGGCAAATGCAACCAATGCAGAAGTCAAAGAAAGTGCAATGTCGGGACCAGAAAGGTCCAGGTGACTCACCACAAGCAGGGGAGTCAGGGCAGGCCCCGAGCAATCAGGGGAGCCAAAAAGAAGCAAAGATGGCCCTCAACAAGACCCACAGGCCGGAGGCACTGGAGTCGCAAGAGGACCTCGAGCAGCTCACCAAAAGATGCAGGCCACGGTGCAAGCGATGCGATGTGGACAAAGATTTTGGTCACTGGAGATGCTTGAGGTTGGGGCTACTTGGAGCCCGAAGATGTTGGTGGAAGGAATCCAACAAGCCTTTGCTACTGCAAGTCGACGCAGTGCACAGGGGTTCGGTTCCTGCGGCTCCCACAAGGGATACTGGCCTCAAACTTGGTGAGAGGGCAGGGCAGGCCTTGAGAGCTGTGGAGAACCACAACCTGTGTTGCAGAACCATGCAGAGTCCAGAGGAGCTCAGCATCAGCAGACCAGTCAGCTTAGTTGCGGTGCCTGCGAATGCAGGGAAGTGACTCCTTCACTTCAAGGGAGATTCCTTCAGGTGTCTTTGATGCCCACAGGCCTTGGAAGGTTCCTGTATGGTGCACAGGCACAGACGATGCAGCAGACTGGAAGGGAGATGAAGTTGAGCCCAAACGAAGTCCAGCGAAGTCTAGAGTGCCCAGACAGTAGAAGAAGAAGTGGTGTCTGATTTGAATCTTGTCGCAGGACGAATCTAGGGACCCACCCACAGGTAAGCCCTTAAGTACCCTAAGGAAAGGGTTGGGACAATTCAGGGGACCCTCCCAGGGGAGGGTCTGGAGAGGTTACTCCCATGTCCTTTGTCCAGTTTTGTGCCAGAGAGGGAGCCAACTGCTCCCAGAGCTGGTTTGAACTGGACTATGCAAGGAAGCATCAAATGTGCCTCTCATGCAGACTTGGTGGCGCTGGCAAGTGCACCCACCCGCTCCCAATACACTAAATCCTGTCTGGGAGGTGGTCACACCTCCCTGTGGCAGGATGCCTATTGTTCTGCCTTCCCCTGCTCGAGCTTGGCTCAGCAGCAGGAGGGCAGAATCGTGTCTCTGGTCAGCAGCAACCATTTTGTGCTGTCCGGGTCTAGAAGTCAGGCACCGGGAACACTAGAGCCTAACGGAGGGCTCTTCCAGTGCTTGGAATCATACTTCCCACACTGTTTACAGTGTGGGGGTATGATTCCAACATGTTTGATACCAAACATGAAAGGATTCATTGCAGCCAGTTTCGAGATGGTCATCGCGTAATTACGCGGTGCCCCTCTATATGGTATATAGCTGCTTCACTTACAACCCAGGAGAATGGACTCAGTAGGCTGTAGGGGTGTTCTTCTCATGCAGGGGCACACTCACACTTAGAACCAAGCACCCTGCCTTCAGGATTGCAAAGGCTTGCTATAGAGGTGACTTATAGGTTTTACGTGCAGTGACCCTAGATATAGGAAACCTATATTTTTAGTAAGCGGTGCTAGTACCAGCTTACACAGGCTGCAATGGCAGACCTGTAGTTCCATTTTGAATGGTCTCCCATGGGTAGCATAATGCATGCTTCAGCCCATGGGGGACCTCTGGGTACCTTAGTACCATATACTAGGGACTTATAAGGGTACCCCAGTATCCAATCTGGGAGGTACCTAAGTACTGAACATAACAATTTAAGGGAGAAAGCAGAGAGACTGGGGTCCTGATTAGCAGGATCCCAGTCAGACTAGTCAATAACAGTTTTGCACCAGGCAAAAGGTGGGGGTAACCATAAAAGAAGATAATACAGTGCCTGAAGGCCTAATCTGGAGGGACGAAACGAAGTACCTGTTTCCTTCCACTTTAGACTTTAAACAAAGTGTTCCCAGTGGGTGCAATGTGTATCGCTGGCTGGTGTAGTTTGAGTGGCTGAGGGGCTGGGCCATGAGGCGTAGTCAAAACCTGTGATTTCTTGACCATTACAACTGTACAGGGTATGCAATATTGTTAATGGCGTGCTTCATGCTAATGTGGTAGCGGGAAAGTGGAATACCTGTGAACAGCCTGCATATATGTTTCTCTCGCTTTTGATGTGGGAGTGATTGCTTGGATCGTGAACACCTCGGGAAGTACGCGCATGGGTTTATGTTGCTTACGAGGCAGAGGGGATAACAGGACCAGTGAATACCTATGACTAATACATATATGTTCATGCCGTTCTGTTGCTAATGGTAGAGTTCGACAATTGCATATAACTGTAAAGTATATATCCAATGTGTATGTCATTTTGATTTCAATGTGTGTGCAATACAAATACCAGTATTTTATACATACGGTGTGGAGTCCTTTTGCGGTGTACTAAGTGTGCTGCGAGGGTGGTGTTGTGCCAATACTTTACACTTTGACCCTGAGAATAAGCCTGACTGCTCTGTGTCAAGCTACCCAAGGGTGAGCACAGGTTATCGGAAAAGTGTAACGTACCCATCCTATCTAGGACAGTGGATTCTGTCTGGCTTCGATACGTCCCAGCCAGCCAGAAACCGCTGGGTCAAACAAGAAGAAAAAGAGACTGAAATGCCTTCTTATGCACTTGCTTAGGCCTGACACACATGATACCATATCAATTTGAAGACTATGAAAATCTTTCATAAAATGGTCTTGAACAATTGCTAATGGCATACTTTATTCAAAAACGTGACATTGTTTATGAAAGATATCTTTTCCACTCCATGAGGCAAAAACAAGGTGAGACTATAGATTATTTTATGATGAGGTTAAAAGATTGTGTACAGTACTCTAATTTCAACAAATACAATAGTGAATAGGCACTAAGATCACCAAGCATTGCCAGCTGTGAATCTGTCATCTTTAGAAAAACACTGCTACACAAGCCATGAAAACTCTTAGATATTCTTTTCTGGCAAGATCGTCCTGCATTGTCGAATATAAAAAAGAAGTTATGGGACACCATGGAGTCAAAAAGAAATTGAGGAGTCATTGTGGAAGGTATGGACCAATGCTCACTGACAGGCGATGGTAACTGCACCTGTTTCAGATGTGAATTTTTCTTCCCACACTCAGACGTGTGCCCTGCAGCACAGAACATGTTCCACAACTATGGTCAGAATGTCACTTTCAAACAGCATGTCAAAGTCAGAAGGAGAAACAAATTGACTCAGAAGTGCCACAACATCTAAAGACCGGGCAGCTGTGAGAGAGAGATTGAAATGCATATCACACACTTGCCACAGGCTACGGGAGGTGGCTACCTACCCAGGATCATCATGGCCATCTGTCTTGTTGCCTTCAGAAACTGTACAATCTTAAAAGATGAATGGATTTTCAGTTCGGAGTGACATGGTAACAGAGACTGAACAAGAACTGAACGAACTTGTGATGACAAACACAGACTTTGCCACACTCATGCATAAACCTCTCCTAAATGGCACTGATGTAAGCATATATGCCTATGGATCACAATGACCCCTCAAATGTCTAGGGACCAGATGTAGGTGGCCAAATAGCGAGCGCTAACGCAGAATTTCAGCGTTTGCGATCGCTATTTGGCAGCGAGCAATGTAGGTAAGTTGAAACCTACTAGCAAAATAAGGAATCGCAAAATTGCGATTCCTTATTTTGCTCTTGCATTTAAGGAATCGCAAATTGCGATTCCTTAAATGCAATGTAAGTAGCACAAAAGAAAGTGCACTTCAGCCTTAAGGAATCGCTAATTACCACCAACTTCAAGTTGGTGGTAATTAGCAATTTCCTTTAAAAAAGCACTTTTTTGCTTTTTTTTAAGTGCCATGTGGCACACATTCATGCCCTTAGGGCATGTATGTGTGCCACATGTGCACACATGCACATTTCAGGGTGCAACAGGGTGTCCTTTTGGAACCCTGGCACCTTTGAATGCGCCCGCAATTTGCGAGTGCCTCTTGGTGACTCGCAAATTGCGGAGCAATTCCTATTCATTCCTATGGGCCTCTTGGCCCATAGGAATGAATGGGAAGGTATTCCTTAATTGCGAATCGCAATTTGCAATTCACAATTAAGGAATATTAAGGAATCGCTAAAAATATTGCGATTCCTACCTACATGGCATTTTGCGATTCCTTAATGTAGGAAGGTGGAATCTGACTATATGGTTGCCCCCACTTTTTTTTATGGTGTTTTGCTGGTTTATGACTTAGTTGGACTGGGATCCTGCTATTCAGGGCCCCAGTCTATCTGCTTTCTCTGTAAAATGGTTTCCATGTGCCTTAGGCACATCTCTGATTGGAATCTGGAGTGCCCTTATAAGTCCCTAGTATATGGTATACTATGTACCAAGGGCATAGGTACCTCAGAGGCCTACCAGGGGCTGCAGCACGTATTGTGCCACCCCTGGAAGGCCATCCAAACTGACACCACAGGTCTGCTACTGCAGCCTGGGTAAGGTGGTGCATGCACCCCTTACTGTGATATAGGTTACCTATATCACTAAATACATACACACATATAAACCTATAAGTCACTCCTAAGGCAGGCCTTATCAATCCTAAAGGCAGAGTGCATGGTTCCTATGTGAGAGGGTGCCCCTGCATGAGCAGGGCCCCTCTGCAGCGTTCGGAGACCATCTCTGATGCTGTTTGTAGTGCAGCCTGACCATATACTCTTAAGCGCATTATATCCTCGCGGTAAAATGCTAACTTTGGAATGGCTGCACCTAAACATGTCGTGTTTGGTGTCAAACATCTTGGAATACTACCCCCCGCCAATCCTGGCGGCGGGGGTAGCATTCCACCCTTCTAGAGGGAAAGACATGTTAACTCTGACTAACCCGGTAACTTCCTTCTGAAGCCCTGGCATCACAAAATGGATGCTGCTGCCACAGACACAAGTCTGGCCTCCTGCTGCTGGACGAAACTCCGGCAGGGGAGGCCTGGACAATAGGTTTCCTGTTGCAGGGAGGTGTGACCACCTCCCCAGACAGGATAATGTGTATTGGGGCTGGGTGGGTGCACTCTTAGAGTGCTTTGAAGTCCTGCACTGGGGGAGCAAAAGGCTCCTCTGTGCATATGCCAGTTCAAACCAGCTCAGGGGCTACCTGCCCCTGCTCTGGCGCGAAACTGGACAAAGGGAAGTGGGTGTAGCCACCCCCTCCCTGGACCCACCCATAGGTGGGGCCACAGAGTAGTCCATCCCCTATTTTTAGAATAAAGGTAGGAACCCAGTCCCTAGGACTTTAGATTATACCTGGACGAAACTCTGACACTGAATCCTGGACCTTCGACGCTCTACGATAAGATTAGAGGACTGAAGAATCTCCCTTGGGGTCAAGGAGTGACTCCCCTGCTTGGCAGGCACCAAAGAAGCATCTGTCCGGTTCGCATCACTGAAGCTCCCGTCGGACGCCGAAGTCATCGCATCACCAGAGGTGGATTCTCAGACTTCCCCGAGGCTACCCTGAGTCCCCAGCAAAGCTGAGGCCCGTGGCTATCGTGGGTGACTTGAGACCGTGACCCCTGGACACCGAGCACATTTGCAAGTGCACCATCTTCTGGGTCTCCCAAGAAGTCGTGCTTTGGGCTCCGAGTAGCCCTAGCCTCCAGCACCACCTGCACCGAAGATCACTGGCCCCCACTCCACGAGTGTCCTGTAAGCCAGCTCCACGTGCGGCGTCACGAGGCTCCTTCGCGGTCGCTAGCCCGTTGGCTAGTAGCCCTTAACGAAGGCCAATCTTTTCTTTACTTGGCAGTCTGGTTGCTCCAGGCCTGCCCTCACTTACCCTCGCTGGGTGAGTTCCCCAGACCTTGCTGGTCTGCATCATCGACGATCTACATCTTACTCGAGACTTGCCGTTGCCAAGGCTTGTTGGGTCCAATCTGGTCGCCGACACCTCTGCACTCGACAGACATCGAGCAACAGCCCGAATCCTGCTCCTGGTCGCCGACAACGCCTCCCGGACCTCGTGGCTGAAGAGTCAAGACGACCGTCATCGAATCTGAAGCACTCGACATCGGTGGGCATCTGTCCATCGCCTCCCTGGTCACTGGCTAGTGACCCAGACTCTGTCCCCTCTGCTTTCAGGTTCTTCAGAACTCCGATCCACTCTTGGATCCACCCGGACACTTTTCTCCTGGTCGCCAGCAGCACTTTGCAGCAGATCGCCATAAGAACCGACGACGAAACCCGACCCCGAAAGGCACCTATGCACCCGGCTTCCCTGGGTGAGGTAACACGAGTACTCCGGTGCTCCCGTGGGTAGAGACTCTTCAAAGTCCTAGATCTCAAAGGGTTTTGTCCTAGTCCTCTTCTAAGTGTCCCTTTCCTCTATTTTCCCGATCCCGACTTTCTCCATAGAAGTTAACGGCGTATCGCGGTTGTGTATTTACACTGCACGCGTCTCCCGTGGGTCCCCTGTGTCACTACCTTGGGTGGTTCCTTGTGGTCCAAGCACTTCTAGAGGCTCTAGGCCTAGTGTCTAGTTCAGTCGTGGTTCGCATACCACTTTATTGGTATATGGTTTGGTACGCCCCTAGGGCCCAAACGTGTATTTGTGCTATTACTGTGATTTAAGATCTTATAACCTATGTACTTCGAACTCTAGCCTCATAAAGAGACTAGAGGGGTGTGTTTAGTAATAAATACATATATTTTGAATATATACCTGGTGTGGTGCTCTTTCATTTGGTCACTCAAGAGATTATAGACTGGTAAAACAAGCTGCTTTACATTCCTTCAAGACTTAGCCTGAAGGCTGCTCTCCACAGCTACCACTAGGATAGCTTTCAATAAGGTTGTCTTTAACCTACCTACCATAAGAGTCGATTTGGACTGGTGCAAGGTGCCCACTATAATTAGTGGACAGCATATGCCAGGCCAACTTCTCACATTGGTGGCAGCGGTGGGATTCCAGCTTGCTATTGTTTTACCAGATAATCTCAATTGAATTGATCAACTGAAAACCACTAAAGGTACCTAAGGTACATATAATTTAAGCTTAGAATATCAGTAAGTTCTACTGAACTTAGAGTTGTGTGTTAAGGGATAGCACAACCCTTTCTACAACTCACGAGAGTTTAGTAGGCCACACTAGAGTAGGTAGTGCATACACCACACCACACTAGTAATGTCTTTAAAAGCAGGATCCAAAGATGCCTTGCAGGAAGCCATTGAGCTTCCACCCTCCAAGTATGACACACTCCCATTCTTGGAATTGAGAGCTTTGTGTAACGTGAGGAAATTAAGGACAGGCCAAAGTCCCACCACCCAACACCTCCAGGAGTTGTTGGTGGCTTATGATCTTAGTAAGTCCTCAGAGACTGAAGGGGTAGGAGCAGAGGGTGGGCCAGCAGATGAGGAAGGGGCCAGGGGTACCACTACCCCCAGCCCCCCTCTGAAACTGACCAGGAGGGTGACAATGACCCTGACCTGGAGAACCCAATCCCTTCTGGGGAAGATGAAGATGAGGATCTAGAGAACCACACCTTTGTCCCCCCAGGAAGGATTATGAGTGTGCTCAGAAAGTCTAGGTCTCCTTCTCAGGAGTCTAACCACTCTGGCACCTCAATAGGGAGCTCTGTTTCTTCTCACAGGAGGGAATCCTCTCATGAGAGAAGAAAGAGACTGGTCCAGTATGAGGAAACTCAGCTGGAAATCAGAAAAAAGCAATTGGCTTTAGATAGGGAATCCCTAGATCTCCTTAGAGAGAGAAGAAAGTTGGGACTAGAGTCCCATGGTGGCAACAATATCCCTAGAGATAGGGAAAGGTCTTATGACCATAGAAACCTAAACAAGATTGTCCCTCCCTACCAGAGTGGGGATGACATCCACAAATGGATAACTGTTTTAGAGAGGGCCTGTAAAGTACAGAGGGTCCCTCAAGAGCAGTGGGCAGCAATCTTGTGGCTCTCCTTTGCTGACAAAGGTAGAGATAAGCTCCTCACTGTTAGAGAGGAGGATGCTGATAATTACAAGGTCTTGAAGAGTGCTCTTATTGATGGGTTTGGCCTAACCACTGAACAGTACAGGTTGAAGTTCAGAGACACCCAAAAAGCACAGACTCAAGACTGGGTTGATTTTGTAGATTGTGCTACAAAGGCTCTGGAAGGTTGGATACATGGCAACAAAGTGCATGACTTTTTAGGATTGTACAATTTGATTATGAGGGAGCAGATCCTTAATAATTGTCAAAACCAGCTTTTGCACCAGTATCTGGTGGACTCTGATCTGACCTCTCCCCAAGAATTGGGAAAGAAGGCAGACAAATGGGTCAGAACCAGAGTAAAAACTAGAAATCAGGGTGGTGACCAGAAGAAAGATTCTACTAAGTCCCAAGAGAAAGGTGGGGATAAATCTAAGGATAAGTCCCCTACAGGGCCCCAAAATTCCTCTTCTGGGGGTGGGTCCCAAACTCCTTCCTCTCCTGAAAAGAAACCATATTGCCATGTCTGTAAAAAGCCTGGGCACTGGAAAACTGATCCCAGTTGCCCCAGGATTGGCAATAAAGAAAATGTTCCTCCCACAACTACTACCACGCCTCCTGGTACTACCAGTAGTAATCCTCCAGTTGGGAGTAGTGCACCCAAAAAGTTGGGTGCTTTTGCAAGAGGAACAGAGGTGGGCCCTAGTTTAGACAGGGACCCCTCAACAGACTCCTCTGACTCTGATGGTGGTATAGGATTTGCCACCTTTACCATGGGTCCCATAGCATTGGGCAGGTACAGATTGGAGCCAATAATTAATGGTCAGAAAGCTGTGGCATTTAGGGACACAGGGGCTAGTGTCACCATGGTGGCAGGGAAACTAGTCCCCCTCACCAGCTTTTACCTGAGTTTAAATACCAGGTGACCAACATTGATGGTGTCAGAACAGATCACCCCATGGCCATAGTCAATCTCAGCTGGGAGGGGGTCACAGGCCCAAAGAGAGTGGCAGTGTCCCCCACCTTACCTGTAGATTGCCTGATGGGCAATGATTTGGAAATTTCAGCCTGGGCTGAAGTTGAACACCAAACCCATCTTAGGATGTTGGGCGTCCCTGTAAAGGTTAGTGGGGCTGTGATGGCCACAGCCCCAGCCCAAGAATTTGGAGAGATGGAGCCTGAAAGAATGGCCCACTCTCCCCCAAAAGAGAGCACAAGGGTTGAAGAAAAGTCTTCTTCCCTCCAGACAGTAGGTAAGGGTCAGCCTCCTCAGGGAACTGACCCTACCCCTAGTGAAGGAACTGCCCCAGAGGTAGTCAGGCCTGGCCTGGCCACACCCCTGATGGCAGAGGACCCTTCCAAGGCGGTACCCAGTCTGGAGCAGGTAACCTGCCCCTCTCTACCCTGCCTCAGCCAGCCCAGGGCGGCAGAGGTCAGGGAGGTCAGTGGACCCCCAGGGCCCCCTGTCCAGAGGAACCCCCATCAGCAGATTAGGGGCACCCAGTCTAGTAGCCCTAGCCAGGTGAAAATTCCTCTACACACTGAGGGATCCCCCATACCTTTATGTAGGGACCTCCCCAGAAGGACTCTGGTAGGCAAGGGCAAACCTGGGACCAGAAGGTTCCAAACCTGCCATGTCCCTCCAGTGTTCCATCCAAAGGGACCCAACCCCCAGCTGTAGGCAGCCAAAGGTTGACCCTTAGAGCAAAGTGCAACTCAGTCATGGAAAGACAGGCATACATGGTGACCAGTGATCTGAGGAAGCTGAGGCCAACATTCCTAGGGCCTCACTTCCCTACTCAGACACCTCACCAACCTTGTACTTTACCTAAGCACACCAGAGGTAGTGATTCCCCATGGTGGAGACCCTCTCATACCCTTAGGGTGAGGGATTGCTTAGTGGACCATAACATAGGGGGCAACCATGCTAGTGCAGGTGCTTCCTTATATGGCCACTTAGTCAATATAGGCTCAACTGGCCAAGGTTAGCCTTATCTCCTTTCGTTTGGGGGGGTTATGTAGGAAGGTGGAATCTGACTATATGGTTGCCCCCACTTTTTTTATGGTGTTTTGCTGGTTTATGACTTAGTTGGACTGGGATCCTGCTATTCAGGGCCCCAGTCTATCTGCTTTCTCTGTAAAATGGTTTCCATGTGCCTTAGGCACATCTCTGATTGGAATCTGGAGTGCCCTTATAAGTCCCTAGTATATGGTATACTATGTACCAAGGGCATAGGTACCTCAGAGGCCTACCAGGGGCTGCAGCACGTATTGTGCCACCCCTGGAAGGCCATCCAAACTGACACCACAGGTCTGCTACTGCAGCCTGGGTAAGGTGGTGCATGCACCCCTTACTGTGATATAGGTTACCTATATCACTAAATACATACACACATATAAACCTATAAGTCACTCCTAAGGCAGGCCTTATCAATCCTAAAGGCAGAGTGCATGGTTCCTATGTGAGAGGGTGCCCCTGCATGAGCAGGGCCCCTCTGCAGCGTTCGGAGACCATCTCTGATGCTGTTTGTAGTGCAGCCTGACCATATACTCTTAAGCGCATTATATCCTCGCGGTAAAATGCTAACTTTGGAATGGCTGCACCTAAACATGTCGTGTTTGGTGTCAAACATCTTGGAATACTACCCCCCGCCAATCCTGGCGGCGGGGGTAGCATTCCACCCTTCTAGAGGGAAAGACATGTTAACTCTGACTAACCCGGTAACTTCCTTCTGAAGCCCTGGCATCACAAAATGGATGCTGCTGCCACAGACACAAGTCTGGCCTCCTGCTGCTGGACGAAACTCCGGCAGGGGAGGCCTGGACAATAGGTTTCCTGTTGCAGGGAGGTGTGACCACCTCCCCAGACAGGATAATGTGTATTGGGGCTGGGTGGGTGCACTCTTAGAGTGCTTTGAAGTCCTGCACTGGGGGAGCAAAAGGCTCCTCTGTGCATATGCCAGTTCAAACCAGCTCAGGGGCTACCTGCCCCTGCTCTGGCGCGAAACTGGACAAAGGGAAGTGGGTGTAGCCACCCCCTCCCTGGACCTACCCATAGGTGGGGCCACAGAGTAGTCCATCCCCTATTTTTAGAATAAAGGTAGGAACCCAGTCCCTAGGACTTTAGATTATACCTGGACGAAACTCTGACACTGAATCCTGGACCTTCGACGCTCTACGATAAGATTAGAGGACTGAAGAATCTCCCTTGGGGTCAAGGAGTGACTCCCCTGCTTGGCAGGCACCAAAGAAGCATCTGTCCGGTTCGCATCACTGAAGCTCCCGTCGGACGCCGAAGTCATCGCATCACCAGAGGTGGATTCTCAGACTTCCCCGAGGCTACCCTGAGTCCCCAGCAAAGCTGAGGCCCGTGGCTATCGTGGGTGACTTGATACCGTGACCCCTGGACACCGAGCACATTTGCAAGTGCACCATCTTCTGGGTCTCCCAAGAAGTCGTGCTTTGGGCTCCGAGTAGCCTAGCCTCCAGCACCACCTGCACCGAAGATCACTGGCCCCCACTCCACGAGTGTCCTGTAAGCCAGCTCCACGTGCGGCGTCACGAGGCTCCTTCGCGGTCGCTAGCCCGTTGGCTAGTAGCCCTTAACGAAGGCCAATCTTTTCTTTACTTGGCAGTCTGGTTGCTCCAGGCCTGCCCTCACTTACCCTCGCTGGGTGAGTTCCCCAGACCTTGCTGGTCTGCATCATCGACGATCTACATCTTACTCGAGACTTGCCGTTGCCAAGGCTTGTTGGGTCCAATCTGGTCGCCGACACCTCTGCACTCGACAGACATCGAGCAACAGCCCGAATCCTGCTCCTGGTCGCCGACAACGCCTCCCGGACCTCGTGGCTGAAGAGTCAAGACGACCGTCATCGAATCTGAAGCACTCGACATCGGTGGGCATCTGTCCATCGCCTCCCTGGTCACTGGCTAGTGACCCAGACTCTGTCCCCTCTGCTTTCAGGTTCTTCAGAACTCCGATCCACTCTTGGATCCACCCGGACACTTTTCTCCTGGTCGCCAGCAGCACTTTGCAGCAGATCGCCATAAGAACCGACGACGAAACCCGACCCCGAAAGGCACCTATGCACCCGGCTTCCCTGGGTGAGGTAACACGAGTACTCCGGTGCTCCCGTGGGTAGAGACTCTTCAAAGTCCTAGATCTCAAAGGGTTTTGTCCTAGTCCTCTTCTAAGTGTCCCTTTCCTCTATTTTCCCGATCCCGACTTTCTCCATAGAAGTTAACGGCGTATCGCGGTTGTGTATTTACACTGCACGCGTCTCCCGTGGGTCCCCTGTGTCACTACCTTGGGTGGTTCCTTGTGGTCCAAGCACTTCTAGTGGCTCTAGGCCTAGTGTCTAGTTCAGTCGTGGTTCGCATACCACTTTATTGGTATATGGTTTGGTACGCCCCTAGGGCCCAAACGTGTATTTGTGCTATTACTGTGATTTAAGATCTTATAACCTATGTACTTCGAACTCTAGCCTCATAAAGAGACTAGAGGGGTGTGTTTAGTAATAAATATATATATTTTGAATATATACCTGGTGTGGTGCTCTTTCATTTGGTCACTCAAGAGATTATAGACTGGTAAAACAAGCTGCTTTACATTCCTTCAAGACTTAGCCTGAAGGCTGCTCTCCACAGCTACCACTAGGATAGCTTTCAATAAGGTTGTCTTTAACCTACCTACCATAAGAGTCGATTTGGACTGGTGCAAGGTGCCCACTATAATTAGTGGACAGCATATGCCAGGCCAACTTCTCACACTTAATAGCGATTCCCAAAAAATCGCTATTAAGGAATCGCAAACATGCATTTACCTACATCTGGCCCAAAGTGCCTTGAAGGCCTTTTCCCAAAGATGTTTGATGGCATAGGCAAGCTAAAAGATCACCAGATTCATCTACACATTGACACTGATGTAAAAGCAGTTGCCCAACACTTTAGAGGCATTCTTTTTAGTATTCAAAAACAGGTTGACACCCTTATTAAACTTGGCATCATTGAACCCGTTCAAGGTCCCACACCACCCATTGTCCCTGTTCTAATAAAACAAGCAGGAGGCAGCATTGTTTGTGTGTGGAAATGCAGCGACCTAATCAGACAATTCAAAGAGAGAGACATTTTACTCCTTGAATACAAGACATAATACATCAGCTGAATGGTGCCTGTGTCTTTTCTAGCTTTCAACTGAACAAAGGCTACCATCAATTTGAGTTAAAAGAAGAACCAAGTTATATCACCTCTTTCGCCCTTCACAGCAGTTTATACTGTGATGAAAGGCTCATTTCTGATATTTCATCGGCACCTGAAATCTTTCCTGAAGAGATAAGAAAAGTTGTACATGGTATTCAAAATTGCTTCAATTGCTGTGATGACATGCTGGTGTGTGAAGAGAATCTAGAGGTACGTGATGCTGCCCTTCTTAAAGTCTTCCTAACATTGCAGGATGCTAACCTGACACTCGATAAAGACAAATGCACCCTTTGAATGAACTCTGAAATTCTTTGAACATATTTTCAAGGCTGATGGCATGAAGCATGAAGCCAGACCTTATTAAGATGACACCCAGCTACTTTTCACATGGAATCGGAATGAGGATTCGGTCCTTGAGGCCCAACAATGCCTCTCTGCTATTTTTAAATGGATGACCGCTGCACAACTCAAGTGCAATGAGGAGAAATCCGAGATTCTCCTTTTTGGCAAATTCCCGGATAACTTCCGCGAAACTCTCTGGCCATCTGAGTTCCCATCTCCTACGTCAGCAGGAAAGCCAGCCAAGAACTTGGAGGTGTGGTTCGATGAAACTCTCTCCTTTACCACACAGATTAAAAAGCTAGCCGGTAATTGTTTTGGCCTGCTTAAATGCCTAAAGAAATTTTTCCCCTTTTTACCACAGGCAGCGAGGGAATGTGTTACTCGTGCTTTGATCTTGTCTCGGCTGGATTATGCCAATGGTCTTTACATTGGCACCCCAAGCTATCTGTTGAAAAAGCTGCAGATTGTTCAGAATGCGGCCGCCAGATTGCTTTTGGGTATCCCTGGTAGGACTAGTGTTCGCCACCAATTGCGCGCTTGACACTGGTTGCCAGTGTCGCAGAGATTTAAATTCAAATCTCTGGTCCTGGCCCATCGGGCGCTTCATGGTAAGGGACCCGCCTACTTACAGAGACGCTTTTCTTTCTATGTCCCGGCCCGACCATTGAGATCTATGTCCCTGTGTCTTGCCCAAGTTCCCCGTTTTAAATTTCAGCGGTTGGGCGGTAGTTCTTTTGCTAGGAAGGCAGCGGTCGAGTGGAACGCCCTTCCCCTGGACCTTCGGTACACGCAGGATCTTACTGCTTTTAAGAAGAAGCTGAAAACACATCTCTTTGTCTGAACCCTTCTAGGATCCCCTGTTGGCATCGCGCCGGGACACTTATGAGTATCTGTGCGCGTTACAAATGGATGTAACATAACGTTACAAATGGCTGTAACATAACTATTGTAGGAATCTGCCTAGTTTTGCCTCAATAAGAAGCTCAAAAGGGATCCACTTTTAAGTGGTTCTAACAGTGTCAGCGGGCATTTCAAGTCATCAAAGACAAAAAAAAGCATCGAATAACCTTGCATACTAAAATGCTTTTTTACCCACTGAACTGACAGTTAATGCAAGTCCCATAGGACTTGGAGCTATCCTATCTCAACGAGACACTGGCTCTGAAGCACCCACAAGAGTTATTGCATATGATAGTAGCAGTGTAACTAGGCCGAGCGCATCATATTCACAGGCCAAGATAGTGTGGGCCTGTGATTATTGTCATCCTTTCCTATATGGAAAATCCTTCACAGTTGTGACTGCCCACCAAGCTTTGTCATCAATATTTGGCAACCGAAAGTCCAAAATGCCTGCTCACATTGAGAGATGGGGTTTATGTTTGTAGAAATACTTGTTCAAAGTAATTCATCAGCCTGGAAAAGACAAGAATCCTGTATACATTGTCTCGTTTTCTGCTCCAGCCATTGCTTAGAAATGCCATTGACAGTCACGTCCATGTGCCCTGTAGCATCATTAATTAATACATGCATCCAAACAAGACACTATTATGTGTACGGTAAAGGCTCTGATCAGTCTCAGAGGTGGATTGAATGGGAGAAGATTCATAAGACTCATCCCCAGAGTACAATGAAAGATCTACAAGCATTCAAAAACATAAAGGAAGAGATAGCTTGCCAACCCAAATCGAGTGATCTTGCGGGCCGCAAGATTGATCTTTCCCCGATCACTGCAAAGTCTTATCATAGATCTTGCACATGAAGCCCATCGAGTAGTGGTGGCCACAAAATGACTTCTAAGGCAGAAGGTGTGGTTCCCATATCTAGATCGATACGTAGAAAAGTCATCACTTGTTATATCTGCCAGGCATTGAGTAACGAGAGAGCTTCAGAACATTTGCAGATGTCCAAAATTCCAATACAAGTGTGGAAAGAAATTGCTATTGACTTCTATGGGTCCCTACCCACTATTCAGCATTTATTAGTGGTCGTCAATGGGTGCTCTCGTTTTTCTGAAGTAATGGCTGCACCCAGCACTTCATGCACCGAACAAATTATTTTCATCATTTGGCATCCCAGCTATTTTAAAGTCAGACATCGCACCCCCCTTTTCAGGAAAGGAATTCAAAGACTTTGCAAGAAAGTTAGACTTTAAACACTGACAAATCACGCTCCTGTGGCTGCAGGCCAATGGTATGGTCAAATGTTTTATGGCAACTCTGAATAAAATGTCCAAGTAGCCAAGCTCACTCACCAGTCTCTATCCGAAATCCTAAGGCAGACATTACGTCACTACAGAGACACTCCTTATAGTACCACAGCCATCTCTCCTGCTGATCTGATGTTTGGGCGGAAAATCTGCACAACCATTCCACATAATGGGTATGACCATAAATTTCATGTATTGCAAGAAGTGCTACATCGAGATCCTGAGGCCAAGAATAAAATGAAGCAATATGCAGACAAAAGTCGAGCGGCCCAGGTCTTCCACTTACAGCAAGGTGACCTAGTACCTGCCAAGTCAAGAAGTCATCAGAAAGAGGATTCTAACTTTAAATCTCAGCCTTATGGGATTATTGACATCAATGATTCCATGATAACCGCCTGGAGAGATGGACACACCATCACTTGAAACTTCATATTTCAAGACCATGGCAAATAATGTGGCCACTCTCAAACGGTTGCATCCTCAACTAACTAATTGACCCCTTAGTACATCTCATATAGCTTTAAACTTGTCATTAATGGCCCTCTCAAGTGTTAGAGACCCTTTCCGAAGGCTCCGAACCCTTAGTTTCACAGCTGTGATTTTTCAACAGATGACAGCCAAGCGCAGGGCCACAGCTGTTAGCTGTTGAACAATCACATCAACAGCTGTGAAAGTGGCTAGAGTCAGCCTCTGGTTCTCCATGCGCTTGGCTACACTGTTTTTCCTCATTCAGCCGAGCCAGGGTGACCCAGGAGCGGAACAGCATTCCCCCACCCTCCTTCAGAGGCTCCAGGTACACTTTGAGGTACGGGAGGAGAGAGAGGGGAAGGCTCCTGTGTCTGTTGCTGCACAGGCTCTGATTTTCTCTTTCCCTTGCCCAATCCTTATACTTTGGAGAAGCAAGGGAAAGGGAAAGGGAGAAGCAAAGGCTGTGTATTCGGACATTGTAATGTTGAGAGAAGTGGGCTATACCAGTTTAAATAGGCTGCTGCTGCTCCATTGTCTTCAATGGAGCCTTCAACATTCCAATGTTCTGATCAATGATATGGACTGATATGGACTGGATATTTGAGTTGTGAGTGGATCTAATGCTGTGTGCACTCCAGCTAATGGGTGCGTCTTCTCTCCCAGTGCAGTAATGCTCGGGGACCAATGAAGACAGATTAAGCAGGTCACGCTAGTGACATTATATTAATGCGCAGTTCCCCTTCGGCTCTTTGAAGTAAGAGGCCATACATGCATTATCTAATATGCTCGAGTGATTGCTTGTGAGTTTGTCAATGCTGGCGATTCAACTGAAAGAGTCGTTTGTGATTAGAGGAATGATTCAAGGTCCAAACATTTGTTTCCTGTGGGTTGCATGTATTACTGCGTCGATAAGGTGCTTCCACTTCATTACAGCTGGCACCACGTACTGCCTGCAGGGTTATGTCTCTGACAGCCCTACACAAGCTCCTCTCTTCTCTGACGTCAGCACTGCGGACGGTCACTTGTTCTACCTCGACTCTTCAGACACAGAAATGGGATACAGACCTTCAGGCTGGTTTGCAGCAGCTCTCTGAATACTTGTTGAACAGTCGTGCCTGGCTGCTGCTCACTGCTTGCTTCTCAGATTACTTGTCTACCAGTGTGCCGGCTTGCAGGACCTTCACCAACTGGGGGAGCTGGGCTTTGGAGGTTGATGGTGAGAGAGGCGTTGTGGGCAGCATCTGTTAGCTGGTAGCTGCAGTGCCAGATGGTGTCTGCTGCATGGCTACTTTCACTTGGGGACTCAAGGAAGAAGTTAAAGAGTCAAGTAATGTAGGAAGTGGGCATGAGGGCAGCATCTAGTCTGACTGGTGATTCTCTACAGTTGATGAAATTAGGACTCAAGATAGAGCAGAAAGAGCTACTCTAGAGGAATTTTGTTGTCTTGAATTCAGTCCATTTCTGTCTTGGGATGACATTATTATGTAAATAAAAGGGAAAAGTACAAGCAACATCAGAACAATAATTATAAGCATTGGAGATGTTCCCTAATGTTTTTTAGTGGTAAATTATTGAGGGTGCTGTGGGTGCTCATTGAAGAGGCCTACATTATTTTAATTTCATGATTATTTACATTTATTTATTGGGTTTTTCATATTCCCTAAAGGCTAAGACTGAAGGCTGGCAAATAGGCCGATACTTGGGACCTATGTGATTTTTACTACTATAAGTTCCTCCAGGATTTCTCCAAGAATTGTTACTGAGTAGCAGCATGTTATGCTAAGGGAACAATAGATATGTTAACAAGAGAAAAGGAAAGCAAGAAGGCAAAAATTGTCCTTCTAACAGAGGGGTGGGCATGTGATGCTGCTGTTGAGAATGCAAGCTTGAGTAAGAATTGTATTGATAAAAAATTAAGCTCATAAGCCCACTCACAGATATTGATGCAACTTCTGTTGCAGCAGTGTCTGAGGAGATTACTGGATCCCATGGTGGGCAAGTCAGAAATGTTGCCCAATTGCCAGTGATTTAGGTAACTCATACCTATGTTTCATCGAAACTAGACCAAAAGGCTATATTTTGCATCATTCTGCTGCAAGATGAGCTGTTGGAAACCTCAGCGGGTGATAGCTTTAGTTTAGATAGTTGGAGCAAAGACAGAGAATCGTCCGATGTTTTTACTCACTGGCGGCAGATTTACAAGCCCCTTGCGCTGCCAGTACGTCACTTTTTGTGACGCACTGGCAGCGCATTTCACTGCCCCATATTTACAAGGACAGGAAAACCCACCCTGCGTGGCTTTTCCTGTCCTTGTAAATACGGCCCCTTTACACGCAGCACTTTGCGTGAAAGGGGCGTTCCATGGGTGTTGCTGTGGGTGTTCCCACGCAACACCCATGGAACAAGACACATTTCCAGATTTATGAGTATTCGTAAACCTGGAAATGCGTCAGTATGCTACGCCACCCTAGGGGTGGCGTAGCGAGGCGCAACCAGGAGAAATGTTTTCATTTCTCCTCGTTTTTTCCACTTTCAATGCGTGCACGCATTGAAAGAGGAAAATGCCTGTAGTGATTGTTTTTGTGCAGGAAGGTGCCCCTTCCTGCACAAAAATAATCTCCCCCATGACGCAGGCATCCTTGCACCATGGTGCAAGGGTGCCTGCGCTGGCGCATGGCAGCTGTTTGTGCGCCAGCGCAGGGGAGAGCACAGGAATGCGACACATCATTGTAAATATGTTGCATTCCTGTGCTCTGAAGGTGCCGCAGCGTGGCGCAGCCAAAGGGCTTGCGGTGCCACGCTGCGGCACCTTCTTGTAAATCTGCCCCAGAGTGTGTTTGGTTTGGGTAGGGATATAAAATTAGATGGCTCACTATCCTCAAATACATTCCGCTTCATAGCTATCCCTACGAGAAGTGCACGTTGAGGAAAGACTTCATTCAGTGGCATTACTATGGAAATTATAACAGTGCTATTGATCAGACTGGTAGAAAATGGGACTGGTCCCTCCATTTGGAATGTTTTGATAACAGCTACATTAATACACCAAAGTAGATTGGTCTCCTTTAACAAAGTTAAATCTGCTTCGCAGAATTTGCTTTGGCTTACAAAGGAGGAAGATACTGGCTATCAACCAAATGCTCCTTTAGATCTCTGTCAGTTTGTCACAATTTTGGGAAAAATATCTTCACTTACCGATATTGCCACTAAAGATATTGGAAGAGACTATTATGTGCCTGACAATAGATGTATTGAAGGTAATGCTGTGTGTCAGTGTAAGGGTCTGAGTGTTACATCTAAGTGGAATTTTACATGAGTGGGGCCAAAAGGTGCACTCTCCCTTAAACAGGGAAAAGGTTGCAAAGTTCCATCAATTCACAAAAATGTCTGTATGCTGCCACCACCACTTCATGTCAGCCACCCAGGGTATAGACAGTAGTCCCATGTCAGAAAAGAGGGCATGAGTGTAGCACTCCTGCAGGTCTGGTCCTTGGATCCGGTCCTAGGAATCACCATGGCAAAGTCTAGGCCTCAACACACACACTAGATTAGCATACTGGCTGCAACAACTAAAATCCGGATACCAGTTCTGCATGTATTTGGGTTACTTAGGGCAGGAATACTTGCCTATTTAACTTTAACCAAGCAGTGGAAATTTCCATCCCAACACTGTGCTTTCAACACATTAAACTCTGAAGATGGGATTTTAGTGAGGATCACTGGGAGTTGCATGTCAAAACCAGATTTCCCAGCAATGGCATTGATAATAAAAACGGTTGTATGCGATTTCATAGAAAAAGTATTTAATGGAATACCATTTCATCTAAACTGTTTAATGGATATTTTCAGACGGAATGGCATTTACCTATTCATAGAAATCAATACATAGAATGTCTTTTTGGTTGAAATTGGCTTTTGGATGCTTATTTTTATGTGTAAATGCAATGGTTGCTGGTCTTACTTTAACAAATAGTTTTGTCTGAGGTATTTATTTCAGTGCTTTGCTTCAGGGGACATTATTTCATATTTATATCTTTTAGACTCTCAAACAATTACTTCAGGTACTTTTAGTTTGCTTACTCATAACCACCGGTAAACACCATCTATCGCTGACCCCTCACAAGCCCTAAACACCATCAATCCATGCCCCCCTAATACCCTTCACCACACCTAAAAGCCCTTTCTGTCTCAAAAATCCATCATCCCTGAACCATAAAATCACTCACTACCCCTAACTCCACCCATTCCTGAACCCTAAAAATGCATTTCTATGCCTAAAACCCACCCATACCATACCCCTTAAAACACATCAGCACACCCAAACTCCACCCATCCCTGAACCCTAAAAATTCCACACCGCCCCTAAACACCAGCCATCTATGACCCATAAGAACTCCTCATCACCCTAACCCACTCATCCCTCAACCCTAAAAAAACCCTTTCTACATCTAAACTTCACCCATCCCTGAATCCTAAAAACCTCTCACCACGCTAAACTTCACCCCATCCTGAACCCTAAAAGCTCTTCACCACCCCAGCTGGTACCCATAACTGAACCTTAAAAACCCTCACCAGCCCTAAACTCTGCCCATCCATGAACACTAAAACCCCTCAGAACCTTTACACTCCACTCATCCCTGAAACCTAAACACACCTCACACACCTAAAATCCCCTCAGCACCCTAAACATTACACACTCCTGAACCCAAAATCCCCATAGTAGTTCTAGACTCCACCCAAGCCCTTAATTTTCGATTTGTTTTGTAATTCCTTAAAATTGTCTTTACTTAAAACTGTTTTTCTATGATTTGTTTCCTCCAGTGTGGTATCTGAGTTTTCCTTTTCCTTTCATCCACACACATCAAAGAAAAACCGCCAGTAGTACACATACTTTTCTCTGAGTCTTCTCTCTTCTGCTATATTATGATCCTTTTGTGATGCCCACTCATGGCTGATCAATGCAAGTTAGATATTTTGTTTCACTGTTCAGAGTGCTGATGCGAAAACGTCACTTCAGCCTGTGACTGACATGAAAGCAATAGCACTGAATCAAGTCTGATTCAAGTCTCCCACTGCACAGCTTTTAATGTGCAAGAGTGCATGAAAAGGTTGTCACTGAGACCATTCACTTAATTCCAAAAGTATTTTAACTCATTTATTTCTGTATCATCAGAATCCATATCCAACTTTATTTGCACATGTATAGTGTTCAATGCCCCATATGGTATTACAGGTCCTATGTATTTCAAAATAAAAAGAAACGAAAGTCAAGTGTTCAAAATCATGTCCTTTTCGGTTAATGCACTTTCATTTGGCAGACAACAGTAGGAAGCACTATCTGTCAGGGCTCAAGTTGCTAGGCTGCAGCCTCCCCACCCCCCAACTGGAAGTCCCTTGTAGGCAGCTTAATCTGTCAGAGTTCACCCAGCAGCCGGGCTTTGCTTCCCTCACTTACGAAAGTAAATTAGCAGTACATTTCTTAACTACCAATAAAGTTGCTATGTTCTCTGGTGTTGGACAATGGGACAAGACTGGATTCCCACAGATAGTAGCAGTTCAAAATATGCATCTTCAGCTAAAGTCTTGAATATGACATCCAGAAGGATTAGAAGACCAGGGGCCGTATTACGTATGCAGCTCATTTTCTTGGTTAGCGCTAGGCGCAACTTTCAAAAGGTGCACCCAGCGCTAATTAGGAAAATGCGCTGCATTATAGAGAATACAGTGCCCCAGGGCAGCCGCGAACTCGTGCTGCCCTGGGGGCAGCGAATACAGGTGAAAAACGGAGTGGCTGCTTTGAAGCCGCTACGTGTTTCAGTGTGCAGGCGGCAACCCGCCTGCACTTTGAAGGGGGATTAGAGATCTCCCTGCAGGCGGGTGCAGTGAGTGACTGCATCCGCCTGCCAGGGGATGTCTGGGGGGTTCATGGAACCCAATTTCCCCCCTCCAGAGGGCTGCCATCAGGGGATGCACTGACAGTGTGCCATCTTTTAAGTGGCACAATGTCAGTGCGCCCCTGGCAGCTTCTTTGCCTCTGCGCCTATTTAATACGGCGCAGAGGCAAAGAGAAACCCTTCATTTGCATGGGCCACACTCCCATGCAAATGAGGGAACGCCCTCTGATGATAGCCCTGGCTATTTATGTGTGCCAGCGCAATCAGTATTACAGTATTACAGATGGGGACTTCTGAAATACCAACGTGCCCCAGGGGGCACGCAAAATGGGCGCAAACGCCCATTGCGCCCCCGGGGTACTTTGGTAATACGGCCCTAGGCAGCCAACTCTGGAAGCATACATTTATACTGTAGTATGTACCTGATTGATGCAGCATCTGTGTCATCTATCTACGCTTTATTGCAATGATATGTCAGAATAGAAGCTAGGGAGATATGAGAAGTCGTTCTTCACTGATTTTTATGTTAGCAGTATTCAGATTTTCCAGCAGTACTTAGTCAACTCCATGTTTTCAAATATATTGTGGATGTAAAAGCACCCGCTGCAGCGTCTTTGCCTCCAACAATTTTCAGGCAACAATAAAACTGTCATGAAAACTCTGGTGATTAATGGGTCTGCTGGAGAGAGATCGGAGTTTGTCTAATAGAAGTTTTGACTCATCATAAGGGAGCGCAGAGGGTTAATATGCCTGCAGCAAAGAACGTGCACCATGCAAATCACAGAAGTGCATATAATGTAAATAGTTGAGTGAGTTACTGCTTTTATCACAGAGATCCTTTTGTTACTTTCAGTTTATAAATTAAAATCCTAATATAAAACAGTGACCTATTAACTGTCATCAAAGAGTTGTATGCAGACTGCAAGGTATAGGTTAGAAAGCTATTTTTCCTTTCTCAGTCTTTCATTATCCTAATGTCCCAAAAGGGTTCATTTGGGTAGAAATAATTTCTTATTACTAAAGACAACCCCCAATGGTGTTAATCTTTTAAATTCTGAGTTTGTGCTTCTCCAGAACAAGCACTCTTAAACAACACTGCCTACCAGTATGGATGAAGTGACTCCTACACCTTGTAGTCCTCTGTCTTTATGTAACATTTCCTATGCATCACACACGTATGATTCATTGTCTCCATGTAATGTATGTGTGATGTAAAGTGCTCTCACACTCTACTACGAGTGGCACTATAAAACAGAATACATGGATGTGAGAGAGAGTGTTTATGGAGTCTTTAAGAGCACTGTTAAATGGTGGTAGTGAGGGACTCCGTAGCAAAGAAGGTCATGGGGTGTGCCAACACACATTGTGGCACCAGGGGCCACCAGTGCTAAAGCCGGCCCTGCCCAGCGGCCTCTGTGGCCGGAGGGCAAACCAAGAGTGCCTCCTCTTTTGTTGGAGAGTGATTACTGTCATTTCTATGGGCTATAGAGCAGTGGTTCTTAACCTTTTGACTTTTGTGGACCCTCTCTTAATCATTTTGGAACCCGGGGACCCCCAATGAATCATTATTGAAACCCGGGACCTCCCACTGAGTCAGTACTAAAACCGGGGGATCCCAGCCTAAGCATTTCTGATGATCTTAGCCACAAAGAGGAGAAGTGTGGCTCAATGGTTAGAGCGGCAGACCCTCATGCAGAGATCTGGCCCGGGACCAGGGTTCAATTCCCGCCTCGGCGGGTCTTGGGCTCAACTTTCTCGGACCTGATAATTCTCGCCTCGGTGTCTATTCTAATCATGGGTGCAACTCTGGGCAATAGCTTGCTTAATCTCCACAACGGCCCCACCAGCGCTGGGATGCCTGGCTTCACCTTGGGGGTGCCCAGGAGTGGACATTTCACAGGGAAAAGCCAGGAAGGGTTCCACAGCGGTATGCGTTCAGCGCCAGGAAGCCTCAGGGTATCAGTGCGCTTTACAAGTACAAATTCATTTCATTCATTTCATTTCAAAACAATTCACAAAAAATTCAGAACCAAGCATTCATCAAACAAATACACAAATGATTAAATATTTTATTTAATTCAAAAACAAATATAAAAAAATAAAAATTATAATTTTAATGGGAAGGATGAAGCTTTTCTAAATTAAATTGAGGCCCCTCATCACCCAAACTATATTCTGTTTGATACACTTACACTGCTCCCCAAATCAATCTGAAGGCACTAACCTAATTTTTAGTCTCTAATTTCAAATTCCTTTACATTTACAGATCGTTTTTAAAGTTTCATTTTCATATTTTGCTTCTTTATTTATACACACTTTATTAACCTGTTAATAATATTTAATTTTCTAAGCAGTCGCGGACCCCTAAGGGCCCTCGGACCACAGGTTAAAAACCACTGCTAAAAAGGACTAATAGTGGTGGCTTTGAAATGATTAGAGAGCAAGGCAGGCATTTGTCCCTGTTACTTGCCCAGGAGAGAGTTTACTGGTCCTTCCCATATTTTAAAAAATTCTTCTTCCAATCCCCTGTGACTGGGTTATTTGCCCTTCCATGGGGTCTGTGGGTGTTGCATGTGCATGCACTCTGGGTGTGAGTATATGTTGTGTGCACATGTTGCTTGTATGCAAAGGATGCATATGCATAGTGAATCAGTGCTTATGGATACAGTGCTTGTGGATACAGTCAGTGGGGGTTCCAGATTGTACATGGTATGCTTTGGTGGTACATAATATGGAGGCCTGAAGGGAGCGCCTCGGTGGCAGATGTATATTGCAGGGCATGCAATCCCCAGAGTATATTCCTTGGATCTCTTCAAGTGAGTCAGACGGTACAGTGTTGCTGAAATTAGGACAGGAGACAGAAAGCCAATTTGAAGCTAGGGAGTGCTCCCTGCCCCTTCCTGGCCCATTGATATATAGTAGAGGCTTCTCTCCACAAGATAACAGGTAGTTAAATGGGCAGCCTCTCTTGCCTTTGCTTTCTTGTTTTGGGGTGCCCTAAAGAGGAGACTCCAGTTCTCCCCTGCCTTCCCTGTTACATGTGTCACAATAACCATGGCTAGACCAGTCTGCCTGGACCATAAAAAGTGAAGACTGTCCAGAACTAGTCTAGAATACTACTTGCTGAAATACATGACTATTGCAACTTGAGTATAAAAATGCGACACACACTTTCAGTGAGTGTACCAGGATTTCCTGATCACAACCTGGAGTCCAACTCCAGTGAGATTTCTTTGAGCTCCAGAGTTGGGGGAAACTGACCCCCAACTCCCTTTGCCAGTTTCCTAGGTAACCTGGGGAAATAATGATTAGCTTTCCAGGAATGCTACCCGCACCCTACTTTGAGGTTGAGGGAGAAAGTTGGCTGACTGGTCAGGAGGGATGCTTGATTTTTCCTTGCACAAAGAAGACACTTTGCAGAAGGAGTGGCGGCTGTGAGCTCAGACAAAGGTAAGCCAACAGAACAACACGTGGCATGACCCACTGTTGTATTCCTCTTAGGGTGTCCATAAACAGGCTTTCCAGCATCATGTCCTTATATAGGCACAATTCGCCCTGCCCTTATATAGGCATAAAATCCCAGCCCTTATTTAGGCATTAAACCGTGCACTCCAAATACAGGCATGGTCTCTGACATCCGTCCACCCTAACGTCACAACGAGTTCATGAAGAACAGACCCTTAGGCTGCGGGAATTTCCCTAGCCCAGGACTATTGATTTCTTCAAGGCCTCATATATTATGCATGAACCATTATTCCTTAGGGGTTCATCCATGACGTCTTTCGCTGTCCAATTCATGTCAATGCTAACATTCCTAAGGTACTCTCAGGTATAAATATACCTTCCCTAGCCCCTGTAAACCAGAGGAGACCTCGACTTCAGAGGAGCCCGTTTCCCGGCCTGACGCACTGAGAAGACGCTGTCATCCCTGCACGCAGAGAGTCCAGCTTCCAGTGATCTGACTTCCCTTGCGGGGTGTTGGAGTTCGAGTCTGGCAAAGAGATTCCTACCTCTCTCATTCTTCAGGTATGGAGCTGACTAGAACCTAGAGGGACTCTTGGCATACTAGGCATACTAGGCATACTAGGCTTAACATACTCCATAGTAAGGAATACTTCACCTACTTCATACCTCGTCCTACACCTAGGTTAGGTTAGGTACATTGTGGTAGAACTAGATTAGAAACGCATCGTATGAGTACTCGCATTTTTAGTCTGTGTTATTTATGTAACAGCATATGTACTAAAAGATAATGCTAACGCAGTATTATTTATTTCTACTGCTCACCCTGTACATTATTTATCTCGCATACTGTCTTGTGATCGTAACAGCACATTTTACTTACACCAGAAACAAGACTGTTCAATAAACCTTTTATTGAAACGCCCGTCTGTTCTTTCTGTGTAACTTTGGAGAAAACTAAGTATGCACGACTGAGCTGAGTGAAATAGTTATCTATTGTTTCCACGACTCTGGGACACGTTCTGATTCTAAAGGGAAACACAGTGGTCATGTTTTGCGGCTGCCAGAAACTACTCCCTTCTTGGTGTCAAGGAGTTTCTAGTGGCCTCTGAGCTAGCTGGCACAAGTAATTAAGTTTAATATACTCGATAGGGACATACTGACCTTAGTCCTATGTCAAACCTATAGGATATATTATTCCAATGCGCAGAGCCTATTAGGGAAATAGGAGCTACACTACATGGCGCCCAACGGTTTGGTAAGGCGGTAATTCAACGTTAGATACTGAGTAACTCAGCTGTGCTTTTTCTCTCAGAGACCCCTACCCCTGCCCACTCCAGACTCCAAAAGACGTCTGGAGTGGGCAGGGTTAAGTATCCACCAAGGCTACATAGGGCAGTACCCTATATATTAGCTGTTTGGTTTGCTCAACGTTGAAGGATACAGTGTTCCAAAATATTGTGCACCTTATCTTTGTTTCCTTGAAGCTTGTTCTACATTTTTCAAAAAACAAAATGACTGAAGACGCCGAAAACGGTGTAGCTGTGGCTGATCCAGCCCTACCAGCAGTTTTTAACTTTACAGGTTTAATTGAAACCGAGGAGGGTGTTATAGACATCCCTCAAAACTTAAGAAGAGCCATCACTCTAAAACTTATAAAACATGGCCTATCGCCAAGAGGAGGTAGAGCAGTTTTCGTGATAGAGGCACATGAATCCTTTCAGACAGAGGTATTCTATTCATGGGTAATACTGCCTGAATGCAATCCAATATCACAGACATTTCACTTCTACAAAGAAGATGATCCACCAGAGGAATACATTCCTTTCGAGGATATTGAAATTCCATTAACATACCAGGAGCATCAGCTCTGGTTTAAAGGCGCCCTAAAACATCACAAAAACATTACTAGGCTCGGTCCACTAGGTAGACCAGGAGCAACATGGCCGATTTTAGCCGGCTACACACCTCATCCTGACATTGAAGAGATGTCAGATGAGGATTTACTTACTCAACTCACAGAGTTAATAAAAATCTACAGACATTGGTCCAATATGTCATGCGGACTTTTACAGTCCAGCAACCATTAACAATTCCAAATCAAACCCCTCACCAGGGGAATACACTAAAAATTACACCACAGACTCTATACGCAGTCATGGGTAAAATGCCCACAAAACGTAAGCAAATTCCGTTTTGGATAGCTCAAAAAATTACTCAAATCGAAGCAGTATTTCCAAATACTAGCCCGTATGAGAAACACAGAATCCTAACCATCAGTTTACCGATGGGGATCACACCACAACTGGAAGACTGCACCACTTGGGGCTCAGTCTTTGCTGCCATCTATACAAAAACACATGGCATTCCGTCAATAGCGGTAATACCTGATGTCCTAAAACAAATTCAAAACGAATACGGGGCAGAGCCTGCTCTAAATTTAGGTATGAAATTACTGAAAAATTTCGACCAGGTCTCAACAATAATATTATCTAATATTAAAGGGGAGGCAGCAGCAGTGGCGATCCGACAAAAATTAAGGGAATTCGATGTTACAGAACATCAAACAGAGCTACCCAGAATAATAGCACAATCTTATGCAGAATTAGGCAGAGATAGTTTGGGTGGAAGACCAGTGAAGCCGAAACTATCTGAAAGTCCTGAGCAGGACTCAATTAAACAAACTCCTACATCTTCTAAAAAGAAGTGGGAGACTAATAAACAAAATTCAAATGAGAAGCGTTCTCAATCCCGAGGTAGGTCTCCTCAAAAGGAGCCCTCTGAAAGGAGGTATAACCTCAGGAATAGGGATAATTTGAGAAAGCCTGACAGGTATCAAGATACTGATACACGTTCCTCTCGTCCCTTTCAGATCTCATCACAGACTTCGGAAAGAAGAGGACGGTCAGAACATAAAGAAGAACGTGTGAAATCGAAAGACGACAAACTCCAAAACATAAAACAAAACCTCAATTCTCCAAAAAGAAAGTAGCAGGTCTGAAGATCAGACATGCCGAGAATACTGAGATCACAACTCAAGAACGGAGAATGGGCTCGGACAATGCTGGACAGTGCAGCAGAAGTCACAATAGTTCGCCAGAACCTGAAGGAACTTCTGGAGATAGTGGACTTGAATGAGTACATCACAGTTGAGACTGTAGACACCAGGGTTAGCACTCCACAAAAGTTATATGAAATAACACTCCGGATGGAGGGAAACAAACCTAGACAGGTGAAAGCACTTTTTTGGGAAAGACTATCAAAGGGCTATGACATACTTCTAGCAGAAAAGGACTGGCCACCACAATTTGTCAGGGAGTACCCACATGGCGAGGACATTATTATGCCTGCCTTCTCCAACCATATTCCAATTCATCTAAAATATACATATGCCAGGAAATGGGCAGAAGCCCAGGCCCCAGCATTATATAAAACTCATGTAGGATGGGATGAGGACTCACCTCACCATAAAATACATGTGAAACATGAACCTACTGCACAACGGCAGTACCCAATAAAGCAAGAAGCTAAAAAACAGGTCAGGGAGATCTTAGATCAACTTGAATACCAAGGGGTGATTGAAACATGCACCTCCTCAATGAACAATCCTTTGTTTCCTGTCTCCAAACCAGACAATACATATCGTCTAGTTTTGGACTACAGACACCTAAACACTTGTTCTAAAACTTTTGCAGTGCAAAATGCACATAGCACAGCATTAATGAATAACATTGTGCGTAAAAAATATAAAACCACATTAGATATCTCAAATGGTTTCTTTTGTCAAAACATAGCACCTGAAAGCAGGTACTTAACAGCATTCTCCATAATGGGGACCCAGCGTCACTTTTGTCGACTCCCACAAGGGTTCAAGAATAGCCCAGGTTTATTCTCAGCGAGAGTAACGGAGTTACTACAAATTTATGACAATGAGGCATTGTCCTATGTCGATGACATATATCTGACAGACGATGACCTGGACAAACACTTGAACAGGGTGAGCACCATTATACTGCGTTTCGCCTCTGAGGGCTACAAGTTCAACTTTAAAAAGTCCAGAATTGCCCATCTCAATGTCCTATTTCTAGGATATGAGCTTTCAAGTGAAGGCAAGAGCTTGGCAGCTAACTTTTTAGAAAAGTGTGCGCTGCTCCAACCTCCAAAGATGCTAAAAAACTTACAATCCATCCTGGGTTTCCTAAATTTTGGAAGAACATACATTCTAAATTATGCAGAAAGGGTTAAACCTCTCTACGCATTAATCAAACCTGATTTTTCGATCAGAAACTGGACACAAGAACACACAGAAATCTTGCGTTCACTTCAAGCTAACATGTTAGCAACAAATCACTTACAAACACGTGTAAGTCAACGTAATTTGGTGATCCGAATAATTTCGGGTCAATGTGGATTCACATACCTAACTTTCAATGAAGGTGAGAAAATACCAATCGCATACAAATCCCATTTGTACACACAAGCGGAAATGCGCTTCAGTTCAACTGAAAACATTCTGACAGCAGTTCAAACCGCTGTAGCAAAAGAAAGAGCCTTAGCCCAAGGGAAACGCATTATTGTCGTGACCCCAGTACCAGCTTTAGAAGCGGTCACAAAAGAAAGCATTCCAAATGCTAAAGCATTACATCCGAGATGGATACAATGGGTTAATTCTCTTGCTGCAACAGATGTTGAATATGTTTTTGATCCCGAATTAAAAACACAAGCATTCCTGCAATATGAACATGAATGTCCCCTGCCTACTGAAATTCTGCCTCTCGATCAGTACGAATTTATAATTTACACTGACGGATCCGCACAACCCGCAATAGGGAGTAAGCAAGCTTACAGTGCAGCGTGTGCTATCGTAAAAGGACGCATACGAGATGGCATCTTCAGACCTATGGTCACTAAAACACAATCTCTAGGGGATTGTACAGCTCAGCGAGCTGAACTACAAGCATTCAAACTGGCACTTGAAAGTACAGATCGAGAATTCCCCACACTAATAGTGTGCGATTCCTTTTACTGTGTTCAGTCGTATAATGACTATATACAAAACTGGCTTGAAAATGGTTTCAAAGATGCGAAAGGTGTCACAATAAAGCACAAATTGCTTTGGGAACAAGTAGTTCAGTTGAAAAACGAACTACCAAAGGCTCACGTGATTCACACACTGAGTCATCAACGTGATGGCGTTCACGTTGCAGGGAATTCATTGGCTGATGAAGCCGCAAAGGGGGCTGTGCAGACGGCTTCCGTAACTGCGATCACTCGTTCAAAAACAAAAATAGACAGTGAGATAATGTTGGCTGTCAATGCTTCGAGCAAAGGCAGCAGTGCAGCGTTACCAAAAAAGTTTCCACTCAAGTACTCTTATGTAATTGATGCGAACAACGTTCCTTTTGCTCGAATCCCTGGAGTGGGGGATAAGGTAATTCCAAACATGGAACGTAGAGCAGCCTTGATTTATGAAACACATTTGGGGGAGGGTCTGTCACACCAAGGGATCTCTAAAACAATCTTGACGTTAAAAGAGATGTACTGGTGGCCTGGAATGAATACAGAAATTCACATATTCATCAACAACTGCTTAGACTGTAAATTACAGCGAGAGAGCCACCAGACACCATGCTGCTATTGCGGCAACCCAGTACAGACACCATTGCTAGACAGCATTAGACTATCTACGCGCCTACGTCCTACTGGACAAAGGCATTCCCACAAATACTGAATCTAGGTTCCTATGGTTATGGCCTCAGCGCTCAGCTGACGCTCGAACTGTTATAAAAGATTTGCGAGTCTTTATCGGCATATACGCAATAGGCACGCTACATTCTGACCAGGGTCCTGCGTTTAGCTCTCGGGCTTACAAAGAAGCCATGGCCAGTCTGGGCGTTGCATTGCGGTACTCCTCTCCATTCCATCCTGAGGGAAATTCGGTTGTGGAAAGGAAAAACCGGGACATAAAGCAGTCTATAACAGCTAGGGTATTAGGCTCGGGTGATGGGTGGGTCAAACACCTTAGTGGGGTCCAACGTGCATTGAACAATCTGCCAAGAAGTTCTCTAGGGGGGTCACTCCATATGAGGTCCTATTTGGGACAAGAATGTGGGTGCCAGACCTTGAACACGTAGGCACAGTGGTGGAAAATAAACCCTTTGATATCAAAGATCGTTTGACTGTTTTACAGGACTTAAACAAATTAAGAACGAAACAAAGCAACATATTCCTACAGTCAACCACCACTGGGGATCAAACGGCTGTCCCAGCAAGGCCTGTCTAGATTCCAAAAGTTTGGGATCTAGACAGAGAAAAGATTGCGGACAAGAAGGAATTTGGACCTTCTTACAGACAACCAGTACCTGTCCTAGCAGTTCAAGGAACAAGGACAGTGCTTCTGCCGCCCCTTGCTGGAAGAAAGGAGAAAAGATTTGTGTCCATCGACCTCATCAAACCACAGTATGTGGCCAATACTAAATAGTAGGCCTCATGGACTCCGACCTAGTAGCAAACGCACTCCTCTCGCTACTATCCAAGAGGTTCAGACTGAAAGACTGATAACCATCGAGAATTCAGCTGTAACAGATGGAGGACTAAGCAACAATGCAATGGAACTCATCCCTCTTGAACACCAACTAACAGTTCGTCCAAATACACTTGTCTACACCAACGTGGCAAGTGATGAACTGGTTCCAGTGATTTCTACAAATCCTGATGCAATTCCAACAATTGACAGAACTGCTTCTGGCTATTTCATTAACTTTGATACATTCTCAGAAGATCCGAGTGAACCTGAAACGACGCCAGCATCATTCAAATTCAAGCAGCAAGTACAAGACTTTCTTCACTTTCTGAAAAAGACATATTTGGTTTCTCCTGGATTGAACTCTGGATTACATCTGGACTTTTTGTTTTCCTGCTCTGGCTAGCTTTGGTAACAACTGTGAGCATGCTTATAAGTGACAGATACATCCATGTGGACACTGAAGGAAAAGGCGTAAACGTACTTTTGAAACCTCATAAATCTTCCCATCGTGAAGCAAGAGACTTGCCATCAGTGAACATCACAGCTGTTCCTATACAGGATGGTATAGTGTGGGACAAAACAGATTTTGAAATCTTCGGCCCGACGGAACAATTGAACATTCCACATTTGTTTAAAATTTCACTAAGTGATCTAATCTCGCCCAGTGCCTATTCTGATGATTGGGACTTTGAGACTGTAAACGACATTATGTTTGACCTAGAAAAATCTGCTGCATTTTCTAAAAATGAATATTTAGAGGGTTCATCAGACTACGAACAACTGTATTGTTATAACCACTGTGGTCATCATTATTTGCATAAAACTGCATATCCAAGAAATGTGTTTCTGTTTAACCAATGGGAACATTGTCCTACACCACCATACGGTAGTTCAAAAACATTTGCTAACAAGTTTCCATATCTTTCAGGATACAATACATCTGATCCAGAAATGTTTTACTATAAAAATGTAAACAAGACAGGACTGAAAATTATGTTAACAAATACAAAACAGATTTATTCTGCATTATTTAATGCCCAACTGTCTAGACAGGGTTTCGACTTTTGGAAAGACACAATAGACACAAAAACTGTCTGGGGTACTAAAGATTGGCAAGTGCAGGGGATAGAAGCTTTATTTAGAGCCTGCATCATCCCTGAACAAATAATGTTTTTGAATGAAACTGTCCAACAAACATCTTGTCTTGGATTAGCCAAGATCAAAGAGATGAACACACCTTCTGTACCAACACCTGCCAGTGATAATAATACAAAGGCAGTGGTGACAGTTGACAATGTACTACAACTCAACAGATCTAATCCTGATTGGAAAAAGTGGTTGATCTGGCCCACAGACACGAATAACTGTCAGGAAAGATTCCTGAATAAAACTCAGGGCTTTACTATTCATAGGCCAGAGCCAAGATACGTCCAAAGACAATATCCGGGGGTAGTAACAACATACAGTGTAGGAAAATTATGCCTCGATTGGCTGCATAAATCTACACTACAGGATGTGAAACAACACTAAACCTTACTTAAAGAGGACGCAGACCTTAGGGAATTCTTGCTTGGACCAAGAAAACCGCGTCAAAAACGTTTCATATATGCCGGCATTTATGCTGCCTATAATGAAGCATGGAAAGTATCACAAATGGAGGCTGCAGAACGAATACGTGAACTTGATCGTATTAATTTAGAGAAAACACTCTCTGTGGTCGACAATGGGTTAACAACTTTGTCCTCCAGAATATATTCATTGGATGGCATTGTATCCTCTGCTATCGACATACTAGAACAAGATTTGGCGATGTTACAACAAGGCCAGTCTCAATTACGTTCTATTGTGTTATTAAGCTGGACGCTGCAATCTTTGCGAGCGGGCTATGTGCCTTGGCGTTTTATCAACACAACGGCTCTGTTTGCAGAATACAATCTAACTTATAAACAGATCGAACTGGCACAAAGAGGAGCAGAATATACAGTGCTGAGCATTGAAAAACTGGAAAAGTTATCATTCACAGTGGCAGAAAAACCAGCTACAGAATGGCTTATTCATGGCAAAATAACATTACCTGTGAGTACTTTTCAGTTTCAGTATTGCCTCAAACATATGCAAGCAGGTAAATATGAAATGTTGGGTAAGGAATACATTAAGACATCTTGGGATTTACCGTATACATATAGATGTTGGAGTGGGGATCGTGAAGTGTTTTTGAGCGGTACACATTGTAAACGTGCACTAAGCGGTTCGCTTATATGTCAGGACATTTCCTTGCACGGGGCTTGTAATGGTTCTGTGGCAAATTTGTCTTGCCATCTGCAGGGTACACCAGCTGCTGTGATTAATCCAACGTTTGGACAACTTTCTAACGGGAGTTACCTCATGTTGAATGATCAGAGTTGCTGTGGCATGCTGCCAGGCATCCCATATCTGGTAACGGTCAACTCCAGGGTCACTTGCTGTATGCAAGTATTGTTTCCCCCAATAGACACAGTCAGGGAGTCGCCTCTATGGCCTTCGCTGAACGTCTCTTTTATAAGATTTGATACTTTAAGCAGAATGAAAGCCATGCTTTTACAGCAAACAGTGCCTTTGACCTCGGCCAAAGAAACCTATGATCTACAAATTGCAAGGACTTCGGCTGAGATACAGACTTTAATACGTACAAACTGCCCTATACATTTCGTAGAAATGATATCACGTATCTTCAACATGTCTGATACAACTGGAATTGTACATGTATTTAAGAGCATCTGCTCCGGTCTGTTAGCACCTTTCCAAGCAATACTCGGAATCATCCCGAACTTTGCACATTCGGTGTTTGATGGCATACCATTAATTCTAGCACTTGTTGCCGGAATTCTATTTCTCTTCCTGCTATTGCGCTATGGCCAGCCTATTCGCCGACATCACTCCGAGCGAAATGGAGAAAGCTCTCCTTGAACAAAAGTGCCGTGAGCAAATAGTAAAGCTTTTGGGCATGACTCGTCTACGGGACCTTAATACAACTTGGTTCCTGTCATTCAGACCAATCTGGCAAGATTGCATCTTACCTGTTCTACGATGCCTGCTATGCGGTGAAGAATGCGTGTTGGACACCTGTCTAACATTTCCATCAGCAACGCCAACGGATGTCGATACTCTGCTGGACCCGATAACGGCCCATGCTCTGTGTTGTCCCCAGAGGCTTCCTATCCTGATGTCAGCATTCATTGAGATCTCACAGACGCTTCCGGCTGCTGCTGAGGTACGAGAAAGATCTACAGGCACACAGGTAACAACGGACGCGAACATTGCTGAGGCAACTTATGCTGGAAGCGATGCTTCCCATCTCTGTGCAATTGACCTGCTACACGAGGTGTTCCAACTGACGCCGACTACAGTGGATGATGTTTTGTCTATAGAAATAGATGATCTCATGTTTACACCAGGCCCGTGAACTGACTCTGATTCAGCAAACAGTGTTCCAGAGATGCAGTGACAATTTGGCCTTCATTTTTACAAAAAAAAACAAGAACTTGGAACTCTCCCAAAATTGAACTTTTTTTCCCCATTTTTCAAACAAAAATGGCACTACAATCTGCTTAAAGTAGAACTCGCCTTACAGTACAGACTTGGCGGTCCTTCCACGGACATTTAGTCTTATGTGTCTAAAAACAGTTCATTAATTTTCATGACATGAAATGACTTTGATTTTTGAACAACTTATCGATCATTTTTTGTCACATGTAAATATTACTGCTTATTTCATTGCAATTGCATTTATTTTCGAACTTTATGCCTGAAATGATAAGCACTGCTTCGAATGTACAGTACCTTTTGCATTCTAATGAGTTTTTTAAATGCCTTTTTAGATGGTTTTATGAAATATTTTAGAAATATGCGGTACTCCATTTTAATGTTTAGCATTTTAAATGTTTAGCATTTATGTATTATCGTACATACGAAAGTGGAGTGGGTGTTGTATTCCTCTTAGGGTGTCCATAAACGGGCTTTCCAGCATCATGTCCTTATATAGGCACAATTCGCCCTGCCCTTATATAGGCATAAAATCCCAGCCCTTATTTAGGCATTAAACCGTGCACTCCAAATACAGGCATGGTCTCTGACATCCGTCCACCCTAACGTCACAACGAGTTCATGAAGAACAGACCCTTAGGCTGCGGGAATTTCCCTAGCCCAGGACTATTGATTTCTTCAAGGCCTCATATATTATGCATGAACCATTATTCCCTAGGGGTTCATCCATGACGTCTTTCGCTGTCCAATTCACGTCAATGCTAACATTCCTAAGGTACTCTCAGGTATAAATATACCTTCCTAGCCCCTGTAAACCAGAGGAGACCTCGACTTCAGAGGAGCCCGTTTCCCGGCCTGACGCACTGAGAAGATGCTGTCATCCCTGCACGCAGAGAGTCCAGCTTCCAGTGATCTGACTTCCCTTGCGGGGTGTTGGAGTTGGAGTTGGAGTCTGGCAAAGAGATTCCTACCTCTCTCATTCTTCAGGTATGGAGCTGACTAGAACCTAGAGGGACTCTTGGCATACTAGGCATACTAGGCTTAACATACTCTTAGTATACCATAGTAAGGAATACTTCACCTACTTCATACCTCATCCTACACCTAGGTTAGGTTAGGTACATTGGGGTAGAACTAGATTAGAAACGCATCCTATGAGTACTCGAATTTTTAGTCTGTGTTATTTATGTAACAGCATATGTACTAAAAGATAATGCTAACGCAGTATTATTTATTTCTACTGCTCACCCTGTACATTATTTATCTCGCATACTGTCTTGTGATCGTAACAGCACATTTTACTTACACCAGAAACAAGACTGTTCAATAAACCTTTTATTGAAACGCCCGTCTGTTCTTTCTGTGTAACTTTGGAGAAAACTAAGCATGCACGACTGAGCTGAGTGAAATAGTTATCTATTGTTTCCACGACTCTGGGACACGTTCTGATTCTAAAGGGAAACACAGTGGTCATGTTTTGCGGCTGCCAGAAACTACTCCTTCTTGTTGTCAAGGAGTTTCTAGTGGCCTCTGAGCTAGCTGGCACAAGTAATTAAGTTTAATATACTCGATAGGGACATACTGACCTTAGTCCTATGTCAAACCTATAGGATATATTATTCCAATGCGCAGAGCCTATTAGGGAAATAGGAGCTACACTACACCACCTTGAGAGACTGCAAGCAAGTCTGGTGGCCCGGAAGTGTCTCCTTTGTAGAGACTAATGGTGTCTTGGAATTCAGCATCAAGAGAATTCCAATCTGTGACTTAGCCCTAAGAAGTTCTGTAATTGAGAAAACATTAAAAGAACTAAAACTGTTGACGCGTTCAGATATTCAGAAAATTCCCGTGCTCAGAAAAGCCCAAAGATGTCAGGAGTGTCACTGCTGTGACCTGGGATAGGCACCTGCTCGTTTGAGTGGGGAGGGTTTGAGATTGGGCCTGAGGAAGACCCAATCAACAAAATTCCCATGATCTTTGAGCTCTGCAGTCACCAGTGCACTTTCAACTGACTTTTGCTGGCACTGCTGTGAATTACCTTAGGTTACAGGTGTCTTGCAAATGCCAAGCACGAACTCCATTGACTGGGTTTGGGCCACAATTGAAGCATCTCTACTTGGTGGGCTGCAGGAGGCTCACACCATTGCAGTGGGGTGGCCTCCACTGACATTCACACACAGACAGAGCTTGTAGGAGGACTTTACAAACTCTACCACTAGGATAGAATTTAAAAAAAGGCATTGTGACATTGCTCCCCGAAGGGGGGAACTAGTGTATTCTAGTGGGGGCTATTGAGTATTTGGTTGTGATTAAATGTGACCTGAGCAGTCAACATTACCTCATGAGATACAGTAAGATTTCCCACACACCACCAGTGCACCTTCCAGAGAACACTGTTCCATGGTATACCGAGGTATACCTGATCCCATTTGTACTCGGGTAATTGCCCTTTATGCAGTTTTGTACAGTCACTTTTTAACCTGTGTAATTTTATTAAAGAGTTTTCGTTTTCTAAAAACCAAAGTACTGGCTGTTTATATATTACTTGCCACATGATTTCTGAGTACTGAATCTCTAAACCCACACACCTACCTAATTAACCCCTTCGACTGCGCTACCCTTAGAATCAAGTGCTAAAAGGCTGTACTTGGTGATCAGTTTTGTGTCCAAGAGTAAGGGTAATCCCCTGGATGCCAGTGGTAATGAACCCTGCTTGGTATAGTCATATCTCAGTAACCCTTTACAATCCAGGGACTCCTAGAACAGATCCGAAAAGGGTACTTTACATTTTTCCCAAAAGTCTCAAGATGGGCCAGAGTCAGAGTTCTTCTCTGTCTCCTTTGTTAAAGCAAATCCCTTCTGCCTGAGCTCTTAGCCCTGGGGCTCAGTCTTCTCTGATGAGTTGCTTCTGTGTTCCTAGTGGATGGTGTTTCTTAATAGTAAGAGGGAGAGCTGGGCACCTGCTCCTTCTTGGGGAAAGACAGATAGTGGCAAAAAGACGCTGCAGCAATCATGCACTATTTATCCTGGGCAGCCAACAGCTGGCTTCTCCAACAATTATATGGAAGGTCTCTTCATTACCTCTGGGGTGCAGAGTTATGGAGTTGTGGGATATCATCTGTGTGGCTCAGATTTTGCTGTATTCTGGTGAAGCAGAGCATTTTTGACCTAGCTCAAGATTATCTGCCGTGGCTAGGATACATGAGGTTTTATGTTCTGTAGCATGCTCCTCAATGGCAGGTAGAGTTCACACTTAGATGACCAACTCTAGGCTGTCCTGACAGCATGGCAGGTGCCTGAACAGACCATGGTTGCATTAGAGTACATGTGGAAAGGGTAGAGCTTTTAATGTGGCTTTATGTGACTCCGCCAATAGCAGTGTGACTGTATACTGTAATTATGCAAAGCAGTTTCCCATAACTCTTCAGTTTCTTTGTACCTTCCAAACTTAATTTATACACAGCTTATGGTACCAGAATATCATTGTAAGAATATCAAACTGACAAACATCACAGCCTAAATATCATCTATATAATGATCGCAGTATTGGAATCCCTAATTGAAAATCTACACCCCAATGATTTATTTGTGAACAGTTTTAGGGAGAAGATATTTATGGCAGACAATATTGCTGTGTTCAATATACTGACAAAGAGTGAAACAATCTTTCATCTTTTGGAGACTTTCCTGTCAATTCTTGGGTCTGGCAGTGTTCGGCCTTGCCATGCGCTTGACCAGTTGTGAAAAACAAATGGTCCTTATGCCAAACGTTGCTGACTGCTGCCAGTCTGGTGAGTCAGAGAAAATAGAGATTGGGACATTGTATGTATCTCCCATTCACAATAAATAATGGTTACTATTTGAAAGTCCTGAAAGAAGGACGACGACCCCAAAAGAACCCCAAAACAGTTACTGATTTGTTGCGCTCACTGCCCTCACTGATGAGGCACAAGTCAGTCAAAACCAGTCTGGGGTTGCTTGGGTTCCCTTCGGGTTGATACCTGGCCTGGCTGTTCAGGCTGAACTGGCCCAATAGGAGCAGGACCAAGACTGAGTTAGATATGGCTGGTCTCTGTTTGGAGTGGTGCTGTGGTCAAAACAAGATGGACGTTAAGGGACCGTATTGTGATCAATTTGAATTGCACCTCTCTGAATCAGTGTGGATGATGGCTTCCTTTTCACTGCTATCTTTGAGAATTTTATCATGAGGATTGTACAGTGGTTTCCTATTATCATTCTTGATAGCAAGAAGTTAGTGGCATTAATGACGCCTGTGATGTGTCTCCAATATGTCCTCATGCCATTCAGTTTGGATTCAGCAGCCTCTGTATTTCAGTTATTAAAGTTCAAATTATTCAAAGACACAAAAGGCATTTTGTTTTTACTGGACGATATATCAGTGATGCGTACGTCCAAGAAAGAACATGATGAACAATTGAGGAAGGTATTGGGGAACCTTGAGGAATGTGGTTTGACAACAAAATGTAAATTTGCGGTCCAGAGTTTGAATTATCTAGGACATGAAGTTAGTAAAGATGGCACCAAACCAAAAGTTGAGTTGTTAAAGGCTACCAGAGATGCTTCTGCACCTTTCATCAAGGATGAGCTGAGGTCATTCTTGGTCCTAGTAGAGTTCCCTTCAAAATCTGTACACAGTTTTTCAGAAAAAACGCAAGCTCAAGGCAATTGTTAAAAAACAGCATGGAATTTGCATGGGGAGACCTAGACGTATTCCAAATTAAATCAGACGTTTGTACAGCTAAAGAACTTCATGGATTTGACCCTGCAGCAGAGTACATCTTGACCATTGACACAAGGTGCAAGGGAATTGGAGTAGTTTTGTCACAAAAGAGCCATGATAGAAAATAGGTCACATTTGCACCATAGGCATTGTCTCCATCATAAGAACATTAATCAGTCGTGAAAAAGGAGTCTCTGGCCGTCGGGTAGGGACTCAAACTTTTTGGGCATTTTTTGTAGGTTTAGAGGTCCTCATCGGGTGTGATCACAAGTCTCTAAGTAAACGTCGGACCATAGATAGTTTTTACTGCTGCCACTCCCAGGAATTAAACGCAGCAGCCGGGAGAGTATCGGCAGAATAGCGTCTGAAGAAAGTCTCTCATTGTACAGACGTTTTGGCCAACCATTTATACCGTTCGTGAGGTACAATAAACCGATCTTGCATTCTTGGCCTAGTCATAAACAAGTACAGCCATCTGATAAGGGGGACACAGGTGGCTCTCGACCTCAGGGAGAGCTAGTGTGGGCCAGTGTTTATGTGTGCAGATTTCCAGCATGGGGAGCACATGATCACTACATGTGGTGTGTGTGCTGTGTCCTGATTGGCTGAGTGTTCCTAACTTTATGTAGCATCTACCTTTTTAGTATTTTGGGCCAACGCACTGTTGGCCAAATGTGTTTTATTGGGGCCAATTTCCTTGGACCTGTTTGTGGTGTAACTGCCTATCTGTGGGATTGATCAGGGTTTTCCCTGGGTGCACGTTTGTCTTTGGGCTAAGTGTAACCCCACCTGTTACCTGTCAATCAGTAGGCTTGGGTTTGGGTCACAGGGCCTGTCTGACCACATATCTCTGACTTGAGGTTGATGGGGAGATCACAATGGGTGAATCTGACAGCAATGTTATGAGTTCGTTAAAATATGTATAATTAACATGGCAGTCATTGATATCATTTTTACCAACATCCTCAGTATTGTGCGTACAGTTGTCACAGCGTACATCGATATTGTCATTGCTATACATGCACAGATTATGGCATACATTGGCATTGTTTCTACTGGTATTGGCATTGTTATGTGAGCACATTGCATTCATTGGTATTGCTGCATGTATCATGGTGTGTAATGAAATCATATTCACGGAAATTAATATCCCCACTCTCTAGTTGAATTTTCAGCTATTTCATCCCCCTCATATGCCATGAAAGTTACATTATTCGAGACTGTGTGTGATGCTGTAGTGTCTGTTATCCTTTCCGTAGCTATTTGCATACTACCTTTTTATTATTATTATTAATAATCATTTATAGAGCGCAACAATCACCCAATGGGAATCTTGGCACTGGTAGCTTATCAGTAAAAAGGAGAATCTGATAGAAGGTTACACTGGGTCAATTTGCTACAGCAATCTATTTCCGGGGGGAAAGAAAGGTTTTAAAGTTTTTCCTGAAACTCAACAGGTTGGTGTCAGTTCTTAAAGAGAGCGGGAGATCGTTCCATAATTGAGCAGCTCTGACCTGGAAAGCTCTGCCTCCAAATGGTGTCTTTTTAAAAGAAGGTACAGATACTAGGCAGGCATAGGATGATCTCAAGGTTCGTGCAGGCCTAAAGAGTTCAACCTTTTGTTGTAGAGACTTCGGTTCCCGTGCCATTTAATGCCTTATGCAGTATGCATTGAGCCTTAAAAATGCAGCTTTCCTTTACTGGAAGCCAGTGAAGTACCTGCAGCGTCTCAGTTGCAGAGTTCCATCTTCCTTTGTTTAGCGCTAGCTTGCAAGCCATCACCTGAATCCTTTGGAGCCGTTTGAGCAGATAATCTGGGCTACCTAGTAGCAATGAATTACAGTAATCCAGTCTGCTCAGTACAGTGGCCTGTACTACTAGTTTCCTTAAAGGCTGTAGAAGCATAAGAACAATTTTCTTCAAATTCCTTAAGAGTCCATGGCAAATTGCTACAGTTTTATCGACGTGAGTCTCCATTGAGAGTCTATCATCAATTTGGACTCCAAAATTACGCACCGAGTGTGCTATGTCCAGATCCGATTTCATAGGCCATGGTCAAAAGTTATCTGGGAGTTGCTGTTGTAGATTCCCTGTTGAGCTGCACAGAAATTCTGTACCTAATTTGAGGACTGCGTTTTACAGCATGAAACCCCCATTTGTAGGAAACTAAACAACTGTAGTACACCAACGAAAACTGGAAGTAGTGGCGTTAATAGATTGGATTCCCATAGGGGATCCAAGAAAAACAAATACTATAAAACCAGTCCTGCTCAGGGGCACCTCCCTCCTTTTTCATGTCAGCTTGTAGACGATGCAGTGATTGGATGGCAAAAGCAAGAGTTCTGTTCTCGAGAACATTTCCCGGGATAAAAATACAACAGGAAGCACCAATCTTGGCACACACCCCACCCACGTTCCAATGTTGCATCACCATAAGGCGGATGGCTCTCAGTTCTTCCTTGATAGCGTTTAGGCCCAGCTCAGTGTTGTTAAATCATTATTAACATTGCCCACCTGGTTATTTGTAACCAGCGGGCGTTTGGCATTGTTTACACAGTGAAGAAGGGTATGAACCCTGGTGCATTTACCTGAGTCTCTGAAAACAATCTAAATTCTTCCAGCATGTCCTTGTACTGAGCCCAGCCAAAATAATTAGCAGTTCTTCTTATTCGAGCCTGATGCAACAGAGTTATTTTCTTCTGTAGTGGATGTTGAGACAACTCAGATGGATCTTCACCAGGAACGACCAGCGTTGGGGTGTGTATGGTCACGAGGGTGTGGAGGCCCCGCCATCTGGGTTTGAGCTGGGTGTAGGCAAGCTCACCACACTGCCAGTAGAAATCCATCAACGTGGAGGAGCCTCATTGCAGGTCTGGTATACGCAGTACTACTTCATAGTTCTCCTTATAACCAAGCGGTATGGTTCCTTTGCCTCTGAAACACACGGAATACAGTGCAAGTTTCCATACAATAAGGGTTGCCCCTTGCCCTCTGACCATGTGTACCTATTAATCTCAGTAGCCCAGATTTGCTGACATGGGGCATCCATACTGGCGTTTGACCCCCTCCCATGAGACTCATTTCCCCTAGCATGATTGAGGTGAGCAGCAATGCACTGGAATTCCATGTCCGGGGTCCACTTGTCATTAAAAATTGTTGCCTCAAATATGTTAAGGGTCACCCTGGGACAGTAGACGGAGGCGGGAGCGGATGCATTTGTGCACTGGTGCGGTGGTCTTGCTATCTCCAAGAACCTCTTTGCTACGAAGTTCCAGGACCAAACAGTGTCCTCCCCTATAGTGTGCCTTTTGCACATTCTGTCTACCTCGGTTTGGAGGCTGCTAGAGTTGGTTAAAAGGTACAGGGTTGTGTGGTTGGTTTCGTACCAGGTGATGTTTACTATTGCTCTATGAGGTTGTACTCTATTGCGCTGAGTCTTGGTCCTGATCCTGTTTAGATACAGGTGGATGAGGCATTTTGCTTTTTCGGGGGCTATGTCTTGGGATAAGTAAAGCCTGTCTGCGCCTATGGCATGGGGTATCAGTGAACATATGTAACATGACCTGTTTGTGGTTTGAGTTCCCACTGCAGTCATATGTTGATACCAGGTGTGTGTAGGAGTGCGCTGTGTAGTGCATGAGGAATGCTAGTGTTTGGTTCAGCATAGGTGTAAGTGAGGTAACAGAGGTCCCTGTGCATGTGTTGCAAGAATGTCGAAGTAGATTTCGTGAGACTAGGCAAATTTGTGGCTCCGGAGAGGTGTGAGAGCACCTGGGCTAAACAAGAATACATAAAAATAAACTTATATATATATACTGTTCCGAGAGCTAAGTAAGAGAGAAACTATCTCAAGCTGTCAGCAGGTATCTATTGGAACCATGTGGTTTTGGAACAGTTGCCCTCACTCATCCGAGGGTGACATGCTTCATCATCAGGCTTTGTTCCTTGCCAGGCAGGCACTGCAATGCCCAGCGGGCCCTGTGAGATGGCGCTTCACCAGAGATCTTTTTTCAAAAATGCCTGATGAGTAAAGCTGGACAGAGGTTGAAATGTCCAGAAGGTGAGAAGATTGGCAAAAGTGTAAATCTAAAATCAACTATGGACCATATTTCTCAATGTATTTAATGTGACATTGCTGGTCAATGCTGAGATTAAAACAAAAGCGACAGAGGAAACAGGAAAATAATGGTGCCAGTCTCTGTTTGCAGTATAGTGTTGGTCACTAATAGACCTGCTAATATGCGCTATGGTCTACAATTCAGGTCAACATGTTTCATGCCTTCTAATGTCCAGGAGCGATCTGTGGGCATTTTGTCAGGACCAAAAAAGTCAGATAATTGTGACCTAATCCTCTCTGCAGAGTGAGTAGCTCAGTGTTATTTCAAACCCTCACACAATGCATCGGTGATAAGGTGCCCATTGACCTGTTACCGCCACTAGGGAACATCAGCTAATAGAGTGTTCCATATGAGGTAACCTGCATAGAATGGCAAAATAAAAATAAAAACAATGTATATTTGTACAGCCAAGGTTAAGAAAATATCATGAGTGAATATAAAATAAGTGAAAAAGGCACACACACTCCTGTATATAGCACACTAATGGTGACGTACTGCACCATGTAGGGCATATGCTGCATATGTAGTGAATCCACACAGTCCTTTAATAGCAACACATGACCCCAGTAATATGGCCCAGGTGAAAAGTGTGTATAAAACATGCAACTGTCAGTTCCTTACCCTCCTCAAAGTCAGAGTACAATGACCTTTAAAATAGTGAGGACGCCACATCAAGAAGCGGCCTGCATCAGAAAAGTGTATGCGGTCAGAAATTGCAATGCAAGCTAGAACGAGAACACAACACAGGTTGTGGGACGGTGTTGTAAAACCAATGAGCCTCCCGGCACCCAAGCCCACTCACGGGCGAGCCCAACTATCAGTCCCCACTTACTTGCTGACTCCGACATGCATATGATTTGCATCTACCCCCGTCCTCGCTACCTAGGTATTGGAAGTATAAGTTCGGCGATTTAAATGGATCCGGGTCGGACAGGGGTAACCAATAGTAACCTACCACACCCAACACGTGTAGTGCTGAGTACATAAACCCTGGTGATGTGTATTCCCGTACACTGGGGCGAACCTCAACTGGGCGGGCCAAGTGTGCTGATTGGATAATACTAAGTGTTGCCATATGGGAGGTGTAAAGCTGTACCGAAAGGATACGCGATCTGTAAATACATAGAATTTCGTAAACCAAGAACATATTCATAAAAAGTATATTAGACTGACTGTTAAAATACACCAGAATTGCAGTTGTAACACCTGCATCTGCCTGCTGCAATTCCAACTCGTCCCGACTCTGCTCAGGGGCACTGGTGTCCGAACCCATTATAAAGAATGTATACCTCATATGCCAGAAAGTTACATAATCTACGCATTTCATGTTCCCAATAATCTAACACTCACAAAAAAAGGGTTACCCAAGGCTGGGTACTCAAGCAGTGAAGCATTTCGAGCGGGAGAACAGAAGGGCATATATAGGCAATCGGGGCACAGGAGGCTCATATCTTCTACTCATTGGATGAGTGCCATCTGAATGTCAGCCCAATGGTAGTCCTGCATGAATGTGATGAAAAAGGAGTCAAAGTAATGTAACTACCCAGGTTGAAACACTTTGAAATTACTTTCTGAAATTCGTCCACTGGATGTCATCGTTCAGTCCTGACATGTCAGTGTGGAGATGAAACACCCACCGCTGTTCCCTCTCATAGAGTCTCCTTGATATATCATTGCCAGTTACAGTCTCTATGATAGTCCAAGTAATATCACTGGTGGTGTGGTTGCTAGTGATAAAGTTAGTGCTCAGTTTGGTGGTAAGTTTTTTACATCTAATATTACTTTGATGCTTATTAATTCTTGTCTTAACTGCTCATGTGGTCATTCCCACGTACCTAAGGCCGTTTGGGCAAGTTATGAGATACACACAGTTATTGGATTGATAGTCGGTGTACTTAACTTGTCGCCATTCCTCATTGAGACCTAGATCTAGAATCTTCGTTGATCAAGCTAAAGGGCATAAATTGCACCTGCTACTGGGGAAGTGGGCAGTGACGTGCGCTAACCCCCATGCAGTACTGATGTTGGTTTGTATCTTTGCAGTCCGTGGTCCTGTATATACTACCAAGTCATGGATATTACTTGTGCCCTTGAAGGCATCTATCTTAGACTCCCCCACATTGAGAATGGACCATCGTTTGTTGATCACTTTTGTTATTTTGTTTGACACTGGTGTAAAAGTATTCATGCACCTGAATCGTGAATTCAGGGTTCTATCCACTGGTGCTAAGATGGCCTTGCGATGGTTATTGTGAGCCCTTTTGCATGCTGTTTTGAAGATGCGCCGTGGGTACTCTCTTGTCTGTAACGTCTGTTCCAAATCCACAGCTTGTTTTTTTTAGAATTTTCAATCTCGCTACAATTCAGTCGATGTCTCAGGAATTGAGCATTTGGCAGGTTGGATCTGAGAGAGCGTGGATGGCTTCCGAACAATAAAAGACTGTTCCAATCCGTAGATTTGTTGAATGTCTTGGTTTTCAGCTGCCCCCATTCCAAGGGAATTATCAGGTCTAGGAAGGGTTGTTGTACATCTGATGTATGTCCACTAAATCTTAAATGTGGATTGAGGGAATTAATCCACTCCAGAAAGTCTTCAATATCTGTGGTGGCCCCTTTCCAGATAATCAAGATATCGTCAATATATGTTCGCCACAGTTGGATCCTCGTCCTGAAGGGGTTAGTCTGAGTCAGCACTACAGTCTCCTCAAAATTATGCATGTACAGACATGCCAGGCTCAGGGCATAGGTGCTGCCCATAGAAGTCCTCCCACACTGTAAAAACAGACTATCCTCATATTTAAATAAATTCTCCTCAAATGCCAGGGTTGCACATGTCATTTCAAAGTCAATAGGGGTGCTAGAGTCCCAGGGCTCAGCTCTCATAATTTCTTCAATCACTTGTTAGGTGGCCTCTTGGGTAATGTTCGTATATAATGCTTCTATATCAAGTGTGACGAAGAGGTCCACTCCTCCGGTGATGTTGATCTCTTCAATGAGGATCAGGATATCTTTTGTATCCCTCAGATATGTTGGTGTTTTTTTGACCAATGGGTGAAGGAAATGGTCACAGAAGCGTGAAAGGGTCCCAGTAACGACTCAATCCCAGAGACAATCGGGCACCCTGGCGGTGGGCGTGCCTCCTTGTGAATCTTGGGAAGGCAGTAAAAATATGGTGTTTTGGATTGGGTTTCACATGGAAATCCACCTCATGTTTTGAGATCCACCTGTTGGACTCACCTTCATTCACAAGTGTCCTTATCAAGTGTTGCAGTTGTGGAGTGGGATCCTTATCCAAGAGCCTGTAGTGGTCCATGTTTCGTAACAGGTGTAGGCATTATTTACTGTAATCTCCTGTACCCTGTATTACAATTGCCCCACCTTTCTCAGCAGGATTGATGGTGATGTTTTCATTATTAGCCAGGACCTTGACGGCTTCCCTCTCAGCTTTACTGAGTTTCTGAAAAACGGGCGTGGGGACATTAGTTTGATGTAATTCATTACTGCCTTTTTAAAAGTGACAACCTCACTGGGAAGAGCATTGACCGGGGGGTTGAAAGTAGAAGAATTGTGTAATCTGTAATCCATGGACCTAGGGGGGACGTCTTTATCTTTAAAGAAGAACTGCATTCAGAGTGCATATAGAGAGATTGACAATTAGGTTGTGTTCCTCTGGTTCTTTCCTCTGCTCCATAACACCATCGGGGGTTCTTTGGTCTGCCATTGAACTTGTTTGCCTCTGCCTCTGTTTCTTCCTCTGCCGCTGCCTCTTCCTAAAAAAGCCGGGTTGAATGGCATCGGCATCTGAGGTTGAAAAAATGGGTAGGAAGGCTGCCACATTGGTTGCTGTTGGTATGGAAAAGGGGGACCCATAAACTTTGGTGGTCCTTGATATCTTCCCCAACTCTCATCACCACTTCAACTCCCTGATCCTGAGCTCCCATTGGAACTCCTATTCTCCCTACGATATTCTCACTTTCTCTTGGCTAAACTTCACAATATCCTTTCGTAGCTTGGATATCTTCTGTTGTGTGAGATATTCTTTTGTTTCATTCATTTCAGCATTGATCTCAGCTAATTTGGACTTGACCTGTGTGATCTGTACTGTTGTTTTTAAGGCAGTCTCAGCAGTAGTTATTTGGATCATAAGTGCGTCTGATAGTCGCTTGGTGGTGCTCTCTAGTGCACCTAGTGGATTCTAGTGCATTTCTCAACAATTTTGACCCAGTCTTTACAGAATGCGAGATCTTCAAGAATAATACATGGGACATTTGTGACCAACAGACCGGTAGGTGCTGCGTTGGCCCTCAGGTACTCTGTCAAGATAGCGCCTTGTAAGGCAGTCTTAACCAACTCTTTCTTAAGTACAGACAACTTGGCCCAGTCTTCCTTGAGGCTACTTGAAGGGGCACTGCCATCATTACCCAGGAGTGAAGGTGTCCTCAAAATTGCCTCAATTATGTCATCGTCATAACTCAAGCCCTGTAGGTCTTTCATGTTTAGAGGAAAGGTGGAGTAGAGGGGGTGTGCCCGTGTGCAGAAGTGTGCTAGATCAAGACAAAGTCTTGGTCACTCAAACATTAAAACATTAAAGTCCAACAGCTGAGCCGCTGTTCTGGAATCCTATGGTTCACTGACAAAATATTGAGGTAAAAAATATAGAAGTAAAAAATATCGATGAAAAAATATAGGGGCATATTAGCAAGGGCACTATCGCCGCTTTAGCGGCACTTTTTGCCGCTAAAGCGGCGATATTCTTATCGCCCTATCAGCAAACTGTCTCTAACAGCAGTTAGCGACAGTTTACGGGCATTAGCGCCCGTTTTTTTACCGCTTTGCATGTCAGCGATATTTATCGCTAATGACATGCAAAGTGGGCGTTCCCGACGAACAAACCTGGGAAACACTCGCTAACAGGCCTATCGCCTATTAGCAAGGTGGCCATGGCCCCAGTTAGCGACGTGAAAAGTCGCGCTAACCGGGTCATCGCCATTTATTTAACACCTGCAATTAGCAGGTGTTAGCCATACCTAACATGGGGGTGGATTATGCTGATACGACCACAGGGTCGTATCAGCAAGGTGTTCTCCCTTCTCCATGCCACATCGCTGGTTTTTCAGCGATGTTGGCCCATTTCCCCCGCTATCGCTGGAATATTCATCGCCATAGCGCTAATCGTTGCTAATACAGCGTTAGCGTGGCGATATATTCCAGCGATAGCCGGCGATAAAATAAATCACGCTAAGCAGGGTTAGCGATGATTATCGCCTCTTCTTGCTAATATGCCCCATAGAATGCAAAAATATCGACTCCCTATACTTAAACAGGTAAGTACAAAAATATCGGAAAAAAATATTGATTTAAAAAATATAGTTGTACAAAATAGCGAATTTTATATATATATATATATATATATATATATATATATGTATATATATATATATTTTTTTTTTTAAACACTTTTTATTTGAACAAACATCAGTCGTACAGCGAGTGAGCAGTAGAGCTCCAAATAAAAAAATTGCCTGCATTACATTCAGTGTCACAGTGAATCCCGGCTTATCACACATCACAGTTGCACTAGGTCAATCCCCTTCCTCCCGCCTCACAAATAAAGTATATTTAATATACATTTTAATAAATATAATAAATTTACTTAATTAAAAAAAGTTAAACACACATACATAATACTTCATATATATTTACTTTAAAACAATTAAACTATTAATTTAAATTTATTTTATAATTTTAAAATTATATAAAAATTGACAAATATATATATATATATATATATATATATATATATATATATATATATATATATATAGATATATATATATATAGATATATATATATATATATATAGATATATAGATATACATCCAGTATTCCTTTTCTTCACCGATTCCCCCTGGAATCAGAAACTGGAACGGACTCCTCTTGTTTTGTGCAAATTGTTTTATTTTCAATCGTGCTGTGCCGCCATGACGCATTTCAGCCCCTAGAGGCCTTGATCACATGACGTGCCACCATTTCCTCCCCACATTTAAAGTGCCAAGTGCAGACGAAATATGGAAAACAGACTACCCGTCTGTACTCCGATTATGCAATACGGATATGCAGCATATTTCCACATTTGTTATGGCTGGTCTTTTTGTTTTCAAAACCATGTGCAAAATACGCAAAATTCCTGTATAAATACATTTCGATAATCTACACACAGTTAAAAACATTCTAAAAGCATAATGCATAAAAACCGTACCCCTGGATTTAAAACCATGTGCAAAATATGCATAATTCCTATATAAATACATTCAGATAAATAATACACATAGTTAAAATTAAACCAAGAGAAAAGATTATATACAGAAGAGAGAGTCACCTAAAACAATTCAATGCTTTTGAAATTACAGGCCATTGCCATTATTCGTTTGACTCATCGGATTTCATGTTTACACTTCTATGCTGCTTAAAGAGATGTTAAAAAGACCCATCAACAGATGCCATACTGTCCTTCATAGCTAAATGTGCAAAAAGATATACCGCCCCTGTGGGCATATGATCTGCTGCTTGCAAAGTGCATATTCATGTGTAAACGTGCAAAAGAAGGTGCTATTTTGCGCTTTCTCTACACTCTGCGAGCAGGTCAACGCAAAAAGTGAAGTGTCTAAGTGCAATAAAATATTAGTTGTAAAAGACGATCCAATGTAAACATCCATTACAACATATGGAAGGGGGAAGGGGATATGTTGGGAAGAGGAACAGCGTTATTCCTTAAAAAATATATGTACATCCTACTAATACTTCTGTCATGACTGATACTATAAGTCATTCATGGAGAAGGCTTATTCAATGGGGAAGAACTATAGCCAAGTATGCAGGTCTTCTGTGGTGTTCAGCCCCTGTGGGCTTTTACTGTCAGATTTAAGAATATACCTAGTTTCCAACCGTCTCAGTATGGAATCTCTATTGCCACCTCGTCTTGGTGGCGGAACCGCATCCACCACGTAATATTTCAACTGGTCCAGGTCATTACAATGGACCTCCTTGAAGTGGTGGGCCACCGGGTATGTTACATCTGAATTGGTTATAGCCCTCAAGTGCTGGAGTATTCTCTTGTGGACCTGCAGTTTCGTGCTGCCCACGTACCGCAGTCCACAAGAGCACTCCAGCACATAGATCGCAAATTCAGACTTACAGGTTAGTAACTTGTCTATTTTGCTAGGCTTATTCTTGAAGGGCGTGCTGTAGGTGGTCTTGCTTACGCCATATTTGCATGCCCTGCATGTGGAGCATCTGATAAAACTCTTTCGGTCCGTCAGCCAGCTAGAGCCTGTTTTAATCTCTCGACTGCTGCTGACCACAAAGTCACTGGTGCTAGGGCCCTTTCTGAATGTCATTGTCGGGATGTGCAGGAGTTTATCCCCCAAAACTGGATCACTTAATACTAAGTGCCAGTTTTTTTTTGATGATTCTATTCAAGCTGTCCTTCTGCTTGCTAAACGTGAGGATAAGTCTAGAGTTATTGCTATTTGATGTTATATTGGTAATTTGCTTATCCTTACTGCGTGATGGTTTGAATAGCAGATCATTTCGAGACAGTACCCTAGTGCGTCTTATAGCCTCATCAATAATATATTCTGAATAGCCCCTATCCAGGAAACGGAGTTTGCATTCCTCCTGTGCTTCAGTTAGATCTTTTTAACTGCTGCAGATTCTGCGTATTCTAAGCATTTCCCCATACAGTATACTACAGATTGTATGTCTGGGGTGAAAGCTAGTAGAGTGTAGTATAGTGTTCCCTGTGGTTGGCTTGCGATGTAATTTAGTGTGTAACCTGTCATTTGCCACGTACACTTCAACATCTAAAAACAGATGGAACTCTCACTTATGTTGTAAGTGACGTGCAGGTTTATATCATTGCAATTTAGCTTGTTTACAAATTCCTCTGCATTGTGCCTGTCTCCGAGCCAGATCACAAATAGATCATCAATGTAGCGTACCCATTTAACCACATTATGTGCCATAATATCCGCATACATAGTTGTTAATATCATCTCCTCCCACCACCCCATGTGAAGGCAGGCGTAGCTTGGTGAGAAGCTCGCCCCCATAGCTACGCCCCTTATTTGGTGGTAGACCTGTTGTTGGAACAAAAAATAGTTGTTTTCTAAGCAAAACTTCGTTAGACTGATAAGCATCTTATTATGGGAATACAATTCAATCGGTCTAGTGCCTAGAAAGTGTTCTAAAGCCCTGATTCCATCATTGTGGTGAATTGATGTATACAGGTTAGAGACATCCAATGATAACAGCAGATAGTCATTTTGCCACTGAAATTCATGGATTTGTTTTAAAAAATCAGTGGTGTCCTGTATATATGATTGAAGGGCCTTTACATGGTCTTGGAGAAAGGAGTCAATATAGATGGATACATTCTCAAGTAAGCTTTGTTTTGCGGAGATTATTGGCCTTCCCGGTGGTCGAGATCTGTCCTTGTGGACTTTCGGTATGAAATAAATAACAGGCATTATTGGGTAGTCGTTCTTGAGAAATCTGAATTCGTCTTGGTTGAGAAGCCCCGCACTTTTCCAGGCTAAGAGTTTAGAGAACAATTCATTCTGTACCACCTTGATGACTTGTCTGTTACTTAACCTGTAACAGTTGCGGTCACACAGTTGGCACATGGCTTCTTCCATGTATTGTTTTATTGGCCAGATAACCACGTTGCCCCCTTTGTCCGAGTTGCGGACAACTACTGTGTCATTGTCCCGTAACTTTTGAATCAATTGTTGGTATTTATGTTGTTGTGCGTTTCGCTTTTTGGTCTCATTTTGAATTTTGAAATTCAGTTTTTTCACTTCAGTTGTTATTACTTCATGGAAGGTATCAATCGAGTCCCTGGGCATGATCGGTACAAATGTGGACTTGGGTTTAAATCCTGTGTTTGGAGTGGCAGCGATATTTATGTGCTGTTGTTCCATAAGTGCTGGGATAGACTCCACTTCCTCTTGATTGGATTCATTGTTTTGTAAGGCATGTAGATCACAGATTAGGCTGACATCTGATAATACCAATGATTTGCTGTTGCTAGGAGAAGCCTCTCCTGACATTTGGGTAGATGATTTCTTTGATCTCTGTTGATGGAATTTTTGCAGTTTTAATTTTCTAATGAATTTGTAAATGTCAGCCCTCGTCTGGGGATAATCAAAATTGCTCTCAGGGCAATATGTAAGTCCCAACGCTAGTAGTTGTTGTTCTGCTTGGTCAAGATTGATGTCTGATAAGTTTATAATTGTATTGGTGCTTTGGGTTTGTTGACTCACTTGCGCCGCCATCCTTTGTTGCTCGGTTTCTTGTTTGCCTGAGTTTTGGCGCCTTCTTCTGCGTCGCCTTGCATTTCTCCTCTGTTTAATTTGGCATTTGTGTTCCTGGGGCGCAAGGTCTGGCGCCTTTCTTCCCTTAAAAAATGTAATCCTCAGCAAGTGTATGTTTTCGCGACTGTGTCTTGTCTCCCCCTGTTGTACCGGAGTTGAGCTCTGTCTCTGATTCTGTTTCCACAGAAGAGCTTAAATCAGACAGTGATATATATATATGTACTAATACCATAAAGTATAATAAAAAAACATTCAATTATAAATTAAAGCATTAAACTATTTAAAAATCTTCAAACTTAAATTTCCCACTCCAGTGAGTGCAACAGTAGGGAAAGTGTTGAATAGCGGAGGGGTAAAAATTACTATTACAACTCCAGTGAGTGCAACAGTAGGGAAAGTGTTGGATAGCGGAGGGGTAAAAATTACTATTCCCACTCCAGTGAGTGCAACAGTAGAGAAAGTGTTGGACAGCGGAGGGGTAAAATTATTATTCCCACTCCAGTGTGTTTGCAACAGTAGGTAAAGTGTTGGATAGCGAAAAGGTAAAAATTACTATTCCAACTCCAATGAGTGCAACAGTAGAGAAAGTGTTGGATAGCGGAGGGGTAAAAATTACTATTCCCACTCCAGTGAGTGCAACAGTAGGGAAAGTGTTGGATAGCGGAGGGGTAAAAATTAATATTCCCACTCCAGTGAGTGCTACAGTAGGAAAAGTGTTGGATAGCGAAGGGGTAAAAACTAGGGGAACATATAGGCAATCAGGGTACAGGGGGCTCATATGCCCTACTCATTGGGTGAGTGCTATCTGAATGTCGGCCCAATGGCAGTCCTGCATGAATTTGATGAAAAAGGAGTCAAAGTAATTTAACTACCCAGGTGGACCCATATTACTTTCTGAAATTTGTCCACTGGATGTCGTCGTTCAGTCCTGACATGTCAGTGTGGAGACGGAACACCCACTGCTGTTCCTTCTCATAGTCTCCTCAATATATCATTGCCAGTTAAAGTCTCTGTGATAGTCCAAGTAAGATCACTGGTGGTGTGGTTGCTAGTGATAAAGTGAGTACTCAGTTTGGTGGGCAGTTTTTTACATCTAATATTACTCTGATGTTCAAATACACAAATACATAACTTAAAAAACATTTGTAGGCTGTGGGATAGTCTTCAGGGCAGATGTCTGCCGTCTCGGTGCCCAGGGGTGTCTAATCTTGGTGTAGTGCAAAAAGAGTCTTTTTATGAAAAGGTTTTTGTAAAGTCAATATGTAGTCTGTGTTCTTGAGCAGTTGGCCTTGTTGAAGTCTTTTTGGAAGCTTTGAACAAAGGGGCGGCAGACCGTGGCAATGTTGGTGCACGTGCGACTCGATCGCCGACCTGTAGGATAAGAGCTGTGAGTTGTAGGTTAGCTTTAAAAATCACACATCTTTAGGCAGTTTTTCGGAAAATTCCTGCGTTTACTTTTTACCGATACACTCTAGGCCCGAGTTGTGAGCGATATTTTCTAGTGGGGTATTGGAAGAAGGTGCTAGCATTTTTAGGGAATGGTGAGTTTAAGTTGGTTTAGTGCTAATTATACTTTGGTTTTGCCCCTATCCTTGCTACAGTGGGGACAGTAATTTTCCTCTGTGGGCTGCTCCATTCAAAGGTGTGTTGTTTAACCAGTGCTGGGTTTTCTTTTGACTTGCATGGGCTGTGTACAACTGCGAAGAGGAGTGGATATATCATTATTAGGTGATTTGTCGGAGGGGTGCGCTCTAGCCTAACGTTTTGGTCATACATCAGGGAGGTGAACGCAAGCTTCTCTCCCTTTCTTCTTGACGGCGGTAGGCATTGAAAATATTACCTTCAAACTTGGCCTGCTTCCACTTCCGCACGAAGTTGCGGATGTAGACCTCGTGCCCTGGCTGAGGTGTTTGGTAAAGTAATTTGATGTTTGGCCCTTTAGTGCTCTGGTGGTGGACCTGTTTAGAGAGGAATTTGGCAGTCTTTGTCAATTCCGAGAAGTTCACGCGCAGCTCATCCCCTAGTACCGGAAAGCTTGCTTCAGCGCTTAATTTGGTCTGGGTCATTGGAATGGATGTACCCATCAGCCTACCTGTTACATGCTGGTGAGGTGTGAGGTGATGATCGCTGGTAAGTGTGTTTCTTAATGCACAGAGAGCTACGGGGAGGCATTTATTGAGACCAACGAAATTGTGCTGATTTTGTTCCTTAGCAGGCCGTTGAGGCTCTCAGCGATGCTGTTACTTTAAGGGTGGTATACTGAGGCCAATTTGTGAGTGATACCTAAGAGGGCGCCATGTGGTCAAACATGGAGTTCACAAAGTGTCTGCTGCTGTCTGATCAGATAATTTCTGGCACTCCCCATCTCGGTATCACTTCCCTGACAAGGAACGTGGCTGCTGCCTTGGCGTCACAGTGTATGCAAAGGCCGACTTCAATCCACCTAAAGTAAGGGCAGACCACGACTATCAGGTATCGATAGTTGGTGCATTGGTCAATCATATCGATGAAATCGATATGTAGGGCTTTGAATAGCCCTGTAAGTTGGGGAACAGCCGATAATATGACCTTTAGTGTGGGTTTGGGTGAATACAGTTGACAGACAGTGCATTTACTCAGATACATAATGACTATTTCACTAATGTTAAGGATGAACCAGTTGCTTTGAAGCTCCACTACCATGTTGTCTTTTGCCATGTGTGTGGGTAGGTGTAGTTGGGGCAAGGCTATGTTGACTAGACTCTGGGGCATAACGGGTTTCCCGGTGGGCGTGTGGCGGTATATAAGGTCATGTGCAGTCTGTGTGCAACCCCTGGCCAGCCACCGTTTCTTTTCGTCAGTTGGGGCTGTCTCTTGTAGTTCCCTCAAATACAAGCTTGCTGTCTCCATGTATGGTTTATCGCGTGATAGTCTGGTCTCCTCGATCTGCTGTAAGAGCAGTATGTGTGCCTCGTTAACCCTCCCCTATGCTGCTTTTTGCCATTTGGTTAGCTAGCGTGCTTCGCCCGGTGTGGGCGGCACACTTCACTATAGCTACGTGCTTGGGTAAACTATAGGGTGTATTGTTTACCAGTATCGTCACTGTGGGCTCTTCGTCAGATTGCCGGGTTACTGTAAACATGGAACATGTGAGAGTGAGGGCATAGTTCTCGCATAATATGCACGGGATTAGTGACTTACTTGGGATTGTGAGAGTGGGGGAGGGGGTGGCTTGGTCCTGGCTTCTCTGTACAACTTTCTCGACCCTTGTGACTACATGTTGGATTCTTCTTGAACCTCTGCAGCGGTACCCCCATTGGTGCTGTCGTCTTCTGTGCCATCAAGTCTACAGCTGTTCTGAGCTGTGCTGCCATCTACCTGAGCAGGGTTTCTGCAGCAGTGTCCAGGTCCTGTTCCACTTCCTCTCTATTCACTTTCATTTCATTTTTCTCTCTACCTGCTTCCTCTCCCATTTTATGAGGTATTGCTGCATGTAGGGGACGTTCGAGTTGGGATTTCCCTTTCCATACCTGATGCAATCCTCCACCATCGCCATGTTTTCTGACTCAGACGCCCCCCCCCCTCCTTTGGGGCTGGAACCGGCCCAATCAGTTCCCCTCATTTATCTATTCTGCTAGTAGGTCACAACAGGGGCGAGCAAACCTTTCTTCTTCCTCTCTTGCTATAATCTCTTTTGGGGGTCAGTCAGTACTCTTCACATGTCCTGTGCCAATAGCAGCTACCCTGGTGGCTGGCCTGCTCTCATCCCGCTAGTCTGGTCTGAGTATGTTCTAGTATTTGGTTCTCAAAAGTTCCCCCTTCAGGCCAGGGGAATGCGTACGCTTTGGTATGGGCGTGCCACTCGCAGCAGTGTTGCTCTAGTTTCCGAGCCTGTGTGGGGAACCTAGCTTGCATGTGGTCTAGTGGAGTCTCCATGAAGGATTAGGAAACTTCTTTAAAGGATTTTACAAACTTTTTATTGTCTCAAGATTTTAAATAATTGCAAATTCTACTCTGATTGTGGGGAAACTATGTGCAGGGGATGGTACCTAAAACAATCTGCTGGTAATGAGCTCTATAAAAATTGATGCATCTAAAACGTTTACCAATTTGACAAAGACAAATACACTGAAATAATAACAACCAGTAACAATGGCTAGTTCAGAACAGTACAAGTTGATTTTTAGCAGTGAAATAGCAAATATGGAATTCTGATTTGTGGAATAAGTGTTATTATTTCAAAAACCCATGAACTCACTAACATGACATAACATTTAAACATGAAGCGCAATTGCAAAATTTTAACAGAACCACAACATCAATAATGCATAAATGGAAAATCTAAAATAAACTAGAAGAGAAAATGTCGACAGAAAAAAAGATTATTTTGTCCAAAAACCTTATCCCCCTTCTAGCGCCTACAGCCTGAGGAGAGGGAATGCTCTGTGTAATACACGAGGCTAAGTGAGCCCGATAGTCTGTCAATATTGGCTCGGTGGACAAAAATAGCAACGATTTATGTGGAGAAAAAAGGAATGACCTGACAATTATCGGTCGTCTGTGGCCAGACACAAGCTGCACCTTATTCACCAAGGTCTGAATTTTTCCTTAACATCTGAATTACACCCAAAAGCACACCCAGGGGTCATGCTTACCATCTGCCTAACGCCCAGCGGTCCAAGCGAGAAAAACCCATCTCTTCACTTCTTTTAGACACTGCCTGTGTAAAGAAACCAGCAGTCCCTAAGAAAACTCCTTTTACAAAAACATAAGATCAAGGTGATGACCCTATATAACACACTAAGGGCCTAAGTTACCAATTGTGTAGCGCTCAATGGTTCAAGCGGAATAAATAAGACTGTCTGTGTATCGCTCAGCAGCACAAGCAAGAAAAACTGGTAGCTACCTTCACCTTCTCTAGCGTGCTGACTAGTGAAAAATTATCTACGCGCTTGTCCTAGCTTGAGATCAGATGTGAATCAGTTCGGGCAGAAGTCCTTGTCCTTCAGCAGCAGTCGGGCTCAATAAACCGTGCATAGATAATGGCATACATTGACATTGTTTCTACTGGTATCAACATTGTTATGCAAGCATATTTTATGGCGTGCATCGACATTGCATTTATTGTTATTACCTTGGTCGGGCCTGCATAAATCATGGTGTGTAATGACATCGTATTCACAGATATTAACATATGTAGGAATGTTTTGCGACCGGAATGCAGTTGCAAAACATTCATAATTTACCTACTCCGTAGAGGAAGCGGTAACCCATTTCCAATGGGCTGGTGTCCCAAGGGACCCCTTCTCCTTTGTGAATGTGGGTCAAAATATTTTTTAAGAATAGGCAGTGATCCACGGACCACTGCCTCCTCCTAAAAAATGAAAAAGAAAACTTTTAATTTTTATTTGTGTAATGCAGCCATTTTCCTTTAAGGAAAACGGGCTGCATTACAAAAAAAAATATTGATTTATTTAAAAAACAATCACAGACATGGTGGTCTGCTGACCCCAGTAGGCCACCATCCCTGTGATTGTAGCCAATCCCAATGGGTTGCAAATTGTGATACAAATTAATGAGGCAGATCCATTTGCTACCCATTGGGAATTGCAAACAGTGCCAGAGACACTGTTGTACATAACTGTTTGCGATTTCCTAGTTGCGAATCGCAAAAATTGTCAATTGGGAAATTGCAAACTGACTTTTTTGTACATCTGGCCCTAAGTTGCCAAGTTTATGCCCAGGCATGGGTCAGGGTCACGTGCTCACTGTGCAGCTGAAGCATTGCTGTACTTCACTGAAGGTTTTGGGTTGTTTGTGTTCCAGTTCATGGAGGACTTGGCCTGGAAGTTTGGGCTTGACTGTTTCTTTTGGAACAGGGTCAAGACTGATTTGCATTAAGCTGGGTCCAAACCGAGGTAGCATGTTTATACTTTGAAAAAAAAAAATAAGTGCATGGGTGGCTAGTGAAATGGTGAGACTTTGAACTGATGAAGCTGGCAAGGGCAGTGAGGAGGCCAAGTTTAAGGCTGGAATCTGAGGAAAGTGAGGGGAGAAGTGTGGGTGAAGGGATGGTGTAAATTCTCCGGAAGGGTACTGCAGTTGTGTACAACTAATACAAGTCATTTATCTCCAACTTTTCCGGTGGATTGCTGTGCAGGATGCAGGATAAGGATGCAGCATTGTGCATACACCATCATCGTAGGACTGGGCTGCAAACCCTATCTAGACCAACTGTAAAGAAGCTCCTTTCAAGACCCTCAATAGAGCTTGCATCTCAGTCCTCACCTCCTTCTAGACATTTGGGCCTACAGTTATCACATAACGCAACTATGCCCCTCCTTATACTCTTCAGGTGTTTTTAGTACATATTAAGTTGTCCAGCAGCATGGTGGTAGGTGGTTCTGCAGATAAGATGTACAGTGCTATCCCCAACATCCTGTTTCACTGATCTCTTTCCATAAGGTGGGTGAGAGAATGGAGAACTTGCTGCTGACTCTGTACTTTGATTCTGACAGAATCAACTCTGCCCGACGAGTATGTATATCAAGCTGTTATTTACAGCCCCTAGAAACTGTGGTGTTATGTGCCAATAAATGCACTATTCTATTAACCGGATTTAACCTCTGCTGCTCCGGTTTTACAACTAAATGACCAACCCATTGCCGTGCATGTGGTATCAAGGTGGAGAAAACATATTTTCTTAGTATGGCTGTTCACCAGAACACAATGCATTTTACTCTTTAGTTGATTATAGCACAATCGTGGGCGATGCGATATCTGCTTGCTGGATCTTCTGTTTTTGATTTTGTGCGTTTTTGTGTGTGTGTGTGTGTGTGTGTACGGAGGTATGAGTTTCTGTATATTCTATATTGACTGTGCGTGTCCCACACATACCTCCCAACTCACACTCATTGCAAGTGAGCATTTCTTCACTTGCAAACATGTGTACGCAAGTCATATCTACAACAGGTAATCTAGAGGGTAAACCTAAAAATGTGTATAGGGTAAAACAGATTTTTTTCAGAGGTTGTTAGAACTCTGGATTTATATATCATGACATCAACATGTTACTGGCTTGGGTTACACACCTATACTTGTCGGGCATTCACCAGGACCAGTCTTTACCCCTCTCCTTATCCTGGACAGTCTGCTAACCCTGACCTTTTTCATATTATGTGGGGGAGGGAAAGTGAAAAAAATACAGTCTGTTTCCATCTCTAACAGGTTGATTTACCCGTCCATCGTAGTTCTCCGAGCTGGACTGTTTAACATTGCCATATACAAATAGGATCAGTTTGAATACAGCTTTAGTGGTAGTTTCATCTGTACTCCTGTGTGCCTGGATGCATTATAGTGAGAGGTCCTCTGCTAGCCCACACAAGGATGGGTGCTGTCTTAGGAGTCATTTGAAGTTTTGCAGTATGTCCCCCCAACCACTGGTGTAGTGGAGGCAGTGTCTTTCTGCGTAGGAAGTCTGTGCCCACAAACCAGCACCTGCCAGTATGTCAGGGTCCACATTTGGAGGAAATAAATTGTTGCTGCTTCTACTCCTTCAACCATGACCCTTAATCACTTCCCAGTTATGAGGCCGACAAACCAGCAATTCACAGACATCTATTCCAACATTTAAGAAATAATAAAAAAATTATACAAATTTAACAACATTAATATAATTTCATAAAATATAAGTAATTTAAAACTCAATAACTATGGGTAATTTGAGGGAGAGACAATACCAAATGCAAAGCTGGCCTAGAACCTTTTACACTATTCTTGATAAACATATTTCATATATTGTCATTTAGGGTAAAGTTGCAGGTGACATTAGTGCAAGCTTCCTATTGTACTAGTTCCCTCATGGAATTTACTGAGAAATTATAAATATGGTGTACCCATTAAGCCTAGCTCCCAGAGCTTTGGCAGAGACACTGATCAATCCCAATTCTGACTGTACTGCTTGAGCCAACGGCTAGTTTTTTACTGAGAGTAAAGATTTAAGGATATTCATTTCAGTTCATTAAAAGTAACCTAATTTAGAGATTGGAATACATTTAATCCCTTACAGAAGGTATGAAGGAATATTAGATTCATATACTTTAGTACTTGTGTTTTTCTGTGTTGTGTAGTCATTGAAGCCCTGCTCCATGCGCAGTAGTCTTTCTCTGCAGCGCATTTGTTTGAGCTGAACTAGAGACATTTTGTTCGAAAACTACCTCTAAATACATATACCTTTTCACTCTTTCCAAGGACAGAGTTGTAAACAACCAACTAACGTTCTCTTCCTTTCTTCTCCTTTTAAAAAAACGCCAAATTGCTCTTGGACACACTCATCTGGGTTATTCTCCAAGTCCCCTCTGGAGACTGACTGGCCTCTGATCAGATATTATGACTAGCTGGCATACAACATGGTGTGGATTATGTAGTTTACCAGTATAAGAGGGAAATAAACAATGCCCATGGCATGGCCTCCATGATCTTCCCTCCTTGTGCCGCACCTCTGATGCATGCATCCCTGACATCACCACCTTTTCCAATGCTCACTATGAAATTAAAAGAAACTGGATGTAGAGCGTGTGGCTACTCCAAAGAGTGTCCCAGAGCTAATACCTTTTAGATGGAGGCTAATTACTAAGGTTAATTCTGAGAAAAGAGCCAAGTATTTAGCTTTTTTCTAAACTGTTGTTCAGAATCAATTTGACGATCCAGGGGGAGTTTGTTCCATGCCATTGGGCCCTAAAAGGAAAAAGAGTGACTGCCTGTTTTCGAGCGGCGGATCCTAGGTATTTGAGCCAGCATTCTGTTGGAAGTCCGCAGATTCCTATTAGGGCAATATCAGTGTATCCTAGCTGTAAGATATCTAGGGCCAGATAGATGCAACGCCTTATAGATCAAAACAAGAGTTTTGAACAGAATTTGTTTGTTCACAGGGAACCAGTGCAAGGCACGCAGGTGTGAAGAAATATGGGTACTCAACAGGAGCTTAAGTATTAGGCGGGCAGCAGCATTTTGTATTTCCTGTAGCTTATTTACTAGTTACTGCGGAAGACTGAAATTGAAATAAAGTGCATTTGCATATTCTAATCTAGCAATAATGAGGGCTAAAATCACAATTTTTCTGGCTGTAAGAGAGAGAAAATTCAAAACCTTTTTGCAGTATGTAGAAGGCCAAAACATGTTCCTCCCACCGTGTTTATTTCTTTTTGACATGACAACTGATTTTCAAACTTCACTCCTAGATTATTTACCACCTCAGATTGCAGGCCTGGTGGGGGAGCTCCATCTGGCTAGAACAGTTATCAGTCTAAAGAAAGTTTTCAACCAAAGAAGAGAACTTTAGTCTTGTCTGCATTTCACTTTAGTTGATTCAAGCGCATCCATTGAAAAACTGCAGCAAGACAAGGTTTAATGTAATAATGCATTAGTTTCTAAATAGCAAGAGAGTTTCCGATTGACAATTTTTTCCATCAATATATACAATGCCAGCAGCAAAGAAATAGGCCAATAGTTCCCTGGCACATTAGGGTCTGTAGTCTATTTTTTTAATAGCGGTGGAATTTTTGCATGTTTTCCAGACTGAGGCAACCACTGCCGTGAACAAAGAATCATTCAAAAGTATATTAACCGTTGGGTTAATAGCCTCCGCCCTATGGCTAAAAGAAAAGGGGGACAAGGATCTGAAGGTGATCCTGATTTAAGACTTAGAATGGCTGACATGGACACATGGAAATAGGATCAAAGGAAATTAAAGAGGTAGTTACTTTTTTAAGCGAATCAATATCTAAGTTAGAATCCGGAAGCCCTTTCATATTCGGACTGGTCTGAATTTCCTGAATTTTATTGTGAAAAAAGCAGCCAGTTGTTTGCACCATTTGATCGAAGGTTCCTTGCTTCTTACACAGGCTATTGGCTCTCTGCAATTTTTCACAATTTAAAAAATGTCTTTTGATTTATTGCTGGCTTCATCAATCATGCCTTCATAATATTCCCTTTTAGCTCTTTTGACCAAAGCCTGCTATTTCTAGCCTTATATTTAACTTTATGCTCCTTTTTATATTCTTTATGCCATTTCCCTTCTTTATTTTTTACAGAGTTTTTTCTCCAGTTTCAAACTTTCAGTGAACCAAGGCCCAGAAGGTCTGGTTCTGTGAGAATTTTGCCCCAACAATGGCACCAGTTGTTCAACAGTGTCACAGATACCTTGTGTCTACCACAATGGCATCTGTTTCAACCGATCCCAAAAATGAGGGGTCGAGACTTGCAGGGCTCTTAAAAAATGGTTCTAGGTATTCTCCGTGTACCGTCTAACTGGGTGAAAAGCTTGACAGTTTTTTGGGCTTTATTGGAACGATGTGGATCCTGTAAATGGACTACACATGCAAATTGTCCCTTGCCCCAATCAGGACGTATCTGACCCTAATAACTATCGCCCGATAGCCCGGTTGCCACTTCCAGTCAAGATAGCGGAGAAAATCATGAACAAACAGTTAGCTCACTTTATGCAAGAAAACGATCTACTTGATCCCTCCCAATTCGGTTTTTGACCTGAGCACAGTACAGAAACAGCATTAATCAAGGCCACTGAGGAGATCAGGACTGTGATGGACAGAGGGGGCACTGCCGTCCTCGTCCGCCTCGATCTGTCGGCGGCTTTCGACACTGTGGATCATAACCTACTGCAGCTGCGGCTGGAATTGTTAGGGGTTAAGGGTATGGCACTGGCCCTGCTATCCTCCTTTCTGAGCCCTGTGCGGAGTCACACAAGGCTCATCGCTTAGCCCATCCCTTTTTAACGTATATGTATCAGAACTTGCCCCTCTGATCCGAGAGTTCGGCTTCAGTCTCTCACCTCATACGCCGATGACACCCAGATTGTGGTGGCAGTGTATAAAGACCAAGCCTCCCCAACATCGAAGTTTCAAAACTGTATGATGGAAATAAACAGGTGGATGGGAAAGCACTGTCTCAAACTTAACTCTGAAAAAACCGAGGTAGTGATCTTTGGGAATCTGCAACCCAGATGGGACGACCTTTGGTGGCCGGCGGAGATGGGGGAACCGCCAAAACCAGTTCAAAAGGCAAAATATCTGGGGGTGCTGTTTGATAACAAACTAACCTTATCTCAGCAGACCAATGCTATTGTGTCCGCCTCCCATTTTCTGATTAAGAAATTGAAGAAGATTCTACCTTTTATCCCCGTCGACTCTAGAAGGACGGTAGTGACTACACTAGTGCAGTCAAAATTAGACTACTGCAACAGACTCTACCTGAATATGCAGAAACGAATATGTGATGTTACATCGCGGTCTTCACACCGCGATACCTTTACAACGCAGGCATTACAACGCAAGTCGTTACAACGACTTGCGCTGGAGGGCGCTGGACTTAGGAATAGTATGATTTACTATTCCAACTCTAGCCTACATTACAGTAGGGAAGGTGTTGGAATAGTAAATCATACTATTCCTTAGCTTAGAGCGCCATCCAGCGCAAGCCATTGTAATGACTTGCGTTGTAATGCCCACGTTGTAAAGGTATTGCGGTGTGAAGACCGCAATGTAACCGATGTTTCCCTGCAGAAACAATACCAAAAAAAGCTTCAGATGGTACAAAACTCAGCTGCTAGACTACTACTGAATGTCCCTAAGTACGGGTCAGTAGCTAAGGAAATTTGAAGACTCCACTGGCTTCCGGTGGCTCATCATATTAAATTCAAGTCGCTATGCCTAGCATACAAGGCCCTGAACAACACCGGCCCAATGTTTCTTAAAAACCTCTTCTCTTGGTACCATCCGGCCAGACAGTTACGTTCCACAGGTGCCAGACTTATGAGGGTTCCAAAGATCCGGACCTCAAGTTGGGGAGGCCGTAGCCTCTCCTATGGCACAGCTAAATTATGGAACACGCTTCCAATTGATCTCAGAAGCGCAAGCTCACTCACCTCCTTTAGAAAGGGTCTCAAAACATGGCTATTTCAGAACTAGATGCTCCTTCCTGGGCTAATCCGCAGTCTAGTGTCAAGACACCTCCGGGTATTCGTGCGCTCAATAAATGTTATTAACATAACATATTATTAACTTAATGCGCGTCTTCTCCCAGAGTATTAAAAGCATATTTTAAGACTTCTGTGTGAGACTGTTATTGTTAAAATGCTAGTCCTACACTGAAGGAAAATGGTGAAACCCGGAAACCGGTCCTGGGATGCTTGTTACCAGTCTAGGGAGGACCTGGCCTGGCAGTTCGGACTGGACTGTTCCCATTGGGTGCAGGGTCAAGACTGATTTGCATATGGCTGGGTTCATCAATTGTTCTTTTTGCATTTGCCACCCCGAGTGGGATAGGTATGCCCAGACATGGGTCCCGGGCTCTCCATGCCACTGGAGTCAAGCTATCCTGCCTGATGAGGAAAAGGTGAAACCCTGAAACCGGTCCTAGGATGCTTATTTCCAGTCCAGGGAGGACCTGACCTGGCAGTTCGGGCTGGACTGTTCCCATTGGGCGCAGGGTGAAGACTGATTTGCATATGTCCGGGTTCAAACTGGAATGGCATGGTGAGCAAAAAAACGATGGATTTAGGCCCAGATCTCTGTACTGTGGTGAATGTATGACATTGTTCAACATTCTGTCCATCAATTGTTCGTTTTGGAAAATGGCTTTAGACTGGTTTCCCTGAACTGAACTTCTTGTCTGTTTTGGGGTTATGGACTCATGAACCAAAGTAAGCCTGATGTTTCTCCATTGCTTGCTCAAACGTCACCAGTCCACCAACAGGGCTTTTCAACTTGTTTGCTACTGCAATTGCCGTTCCAACCTTCCGTCCTTGTAATAAGATTATTGAGGAGAGCATTGATAAACTTCAGCTGGGTTTTCTTGCATCCTGTGAGTGATGTGTCACCCTCAACCATTGTTTTCTTTAAGGCTAGTTTATTTTCCCTCTTAGAAAATATGTGGCTCCTAGGCCTGAAGAATCCCTCTTCAGTGCCCTTCTTCTTTTTATCAGCCATTGAGCAGCTCAAAGAGGTTCCAGATAAGTGCACCAACCTGGGGAGGAAGTCACAACCAGGCACTTTTCATGAGCTCACACACTGCAGTACAAATTGATGTTATATACGTTCTCTCTGGAGAGTCAAACAGAGATGATGATGCTCCATCATGTACTGGTTTGATGGCCACCAAATGCACTCCCTGATGGTGGTCGAACAAGCAGCTACAGGTTTGCCTACAAACCTGCACCAAGCCAAGGCACTTGGCTTGCACCAGTCCTGATGCACACTCGATCAGCAGCCTAGGAACATTTGGCTTGATTTGTTTTGTGGATGCTCAGGGACACATTGTTAGCTCTGGCATTGGCAGGAGCTTTTGATTTTACCAAAATGATATGTATAATATACTTACTTAAAGTAACTTCCAGCCAGCTCTCTTCATCCATTCGTTTGTTGTCATTCACATTTTGCTTCTGCCTGCTACAACATGCAGCCTGAGCAGTGGGTCAGCCTACTTCAGGCACAGGGTAACTTCACTTTGAGTCTCTGCATTTTGCTTCCTCACAAGGAGCACATTCGTACTGCATGTAAGGTAGTTCTTTTCAGTGCCTGTGTTTTTATTTTAATTTTATTATTTTTTAGTGTCGCCTTTCTGTTTGGAGCCCGATGTGATAGCAGGATGCTTTTGTTGCTTTTGATGTGAGCAGAGGCACATTCCAACTTCATTAGTTCCAGTCTCCTACAAATGCTGTTGTAAATTCTGTTTGGAGTGGCCTTTGTTTCTCTGGCTGCTGGTATTTCACAGGTTGTGTCCATTTGAAACAATTCTTTATAATGTTCGCCTCTATTCAGAATGCCTACAATGAAGTGCATTTATAGCTGCACTTTTGTATAGCATGCTGGTATGTATTTCATTTGAGGACTACAGTTATACTTGAAAACCAATTTGCTCTATATGCTCTGCTTGTATGTCTTCTAGTTTGCATTCATTGCTCTAGTATACTGTTTTTATATAAACATTTGACTATTATATTACTGATCGAAGGTGGGCTGTGTATTCCAATCCCCTGTTCCATCCATCCATCCGTCCATCCGTCCGGCCGGCCATCCGTCCATCCGTCCATCCGTCCATCCGTCCGGCCGGCCATCCGTCCATCCGTCCATCCGTCCATCCGTCCATCCGTCCATCCATCCATCCTTCTTTGCAGACCTCTCTAGTTATTTATCTATTTGTAGTAAAGATTTACAAAAGCATTACAAAAAGGGCATTAGCAAAGTCAAGAGGCTGGCAGCCAATCTCAGACTGATTGGCTTTTTAGGTCTGGTGCTGGCCAAGACCTTTTGATTTTACTAAAACTACGTGTATAACATAATTACTTTCATGGGTTTTCAATTAAGCTGCTTCCATTACTCTGTTGTTCTGTCATTCAGTTTTCTCTCACCCACTACTGCATGAATTATGGGACACAGGGACATTGGCTGACTTTACTGTGCGTTACAGCCTGCTGCTCTTTCACAAGGAGGACATCTACACACAAAATATTTCTCTTTAGTGCGAGGGACTGGGTGGTAATGTGTACTTTTTGCGACCAATAAAATATTTTTGGCTTTAGCCAATGACTTTTGTTTAATTGATGAGGTCCTGCCAGCTTCCACAACAATAATGTTTTGTAAAAACGTTGACAGAACCAAAGTAAGAATCGCCTAAAGGCTGACAGCCAACGCCAGACCTACTAGCTTTGCTGTTGCTTGTTTATTTGAATGACCCAGCTTGCCTTGACTCTGTGGTGAATTATGAAACAACTTTAAGTAACAACTGTGCCCTCCCCCTCATGCGGAGAGGCACAGTTACCCCCTTTGGACTCCCCAGCCTTCTTGCACTCTGTCTTTGTGCGGTGGCCTTCTTTAGGGATCCACACGAGATTGTGGCTTGTAGGCGCGGAAGGCTGTCGCTGCCCCGGGAGGGTCTGGTTTGTTGTTCGTGAATCTCTTGCTATTTGTTAAGGGCTTTATACCAGAAGAGGCAGTCAGTCCTCCGCACCTATAACTACAGTTTTGCTTGTGTTTGGGCATTCTTCTGAAATGTCAAATTGTTTGCGTGCCAAACGGCAGTGCAAACATGCCACGGTTAAAATAATATCTCTTTGATGACTCTCCTACAGTGAAAGCTGATGTAAAACGTTTGCAGTGCAGAATGTTTGCACGTTAACCTATACATACATCCGGTTTATACCGGAGCAGCCTGTCACATCAAACACCCTAACAAGATCAAAAAAGGTGTGACTGGCTTGCTTCTCTCTTAGTTTAGGCGGGGTCTCCTTGACAGTGTAGCCGGGGGACACAAAACGTGGACTTTGTCTTGTTGCAACTGGGTGGTTGAGATCTATCTATCTATCTATCTATCTATCTATCTATCTATCTATCTATCTATCTATCTATCTATCTATCTATCTATCTATCTATCTATCTATCTACCTGTCTGTCTGTCTGTCTGTCTGTCTATCTATCTATCTATCTGTCTGTCTATCTGTCTATCTATCTATCTGTCTGTCTATCTGTCTATCTATCTATCTGTCTATCTATCTGTCTATCTATCTATGTATCTATCTATCTATCTATCTATCTGTCTGTCTGTCACACAAGTAACATCAAACAGGCTTTACAGTCTCCTATGACGAAGGTCTTCTGTAAACAGAATTGTAGAAGCTATATTTTCTTCTTATTCTGCTCGTTCATAAGATCATAAAAAATGTGACTGGCTTGCTTCTCTCTTAGTGTAGGCGGGGTCTCCTTGACAGTGTAGCCGGGGCACACAAGACATGGACTTTGTCTTGTTGCAACTGGGTGGTTGAGATCTATCTATTTATCTATCTATCTATCTATCTATCTATCTATCTATCTATCTATCTATCTATCTATCTATCTATCTATCTATCTATCTATGTATCTGTCTATCTGTCTGTCTGTCTGTCTGTCTGTCTGTCTGTCTATCTATCTATCTGTCTGTCTGTCTGTCTATCTATCTGTCTATCTGTCTATCTGTCTATCTGTCTATCTATCTATCTATCTATCTATCTGTCTATCTGTCTATCTATCTATCTGTCTGTCTATCTATGTATCTATCTATCTATCTATGTATCTATCTATCTATCTAGCTATCTATCTGTCTGTCTGTCTGTCTGTCACACAAGTAACATCAAATAGGCTTTACAGTCTCCTATGACGAAGGTCTTCTGTAAACAGAATTGTAGAAGCTATATTTTCTTCTTATTCTGCTCGTTCATAAGATCAAAAAAGGTGTGACTGGCTTGCTTCTCTCTTAGTTTAGGCGGGGTCTCCTTGACAGTGTAGCCGGGGCACACAAGACATGGACTTTGTCTTGTTGCAACTGGGTGGTTGAGATCTATCTAACTATCTATTTATCTATCTATCTATCTATCTATCTATCTATCTATCTATCTATCTATCTATCTATGTATCTGTCTATCTGTCTGTCTGTCTGTCTGTCTATCTATCTATCTATCTATCTGTCTGTCTGTCTGTCTGTCACACAAGTAACATCAAACAGGCTTTACAGTCTCCTATGACGAAGGTCTTCTGTAAACAGAATTGTAGAAGCTATATTTTCTTCTTATTCTGCTCGTTCATGACCTGGTTTAGCAAAGGCAGTGTCAGATGCAAATGGAGAGTTTCAAAGCTCTCTTTCAACAGAAAGTAGTAAATTGGGAGATTATTGCTTCCAACAATAAAATGGCCATGATTTTGCGTCTCTACTGAGAGCCGGAGCGAGAGAGGAAGTCAAGGTCTGATAGATCAGTAGCAGTAATGTTGAAAAGCCTGCAAGAAAAATAGAACGTTAACAAGTTTGCTGCAAAATTTTGTGAGGGAAACTGTACAATGTCACTAATAGACTACCTGCCTCATAGCAATTGTAAGAGACTGGACTCAGTGGTGGTCCACATGGCGCCCATGTCTCCATTGCAGAGGTTACACAGGCCTACGATCTACATTGGGCTGGTTGAGATGGATTCCGACCTAGAAAGGTCTACGGCCCTATGTCCCTGCAGAAAAAACCCTCTTGTGGTATTCAGTGAGGTCTAGGGAGCCTATCTCCTGAGCTTGGTTCCTGGGAGTTCCTCACTGCTAGAGCCTGGTGAAGAATGACCTTGCCACTTGATTCTATAGGTGGGCCATACGTTCTGCCCTGTAGCACTTGCTGGCCTAGAATTTCAGGTTTGATTTTTGGTGCATCGAAAGCACTTTTCCTAACCGGTACTAAACACAACTCAGTGAGACCTATTTACAAGGGCGTTTTGGAGTACATTATAAAGTAGTACTCCCATATTACTCTTATATGTACTATTTACATATCTTTTGAAATTAACCCCAAAACCTCTATGGGAATAAATTGGGACTGTTTGTGGAATATTCATACACATTGAACACACACAGAAAGGACTGTGCACTCTTTGCATGGTTACGAAAAGAGTAGTTGTGTAATACTACGTCCCTTACTCCTAAATGATTCTGTGACTAGGGCTCCCTTTCGTCCAAAAAATATTCTGTTTTCCTAGTAGCCCGAAATCAATTTGTTAATTATTTTCTGGAAAACCAGAGGCATTTTTCAAGCTTATGGCATCACTTTGAATGGCAATAGTCCCTTAGGCATAAAGAGGACAGGCGTCTCCTTAGTTTCTTCTGTCGTGGCATCCTTCAGACACCCATTTGTTAAACCAAATGTGCTGATAAATATGACAGTCCTTATCTTCTCAACAGGCCTTGAAAGATTAATTTGCGATCTGTCCTGGTAAAGGCAACACAGTATTTAAAAGCCAGGTAAAATCTTGCCTCATTTCTACCAGCTTTGTAGATAAACAGCAGAGGACTGCCTCAGCGTATGGAATGTGTGCTTGACAAGCACACGGTCTATTGTATTGGTGTCATGAGCTGAACAATATCCCAATCCTCAAGTCAGGGAAAATGTTTTGACACATCTGTCAACGTTGCTCCTGTTGCTCAGTGTCACTGTGGCATAGTAATGGATATAGCACTCACATTCCTGCTTCTTCTAATTCAGTGCTCTACCCTTGTTCAAGGTTTTCTGAACTTGCCTGTACCCTCAAACTTGAGCTCCTAGGTCAGCAATAAGAAGTTATTAGACATGTTCACCTGGTAGATTTACTGGCTTACCCAGAAATCCTCCCAGTAGTATATAGATGAGGCTGAGATATATCATCATAATGGAAGTATTCAGGGCACAAGTCCTAAAAAAAGAAGTGGGGGGACGCTGACGTCACGACAGGAAGTGACGTAGCGAAAGGTGGCTTGCACCATAAGACTCATTGCCTCCCCTCGCTCACCCCTTAGATGCGATTGCATCAGAGAAGCCAGCGCGTGAGCAGCAGCTCCGATCGCGCCCCAGAGAGGCCAAAGAGTGAATGTGTGGCTCCATTTGCTCCAGTTATCGAGCTCCCGGTAAAATAAGTGGGGGGACGCCGTCCACCCGCGTGGTGCCCCGACTCGAGCCCTGGAAGTATTGAATAATTTGTTGCATACGGAGGTCTTAAAAAATAGTGCTTTGTTTTGGGAGATTGTAAATCGACCATTTCTTTCAGGCTCTATGACTAGCCCAATTGAGTCTTCTATACCGGCAGATATATGGGTTACACACTTTCAGAACATATATGGCATCCCCATAGAATTAGCACCCCTTCTGTTCCTGAATATGCTGGAGGTAATTACACCTTGGTTTTTAGTGAGGGAGAAGTAACCAAGGCCATTTTATTAATGTCAAATAATAAAGCTCCCAAACCAGATGTTTTCCCAGCGGATTTATTTAAGTCAAATCTTCCTATGTGGGGCAAACTTTTAACACACATATGTACGACCAGTCTACCAACATCCTGGCCAGTGTCCACCATCATCCCAGTCTTCAAGAAAGGTGTCAGATCTGACCCTCGTTGCTACAGGCCAACATCTCTCATTGACTCGGCAGTCAAGGTGCTGGGAAGAATTGTACTTGCTAAACTGTTAGAACAGCATAATGTACTTTCCATCTTACAATATGGCTTTAGATCAGGAAAGGGCACCATAGATTAGTGCCTTCATTTACAACTGATAGTTGGTAAATATACTTTAGGTAAAAGAGGGTCAATGTTTTTGGCCTTCACGCACCTCTCTTCGGCATTTGACCGAGTGAATAGATCTAAACTGTGAGTTTTATTGATAGACATGGGGGTGGACCAAAATACTGTGAATTATTTGCATGAGCTCCATAGGGACCTTTCTGCTTCTGTAAGAAATAATCAGACAGGGAGCAGTTCTTCTACTATAAAAGTACATAGGGGTGATAGACAAGGGTGCATATTAGCTCCCCTGCTGTTTACTTCATATATTGACAGCTTAGGTCCTGCTCTATGTACTGCTTGTAAAGGTATCCCCTAGACAGGTACCTGGTTAATGCATGCGCTCCTTTATGCGGATGATGCAGTGTTATTAGCAAGGACAGCCATTGGGCTACAACGTTTGCTTGATTCTTTTGTAGACTTCATGGCGTCATTAGATTTAAATACCAACCTGGCTAAGTCGCATACAATGATTATGGGCCCAAGAACCAAGAAACAGAGAACTCACTATTGGAAGGGCAAAGAAATCATAAGGTTGGCACCTTCTCCTATTTAGGGGTCTTCTTTGACGATAAGGGCACATGGGCCCGACGAAGAAAGGCAAAGCTATGTCAAGTACTACAGTAGCAGTTCTTGACTTTGCTAAAAGGCTGGGGGCCAAACCAGTTCAAGCCATGTTAAAAGTTTACAATGCAAAATGTATTGCCATTACCTGCTATGGGTCGGACATTTGGGGATACAAGGGGTCGGGAGACCTCCAAATAGTTGAGAATACGTTTTTGAGAAACCTGCTTTCCGTCCCTTAAGCTGTATCATCCTACATTGTTCATCAGGAATTAGAGGTAGGACTTGGTTGCAGTGGCTCCTTTATTGCACTGGATAAGGATATGGACCAATCCGGATGTAGAACTAACTCAGAAAATAATTAACAATTGCCTGTGTTTGGAGAGTATCCATTGGCTCTGCTACATTAGGACCTTAGCAGAGAAATTGGGGCACCCAGATATGTTTGAATCCCCAAATGGGCTAGTTAAAAAAGATCTTATATGGCCCAAAAACCAATATTTGTCTAACGTGAATGCTGTAAGAGAAGCAAGAGAGATTCTTAAACCTACTGTACGGGCCCATATTCTACTAAAAACATCTCCGCAACTAAAGCTTTATCTAACCGTAATTACAATTCCCTACCATCATTTTCTTTTAACAAGGTTTTGATTAAATCTATTACATCTTTTCCTTGCAGAACCTCAAGGTTGGCACAAGGTTGATAAATTGGGCCCTTGTATCGGTGATAATTTTTCTATCCAAGATACATTGCATTTTATGATGTTTTGTGACCATTATTGCTCTCTTTGTCAACGCTTTATATTGCCATTACTAAAAGACAAAGGGTTTTTGCAAGACCGACACAAGTTTATCTTCAGATGTTAATATTCCTTTGGACTGTTTTAGTATTGCAAATTTGTTAGTTGCGGTTGTCAGAAAGAAGAAGAGATGGGCTGTTTAATATGTTGGAAAATAATGTTTTATTGTGTCTTTTTTTATTTTTATTGATTTGCTGTAATACTTTTAGCAATGAGTTTTTAAGAATTATTTTTTGTGGAATGATTTTATGTCTACTTTCGACTTTATTGTATGTACTTTCAAGGTTTTAATTAACTGATTAAAGTATTTTGACTGACTGATATCATCATAATGTATCCTTGATGTACAATAAACATCACCTGCAACAGTTATTTTCATTCATTTTGGACGACTGCTAGCTTAATCAATTTAATTTCACGTACCTTTCTATGTACACATTGAAGGGCCTACCCACACTGTTACTATCACTGAGCTCTCTCGTTGCCTCAGACAGATCTCTGAGTTTCCTGCAGGATCCCCCTCTGTTTGGGCTCCAACCCCACACTGACAGATCTTCCAGTGCCTGTTGTTTGGAGTTCAACAACTTACGAAAATCAAACTGTTCTTTCAAGCCTCTGAACTGTAATGTAGTTGTTCCATAATGAATTATATCCTATAGTAATAATTGCACAACTCTTCAGCCTTTTTGCTGTTTTCTGTTGCTCCTGAATGTTGCTCTATACTCACCAGTGCACCTCCTTTCATGGTCCTAGAAATCTTACTGAGTATCCTCTGGGCTTGTCAACCTCCACTGCCTTCTTCTGAATTAGCAGTTAATTCAATTCAATTCAGAGGCACAATTTATAAAGCCATCTCTCTTCTACCTTTCTTCAAAAATGTCCCTCTCCTGGTGTCAGATTTATATTCATATTGAAGATTTATCATGTCTAGGAAAGCTTTAAAACAACTTCATTAAGTAGCTCAAGAACCGTAAAATTCACCTCCTTCAGAGATTCATCTAGCACTTCAGTACGTCTCTCTGGTCATCTGCAGAAAACGTGCATTTTTAGGTTGCAGTAATGGGCAGCTTGGGATTGCATGTGTTTTCTTGCTCTCTTCCCTGTGTGCTGCTTCCCCCTTGCATCCCTGTCCCCGTCACTCTCCTTGTTCTCTCTACCGCATCTTGTCCACTTCTCCCTCACTGTTCTCCATTACACTCATCTTTTTTTCCTTTCTTTTTTTAAATGTCTTCTCCCCCCCCCCCACCACAGCTCCTTTGGTGCTCTTCTGCCCCTCACATTCTCCCTGAAAGATGTTGCACAAGCAAAATCATCACAGACAGAGCTCCTTACTGCTCTTCAGCTTTCCTCTGCCTCATAAGTAGCAGTATCCACTTCATAGTTCCCCTTGGTCCAGAAGGCACAGTTGTCACTCAGAATCTACTCATGCCGATAATCAGAAAGGAATATTAAAAGGTTGCTGAGACACACGCTGGGCACCCGACGTGCCAAGACTGTTCCAGAGTCACTGCAGGGGAAGTGCCCTGCTGTGGCCCCTTGGCCAAAGCACCCTCCCATGTCTGGGGTGCTGCAGCCGGGCAGGGGGGTCTACGGGCCCAGGGCTGCCGCCTTGACCTCAGAGCCACTACCAAGCCAGCCCGTGCAGGTGTAGTGAGCTGGTGAGCTCACTGTTTTCTGGGCGGCCCCTGAGTGATGCCCGTTCAGTGCTTACCCAAGATTGGGGTTCTCCATAAACTCGAGCTGATCCCAACTAAGGGGAAGGGGTCACCAGCCTGCTGGCTGCCAGGACCTTTTGATGGCCTAACCAGTTCTCCAGATTCTGACTGTTCCTGAAATCATGGTGCATGGTTGAGTGCGTGCACTGATCCCTGGTCCAGCGCCCGTCACTGGGCCTCATGCTCGGTGATTACCTTGTGACCTGATGTTCCAATCCTCTCATATTATGATCTTCCCATACTACACTTGGCTGTCCAATATCAAAGAAAATCATTTGACGAGGTCAAGCAGAAGCTCCATGCCATGAACCTCCAATATATGCTGCTCTTCCCAGCCAAGCTTAAGGTGATCCTCCATGGTCGCTCTCACATCTTTGACACCCCTGAGGCTATCTGGGAATGGAATGGGCGGCTAAGAAGAAAGATCTCTGAGGCCCGGTTGCATGTGGCTGAGTTCCCCCCTGCCAGTTGTGCCACCATCCCTACCTGCTGCAGGACCCAAACCAAGACATGGACATTTTCCCGGTTTGACCTCAGGGCGCACCTATACTCACCGGAATCCTCAGCACCTAAAGTGTCCCGCACTAACGGGGTGGCGTTCTCCAGCATTCGGTCAGCAGTACTACATCCACCTAGGATGCTCACAACCTAGCAACCTGACTGATGCAGACCCCCTGGGGTAGACGAGGCAGGTGTAGTCTCCCAACTGTACACCTGATGCTCTGATTGCTATAAGCCATGGTTGGCCACCCTTGACGACCGCAAGTCTTCACACTGATTTGGCAGTTTATCCTAATTTAGGAGAAGGTCCACTTCTAATACATGGCACATGCCACAGTTTATTTTGATGGGAGTTATAGGGTGAGAGATGCTTCAAGGGAGGAAGTGTGGGGTGTTGGATTGTTGAGGGAGTGAGGTGTTCATATTTTTATTGGCATTCTATGCACATATTGGATACTTCAGACTCCCATGCATGACGAACGACTATCCCCAGGCCCTGTGATAAGCTTCCTTGCTCCTTCAGCCAACTGCCTGAGGGAATCACGCCGGCTGGCACTATAATACTTACATCGTGTATCCCCATGATCAACTTCTCATGTATGCCTGGAATGTGAATAGGCTCCTAGACTGTATGAAGAGTACCGCAGTCCTCGCTTTGCTAAGCGCACCAAAATATAGATCCTCATGCTGAAAGAAATCCACCTGATGGGTTCCAAATGTCTCTTTCTGCGCCTCTTTGGCTACAACATGGTCCTCCACTCTGGGGTTGTGAGGAGTTCCAGGGGAACAGCCATTCTTCTTCATAGGAACTTCCCCTGGCAGTGACCACCTCTACACCTGACCCCTAAGGCAGGGTTGTTGGGGTGAAGTAGTGCCTGGAGTGAAAGCAATGCAATTTCTTGAGTGTCTATGTGCCATCCTAGATGCTCTTCCCCATCCTCAAGGTGATTGAGTTGATAATCCTGACCTTCCACCAGGGAGTCACCATTGCTAGCGGTTCACCCAATCCAGACATGAATACCTCTGGGCCGCCCACAGTGACCAGCCAGCAATGGGCCAAGCAGCTCAAGAGCTGGAAGGATTCCCTGGGCTTGTGTGATGTGTGGATGTTTGGCATCCCCAAGCCAGGGAGTACACTCAGACCTCTGCAGCACATAAAAACTTTCACGCATCTGCTTCCAGCGCCCAACATCCCCTGTGTTAACACGAATACTATCTTCCCTAGGGTTATATGAGACCACTCCCACTTTGACCTCCACTTTGGGACTCCCTACACAGTTCTCAGTCCGATTTGGCACCTGAATGCGTGGCACTTCACAGATGACAATTGTTCAGAATTCCTGTCCGCAGATCTCCAATCCTACTGTGGCCTCACCCGGTATGCTCTGAGGGGCAGGCAAAGCATCCATGAGGGGTTTAGCGAAAAGCTATATCAAGCACCAGGAAAGGGATACAATGTACCCTCAGCCAACTGGCACTCATGAGACCCTCTTGCTGCACGTTGCCTTTGACGAGACCTGCTGGAGAACCTCATTGGCAAAAAGAACAGATGATGGACGGAATGCTGAATCAATCTAACATTCACCCCCAGTCACAGATCTGGGTTAAATCCATAGTTTTTTTGCACGCCACGCCATTCCAATTTAGACCCAGCTATATGCAAATCAGTCTTGACCCTGTTCCTCATGGGAACAGTCCAGTCTGAACTGCCAGGTCAGGTCCTCCCAGGACCAGAAACAAGAATCCTAGGACCGGTTTTGGGGTTTCACCCCTCATCAGCCAGGATAGGTTGAATCTGGTGGCATAGCGAGCACGGGACCCACGTCTGGGCATACCCTTCCCACTTAGGGCGACAAATGCAAAAAGAACAGATGATGGAGGGAATACTGAATCAATCTAACATTCACCCCCAGTCACAGATCTGGGTTAAACCCATCGTTTTTTTGCACACCACGCCATTCCAGTTTAGACCCAGCCATATGCAAATCAGTCTTGATCCTGTTCCCCATGAGAACAGTCCAGTCTGTTTGCTTTGTTCGCCCTAAGTTGGCAGGGTATGCCCAGACGTGGGTACCTTGCTCACTTTGCCACTGGATTCAAGCGAGCCTGGCTGATGAGGGGTGTTACCCCGAAACTGGTCCCAGGATGCTTGTTTCCGGTCCAGGGAAGACTTGGCTTGGCAGTTCGGGCTGGACTGTTCCCATGAGGCACAGGGTCAAGACTGATTTGCATATAGCTGAGTCTGAACTGGGGTGACAAAGTGATCTAAAGAACGATGATGGATTCAACCCAGATCTGTGACTGGGGGTGAGTGTCTGAAAAGTTTCAGCGCTCCGTCCATCATCTCCTTGTGTTTGCTTTGTTCGCCCTAAGTTGGCAGGGTATGCCCAGACGTGGGTCCTTTGCTCACTTTGCCACTGGATTCAAGCGAGCCTGAATGATGAGGGGTGTCACCCCGAAACCGGTCCAAGGATGCTTGTTTCCGGTCCAGGGAAGACTTGGCTTGGCAGTTCGGGCTGGACTGTTCCCATGATGCACAGGGTCAAGACTGATGTGCATATAGCTGAGTCTGAACTGGGGTGGGAAAGTGAGCTAAAGAACGATGATGGTTTCAACCCAGATCTGTGACTGGGCGTTCCGTCCATCATCTCCTTGTGTTTGCTTTGGAGAACCTCATTGGAGCGTGCATACGAATGCGGGTACAAGATCTAAAAACTGCAATACTGGCTGGCCACTAGAGATCTGACCTCCAGCATTGTCCAGGTAATTCGGACCCCATTGGCCATATGGCATACCGCTCTGCTGAGATAGTCACTATCACAGCTGAATACTACAAGCAGCTCTATGCTCACCGCCCGCAGCCACCACACGAACAGCATAGATCCCTTCTAATGGAGATTCTTCTCCCCTCGATCTCAGTGGCATCCAGTGAAGGCCTAGATGTCCCCATTACCATTGAAGACATAGAGGAGGCTATCCAAGGATGAACTTAGGGTAGACACCCAGCCCTGACGGGTTCCCCCTTGAATATTATCACAAATACCATCCAACATCCTTACTTCCCACCTAATTACACCGTATATGGAAACATCACTGAAGGGCACCTTCCCTCCTGAGCTAGACATGTCAACCATTTGATCATTTCCAAGTCTGGCCATCCTGAATCCCACTGCGCAGCATGTCGTCCTGTTTCTCTAATCAACACCAAGATCAAAATATTCACGAAAGTCCTTGTCAACAGTTTTCAGTGAGTCCTTGCCACCCTTGTTCACCCCGCCCAATGTGACTTTATGCCTGGTTGAGGCACCGGCCACTGCATACAGCACATGCATGCTGTATTGGCTCACGTCCAAGAGATCCATGACCCATGCACTCTTCTTTTAATTGACTTTGAAAAGGCGTTCAACTCCATTGATTGGTCCTTCCTGTGCAAGGTCCTCGAACGCTTAAACCTCGGCCCAAGAGTTTGCAGATTCGCAGAGCTCCTCTACTCTCCGCCCTCTACACAAGTGCAAATAAATGGTGTTCTGTTCACACCCTTCTGCCACTGATGAGGTGCCTGACAAAGCTGTCCAATATCCCTACTCCTCTTCACGCTGGCCATAGAACTTCACACCAGACTTGCGTGGTGTGATGCCCAGATCCATGGCTGGAGATGGGAAGGCGTGGGTATCAGGATATAATCGTACTCTTTGCTGATGGTGTCCTCCTGTTCTTAGCAACCCACCCCTCTCAAGACCCCGTTGCCTCTGCCTCCTAGATCTTTAAAAGTTGGCCTCTCACCTTCAGGTTAACATAAGAAAATCTCTGGTAATCCCACTTTGCGGTGATAGTGAGGTCATATTGTTGCAAACGTCTATCCCCGTAAGACGTACTTAGTGGAACTCTCCCTTCTGGGCATAGATAGGGGGATGGGCCTGCACTATGGTGACTCTATCCCCCGGGGACTTACCGAGGTTACCAGAGTGATCCTTCTGCACTGGATCGATTGGATGGGATAATAAATTGAAGCAACAAACCTGCTCTGGCAGGGCCAACAACTCCACCACACTTCATGACTCGAGGGCTTTGCCGGGTGGGACAAAATTAGCATCACAAACCTTGGAGTTTGTCTGGCAGGAAGGCCACTTCCAAGACTTGCAACTCCACTTCCAATTGTCCCGATTCCAATTTCATAAATATCTACAACTCCAACACACCTTCTCGAGCTACAAAACAGCACTGGTAGACTTACCTGAATACAATCCACTCGAATCCAGGCTCCTAATTTAGAGCTTTGGAAAAGGTGGCATATCCAAAATATATTGTACACTTGTGGCCAATGCCCCCAACTGTCTTGTAACCCTCATATAGAAATGGGAATGATGGGTGTGCCCCCCTTGATGATGCTAACTGGCAGGATGCCGGAAAAGCCCTCTGCAAACTTGCTATATCCTTCCACTTCCGACTGATCCAATTGAACTACCTGCATGTGACAAACCTCACCCCTGCAGCTTATGGCATGCCGGTGGGGTCCAACACCCCTCCTGTTGTACCAGTCTGCATGCTGACTACTTGCACATGGTCTGGCATTGACTGAAAACTGCGGGATACTGGCATCGGATTGAATAAAAAAAAAAAAGGCATCGGATTGAAGGCATGGATCCTAGAGGGGCTTAGTGGTACCCGGAGAGAACAAACCATGGTGGGTTGTGGCCACATTGATGGCAAAGAGAAACATTGCGCCAGGGTGGAGATCCCAGAACCCCCCCCCCGCACTGTCCAAGTGGCGCAAGGGCCTGGACTGGTGCACCAAACAAGAGAAACCAATTTACAGAGCCTGGGGTTTCCCCCAGAAACACACAAGGATCTGAAGAAAATGGTGGGACTACCACAGACTGGGATCAAGTACCCTGGTTAACTGATTGTATGCCATGGAGGTATGCACTGGAAATATACCAATAAGACTGTAAGAAGATGCTGGAGTAACTTGATTTGTTTTCCAAATTGCATAAAATCAATAACATTGTTTATATAAAAAAGATTACCAAGCTGAAGTGTGAAATTGTCTAGCTTCAAAATCACTCTGAAGATCTGGAAAATCGTAACCAACGCAACAATCTCTGCCTCTACGGATTACGATAAGGAATGGAGGGAGGTGATATGATATATTTTTAAAAGTTTTTTCTAGCGGAACTGTTGAACTTATCTAAATTTCTCCTTCTCTCAATTCAGAGAGACTATCATCTTGGCCCTAAGTCTAATTTGTTATTTTTGGAGTACACTGACCTGCTGCAAGTAATAAGAATTGCCAAACAGAAAAAGAAATTATTATGGTCTAAACCTAATTTATATATTCTCCAGGATTTATGCACTGCTACCAATGGTAGGGAAAAGGAGTTCCAGGCCTTACGTACTTTGATAAAATGATTGAACATTCGACATGGCATCCTACATCCCTGCATCTGCAGAATTACTTGTAATGGCTATACCAAATACCTTCAGGATCCTGCTAAACTGAAAGATTATCCTTGTTGCTTTTCGTCTTCAACAATGGAAACTTTACCACCTAGTTCATTACTTTATCTATCTATCTATCTATCTATCTATCTATCTATCTATCTATCTATCTATCTATCTATCTATCTATCCATCCATCCATCTATCTATCTATCTATCTATCTATCTATCTATCTATCTATCTGTCTATCTATCTAATCATCTGAGCCTGAATTTTATTTATGTAGCACTATATATGCTCATTTGACCCTCTTTCCATGTTGCTATTTCATGTCGTGTTTTTTTTGTCTTTTTCCTTCAGCTCTGGGTTCTGGCCCATTTCCTTTTGTGCTTTTTTTCTTTCTTGTTACGTTGTGTGAATTTCAGATTGTCATGATTTCTCATTCATCCTCGTTTGTCTCGTACCCATTGGAGACTTTATGACCTAGTTCATCTATCTATCTATCTATCTATCTATCTATCTATCTATCTATCTATCTATCTATCTATCTATCTATCAAATCATCTGAACCAGAATTGTATTTATGTAGCACTATATATGCTCCTTTGACCCTCTTTCTATGTTGCTACTTCATGTCATGTTTTGTTGTCTTTTTTCTCCAGCTCTGGGTTCGGGGCCCATTTCCTTTTGTGCTTTTTTTCTTTCTTGTTAGGTTGTGTTTTCTACTGTTTTCTCTTTTCATGGCTTTCCATTTCAAACATTTTTTAAAAATCTATTTTTTGTGCTTATTAGTTTATCATTTGTTCACTGGTCGTCACCTATTATTGTTTCTTTATTGGATTTTCAGATTGTCATGATTTCTCATTCATCCTCATTTGTCTCCTGCCCCCAGGATGCATTGAGGAATATCCATGGATTTGGCAACTATATCAAACGTCAAAAGCTACTGTTGAATCTTTCTAAAGTTAATGTTCGAGTTTGACTTTTTTTGCAGGAAACACACTGTACTGTTGATCAATCTTAAAAATTGAAAAGATGTTGAGTGGGACATATTATTTTTACTCCTGCTGTTGGAAAGAACTGTGGAGTTACTATATTGCTTCTTAAATCACTGAAATCGGATGTACTTTCTCAAGAATCTTACAATGAAGGTCATTGGGTTTTGGTTACTGTTAAAACTGACCAGATTATTCTTTTATTTTTTTAGTAAAATCTGATCCCTGTTTTTGGAATATATTTCAAGTAAATCTTACCTCCAATTCTAATACTAATATTATTTTTGGTGGTGATTTAGCGGAAATTCATGGCTCTTTTTTAAGATGTCAAAATTTTAATTTAAACCTGACAAGTCCCACAAGGCTTTTAAAGTGACCATTAGCTCCAGCTTATTATGTGAATTGTGGCACCCCTGTAATCCAGTGTTATTAGAATATTCCTTTTATTCCCTCCTCTCATGGCTAGAATAGGTTTTATTTTTGTCTCATGTTCACTTCTACACTTCTTATTTTCTTCACACATGAGCTCCATGTTTATATCTGACTGTGCTCCTGTCATCTCATGTTTTGATAAACTTTCAGATCCTCCTACATCTAATAGTTGCTGGCTTAATAATTATATCTTATCTGATGAGGATTTAATATCTAAATTTAAATACTTTTGTGATGATTTTTACATTTAAAAAAGCATCTGACACCTCTGTTACAAATAACTGGTCTGCTTTCAAGGCTTCCTTGCGCTCTTTTGTTATATCATATGTTACACAAAATAAGAAATAAAATAAAGCTATATACATGTCTCTACTTAATAACATAAATCTCTTGAGCATCAAAATTATAGATCTAAAAATAATTTCATCTTGAATTAATTAATTAAATGCAAAATTGAGTTAAGCAAACCAGTCACCTTAGAAGCATGCAATATTTTATTGCATCTAATATCCAAATATTATGGTGGTCAAAATAAATCTGGTAAAATGCTAGCCAACCTAAAAATTAAAACCGGGGGCTTAGCAAATTAATAGATTTGTTACTAAAACAAATACTTCGATCTCCTTTTCTAAATCAAATATTTCTCTTTTCTTTGAGAAAATCTATCAGTATTTTACTTGTGTGATGCAAATTTTTGTGATCCAGATCTTGATGATTTCTTATCTAAAAACACAAAATTACAAGAGTCTGATTATAATGTTCTGGAGGAAAATATGACACCTCAGAAGATAGTTCAGGCTATTAGGAGCCTAAAATGTGCTAAAGCTCCAGGCCCTGATGGCATATTAATTGAAGTAATTGACAGTTTTTCTTCAATGTTTGTACCTAAATTATTAGAGGTATATAATTCCCTTTTACATGAAGGTAACCTGTGCTCCTTTATCCTTCACGCTCTAATTACTGCTATCTAGAATCAGATAACGACTACCTACTTTAAAACTCATGCCCTATCTCCTTGATAAATTACAACTGTAAAATATATGTTACATTTTATCTTTACAACTTGAATCTGTAATCCCTTCTTTAGTTAAAACTGGCCAATCTGGTTTTATTAAAAATAGACTTACATCGGAGAAATTGCTTTAGAGTCTAAACTTAAAATTTGTACTGCTGCTTTTTCATTTGACGGCGAGAAGGCTTTTGATCGCATTAATTGGCTCTTTATGATCAAATCCCTTAAATGGTGTGGGTTATGTCCAAGTTTTATTTCTTTGATTAACTTATTATCTTCATATTAAATGGTGAGTGTTTAAGTCAAGAATACTTTTTCTCCTTATATTAATTTAGACTGAGGAACAAGACATGGTTGCCTTTAATATCCCTTATTATTTGTCATTTGTCTTGAGATATATATATATATATATATATATATATATCAGTCCTTTCGTTTTCTTTTAGTTTTCGCTGGTGTAAACTTAAATTAAACAGCAGGCTGAAAGGAACTGGGCCCCGGCTTTGTTTTTTCTAAAAGAAAACGAAAGGACTGATTTACGAGGTGCGTGACGACCTCGGTGGGAGCCCGCCGCATTCGGTGGCAGGGGATTACGCGAATAAAGTTGGTTTGGATATATATATATATACTTCATTTTATTCTCTATACAACTGTTGAACAATGCTTTTATGATACATGTTATCGAAATAAAGCTATTGAATGAATGAATATATATATATATATATTTATTACCTACTGGCGGTCGCCAGTAGGTAATTATAGTAAGGACCTCGTTTCTATTCAAAAAGCGTTTTTCTTTTCCCAATAACTTTGGCGCCGATTGACGAATCTTAGCGAAATTTCCAAAACTAGTGGGGCGCTCCGGTCAGCTCCTGTCTTGAAAGTTTCGGGGTGATTTGTCAAGCGGGGGCCGAGAAAAAAAGGGGGGTCCCAAAACGCGAACAGTCTGTTAGAAAACGCAAGCCAATATATAGATTCTTTTCTACAAGAATTGGTGCATTCCCTGCCAACATATATCAGAGACACAAGCGATTTTTTAGCCAAACTGCAAAATTTCGAGTGGAAGGAAAGCTATAAACTAATGTCTCTGGACGTAGTGTCCCTTTATACCGGTATTAGACACAGAGATGGTATAAGGGCACTAGAGCGCATTTTGGGAAAAGGAAAAACAAGACTGTTTACTCACAGTGTAATGTTAAGTAATCTGACCCAATTTTGTCTAAATAACAATGTATTTTTGTTTGACAAGAGTGTCTATCAGCAGATGCGTGGTGTTGCGATGGGGGCCAGCTTCTCCCCCAGCTACGCCTGTTTACACATGGGGTGGTGGGAGGAGCTGGTCCTCAATGTAACGCACAGGTAATTTATGGAAAATAATGTCAACATTTTTCTTAGATTTATAGATGATATCTATTGTTTGGGATGGTTCTACAACAGAAGCTAATTAATTTGTAAATAATATCAATGACAATGACATTAACTTCAATTTTACATCAACCATCAGCACTCAGTCAATCAATTTCCTTGATGTAGAAGTTCTTATCAAGCATAATAAACTGGAAACCAGATTATTCAGGAAGGAAACCGCGGGGAACTCGGTCTTACATTCGACGAATTTTCACCCACGACACCTGATAAATAGTATCCCCTATGGGGAAATGCTGAGAATTAAAAGAATATGCAGCAACCCCAATGATTTACAAAGAATGCAACTAGAAAGCAAAAACAGGTTTCTAGCTAGGGGATACAAATGCAGGACAATAGATGCAGCTATCAACAAAACCAGCAGCTTAGAGAGGGACTCACTGTTAAAACCTAAACCTACCGAGCTAGAAAAGGAAAATCTCTACAATTGCGGCTCATTACAACTTACAATATGCAAAATAAAACTATCAAAAACATTGTACAACGCAATTGGCCTATAGTATTAAATGACCCGATTATAGGCAGCATTTTACCTAAATCTCTGGGCATAACCTATAGGAGGGCTCCTTCCATGGGTGGAAGTCTAGTAAAGAGCAGCCCGGAGGTTGTAGAACCAATAAATTGGCTCACGCAACGAAAGGGGTTCATAAAATGTTTAAACTGTAAGGCCTGCCAGCACGGTGTAAATAAAAAAACATACAAACCCCCGTTCTGTGATAGGGAGGTGGAGATTGCACGTGCATTGCACTGCAAAACAGACTACGCCATATATATCTTGGAATTCTCATGCAACCTAAGATATGTAGGGAGTACAAATCTCCCTGCAAACAAAAGAATTTTACAACATCTTAGGGCGATAACAAACCGAGATCCAACCTACCCCGTAGCCAGACATTTTCAGGAAACCCACAACAATGACCCGAAACATCTCTCATTTTACCTCATAGACTCGGTACCAAAGAATAGAAGAGGAGGTGATAGAGAAGGTGCACTGCGAAAACTAGAAACTAGATATATTTTAAATCTCGACAGTAAATCCCTGGGAGGCCTTAACACCACAGAAGACTTTTACACATGTATATAGGAAATCCCTTTCATAAGTCAGCAGGGTTGGTTTTTTAAGACTCTAAAACAACACCAGTTTTAAATCATTTTAGTTCATGATTTTAACAGGGGTTTGTACCTATGAACACTCATACTATTAGCGAATAGAGCTGCAACCTATTACAAGGGAGAAAGGGAGGATGTATAATACCAATGGAAAGTATAAACCATAATATACAGAGGCTGCCACCTGACCTTAACCATAAAAATAATGGTTTTTTAACATTTGTTATTTGCACATTTAGGGTTGTAATTTTTATTATTAGAAGGTCACTTTTAAGGTCCATATCCGTAATGTTAAGGAAGTGGAACACATTATGCACAAGCACTTTATACACATTTTTATTATTTTCTCATGATATTTAGTGAATAGCACAGGACAGGACGAATAACATCATAGACAAACCAAGTTGAAACAAGTCTCACAACAAAAAAACTGCATTCATGCAAATATGGTACAAAATGGTTTTTATGGTGTTTTTACTATGTTTACATTCCGTTTTTAATACAGGATTGACCCAAATAATTTTAAATATTAATTGATTAAAATAGAAATTTTAGCCTTTATTTAATATCATACATTACAAAGGTATGGAAATAAGCTGTTACGGTACTCATGTGTTCATTTATTGTTATATTTATTTGTACCCACGATCGAAGGCAAATTGAGATATTGCAATACAATATTGTAATGAGATGCAATAAGATATAAATTGTGGAGGAGAGAAGGGAAAAACGGGAATGTATAAAATTTATAAAATCATAGTATGTCTTCTATGTCCATGGTGAGATCACCGGAACTTTGCACTAGGCACTCACTTTAAAAAGGGAGAAAATGCCAATGAGTGCTGTCATGTGATCAAGGTCCAGGAGGGACCGAAATGCGTCATGGCCGACTGAAAATAAACAACTTTTGCACAGAAACGTGGTCCGTGCCTGCTTTCCGATTCCAGGATTGGTGAAAGTTTTGAAGCAGTGTGTGAGGATATATATATATATATATATATTCACTGAAAAAACCATAGGTTTTAGGGACAGTTATAGTTAGTTGGACATTGCACTCGTACAAAACCCGTGAAATTCCCCCGTTATAGTTAGTCCAGCTAACTATAACTCGCGCCCCCGCAATGCACTGCTGATGACGTCACATATTACATCACTCATGACATGGTCAGTGACATCACTGATGACATCACTGATGACATCTCAAATGACATCACTGATGACATCACTGATGACATCATCCAGTGACTGTGTGTTTCTGTAAAGTTTAAATATTTTTAATATATATAGGAAAAGACGTATTGAAGAATGAGTGGGTGTGTAAGTGTCTGTATGGATGATTTAGTAGGTACGTGACTGACTCTATAAGTGAGTGATTTAACGTATCTTACTGAATGCATGGGTTAGTGACTAAACTGGGTGAATGTCTGTATCCGTCTGTCTGTTGCTGTGTAAGTGGCTGCATGTGTTTGTGAATAGCTACATGAGTGTCTATATGAGTTATTGAATGCTTGTCTGAGTATCTGTATGGGTGCCTGAGTGTTTGTGTGGGAGGGGTGTGTGCAACTCTGTGCATAGATGTGTGAGTGGGTGATTCACTGGGTGGATGGTTTCAAGAGTGCAACTGTGATAGACTGTATGGGTGGGTAAGTGTGTGTAAGAGTGTGTTAGTGAGTGAATGTATGTCCCAGTGGTACATGTGTGAGTAACTACATATGTGAAAGGCAGTATATATGTGTGTTGGAGTATATAAATAGCTATAAGCGAGAGTGAGTGATTGTGATAGTGGCTGTATGGATGAGTGTGTGCTTGTATCAGTGATTGTATAAGAGCGTAAGAATGTGCTAGTATTTGTATGAGTAAGTGAGCTGGTGTGTGTATAACTGTATAGGTGAGTAAATGGTAGTGTGTTTAATTATTTGCATGACTGACTAGGTGTGTGAGTACCTCTATGGATGAGTGGCGGTGTTTGAGTGTCTATATAGGAGTATGAGTGCATATGATAGTCCTGTACTCAGTGACCGTAAGTATGAGTGACTGTACGGGTGAGTGAGTGGATGTGTGCGTAGACCTAAGAATCAGTGAGTGGGTATGTAGTTATTGGTGTTGGAGTGTCTATGGTTTTGCGAATGGCAGTCTGTACTTTAGAGTGGGTGTATCAAAGGTTATATTAGGGTGTGAGAAGATGCATCAGATTATCACATGGATGATGTCATCAGTGATGTCATTTGAGATGTCATCAGTGATGTCATCAGTGATGTCACTGACCATGTCATGAGTGATGTAATATGTGACGTCATCAGCAGTGCATTGCGGGGCGCGAGTTATAGTTAGCTGGACTAACTATAACGGGGAATTTCACGGGTTTTGTACGAGTGCAATGTCCAACTAACTATAACTGTCCCTAAAACCTATGGTTTTTTCAGTGAATTTCAAAGGTTTTTTAAATGCTAATTTGTAACTATAACGTCCCTGAAACCTATGGTTTTTTCAGTGAATTTCAAAGGTTTTTTAAATGCTAATTTGTAACTATAACATGTCTGAAACCTACGGTTTTTTCAGTGAATTTCAAAGGTTTTGTAAATGACAATTTTTAAATGTATTAATTGTTATATAAATTTTTAAAATACTGATTTACTACATTTTTAGAAACAATTTTTTTTACATATTTTATTATTTAAATTACATTGTAATTACATTATACATTACATTACAAAAATACTTTCTCTTAATGAATTACTTTAGTTTAAATACTTTGCAGATAGGCAATAGACTTTTAAGTACAGTAGTTACAGTTGTTGCAATGGGCAACACATTTTCAAACACAATGCAACATTCAGCTCAATGTGAATTTCTAGTTAAATGCAATTAGTTACTTTATGGATTACTTTTCTAACCACAGGACTGGATCCTAGATTCAGTCCTGGGACATCTCCTGTAAACAGTTGAGTAAAAGCGTTTTGGTTACAGTCGTGATTTTTAAGGAATATTATTGTATTTTAAAAGTTGACACTTTGAAACTTTTTCTCATAGAATCACCAATGTTATCCTATGGAAGGAAATTCACTTAGCAGGTAAAAACTGTTATCGTTACTTTTTCTTACTCAGTGTTGGATCCTGGATCCAGCACTGGTGCATCTCCTGTAAACAGTTGAAAGAATGCGTTTAAGTCATACTGTCGATTTTTAAGGAATATTTGTAGTTTGTGAAAATCAACACTTTGAAACTTTTTTGCTGAAAACCAGTCAATGTTAGCCTATGAAGGAAATTCAAGTTACCGGTAAGTACGGTTAAAATTACTTTTGAGGATCAGTACTGGGCTGAAACATGCAGCACTGAGGTCTCTCCTGATAACAGGTGAGTAAATCGGAATTCGTATTTCGGCTGATTTTAGAGGAATATTTTAAAGTTCCAAAACTCCACACTTAGAAGAATTTCCAAGTGAAACCAGTCAATGTTAGCCTATGGAAGGAAATTCAAGTTACTGGTAAGTACGGTTAAAATTACTTTTCAGGACCAGTACTGGGCTGAAAGATGCAGCACTGAGGTCTCTCCTGATAACAGGTGAGTAAATCCGAATTCGGATTTCTGCTGATTTTAGAGGAATATTTGTATGTTTCAAAAATCAACACTTAGAAGAATTTCCAAGTGAAACCAGTCAATGTTAGCCTATGAAGGAAATTCAAGTTACCGGTAAGTACGGTTAAAATTACTTTTCAGGACCAGTACTGGGCTGAAAGATGCAGCACTGAGGTCTCTCCTGATAACAGGTGAGTAAATCGGAATTCGTATTTCGGCTGATTTTAGAGGAATATTTTAAAGTTCCAAAACTCCACACTTAGAAGAATTTCCAAGTGAAACCAGTCAATGTTAGCCTATGGAAGGAAATTCAAGTTACTGGTAAGTACGGTTAAAATTACTTTTCAGGACCAGTACTGGGCTGAAAGATACAGCACTGAGGTCTCTCCTTATAACAGGTGAGTAAATCGGAATTCCTATTTCGGCTGATTTTAGAGGAATATTTGCACAATGGTGAAGGGAGGGGGCGGGGCCTGAGGTGACATCTTTGCAAACGCGCCCCGTGGCGCGTTTTAAGTTGGGGGATTAAGTCCCCTTGAATCCTGAGGGTCCCTAGGGGCCAACTAGACCACCAGGAACCTCCAATATGCGCCAGGGGCTGCGTTGCAGAGACTTGTAGAGAGGCCACACCCCTTTTACACCTCTCTGCAACGCAGCTCTGTGGCGCATTCTGGATGTACCTGTTGGGCTAGTTGGCCCCCAGGGACCCTCAGGATTGAAGGGGATTTAATTCCCCATCTTAAAACGCGCCACGGGGCCTGTTTGCACACATGTCACCTGAAGCCCCGCCCCCTCCCTTCACCACTGTGCAAACGCGCCCCGTGGCGCGTTTTAAGTTGGGGATTAAGTCCCCTTGAATCCTGAGGGTCCCCGGAGTCCAACTAGCCCACCATATACCTCCAAAAAGCGCCACAGAGCTGCGTTGCAGAGAGGTGTAAAGGGGTGTGGCCTCTGTACACCTCTCTGCAAGGCAGCCCCTGGCGCATACTGGAGGTACCTGGTGGGCTAGTTGGCCCTCAGGGACCCCCAGTATTCAAGGGGAATTCGTTCCCCTCTGCAAACGCGCCAGGGGCGCGTTTGCAGAGTGGTGAAGGAAGGGGCGGGGCCTGCGGGCCCGATCGTTTTTTTTTTTTTTTTTCTCCCTGAAGGGGGGCTGTGTGGCCCCCTTCCTTTTTCTTTTTTTGTGCCCTGGGGACCCCATCCCCCAGGGCCTTACCCCTTTTTTTAAATTACCTTAAAAAAAAAAACGGGAAGGGGGCCATGTGGCCCCCCTTCCCTGGGCCTGTATTGGCCCCGGGGACCCCATCCCCCGGGGCATGTCCTCTATATTTATTTTTTGGAGCGGGGCAGCGTGGCCCCCTCCTCTGGCCATTTTAAGGCCCCGGGGACCCCATCTCCCGGGGCCGGCCTTTCCATTTTTTTTTTTTTTTAATTTTTCTCTTTTTTGGGGAGGGGGCCGCGTGGCCCCCTCCCGAGCCACTACTTGCCCCGGGGACCCCATCCCCCAGGGCTGGCCCTCTCCGTTGGGGACTGTGGGGGTCCCCAATCCCCCACAGTCCCGCCGGCTCCCCACGTCCCTTGGGAGCCGGCATTGCTGTTCCACATGGGGAGCAGCTGACATGCTGCTCCCCATGTGGAAAAGCAATCGCTTTGGATATTGGAAGAGAGAGCAGGTTTCCCTGCTCTCTCTTCCAATATCCAAAGCAGTTTGCTATGGCAGGACGGGAGCCGCGAGGCTCCCGTCCTGCCATAGCAAACTACAGTGTCCCGGGGTAGGCACCCCGGGACACTGCAGGAGCCGGCCCTGGGGGTGGTGGTCCCCAGGGCCATCAAGGGCTCCAGGAGGGGGCCGCGCGGCCCCCTCCCATTCAGTACACAGCCCCGGGGAGGTGGTGGTCCTCGGGGCTCTGGGGTCCGTAACGGACCCCCATATTAAAATGTTTAGTGCCCCGGGAGGTGGTGGTCCCGGGCGTGTGGGGGCTGGAGCCCCCCACACAGGTTTAATAATTATTAAAAAAAAGCCCCGGGGAGGTGGTGGTCCTCGGGGCTGCGGGAGGGCTCGGAGCCCTCCCGCACCATTTTTAAAAAAGCCCCGGGGGTGGCGGTCCCCGGGGCTTGGGGGCCCTTTGAGGCCCCCCACACATTAAATTATCCCTCCACCATGCCCCCGGGACTTGGGCCACCCGGGGCCAATTAACATCGAAGCGCGGAGACCGCGCTTCGATTCTTTCGGCAGGATTCGCGCACCCTGAGCGCATCCTGCCGATTTAAAAAAATTTTTTTTTTGCCCAGGGGGTCCTTGTGGGACCCCCTGAGCAAACCTAGGGGGTCAGGGTGTTTCTACCCTGCCCCCTTTGTGCGCTTTGCGCACTTGTTTCTGTCCCTCGGTTCTACCGAGGGACAAAATGGCTGCCAACATTTCCTGAATCGGAATGTTGACAGCCAGCTGACAGCCAATTAACATGCAGCTCGTGATCGGGAGGGTACGCGGACCCTACTCGGCCATAGATATCACTAACTTTTACTTTTCATTTTCTCAGCAACTACTGAACGGATTTTCACCATTTAACAAAAGGGTTCTTTCTGAACCAAGAACTACCTCTTTGCCAAATTTGGTGTAATTCCGTTCAGCAGTTCGGGCTGTAGCCGTGTCTAAAGTTTCCTATGGGAAAATGCATGGGGAAAACACGTTTTGGGACCCCCTTTTTCTCGGCCCCGCTTGACGAATCCCCCGAGACTTTCAGGGTAGGAGCGGACCGGAGCGGGCCACAAAGTTTGAAAATTTCGCAAAGATACGTCAACCGGCAAGAGAGTTATTTCAAATAGAATGTCGCGGATTTCCTATGGATAATAGGTTGTAACTATAACTATCTACTGGCGACCACCAGTAGATAATATATATAGAAAAAAGGGGGGTCCCAAAACGCGTTTTCCCCATGTTAATTTCCATAGGAAACTTTAGACAAAGCTACAGCCCGAACTGCTGAACGGAATTACACCAAATTTGGCAAAAAGGTAGGTCTTGGTTCACAAAGATCCCTTTTTAGGTCTCGCCTATGCAGCGCGCATGCGTTGCGTAGGCAAAAAGACCTTTTGGAATCGCTTCGGCTTTTCAGCCAAAAACGTGCACGCGTTCCATTGCCTTCAATGGCAACGCGTGCACGTTTGGCGATTCACTTGCGTGAGCGAGCGGCGCCATATGGTAGCAATTATCGCTCCTGGCGCCGCTCGCTCCCGCAAGGGAATCGCACTCCCCCCACCCCTCCCACTTCTTAACCCGGAGTACTGTTTCACTTTCGCGGCCGCGGTGCGGGGCCGCACTTGTGTTTTCCCTGACTCCTCCTGTTTGGTTTTGTTCTGGCTGCTCTCACTGTCGAGTTTTCGATCTCCGCGGCCCGGAGACACTCGCCACCTTCCCAGGGGGTCTGCTAAGGTACTACTCACAAAGCACCAACCAACGGAAAAAACAACCTGTAGGCGAACACTTCTGGGACGGCATGGCCGTCTCTTCCGGGGCAGCAGCTGGAGGAGGACCCTTCCGGGATAGGCGAACCTTCTTTTCCTTTCACCGCCCCTTTTCTTCACTTCTTGAACTAGAGTAGAAAGGAAAGCGGAGACAATCGGATTTTACGGTTTTCTGGTGGGATGCGCAAGATAAGATCGGCACTTTCTGCTCGATTCTGGACGGGTCGTCCTGTGATAGCTGCTGAATGGTAAAACATTATGGTAGTGTGTGTTCATCAGTGACATACGTATATGGAAAATGTCCGGTGTGAGGGCTAACGCTCGACTTGAACTGTGTCTCTTGTGTGTTTTTCTTTCTGTGCGGCTGTGAAGTAATGTGTAGCATTGTGCTTAAGGGAATGTAGCGAAGCTGAGGGTCAGATTTCGGGTCTGACTTGGTTCTGGCAGAGTACACCACACACTGATTTGAGGTGTTTGAGTTGTATTTTCTCCGAGGGGGGTATATTTTCCCTGTAGGCGCATCGGGTCCTTTGTAGTCAGCCCCATCCACACGCAAGTAAAATAAACAACAATTCTCTCCACTTTGTTGACTCGCTCCTTAACAACTATCACACACAGTGACATATTCTCTATTTTACCATTTAAAAGGAAGTCCGCCCTTCCAGCCTCCACACTCTGCTTACTCATGCAGAATATAAAATTTGGAGAACAAATATGTCAACGTTGAATGAGTGTTTCCTCCTTTGCACTCTTAAAAATTAGTTTTGTTTGTTTGCAAGGATGTGTTGTGGAATCGTATTTAGCTTTGTGTTCCGCAAAGACATACATTCAGTGCTTGGCGATATGTACCTAGTTGATTGACCCTTTCAATAAGAGTACACCGCATCAATAAGAGCACACCGCAAGTTATTTACTGAAAAGCAGCAGCAGCACAGTAATTGAATTTGGGTATAATCACGATGTCATCTTCTAACTGACTGCACGTATTGACGGTCACCATATCATACCTAGGTATATGTATAGTTATTATAACACATTCTAATCAACTTGCTTGTATGTGTACATGCACACGCATACTTGTCAAAAACTATATGCTTACAAAGCCTCAGTACCACACTATATTCTTATAAACGCTCATGGATACCTGTAATAAACCGACACATTTAGAGCTTCAATGCAAATTTTTCATGAGCACACTCTCCTATGCAGATACCATGCACAATTCTAAGAAACTCCCCTTTGTTTATAATGAACCTACGTCTTTCAAATCAACGACCATGGTTATAACAACTCGCTCTTCACGGGCAACATGCATGATTCGAGTATATTTCATGTGTGTTTATTGGCTTTAGTATTGTTTTAAAAACTAAAATTAATTTCTTGTTAAGCGTTCGTAGATGGGTGTCACTGTATAGCTTAGTTTTAATAGTCGGCATTTCTGTAGCGTACCTAATCACTGTTGCAATATCCTAACATCTGCCTAAAGTTCTTGCAATGCTGTGCTCCAGCCTGTTGATTATTTTTTCGTATTCGTTGTCCAAAGGAAGGGGAAACAGACATGTAAGGCTTCTGCCCCAATAAAATGACGGCAGAGGACCGCTGCCCTACCTGTAGCCACTGAAATCTGTAGACACTGACCCACCTGCAGACACTGGCCCGAAGGGATGAAGCCTTTCTGGCCAGAAGGGACTTGACACTGAGCTTGCTGAACAGGAAGAGAGCAAATATCCGGTTTGTCATTAAAGCACATCCAGCCACAGTTTTAACTTTCACTGGCTGATGAAAAGACGCACGTTTTTATGTAAACGTACGTTATCAAATGTGATTTTTATAGCAAACCCACGTTTACAACGAAGAAGAGCTAATGAGGAAGTTCAACATGTTCTCAGGGAGTGTATAATTCTTTCTTTAAATAGTTCTTTCGCCAAGATGGCTCAAAATTTAATTGCAATGTTCTTTTTAGACCCCATATTCCCTTGGAATGTCATGTTTTCTTGGGCAAGGCTTTGACAATGTTAACACGTCAATAGGTAGTGTTTCATCTCTTTTCATTATGATTGACTGTCACCTGTGTAATTGTTCAACAACCAACAAAGGCATGTGCTTGTCCCTAGGCATTCATGGGTAAGTCCCCCTACTTCGTTAATCTTATGATTGGTAACTGGTGCTCACACCTTATCGCACATTGTTTTTAGGTGCTGCACCCTTGTGCCTGTGAAGGTGAGCTAGACCCATTGAGTTATGCTTCTGTTTTGTGATTGCCAGAACAAACTTAAACATATCTCTTAGCAGCAAAATACCTGTACGCAGCTTTTATTTATGTATCAGAGAATTTATTAAAGCCTCAGGTGCTCTTACCACTCTCCACCAGCCACAGTGAACCCCCAAATGTTCATCCTGCTTCCTTAAATGGTGATGCGATTTTCGCATCTCCTGGCCTCTCAGTCCATGAAAAATTGCCTGATAGGTGGTCAGTGTTGTAGGAACGTCCACATAGTGGTCTTCAGCCCAGATACGGGCCCTCCTGCAATACACCCTTAGTCCTAATGGCTGATGAAAACCTTTTCACTTGCCATGTAAAACGTCTTTGGGGTTCGAGAGACAGAGGCTCTCTGCATTGGGATGTTTTTTGCATGTATTCTCAAACCTTTTGGGACACCTGAGATCAAGTTAGGTGCACAAAAATATAATTTGCGATTAGAAACTCTCATTGCTGTTTCAAGGAATCGAGAATGATTTTATTTTATTCTCGCAATTGGATTTGCACACTCAAAATTCTTCCATTATGGTGGAATTTCTGTGTTTGCAGTTCTAGTACAAGGGGTAGATTTTTCAGGTGTTTCTGTGCTTGCCCAACAACAAACCACAGTGAACACAAACTCACTTATTAGTTTGAGGGTATTCACCAAATAATTTGTAAATATATCCTCACCTTGGAAACACATGCAGATTTTATTTCTTGCAAATGCAGGCAGTAAATGTGTTTGTAAGGCGCAAGCAACAAGGAAATCCTCTTAAAATGGAAGGGGATTTTGGGGGAGCGTGAGTTCTCGTTCACAAACAATATTTTCCCAACGGTGAAAGAAAAAGAGTACATTTTAAAAGTACAAAAACCTTCCAGATGTAAGATGCTGTTACAGTGCCACATATAGAAATAGTTGAGTACTCCCGTATCTACACGAGTATAGATTTTTAAAATTCTCATGAAAGTATTTTTGAATTCCCAAAACTTTGGAAATATATCAAAATGTAAAAGTAATTATCTGTGAGCAATGTTACAATGTTTTTTTTCTGGAAGTTTTGTGAATTGCATCCTAATAACATAACAAATGTATTATTTGATGTGGGTAGAGCTGAGGCATTTTAGTTTTAAGAGAGCATGGTACATATGTTTGAAAATTAAATTGCATTTGATGGAATACCATTTCATCTTCTACAGATTAATAAAGCACTTTATATATGCGAAACATATTGATCCAGAATTTATGTTTTGTAGAGTAAAATAACATGCTTTCCACAAGCACAAGATTGAATATATACATTCTCAAAAGCAAATCAAAAGGTTTGTTAATAGTTTGTCAAGTTTTCATCACTAGTGTAGCACATTTCTTCCATTTGCATAGTCTTGTAGTACTGTGTTGTTACTCTGAGAGTATTGTAGAAAGCACAAACAATGTTTTACTTTTTGCAATAAACAATACCTGCACCAGTAGTGAGTGAGATTGCACAAGAGTCATCAGCTAGGTTGAGGCTGCATGCCTCACTCATAGCTCTACCACTTGTATAAATCTTCCTAACAGCTGGGCATTTGATTGCAGAGGTGGTGTTTTTTCCAGCAAAGCTTGTTGTCCTTATGGCTGAGCTGTTTGATTTGTTGGTCTGTCATCTCCTGTCACACTCCCCACATCTTGTAGTTGAAACTTGGCTTGATTGTTTACCTTAGTATTGTATGCATTGTTCATGAGTTCACCTTTAAAGTACATATATATTAGTTTGTTTTTCGGTTGGTATTTGTTATCGTTCTTTTGTCTGCGTTTCATAAAATTGTTGTTCTATCTCTCAAATTTCCTGTAAAACGTTTTGGCAAAAGAATTCTATCAATAAATCATGGCTTTATTATCATTTAACATTAAAATGCAGGGGACATTACCTAGGTTGTTGTGAAGATGCGATGACCCTTCAAGAATGTTGTCGGTCCCTGTTACAGTGGGCTCTGGTCTGCAGAAGCTGGACTGACTGCTCCTTTATCCCTGGCCTGTGGTAAGGGACTTCTTCTCAAGTAAACACAAGCATTGACATAGCCAATAGGTCTCGCCTTTGGGACCTTGTAAGTAGTTAGCCATGCAACAGTTGATGTTGTTGCACCAAGGATATTGTGCTGCATAACTAAATACTTATAAGGTCCCAAAAGCCAGACCTATTGGCTATGCCAATGCTTGTTGTTAAATGGTGTAGATCCGTTCAGTAGTTCCTGAGAAATTAGAAAAAGAAAAAATATCGATATCTATGGGCGCGGTGGGTTCGTGAACCCTCCCGAGCACGAGCTTCATTCTCATTGGCTGCCAACACTCCAAACTAGGAAGTGTTGGCAGCCATCTTGTGACTCTGTAGAACCGAGTCACAAGAAAACAGAAAAACAAAGATAAAAAACAAGAAAAGGGGGCAGGGTAGAAACACCCTGACCCCCTAGGCCTGCTCAGGGGGTCCCACAAGGACCCCCAGGGCCAAAAAAAGCATTTTTTTTTCATTAAAAAAAAATCGGCAGAATTTGCGCTGGGTGCGTGAATCCTGCAGAGAAAATGCTGGTGGGGCGATGAGGTCCTCTTGTGTCCTGAGGACCTCAGGACACAAGTGGACTTCATCCTCCGAGCAGCAGTGCGCCAGAAGCCGCGTTTGCAGAGTGGTGTAAAAAGGGGCGTGGCCTTGGACCACCTCTCTGCAACACACCTCTGTGGCGCTTACTGGAAGTACTTGGTGGGCTAGTTAGCCCCCAGGGACCCTCAGGATTCAAGAGGACTTAATAGGGACGTTATAGTTAGAAATTTGCATTTAAAAAACCTTTGAAATTCACAGAAAAAACCCTAGGTTTCAGGGGCGTTATAGTTAGAAATTAGCATTTAAAAAACCTTAGAAATTCACTGAAAAAACCACAGGTTTCAGGGACGTTATAGTTAGTTGGACATTTCACTGGTACAAAACCAGTGAAATTCGGACGTTATAGTTAGGTCAGCTATCTATAGCTCACGCCCCCGCAATGCACTGCTGATGACGTCACATATTACATCACTGATGACATGGTCAGTGACATCACTGATATCATCCAGTGAATGTGTGTTTCTTTAAAGTTTAAATATGTTTTAGATATATATATACATATGTAAAGGTGTATTAAAAAATGAGTGGGTGTATGAGTCTCTGAATGGATGATTTAGTAGGTGCGTGACTGACTGTATAAGTGAGTGATTAAATGTGTCTTACTGAATGCATGAGTTAGTGAGTAAACTGTGTAAATGTCTGTATCAGTCTGTCAGTTTGTGTATAAGCAGTTGCATGGGTTGGTGAGTAGCTATATGAGTGTCTATATGGGTTATTGATTGGTTGACTGAGTATCGGTATGGGTGCCTAAGTGTTTGTGTGGGTGGGGGGTGCGTGACTCTGTGCATAGATGTGTGAGTGGGTGATTCACTGAGTGTATGGATTCAAGAGTGCATCTGTGATGGACTGTATGGGTGGCTGAGTGTGTGTATGGGTGTGTTGGTGAGTGAAAGGATGTCTCAGTGGTACATGTGTGAGTAACTACATATGTGAAAGGCAGTATATGTGAGTGTTGGAGTATATAAATGACTATAAGTGAGAGTGAGTGATTGTGAGAGTGGCTGTATGGATGAGTGTGTGCTTGTATCAGTGATTGTATAAGAGCATAAGTATGTGTTAGTATCTGTATGAGTAAGTGAGGTGGTGTGTGTATAACTGCATAGGTGAGTTAATGGGAGTGTGATTAATTCTTTGCATGACTGACTAGGTGTTCTGAGTAACTCTATGGATGAGTGGCAGTGTATGAGTGTCTATATAGGTGTATGAGTGCATATGATAGTCCTGTACTGATGAGTGACCGAAAGTAAGAGTGACTGTATGTGTGAGTGAGTGGAAGGGTGTGTAGACCTAAGAATCAGTGAGTGGGTATGTAGTTATTGGTGTTGGAGTGTCTATGGTTTTGAGAATGGCAGTCTGTAATTTAGAGTGGGTGTATCAATGGTTATATTAGGGTGTGAGAAGATGCATCAAATTATCACGTGGATGATGTCATCAGTGATGTCATTTGAGATGTCATCAGTGATGTCATCAGTGATGTCACTGACCATGTCATGAGTGATGTAATATGTGACATCATCAGCAGTGCATTGCGGGGGCGCGAGTTATAGTTAGCTGAACTAACTATAACGTCCGAATTTCACTGGTTTTGTACCAGTGAAATGTCCAACTAACTATAACGTCCCTGAAACCTGTGGTCCACCGCGGGGCTTCCCCGATTGTTGTGGAGGGTGCAGGCGAGAAAGTAACTCTTCTCTGGCTGTTGGGAGCGGAACATAGCGATTAGCGCCACGCTTGCAGCCTATTTCAGCTACATGCCATTCCCGTCGCGCAGCGGACGCGCGCAGATACTTTGCAGCGGCTAAAAACAATTACTTAAGTCTCAGTGAGATCATTCTTCACCCAGCAGTAATTCTATTTCACCGTTTTTATCTTTTTAAAAAACACTCGCACTTTGCTTTTAAATATTGTGTTTGAATTGCAACTAAAGCTGTTTCTTACTTGTGTGACATTGCCTTCACCTCAGTCCACCGCGGGGCGTCCCCGATTGTTGTGGAGGGTGCAGGCGAGAAAATAACTCTTCTCTGGCTGATGGGGCCGGAGCATAGCGATTAGCGCCACACTTGCAGCCTATTTCAGCTACATGCCATTCCCGTTGCGCAGCGGACGCGTGCAGCGGACGCGCGCAGCGGACGCGCGCAGTGTGCGCGCCGCCGGCGCGCCAATGGCGCGCTTAAGGCAAGCCCGTCTGTGCCCGTCCGCGGCCGGTTGGGACCAGGGGCCATACACTATGCCCATTTTCTATGCTACTCGGCTTCTGAATTAAAATCTCTACAGGGGAACTAGGCCATTGACCCCCATAACCAGCGCAAATTATATAAGCTTGGGATCCTGACCCATAGGGACCCCCATCGTGAAACTTCCCATAAACCACAGGGTCAGGAGCCCCCTTATAATGGCGAGCACCAACAAATGCTCACTACTTCCGCACATCAGGCGCAGGAGGGACTCTCAATCTGCTACCTAAACACCCGCTCGATGGTGAAACATCAGCTTGAGATTTTCTACCTCTTAGATATGGATAAACCGCATATTCTTCTCCTATCCGAAACATGGCTGACGGTGGAATCTAGCCCGGACATTCTTGCAGCAATCCCAGACAATTATTACATCCTCCAGGCCAACAGACCAGCGGGCAAAGCCGGAGGAGGGGTTGCAGCTATAATACTACAGAAACACAAATTTACCTCACTAGTAACATTAGGTATCCCCTCAGTCGGTAGCCTTTTACTTAAATTTGAATCCCATCACTCCTCGTTTATATGTGCTATCCTTTATAGACCCCCACTCCACATGCCTACATTCCCTCAGCTGTTGGGCGATGCTATTGCCGAACAGGTTGTCAATCATGCTAGAATTTCGATAATCAGTGATTTTAACTTCTGGCCTAATGATGTATGGGAAAGCCCCTGCTCTGTTGAACTCACCGATCTTTTAACGGGAATGAACTGCACCCAGCATGTAAAGGTAGCCACCCACATAAAGGGGCACATCTTAGACCAGGTCTGGACATCCAACCTGGAAATTTCTCATCTACTGATTTCCCCTTGTACATGGGCGGACCATCATTTTATTACCTTTTTTATCCCTAGTACTCCCCCTACTATAGCCCCTTCGTCAAGTAATATCATGGCCAGAAACTGTAGTCGTGTGGACACTATAGAATTCTGTTCCTCGTTAACCGCCTCAGCCCCCACTGCCCAAGAGGAATCCCCCCCACATCCAGGCAGAAAACATCAACACCTGGCTGGAATCTGCCAGAGACAACATAGCCCCTGATGGAGCAAGGACTCACAAATGAGACTTGCTCGGAGGCAATCTCCTCACAGTATTAATTTATTAAACTTTGTATTGTTCATACTAACAATTGCATACACAAACATAAGTAGCAAGGAAGCTTGCCTATGTGTTTAAACTAACAAATAACGCTCGTCTATTCTAAAATGGCCGCTAAAACGCGGGAACTTTACTGCGCATGTCTCAACCATATCACGTGGTATGACGTCCTTCTTTGCTTGGTGGAAAACTCTTGCTTCTGCGCAGTGTGTATTAAAATGGCTGCCTAATGTTTTCACGTGCTACAGCTTGCTCTCATGTTGCAATTAAACTGTGGTATTCTAACGCTATTAATGCGGGATAGAATTTATAAGTAAATGCGAATAGAGTAGAAAGAGTGGGTATACAGTGAAACAATTTATTTGTGATTTTAATATTTTCTTCTTTGACTTTTATTAGTTCGTAAAATGGGCCTGGGGTTGGTGAACTGAAATTCGAGAGACAAATGGTTCTGCGCATGCGTCCTGCATGGCTGCCCAGAGAGAAAAGGATGAAGTCAACCTGGACGACTTCCAAGGCCGTGACCTGATGGCCAACACTGCTGTACCCATGATGTCCCTACTGAATAGCAACAATTTATATGAACAATGTATAAACTTTGTCGTGAGACGGGTCGGAAATAAAGCAAATGTATTAACTGTGATGGGCGGTATTTTAAAACAATGGGCTTTAGGAAATTGAACTAAATCAATATGGTGTGAGGATCAACCCCCTGTCCCTGTCCAATCAGAAGTAGTGGGCCCATATTTTTTTGCAACATTAATGGGAGGTACATGGGCGTAGAAGGGTATAATAGATATAGAATTAGCTAATTAGAGAGACTAGACGATGACAGATACAGGAGAATAGCCATTAGCTCCAGACCGACAAGCTGATCGATTGCAGACTGAATCGCTGTCCAGAGAGGTCCTGAGGAGGGGGCGGCGTAGTCCATTAGAAGGAAGGCACGGGAGAATCGAGGAGAAGCGGAGTATCAGAGAGGGGAACGATGCAGGCGTCGTTGGTAGAGAGGTCACCGGTCCTGTCCTGAACCTGGAGGAGGTCTTTGCTCTTCATCCTTCCTGGGTCCTATCTTTTCCAACTCCTTGACCAAGGGGTTTGGTTCTCGCACTTTAGGTAAATATACATGCAACCTTTAGTTGCGCTGCTGTCTCTACCTTCTCCTTTCTGAGGGACCGTCATTGATCGATAAATGAATTACTATGCTTCATCCTTGATATACGATTAAGTATCATGTGGTTCTGTACTTTACTCTGCTAAATCTTTTAGATAAACATTTTAAAACTTCCTGACTCAGTGATTATTTTAAGAATATGAATTGTAATGAATGTCACTCATTTTAAACTTCCCAATTAGCAAAGGGTCCATTGGTAAGTCATTACTCTTCAATCAGAAAAGTAATTGGTAGCAGGGATTTTGATAAAGAGTACAACTGACCCACCAGCGGAAAGTGCTAGCGTAGTATGAATGTATGGGCCCAAGTGAGTATCTGGTGTATGAATGCTTGTTGCTAGTGACCCACTGGAACAGTTTTCTGGTTAGCAGAGGATGGTTGTACTTTGTTAATTGGGTAATGAGAATTGTACTTTTATGAACTAACATCCGTTATTGTTTAAAAGTTTGTTTTATGTTGTCCAGAATTCCCCGGGGAAAATTGAATAGCGGGTGGTAAGTGAAAGCCATACTGCAGTGAGGTTATCTGTCAGGCAGAAATAGTACTGAAAAGTTAAGTAGGGCTATCAGTACTGGTTAGGGACTCTATGCGTGTGAGCAATAGCAAAATGAATATGCTGGTGAAAATTTGATGTTATATCACCTAGAAAGGGTAACATTGAAGAAGTAACAGGTATTTTCGATGCTTGCGTGAAGAGTAAACGGAAGGGTTTTACTCGCAGTGTATGTTTAGTAAACGGAAAGGGTTTTACTAAGTGTGAACGAAACTATCTTTTTCAATTTAGAGAAACTGGCACGATAGCGAATGTTTTATGTTCTTACTAAAGTTTAACTAAAGTCGTGGAGAAAATAAAGTTTTGCGTACGATTTTGTAAAGGGAGGGTCAGCTGCCGGAGAGGGAGCTGATGTCACAAAACGCCGCGCTGGGATTGGTTGAAACCGCGGGCGTGGAACGACTTTTGTAAAGGAGGGGTCAGTAGTCAGGAGTAGTACTGACGTCGCAGGTACCGCGCTGGGATTGGTTGAAACAGCGAGGGACAGAAAAGCGCAGATTGTAAAGGAGGGGTTGGCAGACAAACGTCACAAAGAGGCCGTGCTAGGATTGGTTCAGAGACAAAAGTTAGCTGGAATTTGATTGATTGTTACCATAGAAGCTGAAATCCTAGTGGATAGTGGAGATTGTATGTTAAAACGTGGTCCAACTTTAATAGGAATTCGTCCGGATAGGAGATTCCTAGGCTTTGCAGAATATAACTTTATACACCGAGGTTTACCAAAAATGTACGAAGAAAAGAGGAAAATGTCATTTCTACAAAAGATTAAGAATTATTTTAAAAAGGATAAACCAATCAAAACTAGGGAAGGAATTATCATTCCACTGGCTAAAACGCCCGCTTCATTCATGATGATGGAGAGAGGTTATCATACTTGCGTATGGTTAGAAAATTGGATAGAATATACCAAAAATGACGGAATATTAGCATTTCCCGAAAATGGTACTTTCAATGGGAGAATTCTTCAAAATTTAAGATTGAGGATGAATGATTTAGAACCCAGACCTAGATTAACTCAATACGAAGCCTTAGAGGAGTGGGAAACTAAGGCATTCGGACGCGACCGATCCAGGAGTAATAGGGGTTATCGAGGATTTTTCCCTAGGTATCAAAATGAGTCAAGGGATGGTCAGACGAAACAGTGGAGAAGAGCAATGCTTACAGAAGGTCTGTATCCAATATTAATGGCAGAAGAACCGTTATGGAGCAAATGCACAGAAAAGACAAAACACTTGACTAGATTTGGAGATTCCGAAGATGAATTTATGGAAGAGATATTAAAGAACCCGAGGTGCACCACTGTTAAGGACACCATTAGTACCACAAATATTGCATGATACCCCAGTTAATAGGGTACTTCGCGATAAAGAAAAGGAAGCAATAGATAAAAACAGAGCAGAATTAATACAGAAAATAACACAGTTAAATGTACATCCTGATTCCTTGACCATACCTGTAACAATTGGTCCAGTGGTTCCCTTATATGGTGACAAGGTAAATTATCACAAACCCCTAGTTACGCCTACACCTGTGAATGTTCCTAAACCTGAAGCAGTAGTAATGGTTGAGGATCACTTTAGTGATTGTGAATCTATGATTTCATTAATGGACTTGCCTATTCGAGAATCTGCAAATAGTACCCCCAGAAGAGCTACACCCGGTTGCTCAAAGGATGTAAACATAGTAACCTCATCAGGTACCAAGAGTGCCACAGTAGTTACACCAGAAGACTTAGAAAGGTCGGCACACGGATCAGACAGACAGAGTTCACCCCCAAAGATCATGGACATTTATAAATTAAAGGTCGAATTAGAAGAAATAATAGCAGGAAATGTAGGGGTAGATCGCCTAAATACTTACGATGAAGAAGAACTATTGTTCGTGTGCAGAAGTATCACAAGAAACGTAAATATATTCCATGAGAAATTATCAGATTTAGCTCTGCAAATGGGAATTGAAATAGGGAAGTCGAAAGTGTTACAGAAACCCTATAGAGCAGATTTTACAGACAAAGATTTAGAAAACATGAATGCCTCTGGAAGAAAATTACAAATAAGGGAATTAATGACAGTCTTGCAGAAATGGGGAGACCTAGACAAATGGAAAGTTAGATGGACAAAGAAAAAGGAAGAGGCACGATACAGTAGAACAACTTCTGAATATCTAATGAAGGAAACAGGGAAAGCAGACCAAATGTACCCGATGCGAGAAGTTCCAGGAGGGGGATATGTACATGTCCCATGGAGCAGACAGGATATTTTGTCCTTTACGAATGATTTCCCAAAATTGAGAGAAAAACCAATTAAATGGTACAAGCAGGTTGAGAGGTTTGTGAAGGTGTCAAAGGTATTGTTGAAAGATTTGGATGGTTTGTTCGACATAGTGGTACCTGCCGATTTATGGACAGATTGTAAAATCACAGTTGATTGGCCCAGCGAAGAGTATCCTAGAGATCCAAAGACAGGTGCCCCGTCAAGTGATGTAATGAAAAAGTATCAGCAGGGAATAAGTTACCGGAAAGGGAAAATACCACCAAAAGAACAGATTGGGTGAAAATAGACAGAACTACCCAAGAAGCCAGTGAATCGGTACACGCCTACTATGAACGTTTATTACAGGTATTCAAACAGTATAGTGGATTTGAGGATATTGGAGATAAAAATATGAGTCAATTTTTCTACCGATTTGTTTATGGTCTGAAGCCAGAGATTTGTCAGATGATTAAGCAGCACATGTTGTGCTGGCAAGGGAAACCGATCGATGAAATCCTGAAATATGCAAAATATTGTGGAGATGACATTGAGTTCAGGCACAAGAAATTGCAAGAGAAAGTGATGTGGGCTCAGGTAAAAATGGCAGAGAAACAGGGAATTAATTTGGATAATCCAAGTGATAATCAGGGGAAAGATTCTGGAACAAATGGTGACACTGGGAATGGTGGAAAAATGAGAGGACGAATGAGCAGAGAAGAGGCTAAAAAGAAATTTCCTTGTCATGGATGCGGAAAATTGGGGCATTGGAAGGATGAATGTAAAAAGATTCGGAATAATAATGGCCCAAATCAAAATTTAAATCCACAGACGCAGAATGACTCACAGCAGGGTGTAAATCCTCAAAGTCAGTTGCCACCTGCACCTATACAGGGTAATGTAAGCCGAGCAAAGCACGGTACAGACGTCGGATATCAAGGAGGAAGTGGTAAGAATGATTATGTAACTTCACAATTTCTCTTGCAGGACGACTTCTGTCCATACAGTCAATGACGGTGCCTAGGAGAGGGGGAGAAGGAGTGCGTACTTGGCGCATCCTTACCGGTAGATCAGTCAGGTCCATATGTTGAAGGGAATGTAAAGGGTAATGATATTACTTTTCTTTTGGACACTGGTGCTACCCGGTCTACTGTGAGAACAGCAGACATCCCAGACCTTCCTCTCTCTGGAGAAGCTATCCAAGTAGTGGGGGTAGCTAATCGAAAGATTAGAACACCTCTTACCGAACCAATGGAAGTTAAAATTGGGAATTTTAGAGAAATGCATCAATTTGTAGTGTGTGATTCCAGTCCAGTAAATTTATTGGGCCGAGATTTGTTGTGTAAAATGAACTGCACAATTTTCTGTACGCCGGATGGTGTGGCAGTTCAGACCCCAGATGAAGACCATGTATATAAATTTATGATTGCAAAGCAGGGTACAGAGGTAGATGAGATGTTTTCTTTTATAACAAAAGACGAGTTACCAGAAGAACTGAAAACTACAGTGAATCCCATGGTATGGGATTTCACGGGACAGGAAGTAGGACTTATGGCCAAAATAGACCCAGTTAAAATTACTGTAAAGGAAGGTGCAATTTTCCCAAATACCAGGCAGTAAAAAATGAGTGCAGAAGTAAAAGCAGGAGTCATTGAAGAAATCAACCGAATGGTAAGACAAGACATACTAAAAGAAGTAATGAGTAGTCCTTGTAACTCACCAATAATGGGTTTGAAGAAACCTAGTGGAAAGTATAGGATTGTTCAAGACCTGCGAAAAATAAATAAACTTGTGGAACCCTGTTGTCCTATAGTGCCCAATCCTGCAGTAATTCTATACCAGATTCCTTGGAGTGCAGGATGGTTTACTGTGATTGATTTATGTCAAGCATTCTTTTCAATACCATTACACCCCGATAGTCAGTATCTTTTTTCATTTAAATTTGAGAACAAAGTCTATGTATGGAATCGTGTTCCTCAGGGGTACACGGAAAGTCCTTCCATCTTCAATCAGATATTGAAAAAGTGCTTAGAGAAACTAGTGATGCCAGGAAGCTCAGTCTTAGTGCAGTATATAGAAGACTTACTGGTGGCATCAAACACCAGAGAGGATTGTGTTGTTGACACCATTGCACTATTGAATCATTTAGCTGAAGAAGGGCGTAAAGTCTCACCTGAAAAATTGCAGTTTTGTACAGCAGCAGTTAAGTATTTAGGACACCAAATTGAGAGGGGAAAAAGAAGGATAACCTCTGAAAGAGTAAAATTAATCAAGAAAATGCAAATGCCCGTCACCCAACGGGAGGTGAGAATGTTCCTTGGAATAGTGGGTTATTGTTGACAATGGATACTAGGATTTTCTCTGTTAGCAAAGCCCTTAATTCAAATGACGAAAAAGAAGGCAAAAGACCCAGTTGAGTGGGATGATGAGAGTGTAGGAGCTTTTGTAAAATTGAGAAATGCTTTGTGTGCAGCACCTGCCTTAGGTATGCCTGATTATAAAAGAAAATTCGAATTATTCTGTCATGAGAGAGAAAAGTGTGCACTCTCAGTCCTAACTCAGAGACATGGTTTGGCTAGACGTCCTATAGCATATTTTTCTGCTACATTGGACCCAGTGGCGATGCATTGCCAGGCTGCTTAAAAGCAGTAGCGGCTACCTGTCTGAGCATTGAGCAAAGTGAATCAATTGTAATGGGACACCCTGTCGAAGTGTTTGTCCCACATTCAGTGGTGATTCTGTTGACAAGAACCCGAACTCAGCATCTTACTCCTAGTCGGCTGACTAAATATGAAAGAATAATCTTAGGTGCTGAGAATGTGACCATTGTAAGGTGCACAATAGTAAATACTGCTACCTTACTACCAGACCCATACCATGAGGAAGTTATAGATGACGAAGAAGAACATGATTGTTTACAAGTCACAGAGTTATGCACGAAACCACGTCCTGATATCCAGGAACTGCCCCTCAGGAAGCCAGACAGGGAGCTGTTTGTTGATGGTTCGTGCCAAAGGCATGAAGATGGTAAACTAACTGCAGCATATGCAGTGTGTGAATTAACTGGAATAGTCGAAGCATCCTATTTACCAGGAGTAAAATCTGCACAAGTAGCTGAATTGATTTCTTTAATAAAGGCTTGCAAAATTGGGAGGAATCAAAAAGTAACTATATTTACAGATAGCCAATATGGTTACGGGGTTGTGCATGATTTTGGCCAACTATGGATGCAGAGGGATTTCATGACTTCTTCAGGATCCCCCATTAAAAATGGACAGTTCGTAAAAGAATTATTGGAAGCAATACAATCACCAAAACAATTGGCTGTGGTGAATTGTGCCGCACACCAGTCAGGAGATGACTGGGTGGTAGTCGGCAACGGATACGCAGATCTTGTGGCTCAACATTGCGCCAAAAATAGATTGTCAGTAAATAAAGGGGTGGAAAGAATGGGAATCAGCTGCCAACTTATGCTGTATGCACCTCCTGAAAATGGAATGATGTAAAACGATTGCAAGATGATGCTGATGAGAGTGAAAGGAATACATGGATTAAAATGGGATGTTCCCAAAGGGCAGACGACGATGTATGGATTTATACCGATGGCAGACCAGTCATGCCCGATTGTCTGCTTTCGCAAATGGCCAGGATGTATCATGGAGACACACACGTAGGGAGAGATGCAATGATTAGGCTCTTCAGACAAAATTGGTACAATCCAAGGTTTAGGGCCATAGCAGAGAGTCTTTGCCAGAGATGTTTAACGTGCCAAATGCATAATCCAGGAAGAAAAACAATAATTGGGTTTGGAAAAATTGGAAAGGCGGAGGGTCCATTTATAAGATTGCAACTTGATTTCATTCAGTTACCGCCATGTAGAGGGCTGAAATATGTACTTGTCATAGTGTGTCTGTTTTCAAAGTGGGTGGAGGCTTACCCTACCAGGAGGAATGACAGTATTACAGTCGCAAAGTTGTTGCTACGAGAACTCATTCCTAGATTTGGTTTCCCAGTAACTTTGGAATCAGATAGAGGAAAGCACTTTAACAGTGAGGTGATTAAGATAATCTGTGAAGCATTCCAAATTGAGCAAAAATTGCACTGTGCATATCATCCAGAGGCTTCTGGAGTGGTTGAACAATTGAATGGCACAATAAAATCCAGACTAGGAAAAATGTGTGCATTAACATCGTTAGATTGGCCGGATGCATTGCCACTTGTTTTAATGGGACTCAGAAGCATTCCTGATAGAAATACCGGATTGAGTCCACTCGAAATAATGATGGGAAGAGCAATGAGACAAGCACATGTTCCCACAAATAAACTGCTGAATATATCTGATGATATGGTTCTGGATTATTGCAAAGGATTGGCTGACCTAGTGCGTTCTGTCTCTCACCAGGTTGGAGAAGACGCAGTTTCCAGGCAGCCTAAACAAGAACATGATCTGAATCCCGGTGACTGGGTGGTAGTGAAGAATCACATCAGAGAAACGTGTCTATCACCTAGGTGGGGCGAACCTTGTCAGGTCATACTGGTTACAAACACAGCAGTGAAGTGTGCAGGATTTCCTAATTGGATTCATGTAAGCCACACCAAAAGAGTACCAGACCCTGAAGAAGAAAATCCTCAGATAATACCGATCACTGAGGAGGCTGAAGGTTGCCCAGCTGAAGAATCTCAGGAACAAGATTCGAGGGAAGCTGAAGAAGAACAACCGAGCACAAGTCAGGACTGGATACCAGTGGTGGAAATTCCTGAAGTTTACCACAGAACAAGAAGTCAAGCAAATTTAGAAGAAATTGAAGAAGATCAGATAGGTGAAGAAGAAGCAGCTCAGGAAGAAGAAGAAGACACAATAAGAGAACCTGAGCAGGACCAGATAGGGAGAGGAAACTGGGCTCAAAATAATGACGAACCAACAAATTTTGAGCAGGGACAGACAGGTTTAGAAGAACGCGGTCAGGCTGCAGAAGTACAGAGTGCAATAAGCCCTGATCAGAACCAGTTAGATCAAGGAAAATACATTCAAACAGAAGATCTCGAAAATCTTGAACATGAAGACGAAAATCTGGAACAAGGTCAGTTATTAGAAACTCACAGTGGAGTTGCTGAAGAGAAACCAATCAGACCTGAAAAAGAACAGATAAAAAAAAATGTAATTGTTGAAAACCAGATTGTGACACAACCTGAAAATAACAGAATTTCTGAAGAAGAAAGTAAAGAGACAGTGCAAACCAAGAAAACAAGAAAAGGTGATAATTGGCCTAGTGTCATTAAAAGAGTAAAATACCACATAACAACCAGAAGTGAAGATCCAGAACAAGTAAACGAAGTAACAAGCCAAACAGGACAAGAAAGTGAAACTGAAAAGCGAAGAAGCAAAAGACTGAAACTTGTGAACAACAAATTTAAAGGTCCAGATTGGATTTATATAATCCTTGAAGATTACGAGAGCTCAGAGTCAAGTGAAAGTGGTGACGAAGGAACTAGTGCGGAATTGTCCTATGAAAAAGAAATAAGACCACCTTGATAACGTCAAGAAGACTTGAAAATAGATAAGAAGAGCAATCTTCCTTGTCAAAATGCCTGACGATAGAGTTTCTGGGAGACCAAAACGGAAATGTTGTAAAAGATGCTGTGCTATATGCATATGCAGTCTAGTAGTGGTACTTGTAGTATGGTTAGTATGGTTAGTTCTGATCGTAGCAATTCCCTACCTTCTGATTACGGATAAAAAGATTAACAACGAAGGGAAGGATAGATAACTTAAAGGGTGAGAGATGAATCAGAATTTCATCATGAAGTAACAGATAACGACACTAGTTTGAATGTTTTCACAAAATTATTGTTTCAATATGTAGATACCATGGAAGTTAGTAATTGTTATGTTTGTATGAAGTTACCAAAATCAGTAGCAGAAGGGTTAACGTATCATCACTTGCCATTAACCTATGGCATATCATGTAGTGTTTTGACCAGTCTATTTTATAGAACAGGGAGAATTCAGTATTATTATTCAAACATAGATGTGATATTTTCTGAGGTTCCGATTCGAAAGAGTATGAACCCAGTGCTTAGTAGTCAAGATGCACAGTTTATGGGAGAATTTTTCTTAACAATGAAATCGATAGATATAACACATGCACATAGACACAATCTAACATGTACGTTACATGAAGAAGAAAAGATATTTTTGAATTTAGTAGAAGATAGAAGACAAGATTTTCAAAGGAAAGCTTCTGAGCATAAGGCTCATCTGCCACCTTGGGCTGAGAAAGAAGGGAGTTACACACCTGGCAAGGCTCAAGCTGCTATGGCTCCTGATTTTGTAAAAACAGGGAAAATTTGTCTACATAGGTTAAAGACTGATTATAACAATGTTTTCATTGGTACCAGTGAATGTGAACATAATTTCTTAATTCTTGGAGGTTGTGGACTCAAAGGAGGAACAGATTCAGTTTTTCCTGGAATCTATTATGTGTGTGGGAATAAGGCTTACTTTAGGATTCCTGCACGATGGTATGGAAGTTGTTATTTTGGAATAGTATTTCCAAAGATATACCACGTAAAAAGAAACACTGGGAGCAATGAAAATAATGGTGAATTAACACGTAGCAAAAGAGCTAGTTTTTCTGAAATTGTAGGTGATATATTTGGTGCATTGATAGCTTCAGTGGGAGTAATTCTGAACTCAAATAGAATATGTAAATTATCTACAGTGGTTGATCGTTTATCAACGTATACTGCTGGAGGCTTTCTAATGATTAATGCGGAAATGGTTGCGATTAGATCTATGGTTATGCAAAATCGACTTGCTCTTGACATTATATTGGCAAAAGAGGGCGGAGTCTGTAAATTATTGAAGACAAAGCACTGTTGCACTTACATACCTGATAAAAGTGCAGAAATTGGAACATATATACAGAATATAACAAAACTTGAGAAGGAACTAAAACCACTGGAAGTTGATAGTGTATGGGAAAGATTGACAAGTAGTATTTCGTCAATTGGTACCTGGTTTGCTAATATAGGGAAAGGACTTATAGGTAAAATATTAGTGCCCTTAGCAGGGATAGCAATAATAGTATTGTCAATAATAATATGGTGCAAATGTTGTAGAAAGAATGAATCATATAGTGTGACAGGAAAAGGAAAGAAAAGAAAGTTTGACGAAATTGAATTAGAAGATTTGCAAAGTGAATTATACAAGAAACTGAAAGGAGATGTGAAAAATAGAAAGTGTAAGAATGAAACTGAGACAAATTTATGCTAAAAGTTGGCATCTGGTTGTGGGTAAATTTTTGATGGCTCAGAAACGCCATCAGAGAGGGGATTGATGGAGCAAGGACTCACAAATGAGACTTGCTCGGAGGCAATCTTCTCACAGTATTAATTTATTAAACTTTGTATTGTTCATACTAACAATTGCATACACAAACATAAGTAGCAAGGAAGCTTGCCTATGTGTTTAAACTAACAAATAACGCTCGTCTATTCTAAAATGGCCGCTAAAACGCGGGAACTTTACTGCGCATGTCTCAACCATATCACATGGTATGACGTCTTTCTTTGCTTGGTGGGAAACTCTTGCTTCTGCGCAGTGTGTATTAAAATGGCTGCCTAATGTTTTCACGTGCTACAGCTTGCTCTCATGTTGCAATTAAACTGTGGTATTCTAACGCTATTAATGCGGGATAGAATTTATAAGTAAATGGGAATAGAGTAGAAAGAGTGGGTATACAGTGAAACAATTTATTTGTGATTTTAATATTTTCTTCTTTGACAGTTATTAGTTCGTAAAATGGGCCTGGGGTTGGTGAACTGAAATTCGAGAGAAAAATTGTTCTGCGCATGCGTCCTGCATGGCTGCCCAGAGAGAAAAGGATGAAGTCAACCTGGACGACGTCCAAGGCTGTCCCTACTGAATAGCAACAATTTATATGAACAATGTATAAACTTTGTCGTGAGACGGGTGGGAAATAAAGCAAATGTATTAACTGTGATGGGCGGTGTTTTAAAACAATGGGCTTTAGGAAATTGAACTAAATCAATATGGTGTGAGGATCAACCCCCTGTCCCTGTCCAATCAGAAGTAGTGGGCCCATATTTTTTTGCAACATTAATGGGAGGTACATGGGCGTAGAAGGGTATAATAGATATAGAATTAGCTAATTAGAGAGACTAGACGCTGACAGATACAGGAGAATAGCCATTAGCTCCAGACCGACAAGCTGATCGATTGCAGACTGAATCGCTGTCCAGAGAGGTCCTGAAGAGGGGGCGGCAGAGTCCATTAGAAGGAAGGCACGGGAGAATCGAGGAGAAGCGAAGTATCAGAGAGGGGAACGACACAGGCGTCGTTGGTAGAGAGGTCACCGGTCCTGTCCTGAACCTGGAGGAGGTCTTTGCTCTTCATCCTTCCTGGGTCCTATCTTTTCCAACTCCTTGGCCAAGGGGTTTGGTTCTCGCACTTTAGGTAAATATACATGCAACCTTTAGTTGCGCTGCTGACTCTACCTTCTCCTATCAGAGGGACCGTCATTGATCGATAAATGAATTGCTATGCTTCATCCTTGATATACGATTAAGTATCATGTGGTTCTGTACTTTACTCTGCTAAATCTTTTAGATAAACATTTTAAAACTTCCTGACTCAGTGATTATTTTAAGATTATGAATTGTAATGAATGTCACTCATTTTAAACTTCCCAATTAGTAAAGGGTCCATTGGTAAGTCATTACTCTTCAATCAGAAAAGTAATTGGTAGCAGGGATTTTGATAAAGAGTACAACTGACCCACCAGCGGAAAGTGCTAGCGTAGTATGAATGTATGGGCCCAAGTGAGTATCTGGTGTATGAATGCTCGTTGCTAGTGACCCGCTGGAACACCCCCTTGAGGAAAATTAAAAACAAGAGGCCCCATGACGCTCAACGTTGGTTCTCTGACGACCTAAAGACAAAGAAACTGGCTCTGCGACAAGCTGAACGCAAGTGGAGACGCGATTACTGCCCCGATAAAAAGGCTATTTTCGTGTCCTTACTTAGTGACTACAAAAGCGCTATCCTCCAGACCAAAGCAGATTACTTCTCCTCTAAAATATTAAAATCAACCAAGAAAGCTAAGGACATCTTCTCCATAGTGGATGAACTTGTCAAACCAGATCGTGTCACTGCTAAACCCACCCCATCACAATTCTTATGCGACTCCCTTAACACATTTTTCATTGAGAAAATTGCTATCATTAAGGCCAGTATCCCCAAGTCTATCCCACCTTCGGACCCTCCGTGCTCACACACCAACCCCTCTCACCTTGATCAAATTCCTTTTATCACCCGAGATGCTTTCTTTGCCCTACTTAAAAAGATCTGCTCTGGTTCCCCTACGGACAGTTGTCCCCCCCACATCCTTCGGGAAGTTTTTCTGCACTGCCCAGACCCTCCTTTATTGCTTCTAAATAACTCCCTTGCCCAAGGTATTGTCCCTAATCTATTTAAAAGCGCGGACGTTGTTCCTATCCTGAAGAAACCGTGCGCCGCCCCTCGATACCTAGCAACTATCACCCCATATCTTTGCTGCCTTATTTGGGAAAAATTTTAGAAGCCCACGTCGCTAACTGTCTCAGCGCCTTTGTAGAGCAATCTCATTACCTGGATTCACATCAAGCAGGATTTAGACCAGCACACTCCACTGAGTCAGTCATCTTGGCAGTCCTCGATGAATTAAGAAGGGGGGCCGACCAGAGCACCACTCAAGCCTTGGTGCTCCTGGATTTGTCGGCTGCCTTTGACACAGTCGACCACCATCTTCTGATCGACCGTGTTGGATGTGCCGGGATCCAGGGTCTGGCGCTGAAGTGGATTACCTCTTTCCTCAGCAACCGCTTCCAAACAGTCCGCCTTGCTAATTTCTCCGCTGAAAACAGAAGACTGACATGCGGAGTTCCGCAGGGCTCCTCCCTTTCACCCCTTCTTTTTAACCTGTACATTTTACCCTTGATTCTGGCCCTTCGAAAGAGAGAGGTCGTAACTTTTAACTATGCTGATGACCTTCAGCTAGTGTTTAATATCGACTCATCCCCATCATCAGTTGCGAGCTTTCAATCTACCATGAATTTTATTAGCAACTGGATGAACGTCAACCAGCTCAAATTAAATCCCGACAAAACCGAACTGATTCTTACCGGTGGCCCAGCTAATCCTTGGAATTCTAATTTCTGGCCTCCACTACTGGGGTGCCCCCACTCCCAGCCAGCTCGGTCAAAGCCTGGGAATCGTGATCAGCAATGATCTTACTATGAAGGCCCAGATCAGCTCAGTGGTCTCCGCTTGTTTTTTCCATCTGCGGAGAATCCGGAAAATCAGTAGATTTCCCGCCACCGAAGCCTTGACCCAAGTTGGCCTTGCCCTAGTAATGTTGCGTATTGATTACGCAAATTCCTTATATACAGGCAATCCAGTATACCAATAACGTCGGCTACAATTGGTGCAGAACCAAGCAGCCAGGCTTTTTCCTGTTCAGCCTAAGCACCACCATGTGAAACCATTGTTGAAGAGCCTCCATTGGCTCCCTGTGACACAACGCTGCCTCTTCAAGTTAGGCTGTACCATCTATAAAGCCCTCTCTGGACACGGCCCGGCATTTATCGCCTCAAAGATACATCGATATGCTCCTTCCCGCGATTTACGTTCTTCTAATAAGAACCTGTTGATCTCCAGCTCTTTTAAACGGAAGAAACATGGGGGCCTCAGATTCTCGACCCTGGCACCTCAATTTTGGAACCCTCTCCCTCTTGAACTGCGCTTGGCCACCTCTTACACCCAGTTCAGGAAATTACTTAAAACATGGCTATTCTCCCAGGCTTACAATTAAACCTACTGTCTAGTGTTTGAAACCGTCTCAGCTCAGCGCCAAGAAACCGCTCGATGTACGTGCGCTTAACAAGTCACTTTAACATAACATAACATAACATATATATACATAAGATCATAGGTAATCATCCACACATTACACACCGCAGAGCAAGCAATATAGGGGACAAAATAACGCACAGTTATTTCAAAGAAACAAAGCATCCATCATGGATGAAAGAGGAAGGCTTTTGGCCATGCAAACAATGCAAGGCTTGTCGAATTGGAGTACAAACAAAGGAAGTTGAAATTGGAAATGGCATGAAATGGACAATCAGGCAACACATCACATGCAAAAGCAAGTATGTCATCTACATAGTAGAATGCCCATGTAAACTTAAATACATAGGCAGCACGACCTGTGAGCTCAAAAAGAGAATCTTAGAGCATATCAGAGCAACGAAAAATACAGACAGGGCTAATGCCATAGCCAAGCATATGGAATCAGTACATAATAAAAATTGGGAAGATTTGAAATTCTATGCCATAGAACAAATACCACAATCAGACAGAGGAGGAAATCGAGAACGACTATTGAGACAAAAGGAGTCCAAGCATATAATAACATTCAGGACATTAAATCCCAGAGGCCTCAACCAAGACGAAGAACTTTATGTACACCTTTAAATTAACAACCAAAGAATGAAATTTTAAACTTGAACCTTGTGACAGAAAGAGAATGAACCTTATGATAAACTAATCTAATTAAAACGAAGAACTCACCCACCGGAGGGTAATGAATTAGCTAGATATCCAGTAATCAAAATTCAAATTGAACACTGAAAAAGTTCAAAACAATAAAATGAAACAAACAAAAAGGAAATTCAATGAACAAATAGGAGTTGTCTCCCACCAGTGGGAATTGAATAGAATGAAAAGAAAAAATAATTGCAAAAAACAAAAGACTTCACTGAAGAGACTCCTCTAAGAACATTAAGTGTGAAATATTCACCAAAATGTTTATCATAAATGCTTCACTTTAGCCTCTCCATCTAAAAAGTTTTTAAATTCACATCACTACGGGCACTCTTCTCTTCCTCTTTTTTCACAATATGGTTGAAATAATCACATGCACAGAGTAATTCACTATTTTTATTAACTACGTTCACCAGAATGCATTGCAAAAGTCAAAACAGGAAGTAACTGTTTTTTTTTAAAAAAGTTAAGAAATAAAAGATGTCCCAAATAGATGATGAATCATCCCGTGATCAAGGTCCGAGTGTTAGGACCGAAACGCGTAGGGCTTGGCAAAAACAAACCTTTCATTAAAAACGCAATGAAAACTGACCCAGGGTGAGTGCGATCCTTATTGCTTTGGCGAAATTGGAGAAATTGTTACCGGCGTGGCCCTGCCGGAGGAGAAACGCACCGCCCCCCCACCCCTTATGAGCGCCGGCGTCCACAATCTTGGGCTACAAGGAGGAACATATATATATATATATATACATATATATGTGTGCAAAACGAACGAAGTTCCAATCGCGCTCTCAGAGCAAACAATTACCAAATCTGAGTACCATTATTGTGACTTATGCCTCTTCAAACATGACATGATTTACCGGACACTATATGAGAGGATGTGCCCTATACGTGGTACACTTTACCAGAAGACTAATGGGCACTTTTAAGTATCCTTAACTGCACTACTGTGCAGACACCCAACCCGAGTACCTACACCATTACTCATGTTTTACCACATGACACGACTTGTGCCTTGATGACACAGTTACTATGAAACTGGTGTCTTGCTGACCATTCCAGCCAGATATCATGACCTGTCCACTCAGCAACATATCTCTAGGGTCACAACATCCCGCTGGAGACTGCAGCTTTCCACGCATAGGTACTTCCCACTCAGGAGCTCAATATGGGGGATACACCTAGAGGGCAAGTGAGACAGGTGAGACTATTTGCATAAGGTCGCACCACACGTGACAGCAAGTGCTAATTCCAATATGGGGCGTATATACACATTTGTTAGGCTTAAGCATGAAACGTCTCAATTTGAATGATGCAAACTTTATAATTGCAAGTATTGCGCGAACTGACCGGCATTTGATGATTTTGCACTCTTCAAAATGGCGCTTGCACAATGTCTTGGCTAATGACTGACTTTGCAGGACACCAGTCCACTTTCTATGCACATGTTTTAAAAAAGTATGTAAAGCCTTTTTCTGTGTTGTGCCCGTTGTGTGAACAAGCCCCTTGAGGGTGAAACGCGTCACGGCGGGTTTATGAATTAATAAACCCCTCTTGGATGTAACCTGGACTTGGTAATTGTTTGATCTGAGAGCGCGATTGGAACTTCGTTCGTTTTGCACATTGAAATATACCGGCCCACTCCGCCGGTATCGCGCCACCCCTCTAAGGGCTACAATCTTCGATGGAGTAACTCGTTTCTGGTATCGATTGTGGAGACTGACGGCCGGCCACATGAAGAGATCTTCCGGGTTCAGGAAGCAACCCATGCAGCATTTCGCAACCCTCGATATCCCGCAACAGGACCCCAGTAGGATCCCGCCTCACGCTATCCCGGGACCAGGATACACCGTGAAGGTAAGGACATCGGAGGTCTGAATGTGGGGGAGGTCTAATGACAAGAAGGGAGTGTACTTTTAGCCTCCAGTGCGAATGCAACGAAGTTGAACACTGCATGACATGCACCGTTAACTTGAACGAACACTAGTACATCTCTGTTTGATCCAAAACTAGGGAGAACCACGTTGACAGGAGACATCGCATCGTGTTGGCAAGGGGAACTCTGTATCACGAACAGGGGGAGCAAACATTACCCATTTCCAGGTGAATATCATTGGGATTTAAGAGAATTCAAGCATGGAAGACGACGAGGAGCGCAGAGCAGCTGCACAGATGCTATTTGCAAGAGCACCTGGTGTGGGGCGCAGCACATTGATGACAAATCGAACAGAAACCACTACTATGGAAAAACTTAAAAAATATGAGAAATTGCTGAAACAAGAGATGTCAAAATGGTGGGAGGCCACATCACTCCAAGATTATATTGATAAGCAAATGGTGCCCCGGGGATTAAGAATATATATAACTCCCTCATATGATTCACCAGATCCCCATATGCTGGAGGAATGGTCGGCGAACTCGGCTAACAGTTCGAGAAACATGTTGGCTATTTTGGTGAAATACGCCTGGTCTGATAGAGAAAATATCAAAAAAGAAATTGGGCGTATTAAGGATGAACTACACTCACTTGACGACCAAGAAGTAGTCACCAAGTTTCTAGACGAAATGAGGAAGCGGCTGAAACTGGTGGAGGAAGACATAAAAGCAAGAAAGCAACGCAAACTCCACCGAGACTGCGGGGATTATGAGTCGGGCAGGATTCTAACCTACAATAGGAAATATGACCATCTTTATGACACGGAACAAACAAAAGCCAACAAAGCCTCAGTATCAATAAACAACAGGGACGAAGAGGTAGCCTGTCAGAGTGATATCAACACAGAAGAATCTGAACAAACAGCCACCTCGGAAAGTTCAGCATCAGAAGGGGATGAGATAGTCCGTCCGAAAACTTTTTTAGACGAATATCGGCTCATGAAAAGGAGCCGACAAACAACACGGGCAACATCCAATATGAGTCAGAGGGAGGACTCTCCAATGACAAAAGGAAGGGGAAGAGGCAGAGCAAAGGGCACCAGAGGAAGAGGCGGAAGAGGTGGAGGCAGAGGAGAAGGAAGAGAGAACGCATCGGAGCAAGTGGGAAGAAAACAGACACGCTCCAAGAAGACACAATGATGGAGGACTGCATGGTAAACCAAACCATTATAAATCTATCCTCTAAGCAAATCAGCAACAAGGACAAAAGAACTCTATGCCTTGGGCTCTCTTTCTGTCCGACTACACCCATGAATTTCGTAGATGACAAGATTGATATATTTAAATTTTGCAGAAAATTGAAATTAAAAAAGTGGCAGAAACTCAAACCCACAAGAAGTAGAGGAATACATCAGCCCATGAGAACAGAAACAGATGATGGACTGACCATAGGTGATATTGACACACTTATGGTATTACACGAATTACAAAATGACCCTGAAGGAACGAGCTTAAGCACAGATGCTCATCGTATTTTAGATGAGATGGAAATCAGACACGATACAGCTGCTTGTTCTGATTTCAAACCCAAATCTACCTTCCTGCCCACTATGAATCATGACAATATAGATACCTTTCAGGAACAAATGGGGAAGGAACTTTTGGATTTCAGGCAAAAAAACTGGCCAAAGAAAATGAGGAAATTTAAATTCAATTTAACTTTGACCCAAAAAAAAGCAATACAAGAACTGGCAAATGATAACAGTATTGTGATTAGACCCGCCGACAAAGGGGGAAATATTGTCATTTTATCCAGGGAGATGTATATTGATGAAGCCGTAAGACAACTGAGTGACACCAATACCTACACTAAATCTGACAGAGTAGAGTACAACAACAGTATCACCAGGATTTGGGAAAGACTAAGCGAATGGAAAGATAAGGGGTTAATTGAATGGGAGGAATACTGCTATTTGAAAAAGGATTTTCCCATCCTACCTGTACTGTATCTGCTTCCTAAGATACATAAAAGTAGAACCAATCCCCAGGCAGACCCATTATTTCCTCTAGGGGAAGTGTACTAGAGAACCTTTCACGGTACGCAGACCATTTCTTAAGGGAATTTGTAATCACCTTGCCCTCTTATGTGAGGGACACCAAGGACTTTTTGGGTAAAATCAACAATTTACAATGGGAATCGGACTTTCTCCTTATAACAATGGACGTTAATTCACTGTACACAGTGATTAACCATGATCAGGAGTGGAAGCTTGTGCTAGGTTCCTTAAACGGAAACACATAAAATTTTGGGATCATTCACAGATGATTTTAGATATCATCAGATATTGTCTGACCAATCATTTTTTCATGTTTCACGGTGACATCTTCAAACAATCCCTCGTTACTGCGATGGGTACGAGCTTCGCTCCTAGTTTTGTGAACCTCTTCATGGGAGCATGGGAGGAGGACATTAGGGCAGATACCAATATGACCAACCACCTTACCAGGGTTAAGCTCTGGCTTAGATACATTGATGACCTGTTTGTTGTCTGGCAAGGCAACAAACAGGAAGCCCAAATCTTCCTCGAGAAACTCAACCACAACACCAAGAATCTCACTTTCACAAGTACCATCAGTAAACACCAGGTAGAGTATTTGGACACGAGGGTAGAGATAGTTAACAATAAAGTGGTGACAAGCCTTTTTCGCAAAAGTACAGCAGGGAACACACTATTGCACGCTCTAAGTAGCCATCCTGAAACATTGAAGTGGAGTATCCCCTATGGGGAATTACTCCGTGCAAAAAGAAATTGCAGCACAGAAGCAGGTTTCCTCAGAGAACAAACAACTATGATTGAGAGATTCAAGGACAGGGGATACCCCACATGGGTTCTCAAGAAAGCAATAGAGAGAACCAGATTGGTTAACAGAGATGCGATTCTGGGGAACCCACAGGTAGCGGAAGATGAGGGGACTAACATAGAGACACGCCTGATAATGACATATAATGGGAACTCGGAACAAATTCGCAAGAGTATAACACACAATTGGAGCTTACTCAGATGCGACCCAGTTATAGGGAACACATTATCACCACGTCCCACAATTACTTACAGGAGAGGATGCAACCTCAAAGATCTATTAGTACACAGTGATCTACTCGACAACACAGGGGAAAGGGGAATTGACCTACAAGGTTTCTTCCCCTGTGGCCATTGCCAGGCCTGCGGGAACAGTCGCATGCGCAAGGAATTTTGGAACACAAGCACTAGTAAGATGGTTAGCATTAAACAATTTCTCACTTGTAGCAGTACATTTGTAGTTTATGTCTTAGAATACCCGTGCAATCTACGATATGTGGGAAGCACGACACATATGGCAAAAAAAAGAGTCCTTGAACACATGAGGGCAATAACTAACAGGGACCAGCAGTACCCCGTTGCACGACATATTGAGATTGAGCATTTCTCTGATTCCAAGAAACTGTCATACTATGCAATAGAACAGGTCACTACCAACAGAAGGGGAGGTAACCGGATACTGAAATTAAGACAAAGGGAGTCAAGACACATTATAGGAATGGTGACCCGTCAGCCCAATGGGCACAATATTGACGAAGAAATGGCTGTGCATTTGCATGATATGTAGACAGTAATAACACGAGAGTCTTGACAAATTTGCAACTGTGGTTGACAATGATTTAGCATATGTTTTTATGTGCATAGCTGCTAGGTGCGAATTCCGTCTCACTGTAAATAGCTTACACTGTGTTTTTTATCTTCCACAGGAGGAAAGGAAGGGACCATGTCTGAGACAAGTGACACTAGGATCCCTACCCTTTTCTTCAGCTGCGTCCCAATCACAGATAAGATCTCACTCAAATTTTTGCATTTTGAATGCATCACAATTTGGTTTATAATGTCATTTAGGGTCGTTGGGTGATAGGGGACACAACACATAGGGTGAAGCGTACATCAAATTCTTAGAGCTAAGACATGTGCCACAGTAGGCATACCACACTCTGACCACATAATTGCAACAACAGGCACATTCGACTTCTCTTCATGGCTTCAGATATTCACCAACAGGCATGATCAAGTATTCTTAACACCACTACGGTGCAGACACCAAATCTGAGTACCCTTATTGTGACTTATGCCTCTTCAAACATGACATGATTTACCGGACACTATATGAGAGGATGTGCCCTATACGTGGTACACTTTACCAGAAGACTAATGGGCACTTTTAAGTATCCTTAACTGCACTACTGTGCAGACACCCAACCCGAGTACCTACACCATTACTCATGTTTTACCACTTGACACGACTTGTGCCTTGATGACACAGTTACTATGAAACTGGTGTCTTGCTGACCATTCCAGCCAGATATCATGACCTGTCCACTCAGCAACATATCTCTAGGGTCACAACATCCCGCTGGAGACTGCAGCTTTCCACGCATAGGTACTTCCCACTCAGGGGCTCAATATGGGGGATACACTTAGAGGGCAAGTGAGACAGGTGAGACTATTTGCATAAGGTCGCACCACACGTGACAGCAAGTGTTAATTCCAATATGGGGCGTATATACACATTTGTTAGGCTTAAGCATGAAACGTCTCAATTTGAATGATGCAAACTTTATAATTGCAAGTACTGCGTGAACTGACCGGCATTTGATGATTTTGCACTCTTCAAAATGGCGCTTGCACAATGTCTTGGCTAATGACTGACTTTGCAGGACACCAGTCCACTTTCTATGCACATGTTTTAAAAAAGTATGTAAAGCCTTTTTCTGTGTTGTGCCCGTTGTGTGAACAAGCCCCTTGAGGGTGAAACGCGTCACGGCGGTTTTATGAATTAATAAACCCCTCTTGGATGTAACCTGGACTTGGTAATTGTTTGCTCTGAGAGCGCGATTGGAACTTCGTTCGTTTTGCACATTGAAATATACCGGCCCACTCCGCCGGTATCGCGCCACCCCTCTAAGGGCTACAATCTTCGATGGAGTAACTCGTTTCTGATACATATATATATATCTATATATATATATATATATATCTATATATATATATTGCTGCAAAACTTCGCCAGAAAATCACCACTTTGAGGAACAGACGAATGCGGACCCAATGTTAGGTGCAAGATATTTATTGAAGCCCCTGCACCACCGCCATGACGCGTTTCGGCCTACAGGAGGCCTTGATCACATAACACGCATGCAGAGTGCCTTCACATATTTAAAGTGCAAGTGCATGAACATGTGACAACGAAAACCTCATCATAGACATAGAAGAGTCATTGCATCAAATTCGATGTAAGTACATGTTAAATACAAATCCATTGTGGTGTTACTAGCAGGTAAAAGCAGTAGAACAATAAATATTTAAGAATCATGAATATTTATAAAAGGCAATACATATTAAAAATTCAAACGTATTGAGGAGAGCAAAAGTTTAAACAACACAGAATGGTACCGAGTAAATTTAAGGCTTAATGCACATTTCCAACCCAGTTTTAATTCAGTTATTTCCGCCCTCTGCCTGTGATAGCCCGAATATTAATTTCAAACTATTGAATGTCAACTGCAGTTACATAAAGTGCAAATGTTAAACAATTCGGCCCAAGTGGGCTTCGAATCTGCCCCTATGTCTAAGAAAAAAAGTGCTAATGCCAATAAAGTGCTATTAGAGAGTGGTGTCACCAAGTTAAACTGAATGGTTCATAATGTGCAAATGTGCAAGAGATGTATGTAAAGACTAAAAACTTGTTACAGAGGCACAGCAGAAATATTTACAGTATTGTGGGGAAAAACAAGCAATCAAAGGCAAGTATAAAAATCTTCGCTAGAATTGAGGCCCTGAGTCGTCTTGGTATCAAGCTCCAATATATACCTAGTTTCAAGTTTGCGTAACAGGGCTTCCCGGTTGCCTCCCCGCCTCAGGGGCAGGACAGCATCCACAACAAAGTATTTCAAATGCTCCAAATTTTTAGCATGAGAGTCCTTGAAATGCCTCGCAACCGGATAAGCTGTGTCAGAGTTAGTGATGGCCCTCATGTGCTGGAGTATTCTTTTGTGAACCTGCAACTTAGTACTCCCTACATATTGCAGGCCACAAGAACACTCCAGCACATACACTGCAAATTCTGTTTTGCAGGTGAGCCTCTTGGAGATCGACACTGGGTCTTCCTTGAAAGGGGTACTGTAGGAAGTTTTACTGACCCCATATCTACAGGCTCTGCACGATGTGCATCTTACAATCCCTTTACTAGAGTTTAACCAGGTTTTAGTTGATCTTATCTCTGGACTACTGCTCACCAGGGCATCACTCATTGACCTAGCTTTTCTGAACGTGATACTAGGATTTTTTGACAGTCTATCCCCAAGAATAGCGTCATTACATACCAGAGGCCAGTTCCTATTCCTAATCCTACGTAATGACTGATGTTGTCTGTTATATGTTAGGATAAGTCTAGTGGGTTGATCAGATGGCTGTGTAACCTCAATCCTAGAACTAGCTTTGCTGATCAGAGCATCAGATCTACGCACAGCATTCGTTTTTGTGATTGCATTATCAATCATAGCTAGAGAATAGCCCCTGGCCAGGAACCTATTTTTGCTCTCTCTCTGCGCCATGTTGCACTCATCTTCTCTACTGCAGATCCGCTTGATTCGCAACATTTCCCCGTAAGGAATGCTGTGAATGAGATGTTTGGGATGATGGCTAGAGGCATGAAGTATCGTGTTGCCTGCAGTGGGCTTTCTATATAATCTGGTTTCCAACTTGTCATTAGCTACATAGACTTCAACATCAAAGAAGCACACAGATTGTTTGCTAATATAGGCTGTAAATTGCAGATTGAGGTTGTCGTTATTGATCCGTTCAATAAAATGGAGAGCATTGTCCTCCGTGCCTCTCTAGATTAAAAAGCAGATCATCAATGTATCTGTACCATCTTAAAACATGATTACGCAGAACCTCTTCATATTAAATTTTGAGGACTGTTCCTCCCATAGCCCCATATGGAGACAGGCGTAACTTGGTGAGAAACAAGCTCCCATAGCTACGCCTCTGGTTTGATGGAATACCTGGTTTTGGAATAGAAAGTAGTTATTTTCCAAACATATCATAATCATGCTAACCAACATTTTGTTGTGTAGGTACAGGCACATGGCATGGCATATATATATATATATATATATATATATATATGTATATATATATATATATATATTATCTACTGGCGGTCGCCAGTAGATAGTTATAGTTAGGACCTATTTTCCATAGGAAATCCGCAACATTCTATTTGAAAAAACTCTTGCGTTGGTTGACGAATCTTCGCGAAATTTTCAAACTTTATGGCCCGCTCCGGTCCGCTCCTATCCTGAAAGTCTCGGGGTGATTCGTCAAGCGGGGGCCGAGAAAAAAGGGGGGTCCCAAAACGTGTTTTGCCCATTCATTTTCCTATAGGAAACTTTAGCCACGGCTACAGCACGAACTGCTGAACGGAATTACACCAAATTTGGCAAAGAGGTAGTTCTTGGTTCAGAAAGAACCCTTTTTGTTAAATGGTGTAAATCCGTTCAGTAGTTGCTGAGAAAATCAAAAGTAAAATCACATATATATCTATGGCCGCTTAGGGTCCGCATACCCTCCCGATCACGAGCTGCATGCTAATTGGCTGTCAACACTCCAAATCATTAAGTGTTGGCAGCCATTTTGTCCCTCGGTAGAACCGAGGCAGAGAAACAAGTGCGCAAAACGCACAAAGGGGGCAGGGTAGAAACACCCTGACCCCCTAGGTCTGCTCAGGGGGTCCTTTGTGGATCCAGCCGATTAAAAAAAAAACAACAAAAAAAACACAAGAGACAAGTGTGCAAAACGCACAAAGGGGGCAGGGTAGAAACACCCTGACCCCCTAGGTCTGCTCAGGGGGTCCCACAAGGACCCCCTGGGCAGAAAAAAGCATAAAAAAAAAAAATAATAATAAAAAAAAAAAAGATCGTGCCGCAGGCCCCGCCCCCTTCCTTTACCACTCTGCAAATGCGCCTCCTGGCGCGTTTGCAGAGGGGGAACGAATTCCCCTTGAATACTGGGGGTCCCTGGGGGCCAACTAGCCCACCAGGAACCTCCAGTATGCGCCAGGGGCTGCGTTGCAGAGAGGTGTACAGAGGCCACGCCCCTTTTACACCTCTCTGCAACGCAGCTCTGTGGCGCTTTTGGAGGTACATGGTGGGCTAGTTGGACTCCAGGGACCCTCAGGATTCAAGGGGACTTAATTCCCCAACTTAAAACGCGCCATGGGGCGCGTTTGCACAGTGGTGAAGGGAGGGGTGGGGCTTCAGGTGACATGTGTGCAAACAGGCCCCGTTGCGCGTTTTAAGATGGGGAATTAAATACCCTTCAATCCTGAGGGTCCCTTGGGGCCATCTAGCCCACCAGGTACGTCCAGAAAGTGCCACAGAGCTGCGTTGCAGAGAGGTGCAAAAAGGGGCGTGGCCTCTGAACACCTCTCTGCAACGCAGCTCTCTGGCGCATACTGGAGGTATCTGGTGGGCTACTTGGCCCCTAGGGACCCTCGGGATTGAGGAGGATTTAATTCCCCATCTTAAACGCGCCACGAGGCCTGTTTGCAGACATGTCACCTGAAGCCCCGCCCCTCCCTTCACCACTGTGCAAATATTCCTCTAAAATCAGCCGAACTACGAATTCCGATTTACTCACCTGTTATCAGGAGAGACCTCAGTGCTGCATCTTTGAGCCCAGTACTAATCCTGAAAAGTAATTTTAACCGTACTTACCAGTAACTTGAATTTCCTTCCATAGGATATCATTGCCTGCTTTTTGCTGAAAAAGTTTCTAAGTGTCGATTTTTGAAACATACAAATATTCCTCTAAAATCAGCCGAACTACGAATTCTGATTTACTCACCTGTTATCAGGAGAGACCTCAGTGCTGCATCTTTGAGCCCAGTACTGATCCTGAAAAGTAATTCTAACCGTACTTACCAGTAACTTGAATTTCCTTCCATAGGCTAACATTGACTGGTTTCACTTGGAAATTCTTCTAAGTGTGGAGTTTTGGAACTTTATAATATTCCTCTAAAATCAGCTGAACTACGAATTCCAATTTACTCACCTGTTATCAGGAGAGACCTCAGTGCTGCATCTTTCAGCCCAGTACAGATCCTCAAAAATAATTCTAACCGTACTTACCAGTAACTTGAATTTCCTTCCATAGGCTAACATTGACTGGTTTCACTTGGAAATTCTTCTAAGTGTGGAGTTTTGGAACTTTATAATATTCCTCTAAAATCAGCCGAACTACGAATTCCGATTTACTCACCTGTTATCAGGAGAGACCTCAGTGCTGCATCTTTGAGCCCAGCACTGACCTTGATAAGTAATTCTAACCGTACTTACCAGTAACTTGAATTTCCTTCCATAGGCTAACATTGACTGGTTTCACTTGGAAATTCTTCTAAGTGTGGAGTTTTGGAACTTTATAATATTCCTCTAAAATCAGCCGAACTACGAATTCCGATTTACTCACCTGTTATCAGGAGAGACCTCAGTGCTGCATCTTTCAGCCCAGTACAGATCCTCAAAAGTAATTCTAACCGTACTTACCAGTAACTTGAATTTCCTTCCATAGGAATCCACTGTCTGGTTTTCAGCAGAAAAGTTTCAAAGTGTCGATTTTCACAAACTACAAATATTCCTTAAAAATCGCCTGTATGACTTAAACGCATTCTTTCAACTGTTTACAGGAGATGCACCAGTGCTGGATCCAGGATCCACCACTGAGTAAGAAAAAGTAACGATAACTACCTACCTGCTAAGTGAATTTCATCCCATAGGATAACATTGGTGATTATATTTGAAAAAGTTTCTAAGTGTCAACTTTTAAAATACAATAATATTCCTTAAAAATCACTACTGTAACCAAAACGCTTTTACTCAACTGTTTACAGGAGATGTCCCAGGACTGAATCTAGGATCCAGTCCTGTGGTTAGAAAAGTAATCCATAAAGTAACTAATTGCATTTAACTAGAAATTCACATTGAGCTCAATGTTGCATTGTGTTTGAAATTGTGTTGCCCATTGCAACAACTGTAACTACTGTACTTAAAAGTCTATTGCCTATTTGCAAAGTATTTAAACTAAAGTAATTCATTCTGAGAAAGTATATTTTGTAATGTGATGTATAATGTAATTATAATGTAATTTAAAAAATAAAATATCTAAAAATAAATAGTTTAAAAAAATGTAGTAAATCAGTATCAAAAAAATAAATATAACAATTAATACATTTAAAAATTGCCATTTACAAAACCTTTGAAATTCATTGAAAAAAACCATAGGTTTGAGGCACGTTACAGTTAGGAATTAGCATTTAAAAAACCTTTGAAATTCACTGAAAAAACCATAGGTTTCAGGCACGTTATAGTTAGAAATTAGCATTTAAAAAACCATTGAAATTCACTGAAAAAACCATAGGTTTCAGGCACGTTATAGTTAGAAATTAGCATTTAAAAAACCTTAGAAATTCACTGAAAAAACCATAGGTTTTAGGGACAGTTATAGTTAGTTGGACATTGCACTCGTACAAAACCCGTGAAATTCCCCCGTTATAGTTAGTTCAGCTAACTATAACTCGCGCCCCGCAATGCACTGCTGATGACGTCACATATTACATCACTCATGACATGGTCAGTGACATCACTGATGACATCACTGATGACATCTCAAATGACATCACTGATGACATCATCCATGTGATAATTTCATGCATCTTCTCACACCCTAATATAACTTTTGATAGACCCACTCTAAATTACAGACTGCCATTCTCAAAACCATAGACACTCCAACACCAATAACTACATACCCACTCACTGATTCTTAGGTCTACACACACATCCACTCACTCACCTGTACAGTCACTCATACTTACGGTCACTGAGTACAGGACTATCATATGCACTCATACACCTACATAGACACTCACACACCGCCACTCATCCATAGAGGTACTCACACACCTAGTCAGTCATGCAAATAATTAATCACACTGCCATGTACTCACCTATACAGTTATACACACACCAGCTCACTTACTCATACAAATACTAGCACATTCTTACGCTCTTATACAATCACTGATACAAGCACACACTCATCCATACAGTCACTCTCACAATCACACACTCTCGCTTATAGCTATTTATATACTCCAACACACATATATACTGCCTTTCACATATGTAGTTACTCACACATGTACCACTGGGACATACATTCACTCACTAACACACTCTTACACACACTTACCCACCCATACAGTCTATCACAGATGCACTCTTGAAACCATCCACCCAGTGAATCACCCACTCACACATCTATGCACAGAGTCGCACACACCCCACCCACACAAACACTCAGGCACCCATACAGATACTCAGACAACCAATCAATAACTCATATAGACACTCATGTAGCTATTCACAAACCCATGCAGCCACTTACACAGCAACAGACAGACGGATACAGACATTCACCCAGTTTAGTCACTAACCCATGCATTCAGTAAGATACGTCTAATCACTCACTTATAGAGTTAGTCACGCACCTACTAAATCATCCATACAGACACTTATACACCCACTCATTCTTCAATACGCCTTTCCCTATATATATTAAAAATATTTAAACTTTACAGAAACAAACAGTCACTGGATGATGTCATCAGTGATGTCATTTGCGATGTCATCAGTGATGTCATCAGTGATGTCACTGACCATGTCATGAGTGATGTAATATGTGACGTCATCAGCAGTGCATTGCGGGGCGCGAGTTATAGTTAGCTGAACTAACTATAACGGGGGAATTTCACGGGTTTTGTATGAGTGCAATGTCCAACTAACTATAACTGTCCCTAAAACCTATGGTTTTTTCAGTGAATATATATATATATATTTTACCTACTGGCAGTCGCCAGTAGGTAGTTATAGCTAGGATGTATTATCAGTTCCTACTTGGTAACCAGGTAAAGACCACACTATGGGCGCTCTACTGAAGTAAAAGGCAATGTAACATGCTGAGTTTATGCTTCTAAGGTGGTGCTCAAAGGGGAAGAGTGGTTGGTTACCAATTCTACCACATACCTACCCTCAAAAAAGAGGGGATACAACATAACACATGGGGGGTCTACCCCGAGCACACAGAATCACTATTAGCAGTCCAAAGTATAAAGACAGATCCTATAAATAACAACGTTGTCATGAACATGTGATAAACTCTGCTCTATACCTAATACTACTTTGCCAAGGTGTATTCACCGAAAATACAGCGAATGTCTGATTGCAACCTTCACTCTCGTGCGCTGATAAAGCTTATAAAGTAAGTGGAATTACAATTAATTCCTCCCATTTACACTAAGGACGCTATTGATCCCCTCACTTGCAAGGATTACAGTAGCAAGTTTGAAGGGGTGTTTTTGGACACTATTATAAGAAGATATATCAAGATTGAAGAATATAATTTATTAGAATGAGATACTGAGATTCTATCAGCCCTGAAGAAGTCTTTTTTGTGCTACAGCATAAGACGAAACAGGGTTGGCTTTCTGTGAATTTTGCATCAAGTTGTATCTTGGAAAAGCGACCTGATTGAACTGTGGCTTTCTGTGAATTTTGCATCAAGTTGTATCTTGGAAAAGCGGCCTGATTGAACTGTGAATATCTGGCTTTCTGTGAATGTTGCATCAAGTTGTATCTTGGAAAGGCGACCTGATTGAACTGTGGATATTTGTGAATTTACCCTTGTATCAAGTCTGTATCTTGGAAAAGCGACCAGAAAGAAGAATATTGGAATAAAGAATCGATAATTTGGAACAATTTATTGGATCTGTCTTTATACTTTGGACTGCTAATAGTGATTCTGTGTGCTCGGGGTAGACCCCCCATGTGTATAGTTAGGATGTAGTTTCTATAGGAAGAGTGACGCTCACTTCAGCTGCTGTCTTGAAAGTTTCGTGGTGATCCGTCAAGAGGGGGCCGAGAAAAGGGGGGTCCCAAAACACGTTTTCCCAATGTTAATTTCTGTTGGAAATTTTAAATAGGACTACAGCCCGAACTGCTGAACGGAATTACACTAAATTTTGCAGAAATGTAGCTGTTGGTCCAGAAAGCGACCTTTTTGTTGAATGGTGTAAATCTGTTCAGTAGTTGCTGAGTTATTTAAATACATTTTCAGTTGTATTTATAGGGATGTGGAGTATCCGTGACCCCTTCCGATCTCGTGCTGAGATCTGATTGGCTTCCAACACATCAAACCAGGAAGTGTTGGCAGCCATCTTGGTTTAACCGAGTCAAAGGAAACATTTTTTTAAAAAAAAGGGGGGCAGGGTAGAAACACCCTGACCCCCTAGGCCTTTTGGGGGGTTCCCACAGGGACCACGCAAGGATAAAAAAACATTTTTTTAAAACGTTTTGGCGGTTCGTTTTGAATCGGCCCCTGGGTGGGCCAGGTCCCAGGGGAAAGTCTATAAAATGTAGGAGGGGGGCACACTGGGCCCCCCTCCTAGGGTCCCTAAAGCCCCAGAGACTGCCACCTCCCCAGGGCATTTTTCATAAATTATGCATGGTTGCCCTCGTGACGACCCCGATGCCCCGGGGACCGCTACCTCCCCAGGGCAATATATGACACAAATGCGGGGGGCCACGTGACCTCCCACAGCTCTGAGGACCGGCACCTCACCAGGGTTAAATATAATATTAAAGAGTGGGTGCTCCGCCCCCGCAGCCCCGGAGACCACCACCTCCCCAGGGCAAATGATAAAATTTTAAAGTGGGGGCCGTGCAGCCCCCCGCAGTCCCGGGGACCACCACCAGTGTCCTGTAATGGAGGGGGGTGCACGGTCCCCCCTCCTTGAGCCATAGATGGCCCTGGGGACCGCTACTCCCCAGAGCCAGCTACAGCAATATCCTGGGGTGCCCACCCCCGGGACATTGCTTTTTGATATAGTTTGGCGGGAGCATTATGTTTTTTCTTTTGCCAATATCTTTGGTGCCGTTTGACGAATCTTCGCGAAATTTTCAAAACGAATGGTTTGCTCAGGTTAGCTCCTGTCTTTAAAGGTTCGGGGTGATTCGTCAAGCTGGGGCCGAGAAAAAAAGGGGGGTCCCAAAACGCATTTTCCCCATGTTAATGTCCATAGGAACTTTGGTCACGGCTACAGCCCGAACTGCTGAACGGAATTACAACAAATTTGGCAAAAAGGTAGCTCTTGGTTCTGAAAGCGACCTTTTTTTAAATGATGTAAATCTGTTCAGTAGTTCCTGAGAAATTCAAAAAATAAAAATATCGATATCTGAGAGCCGAGGAGGATTCGCGACTCCTCCCGAGCACGAGCTTCATTCTGAGTGGCTCCAAACCAAGAAGTGTTGGCAGCCATCTTGTGACTCGGTAACCGAGTCACAAGAAAACAGTGGAAAAAAGATAAAAAACAAGAAGAGGGGGCAGGGTAGAAACACCCTGACCCACTAGGCCTGCTCAGGGGGTCCCACAGGGCAAATAAAGCATTTTTTTAAATATTTTTGGCCGCATTCACGCTGGGTGCGCGAATCCAGCCAAAAATATTAAAAACAAATGGGCTCCTGCGCTTTGTTGCTTTTAATCCCTCGGGTGGGCCAGGTCCCGGGGGCAATGATTCATTGTTATGCGGGGGCCCCCGCAGCCCCGGGGACTGCCACCTCCCCCGGGTTTTCTTATTAATATGCGGGGGTACGCGGCCACCTGCAGCACCGTGGACCGCCACCTCCCCGGGGCTTGAACAAAAAATGCGTGGGGGAGCTCCAGCCCCCCCATGCTGCCCTGGGGACCGCCACCTCCCTGGGGCATTGATCATTATGGGCGGGGGGGCCTCATGGGCCCCCCAAAACCCCGGGGACCGCCACCTCCCAGAGGCTTAAATTTAAATTATAAAGTGTGTGTGGAGGGGGTTCCTGCCCCATCCCACACTGCCCTGGGGACCACCACCTCCCGGGGCATTGATCATGAAGTGTGGGGGGCCACGTGGCCCCCCTCATCCCCGGGACCACCACCTCCCCGGGGCACTGAGTTAATAAATGTGGGGGGGCCTCGCGGGTCCCACCAAGCCCCGGGGACATCCACCTCCCCTGGGCATTGAATATGTAAATATGGGGGTCCGTAGCGGCCCCCCGTCCCCAGGGACCACCACCTCCCTGGGCTTCAAACTTGCTGCTCCTGGAGCCCTAGATGGCCCTGGGGGTGGCCACCCCCAGGGCCGGCTCCTGCAATATCCCGGGGTGCCCACCCCCGGGACATTGCTGTTTGCTATGGCAGGGCGGGAGCACGGCTCCCGCCCTGCCATAGCAAACACTGCTTTGCTTCTTGGAAGTGAGAGCAGGAAACCTGCTCTCGCTTCCAAGAAGCACAGCAGAATTGCTTATGGACAAGGGGAGCTGTATGTTAGCAGCTCCCCTTGCCCAAAAGCAGTACCGGCACCCGCAGGAGGTGGGGAGCCGGCTGGGACCGTGGGGGCACTGGGGCTCCCCCGCGGTCCCCAACGTAAGGCCAGGCCCTGGGGGATGGGGTCCCCGGGCCCATAATTGCCCTCAGGAGGGGGCCACGCGGCCACCCTCCAAAAAAAATAAATAAAGTCTGGCCAGTTCCCAGGGGATAGGGTCCCCAGGGCCTACAGTGGCCCAGGGAAAGGGGGCCACGCGGCTCCCCTCCCTTATACATATATATTTTTTTTTTAAATGAGGCCAGGCCCTGGGGTCCCCGGGGCCAAAAGTGGCCCAGGGAAGGGGGCCACGCGGCCCCCCTCCTGTTAATTTTTTTTTTTTAAACAAAAAAAGTGGAAAGCCCCACAGGTCCGAAAAAGGCCTCCCCGTTTTTTTAAATTATTATAATAAAACATGGGTCAGGCCCTGGGGGATGGGGTCCCCAGGGCCCAACATCTATTAAGAGAAGGGGGGCCACACAGCCCCCCTTCTAAAAAAACAAAAAGAAAGGCAAAGCCGGCATCTCACCGGAGGCCCGCCCCCTCCCTGCATCACTCTGCAAACACGCCTCCTGGCACGTTCTGGGTTGGGGGATTAAGTCCCCTTGAATCCTGAGGGTCCCTGGGGGCCAAATAGCCCACCAGGTACCTCCAGTAAGCCCCACACAGTGGGATTGCTGAGAGGTGGTCCGAGGCCAAACCCCTTTTTACACCACTCTGCAAACGCGCCTCTTGGCACATTGCTGGTGGGGCGAAGAGGTCCTCTTGTGTCCTGAGTACCTCAGGACTACAGTGGACTTCATCCCCCGAGCAGCAGTGCGGCAGAAGGTGCGTTTGCAGAGTGGTGTGAAAAGGGGGCATGGCCCAGGACCACTCTCAGCAATCCATCTGTGTGGGGCTTACTAGAGGTACCTGGTGGGCTAGTTGGTCCCCAGGGACCCACAGGAGGCAAGGGGATTTCATCCCCCAACCAAGAGCGCCCCAGGAGGCGCGTTTGCAGAGTGGTGTAGAAAGGGGGCGTGGCCTGTGTCCACCTCTCAGCAATACCACTAGCTAGGGCTTACTGGAGGTATCAGGTAAGCTAGTTGGCTCCTAAGGTCCCCCAGCGGCAAAGGGGACTTTAATCCCCATCCAGGAGCACGCCAGGAGGCGCGTTTGCAGAGTGGTGGGTAAAGGGGGCGTGGCCTGCTATGAGAACTTAGCAATCCTGCTGTGTGTGGGACTTACTGGAGGTAATAGGAGGGGTAGTTGGCCCCCAAAGATGTCCTTTGGGGGCCAACTACTCCTCCTGTTACCTCCAGTAAGTCCCACACAGTGGGATTGCTAAGAGATCTTTGGAGGCCACGCCCCCCTTTCTCTACCGCTCTGCAAATGCGCCTCTTGGCACACTACGGGTTGGGGGATGAAGTCCAATTTACTCCCAAGGGACTTTGGGGCCCAAGAAGCCCTCCTGGTTCCTCCTGTAAGTCCTACACAGCAGAATTCCTGAGTGCTGGTCGGAGGCCCAGCACACTTTCTCCACCAATCTGCAAACTCGACTACTAGTTAAAGAAGCATTTGCAATGTAATAGGTTTCACATTTGCAAGAGTTAGAGCTATTGGCGTTGTAAATGTAAAAGTTTTTACTAATGTTTTTTGGGGTAGAGTGGATGTACGTTGTGAGTAGTGGAATTATGTGGTATGTTGTGCAGTGAAATTATGTGGATAGAAAGTATGTGGTATTTAGTGTATAGGAATTATGTAGAATGGGATTATGTGTTATGGAGAGTAATTATGTGGTATGGTAGTCTATGTTGTGGAGTGGTAACCTCAGGTTTAGTCTTCCTCGTTTCCATAGAAGCTAAACTATAAACTCAATGAGACAAAAAAAAGAAGGAACCACTGAGGAGCACTTCTGGACCTAGTTAGAGGTATGAGCAGGGCCACTGGAATTATGCGACTGTTTGGCTGCACCGACTTTCGCACAATTATACATTTTCCGCATTTGCCACAAAATCCATCATCTGCTGCATAATCTGCAGATTGGAACAAAAAAAACCTTGTTTCTAGTTCAAACGGCTCAAACGTTACCAAAAATGCAGCGACAAGTGTTACAGCGTGGTGGAAGGCCCTTTGCAAACCTGGAATGGTCACCTGTTACTTATTGCTAAATGTGGGTGTTAAATTAGTACTAATGGTGTGCAAAGCCCTCTTGCTTCTTTCTGCACCTCTCTTGCCTCTTTCTGCATTTCTGTTGCTTCTTTCTGCACCTTTCTTTCTTTTCCTGCACTTTCCTTGCCTCTTTCTGCACTTCTCTTGCTTCTTTCTACACCACTGTTGCTTCTTTCAGCAATTCTCTTGCCTCTTTCTGCACTTCTCTTGCTTGCTTCTGCCCTCTCTTGCGTCTTTCTGCACCTCTCTTGCGTCTTTCTGCACCTCTCTTGTGTCCTTCTGCACCTCTCTTGCCTCTTTCTGCATTTCTGTTGCTTCTTTCTGCACCTTTCTTTCTTTTTCTGCACTTTCCTTGCCTCTTTCTGCACATCTCTTCTACTTTCTGCACCTCTCTTGCCACTTTCTGCACCTCTGTTGACTCTTTTCTGCACCTCACTTGCTTCTTTCTGCACCCCTCTTGCCTCTTTCTGCACCATTCTTCCCTTTTTCTGCACCTCTCTTGCTTCTTTCTGCACCCCAGTTGTCTCTTTCTGCACTCGTCTTCCCTCTTTCTGCACCTCTCTTGCTTCTTTCTGCACCCTTCTTCCCTTTTTTGCATCCCTCTTGCCTCTTTCTGCAGTTCTCTTGCCATTTTCTGCACCTTCTTGCCTCTTTCTGCACCTCACTTGCCTCTTTCTGCACTTCTCTTGCTTCTTTCTACACCTCTGTTGCTTCTTTCAGCAATTCTCTTGCCTCTTTCTGTAATTCTCTTGCTTGCTTCTGCACCTCTCTTGCGTCTTTCTGCACCTCTCTTGCATCTTTCTGCACCTCTCTTGCCTCTTTCTGCATTTCTGTTGCTTCTTTCTACACCTTTCTTTCTTTTTCTGCACTTTCCTTGCCTCTTTCTGCACATCTCTTCTACTTTCTGCACCTCTCTTGCCACTTTCTGCACCTCTGTTGACTCTTTTCTGCACCTCACTTGCTTCTTACTGCACCCCTCTTGCCTCTTTCTGCACCATTCTTCCCTTTTTCTGCACCTCTCTTGCTTCTTTCTGCACCCCAGTTGTCTCTTTCTGCACTCGTCTTCCCTCTTTCTGCACCTCTCTTGCTTCTTTCTGCACCCTTCTTCCCTTTTTTGCATCCCTCTTGCCTCTTTCTGCAGTTTTCTTGCCATTTTCTGCACCTTCTTGCCTCTTTCTGCACCTCACTTGCCTCTTTCTGCACTTCTCTTGCTTCTTTCTACACCTCAGTTGCTTCTTTCAGCAATTCTCTTGCCTCTTTCTGCACTTCTCTTGCTTGCTTCTGCACCTCTCTTGCATCTTTCTGCACCTCTCTTGCCTCTTTCTGCATTTCTGTTGCTTCTTTCTGCACCTTTCTTTCTTTTTCTGCACTTTCCTTGCCTCTTTCTGCACATCTCTTCTACTTTCTGCACCTCTCTTGCCACTTTCTGCACCTCTGTGACTCTTTTCTGCACCTCACTTGCTTCTTTCTGCACCCCTCTTGCCTCTTTCTGCACCATTCTTCCCTTTTTCTGCACCTCTCTTGCTTCTTTCTGCACCCCAGTTGTCTCTTTCTGCACTCGTCTTCCCTCTTTCCGCACCTCTCTTGCTTCTTTCTGCACCCTTCTTCCCTTTTTTGCATCCCTCTTGCCTCTTTCTGCAGTTCTCTTGCCATTTTCTGCACCTTCTTGCCTCTTTCTGCACCTCACTTGCCTCTTTCTGCACTTCTCTTGCTTCTTTCTACACCTCTGTTGCTTCTTTCAGCAATTCTCTTGCCTCTTTCTGCACTTCTCTTGCTTGCTTCTGCACCTCTATTGCGTCTTTCTGCACCTCTCTTGCGTCTTTCTGCACCTCTGTTGTCTCTTTCTGCACCTCACTTGCTTCTTTCTGCACTCCTCTTGCCTCTTTCTGCACCCCTCTTTCTGCACCTCACTTGCTTCTTTCTGCACTCCTGTTCCCTCTTTCTGCACCTTTCCTGCCTGTTTCTACACCTCTCTTGCCTCTTTCTGTACCTCTGTTGCTTCTTTCTGCACTCCTCTTGCCTCTTTCTGCACACTTTGTGCCTTTCAGCACATCTGTTGCTTCTTTCTGCACTTCTCTTCCTTCTTTCTGCACACCTCCTGCTTCTTTCTGTACCCCTCTTGCCTCTTTGTGCACCTCTTCTACCTCTTTCTGCACCTCTCTTGCCTCTTTTTGCACCTCTGTTGGTTCTTTCTGCACTGCCCTTGCTTCTTTCTGCACCCGTCTTCCCTATTTCTCCACCTCTCTTGCTTCTTTCTGCACTTCTCTTTCTTCTTTCTGCTCTGCTGTTGCTTCTTTCTGCACCTCTCTTGAAAATGTATGTATTCCTCTTACCGCACCCCTTTTCCCTCTTTCTGCACCTTTCTTGCCTGTTTCTGCACCTCTCTTGCCTCTTTCGGCACCTCTGTTGCTTCTTTCTGCACTTCTCTTGCCTCTTTCTGCACCCCTCTTGCCTCTTTCAGCACCTCTGTTGCTTCTCTCTGCACTTCTCTTGCTTCTTTCTGCACCCCTCTTGCCACTTTCTGTACCCCTTTTGCTTCTTTGTGCACCTCTGCTGCCTATTTCTGCACCTCTCTTGCCTTTTTCTTTAGATCTCTTGCCTCTTTCTGCACCTCTTTTGCTTCTTTCTGCACTGCTCTTGCTTCTTTCTGCACCTCTGTTGCAAATTTCTGCATCCCTCTTGCCTCTTTCTGTACCCCTCTTCCCTCTTTCTGCACCTCTCTAGCCTCTGTCTGCACACCTGTTCCCTCTTTCTGTACCCCTTTTGCCTGTTTCTGCAACGCTCTTGCCTCTTTCTGCAGTTCTCTTGCCTCCTTCTGCACCTCTCTTGCCTCTTTTTGCACTTCTCTTGCCTCTTTCTGCACCTCTCTTGCCTCTTTCTGCACATCTCTTGGTTCTTTCTGCACTGCTCTTGCCTCTTTCTGCACCCCTCTTCCCTCTTTCTGCAATTCTCTTGCCTCTGTCTGCACCTCTGTTCCCTCTTTCTGCACCTCTTTTGGCTGTTTCTGCAACTCTCTTCCCTCTTTGTGCAGTTCTCGTGCCTCCTTCTGCACCTCTGTTGCCTCTTTCTGCACCTCTCCTACCTCTTTCTGCACCCCTCTTGCCTCTTTTTGGACCTCTGTTGGGTTTTTTTCTGCACTTCTCTTGCTTCTTTCTGCACCTCTTTTGCAAGTTTCTCCATCCCTCTTGCCTCTTTCTGCATCCCTCTTCCCTATTTCTCCACCTCTCTTGCTTCTTTCTGCACTTCTCTTGCTTCTTTCTGCACTGCTCTTGCTTCTTTCTGTACCTCTCTTGCAAATGTCTGTATCCCTCTTACCTCTTTCTGCACCCCTGTTCCCTCTTTCTGTACCTTTCTTGCCTGTTTCTGCTCCTCTCTTGCCTCTTTCGGCACCTCTGTTGCATCTTTCTGCACTTCTCTTGCCTCTTTCTGCACCCCTCTTGCCTCTTTCAGCACCTCTGTTGCTTCTTTATGCACTTCTATTGCTTCCTTCTGCACCCCTCTTGCCTCTGTCTCCATACCTGTTCCCTCTTTCTGCACCCCTTTTGCCTGTTTCTGCAACTCTCTTGCCTCTTTCTGCAGTTCTCTTGCCTCCTTCTGCACTTCACTTGCCTCTTTCTGCACTTCTCTTGCTTCTTTCTGCACCCTTCTTCCCATTTTCTGCTCATCTCTTGCCTCTTTCTGCACCTCTCTTGCCTCTTTCTGCATATCTTTTGGTTCTATCTGCACTGCTCTTGTTTCTTTCTGCACCCCTCTTGCTTCTTTCTGCACCCCTCTTGCCTCTTTCTGCACCTCTTTTGCTTCTTTCTGCACTTCTCTCTCCTCTTTCTGCACCCCTCTTGCCTCCTTCTGCACCTCTGTTGTTTCTTACTGCACTGCTCTTGCTTCTTTCTGCACCTCTCTTGTAAATTTCTGCACCCCTCTTGCCTCTTTTGGCACCCCTCTTCTCTCTTTCCGCACCCCCTGTTCCCTCTTTCTGCACCTCTTCTGCCTGTTTCTGCACCTCTGCTGCCTCTTTCTGAATTTCTCTTGCATCTTTCTGCACCTCTGTTGCTTCTTTCTGCACTTCTCTTGCCTCTTTCTGCACCCCTCTTCCCTCTTTCTGCACCTGTTGCTTCTTTCTGTACTTCTCTTGCTTCTTTCTGCACCTCTCTTGCTTATTTCTGCACTACTCTTGCCTCTTTCTACACCCTTCTTCCCTCTTTCTGCACCTCTCTTGCCTCTTTCTGCACACACAGGGCTACTTTTAAACTGACCTCAGGCTCACCAGTGCACACATGCAAGTGCAGAAAAGGGCTGCTGGCTTCTAAACTACCATGGCAAAACCAAAGGGGATGATGGACGTAGTGTTGAACATTGCAAGCACTCACCCCCAGTCAACTGATCTGGGTTTAATCCATCATCATTCTTTAGCTCACTCCGCCACCCCAGTTCAGACATGGCCATATGCAAATCAGTCTGACCCTGTGCCTCATGGGAACAGTCCAGCCCGAACTGCCAAGCCATGTCTTCCCTGGACCGGAAACAAGCATCATGGGACCGGTTTCTGGCTTACAGCTGTCATCAGCCAGGCTATCTTGAATCCAGTGGCAAAGTGAGTAAGGGACCCACGTCTGGGCATACCCTGCCAACTTATGGCGAACATAGCAAAACCAAAGGGGATGATGGACGGAGTGTTGAACATTGCAAGCACTCACCCCCAGTCAACTGATCTGGGTTTAATCCATCATCATTCTTTAGCTCACTCCGCCACCCCAGTTCAGACATGGCCATATGCAAATCAGTCTGACCCTGTGCCTCATGGGAACAGTCCAGCCCGAACTGCCAAGCCATGTCTTCCCTTGACCGGAAACAAGCATCCTGGGACCGGTTTCTGGCTTACAGCTGTCATCAGCCAGGCTATCTTGAATCCAGTGGCAAAGTGTGCAAGGGACCCACGTCTGGGCATACCCTGCCAACTTATGGCGAACATAGCAAAACCAAAGGGGATGATGGACGGAGTGTTGAACATTGCAAGCACTCACCCCCAGTCAACTGATCTGGGCTTAATCCATCATCATTCTTTAGCTCACTCCGCCACCCCAGTTCAGACATGGCCATATGCAAATCAGTCTGACCCTGTGCCTCATGGGAACAGTCCAGCCCGAACTGCCAAGCCATGTCTTCCCTAGACCGGAAACAAGCATCCTGGGACCGGTTTCTGGCTTACAGCCGTCATCAGCCAGGCTATCTTGAATCCAGTGGCAAAGTGAGCAAGGGACCCACGTCTGGACATACCCTGCCAATTTATGGCGAACATAGCAAAACCAAAGGGGATGATGGACGGAGTGTTGAACATTGCAAGCACTCACCTCCAGTCAACTGATCTGGGTTTAATCCATCATCATTCTTTAGCTCACTCCGCCACCCCAGTTCAGACATGGCCATATGCAAATCAGTCTGACCCTGTGCCTCATGGGAACAGTCCAGCCCGAACTGCCAAGCCATGTCTTCCCTGGACCGGAAACAAGCATCCTGGGTCCGGTTTCTGGCTTACAGCCGTCATCAGCCAGGCTATCTTGAATCCAGTGGCAAAGTGAGCAAGGGACCCACGTCTGGGCATACCCTGCCAACTTATGGCGAACATAGCAAAACCAAAGGGGATGATGGACGGAGTGTTGAACATTGCAAGCACTCACCCCCAGTCAACTGATCTGGGTTTAATCCATCATCATTCTTTAGCTCACTCCGCCACCCCAGTTCAGACATGGCCATATGCAAATCAGTCTGACCCTGTGCCTCATGGGAACAGTCCAGCCCGAACTGCCAAGCCATGTCTTCCCTGGACCGGAAACAAGCAAACTGGGACCGGTTTCTGGCTTACAGCCATCATCAGCCAGGCTATCTTGAATCCAGTGGCAAAGTGAGCAAGGGACCCACGTCTGGGCATACCCTGCCAACTTATGGCGAACATAGCAAAACCAAAGGGGATGATGGACGGAGTGTTGAACATTGCAAGCACTCACCCCCAGTCAACTGATCTGGGTTTAATCCATCATCATTCTTTAGCTCACTCCGCCACCCCAGTTCAGACATGGCCATATGCAAATCAGTCTGACCCTGTGCCTCATGGGAACAGTCCAGCCCGAACTGCCAAGCCATGTCTTCCCTGGACCGGAAACAAGCATCCTGGGTCCGGTTTCTGGCTTACAGCCGTCATCAGCCAGGCTATCTTGAATCCAGTGGCAAAGTGAGCAAGGGACCCACGTCTGGGCATACCCTGCCAACTTATGGCGAACATAGCAAAACCAAAGGGGATGATGGACGGAGTGTTGAACATTGCAAGCACTCACCCCCAGTCAACTGATCTGGGTTTAATCCATCATCATTCTTTAGCTCACTCCGCCACCCCAGTTCAGACATGGCCATATGCAAATCAGTCTGACCCTGTGCCTCATGGGAACAGTCCAGCCCGAACTGCCAAGCCATGTCTTCCCTGGACCGGAAACAAGCAAACTGGGACCGGTTTCTGGCTTACAGCCGTCATCAGCCAGGCTATCTTGAATCCAGTGGCAAAGTGAGCAAGGGACCCACGTCTGGGCATACCCTGCCAACTTATGGCAAACATAGCAAAACCAAAGGGGATGATGGACGGAGTGTTGAACATTGCAAGCACTCACCCCCAGTCAACTGATCTGGGCTTAACCCATCATCATTCTTTAGCTCACTCCGCCACCCCAGTTCAGACATGGCCATATGCAAATCAGTCTGACCCTGTGCCTCATGGGAACAGTCCAGCCCGAACTGCCAAGCCATGTCTTCCCTGGACCGGAAACAAGCATCCTGGGTCCGGTTTCTGGCTTACAGCCGTCATCAGCCAGGCTATCTTGAATCCAGTGGCAAAGTGAGCAAGGGACCCACGTCTGGGCATACCCTGCCAACTTATGGCGAACATAGCAAAACCAAAGGGGATGATGGACGGAGTGTTGAACATTGCAAGCACTCACCCCCAGTCAACTGATCTGGGTTTAATCCATCATCATTCTTTAGCTCACTCCGCCACCCCAGTTCAGACATGGCCATATGCAAATCAGTCTGACCCTGCGCCTCATGGGAACAGTCCAGCCCGAACTGCCAAGCCATGTCTTCCCTGGTTCGGAAACAAGCAAACTGGGACCGGTTTCTGGCTTACAGCCGTCATCAGCCAGGCTATCTTGAATCCAGTGGCAAAGTGAGCAAGGGACCCACGTCTGGGCATACCCTGCCAACTTATGGCGAACATAGCAAAACCAAAGGGGATGATGGATGGAGTGTTGAACATTGCAAGCACTCACCCCAGTCAACTGATCTGGGTTTAATCCATCATCATTCTTTAGCTCACTCCGCCACCCCAGTTCAGACATGGCCATATGCAAATCAGTCTGACCCTGTGCCTCATGGGAACAGTCCAGCCCGAACTGCCAAGCCATGTCTTCCCTGGACCGGAAACAAGCATCCTGGGTCCGGTTTCTGGCTTACAGCCGTCATCAGCCAGGCTATCTTGAATCCAGTGGCAAAGTGAGCAAGGGACCCACGTCTGGGCATACCCTGCCAACTTATGGCGAACATAGCAAAACCAAAGGGGATGATGGACGGAGTGTTGAACATTGCAAGCACTCACCCCCAGTCAACTGATCTGGGTTTAATCCATCATCATTCTTTAGCTCACTCCGCCACCCCAGTTCAGACATGGCCATATGCAAATCAGTCTGACCCTGCGCCTCATGGGAACAGTCCAGCCCGAACTGCCAAGCCATGTCTTCCCTGGACCGGAAACAAGCAAACTGGGACCGGTTTCTGGCTTACAGCCGTCATCAGCCAGGCTATCTTGAATCCAGTGGCAAAGTGAGCAAGGGACCCACGTCTGGGCATACCCTGCGAACTTATGGCGAACATAGCAAAACCAAAGGGGATGATGGACGGAGTGTTGAACATTGCAAGCACTCACCCCCAGTCAACTGATCTGGGTTTAATCCATCATCATTCTTTAGCTCACTCCGCCACCCCAGTTCAGACATGGCCATATGCAAATCAGTCTGACCCTGTGCCTCATGGGAACAGTCCAGCCCGAACTGCCAAGCCATGTCTTCCCTGGACCGGAAACAAGCATCCTGGGTCCGGTTTCTGGCTTACAGCCGTCATCAGCCAGGCTATCTTGAATCCAGTGGCAAAGTGAGCAAGGGACCCACGTCTGGGCATACCCTGCCAACTTATGGCGAACATAGCAAAACCAAATGGGATGATGGACGGAGTGTTGAACATTGCAAGCACTCACCCCCAGTCAACTGATCTGGGTTTAATCCATCATCATTCTTTAGCTCACTCCGCCACCCCAGTTCAGACATGGCCATATGCAAATCAGTCTGACCCTGTGCCTCATGGGAACAGTCCAGCCCGAACTGCCAAGCCATGTCTTCACTGGACCGGAAACAAGCAAACTGGGACCGGTTTCTGGCTTACAGCCGTCATCAGCCAGGCTATCTTGAATCCAGTGGCAAAGTGAGCAAGGGACCCACGTCTGGGCATACCCTGCCAACTTATGGCGAACATAGCAAAACCAAAGGGGATGATGGACGGAGTGTTGAACATTGCAAGCACTCACCCCCAGTCAACTGATCTGGGTTTAATCCATCATCATTCTTTAGCTCACTCCGCCACCCCAGTTCAGACATGGCCATATGCAAATCAGTCTGACCCTGTGCCTCATGGGAACAGTCCAGCCCGAACTGCCAAGCCATGTCTTCCCTGGACCGGAAACAAGCATCCTGGGACCGGTTTCTGGCTTACAGCCGTCATCAGCCAGGCTATCTTGAATCCAGTGGCAAAGTGAGCAAGGGACCCACGTCTGGGCATACCCTGCCAACTTATGGCGAACATAGAAAAACCAAAGGGGATGATGGATGGAGTGTTGAACATTGCAAGCACTCACCCCCAGTCAACTGATCTGGGTTTAATCCATCATCATTCTTTAGCTCACTCCGCCACCCCAGTTCAGACATAGCCATATGCAAATCAGTCTGACCCTGTGCCTCATGGGAACAGTCCAGCCCGAACTGCCAAGCCATGTCTTCCCTGGACCGGAAACAAGCATCCTGGGACCGGTTTCTGGCTTACAGCCGTCATCAGCCAGGCTATCTTGAATCCAGTGGCAAAGTGAGCAAGGGACCCACGTCTGGGCATAGCCTGCCAACTTATGGCGAACATAGCAAAACCAAAGGGGATGATGGACGGAGTGTTGAACATTGCAAGCACTCACCCCCAGTCAACTGATCTGGGTTTAATCCATCATCATTCTTTAGCTCACTCCGCCACCCCAGTTCAGACATGGCCATATGCAAATCAGTCTGACCCTGTGCCTCATGGGAACAGTCCAGCCTGAACTGCCAAGCCATGTCTTCCCTGGACCGGAAACAAGCATCCTGGGACCGGTTTCTGGCTTACAGCCGTCATCAGCCAGGCTATCTTGAATCCAGTGGCAAACTGCCATGCCCTATTATATGCTAGGGACTTAGAGGTAGTTGTAATCCCCCTGCCCTATTATGTACTAGGGCCTTGCAGGGGAGGTCATGCCAATCACAGGGGTACCCCAACCCATAGTGTACCCTAGTGTATGTAGGTGTTTTCACTGTATTCTAAGTGTCTTTCAGCATAGCACTGGCTCCGGGCCTAGTTAGGCAGAGCCCAGGGTCAGTCAGAGTCAGTTACCACCAGTACCAGTCAGCAAAAAGTTGGGGGGTGCCCAGGGCACAGGATGACTTTGCAACAGGTCCTCTTTCTGCACCTCTGTTGGTTCTTTCTGCATATCTCTTGCCTCTTTCTGCACCTTTCTTCCTCTTTCTGGACTTCTGTTGCCTCTTTCTGCATTTCTCTTGCTTCTTTCTGTGCCTTTCTTCCTCTTTCTGCACATGTCCTACCTCTGTAGGCATAGTTAGAAATTAGCATTTAAAAAACCTTTGAAATTCACTGAAAGAAACATAGGTTTCAGGGACGTTATAGTTGAAAATTAGCATTTAAGAAACCTTTGCAATTCACAGAAAACACCGTAGGTTTCAGGGACGTTATAGTTACAAATTAGCATTTGAAAAACCATTGAAATTCACTGAAAAAACCATAGGTTTCAAGGGCGTTATAGGTCGAAATTAGCATTTAAAAAACCATAGAAATTCACTGAAAAAACCACAAGTTTCAGGGACGTTATAGTTAGTTGGATATTTCACTCGTACAAAACCAGAGAAATTCGGCCGTTGTAGTTAGTTAAGCTAACTATAACGCGCGCCCCCGCAATGCACTGCTGATGACATCACATATTACATCACTCATGACATGGTCAGTGACATCACTGATGACATCACTAATGACATCTCAAACGACATCACTGATGACATCATCCACGTGATACACCCACTCTAAAATACAGACTGCCATTCTCGAAACCATAGACACACCAATACCAGTTACTACATACCCACTCACTGATTCCTAAGTCTACACACATCCACTCCCTCATCCATACAGTTACTCATACATGCAGTCACTCATCAATACAGCCACTATCATATGTACTCATACACCAATACAGATATTCACACACCGCCAATCAACCATAGAGTTACTCACACAGCTCGTCAGTCATGCAGAGAATCAATCACACTCCCATTTACTCACCTACACAGTTATACACACACCACCTCACTTATTTATACATATACTAACACACTTACTCTTATATCACTGACACAAGCACACACTCACCCATACAGCCACTCTCACAATCACTCACTCTCACATATAATCATTTATATACTCCAATACTCACTTATACTGCCTTTCACATATGTAGTTACTCACACATGTACCACTGAGACATCCATTCACTCACCAACACAGCCATACACACACTCACCAACCCATACAGCCCCTCACAGATGCACTCTTGAACCCATCCACCAGTGAATCACCCACTCACACATCCATGCAGGGAGTCACACACACCCCACCCACCCACACAGACACTCAGGCACCCATTCAGGTACTCAGACATCCAATCAAAAACCCTTATAGGCACTCATGTAGATATTCACCAACCCAAGCAGCCACTTACACACCAACTGACAGACTGATACAGACATTCATACAGATTAGTCAGTCACCCATGTATTAGTAAGACACGTTTAATCACTCACTTATACAGTCAGTCACGCACCTACTAAATCATCCATTCAGACACTCATACACCCACTCATTCTTCAATACACCTTGGCATATGTATATATATAACACATTCTTAAACATTTAAAAATCACCCAGTCTCTGGATGATGTAATCAGTGATGTCATCAGTGATGTCATTTGAGATTTCATCAGTGATGTCATCAGTGATGTCACTGACCATGTCATGAGTAACCCTGGGCATAGTTCACGTAGTCGCGCTACGCGAAGCTACGCGAAGATGTTAAAGCGCTACGCGTAGCTACGCGAGCATGCGTAGTTGCTTGTCGCGTAGCTACGCGAGCGTGCGTAGTTGCTTGTCGCGTAGCTACGCGAGCATGCGTAGTTGCTTGTCGCGTCCGTTCGCGATGCGTTTTTCTTCTTCGGGAACGCTTTGTGCGTGTTCGGGACGCTGTTTGTGTGCTCGGGGGATAGTATCTCGCGAACTTGCCCATGCGGTCGCCTATGGGCGTGGCCATCTTGTTTTTCACTTGTCCCGCCCGTTCGCGATGCCTTATTTCCTGTTCCGGGTCGCGTATAGCGTGCTCGCGATGCGCATTTCATGTTCGGGAACGCGTTGTACGTGTTCGCGATGCTTTGCGTGCTCGGGGGAAATATCGCGCGAACTTACCCACGCGGTTGCGATGGGCGCGGCCATCTTGTTTTTCACTCTATGCTATGGTTCTGGGCCTGCTTTTCTATCCTCCCTCAATCTTTGCAATCCTTAGTTTTTACACTGTTTTTCATTTTTTTTTATTTATTATCTATCTCTCTCTGTCCCTAAGTCTATATTTTGCATTTCTTTCTACTTTTACTGTGTTTTTTTGTACTTTTCTACTGTTTTATATTACTTCCTTCTTTAAGCTCCTACTTCTTCCCCTAACTTTATTTTTTCCTTCTAACTTTTCTTTTCCGCCTCCCACACACCCCAGAACCATGGCGAAGGGTAGCAGCACTACCGGCTCCAAGGGCAAGGCATGTGCGCCCAAGAGCCGCCTGCCTTGCGGCAGACTGTGCCCTGCAGGGGTGCAAGCCCGGCAGCTTTTTTGCGAGACGGAGGTGGCCGCCCTTGTTTTTTTTGTGCAGCGCCACCTCCCCTTGACCTTGGCAGCAGGCAGCAGGCCAGGCTCCAGATACCCTACCCAGGAGCGTCACCGCCTGTGGGCGAAGGTGCGCCGGGCAGTGTTTCACAGCTCAGGGGTCCGGCGCACCCATAACCAGCTGGCCCACCGGTGGTCAGACATCCTGGACCGGGAGCAGGACCTGTTGGACCTGCTAGGTGTCGAGGTCGTGGGGCTTGGTGAGTAGCTAATATATAGTAGTATAAGTATTGTGTATAATTTTTTACGAATAACAAGAATACTGCTGCTTACATTGCAGGTAAATTACGTTTCAAAATCTTCTGTGATTGTAGGACACAGGTGCTCGGCGCTACTCTTACTTGTTTGCAACTTTGCGCTCGCTTGGGCTGATTATTATGAAAGAGTTTACTTTAGAGAAATTAAGTTAGGTAATGCTATTGCTAGAGAGACTCTAGTCCTTCCTTTGTCCTCCTGTCAAATAGTGGTGGATGGATTGATACTAGGTTTAGTTAGTATTAGTTGATAATTTTTAGCGGTCTGCGTGGCGCATCCTCTGTCACTGAGTGCTGCTTACCCCAGTCCTTAGTAGAACCTTTTGTAGTTTGTTCAGTGAGTGGTAGGCTTAGCAGTGTCAGTCAGTAGCAGAACATCAGACGCAACCAACCAACAATTTGGTGTATGCACAAATTTATGCATGTGTCCTCCATCTCATCTATGCATTTTTGAGGGCTAAAAAAAATGGAAATGCAGACTTAGTGAACAATTGGCCCGTCTGGAATAGGTGGGCTAGGTCAGGTGGTACTTAGGCTTAGTTAGTGTTCTGGATTCGAATCAATCAGAATGAAACACTGGATTAGTGTTCATAAATAAGTAGACGGTCCGTGAATCCCACAAGCCCGTAGTCGATCTGATTAGATAGGTCAATTTTATTGCAATTATTGTTTCCTAAAATGTTTTTTGAGCGTTTTTTAAATAATTTATTTGTTTCACAGCAATCATTAATGTTTGTCTCTTTCTTTATTATATCTTACATGATCACTGATCAGCAGCACCCAGGGGCAAGAAGACGAGGGTCCGAGTCGGCGGGACAACCAGAGGATCGCTCCTCTACCGAGGGCCCTGCTGCTGGCCCCAGTAAGTCCTCCAGTGGTTAATATTAACAATTATATTTCCCTAACTTTTAAGGGCACCTTATTTTTTCTGAACTATTAATTCTGGTTCCACTTCCTAATTCTATTTTCTACAAAAGCTTCTTTGATCTTGACTATCTGTTTCTAAATTCTGGTTATCCCTGCCTCTAAGTTCTAACTGCCTCTGCTATGACTCTCTGTACTACTACTATTAGTCTGCCTGTAGCTAAGCTTGCCCAGTTTGCCACTCTTTATTTTACGGTTTTGAATAAAATTCAAATTTACCAATAGCTCTAGCCACTGAGTCCAGTCCTTTGGGTTGTCCTCTTCTAGTCTTCTTAATCTTGAGGCTTTGACAATTACCACCAACAAAATGCCCAACCAGATATTTGACTATTTTTGATAGGATATAGTACATACTGCTACTGTTGTGGGGATTCTGCACAGCCACATACAGAACTATGCACAAGAAAATAGGATGTTGGTGATGGGAGGTTGAACCTTCCTCACACCTCAGTCAGAAGTGAACCCACAATCCCCTGACCGACTAGCTATAGTGTCTCATTAGGTCCCCGAACCCCCACCCGAAGATACCCAATGATTACACAACCCAGAACATAACACCCTTTCGCTCACTCACTCATGTAAGTCCACCACCACACCAAATACCACAGAGTCTATGTGTAAGTTCAAAAGGTTTATTTTCAACTAACAAGCTCTGTACGTTGTTCTATAAAATTCAGTGTACTACAGCCAGCTCCAACAGCAAAATGCATAAGATTAAAACAATAAACATTGTTACAAGTGCATGATAGAAGACAAAAGATCTGTGCGAATTCTGGGAGACCCCTCACCGTAGAGCATTAGAAGTACTGGTTACATGCATCATTCATAAGCTCTGCAAATCTCTGGTTCGTAGAAGGGAATCTTCTGCCTGTTATGAGAAAAATGGTGCCCGTTAGATAGTATAATGCAAGCATTTCTCAGTCATGCCAAAAGTGTAACATGTTACTTATGGCTAAGCAATACGGACTAACCGAACTCCATAACAAAGTGGCTTGTTTTTCGACCTCTTGTACGCAACGCTCAGACAGTAGCTGTATGAGCTCATGTGGGCTCAAAAAGGCGTCTTACCACACAACAAGCTGCGAGGTAACATGCGCAAAAGACATGAAGCGAAAATGGTTGCATGGCTCAGACTAACTTTGCAAAGAGTAGAGTAGACTATAATAATGACCCTAGGGACCATAACACTACTAGTGTCTACTGACTCTACTCTAGTACCCGATTTGGACTAGTGATGTATGTTGTATATGTATGTATTAACTTTTTTTTCAATCTTGCTAGTGAAAACGAATAAATAGGGGGAGGTGTACAGGCATCTAAAAATGTGTAATGTTTTTTCTAGGCGTATTACCGACCACCAGTGCCGGCGGGGCCAGTGGCGATGGCGATGCGGCCATTCCGGAGGGGGCAGGAGATGCGGCACCTGCAGGAGATACAAGGGGTGAGCCAGCAGCAGTGGCGGGCGGTGGTAAGTTATATTCATTACTTATTGACATTACACTAGCTGGAAGGGTGTTCACTTCACTCACTGTACTGTTGAGACTTATTAAGTATGAAGTTGTAGTGAACATTATACAACGGTTGAAGAAGACACCCTTTACTTAGCATTAGCAATGCATTAGCAATAGCATTAGCAGCGTGAGTTGAGTAACCAATGGCCTCTTCTATCTGACTCCAACTCAGCTGTGAAAGTTTAATGGAGAAGACTAAAAGTCAGATCAGATGACCTTGATGGATGTGTTGAACAAAAAGGGAAAGAAGGGTGGAAGGAGGAAGGACGGGCGAGATGTAATATGACTGGCAGAGAAGGATACATTGGAAGCATGCATAGGTGGCTGATATGAATCAGATGCATGTGCTGTTGAAGGATGGGTGGAAGGTGAAAGAAGATGCCTGCCTGGGTGGGCGACACAGTATGGGTGGATACTGGGGATAGCAAGAATCATCAGCGGTGTTTGGGTGAAACTCAAAGCCAAGGCAAGCAAGGAAGGAGTGGACGCATGGGTGGTTGTTGGTGAAACAAACTAAGGTTTGTGGAGAGATTAAGAAGAATGATAGACATTTACTTAGAATGGATGGATGCCTGTATGTATTCATCATAGACAGCATAGGTGGAGACCGTCACTGGATGCAGAGTCTTAGTTTGAAAAGAATGTAAAAGAAACCGCGCCAGAGTAGCAAAGCCGAGGGAATACAAGTTGTATTTTCAGAATACAGTTGACTCACAGTAGTTTGCAAGCACATCATATATATATATTGTGTATAGTTAGTTATCAAGCGCCTTCCTCCGACTCCGAGGACCACTCCCTACCTATGTTAATTTATTTTCGAATGTGTCAGCCAGCCTGCAAAGGGTGGCCTATCTGTTGGTTACACAATCAATCAAAACAAAGTACCTTATGCAGTAGCAGTCGGTGGTGGGAGTGCTGCCGGGCGGTGATGTGGGGAGGGGAGGGGCAGGGTGGGGGTAGTAAACTATGGATTACGGCCAAATACAGGTAAGCAAACATAAAAATAAATAAAGCGAATTTCATTGTGCGCACTGCACCGCCAAATGCGATGCAGTGCGCGCAGCAAGTAGTTTTATTTATTTATATGTTTACTTACCTGTAATTGGCCGTAATCCATGGTTACTACCACCTGCCCTCCCCTCCCACGTCACCGCCCGGCAGCGCTCCCACGACCGACCGCTACTGACCTTATGTCGTCGTCCCATATATAAGCAATGATCATTGGATCAGATATATAATCTGCCTTTTTGTAGTAGCCAGGGCAGGGCGAAAGTGAAATTGAGCAATTGCCCTTCATGTAACAGAGACAGTATGGCCAGTGCCACCCGTAATAGAAAAATACGAGCTTCCCCACCTGCAGACAGTAGTAAATAAAACTAACGTGAGTCTGCGTCATGACTCGTATGTTTGTCTTGGGTGCAAGCTTAGCTGACTGAGCTGGCATGCCGGCTACAACCAGGTTATGTAATTTTGCTAAACTAGAGATAAGAAGAAGACTGGTGTACTGTGTACTGGAGTCCATAGTGCTAGTATAATGCCTGAAACTCCCACAAATGTTAGATGCCGAGGAAGTGCGAGGATAGATTATTACCACAAATGTTATGTACTGTGCTTGCTAGTGCTACTGTGCCACTATGTGTTGAATTAATTTTGTGTTACTGTTTTGCTAAGAGTATTGCTTACAACAATATTCTTTTTCTTTCTTGATATAGATCCTCCTTCCCAAGAAAAACCATCACGGAAGGAGTTGGCAGCCAGGGCCCGGCGCGGGAAACTGGAGGCCATCTGCCAAGAGTACCGGCGGCTGGTGGCTCAGGCGGAGGAGGAGGAGGAGGCGGCAGCAGCTGCAGCCTCCTCCAATGCCCCGGGCCCCAGCCAGGCCCCACCTCCAGTGGTACGGCGCCGCGGTCAGGCAGCCGCCCGCCGCCCCAATGCCTTAACAGCCAGCACTGCTGCCCCCCACCCTGGATGCCACTGCAGGGCATTTCGCCGCCAGATGCTCCTCCGGATTTCACGCCTAGAGGAGCAACTAGAGGAGCGGGTCAAGATCCTCGTGGACAAACACCTGAAAGCCCGCCGAATCTAAGAACTATGTAGGACGCCATTGGATTGCTCCTTTCTTATTCCTTTTGTTGGTGGGTGGGAATTGGGCGTTGGGGTTTATGGACATTGTTTGGACTTTTTCGTTTTGGACATTGGTTGGGGTTAGGTAAGAGGGGTGGGTCAGGTGTGGAATAGTTTATTTTTGTTAGGGTAATAAATTATATTTATACTTAAACATACGATGTTAATGTTTTGTGGGGGGGTTACTGTTTTACGAATTTACGTCACATGGTTTCCTTGCTGCTGCAGGGCTGCAGCCAGTGTTTGATTTAAATAATCTGCTGATTATGTAACACACAAACAGATAGATGCGGTGCCCCTCACTGAGTTATTTGTCCTACTAGTACTGTCAGTCTCTCCTCCTAGTCCATTATACCTCCCACCAAACATATCTTACCTGTGATTGATGATGATTAAGTTCGGCACAGCGATGGCTGCATGGTTTCCCAAGAGAATGGAGAAGATGCCATGGTTGTGGTGGTAGTAGTAGACACTGGCAGTAGCATTTGCAAAAAAAATAAAAAAGAGACAGTCACTTGCCTGAGAGAGACTGTGGGAGGAGTAGTAGAACGAAGTAAAGTACAGTACAGAAGAAGACTGCCAAACAAACAATATTGCAACTGCTAAAGTAAAATAAAACATAATGGTGGCGGGGACAGCCTAGTACAAGAAGTTACAAACTGTAGTTGTATCGAGTGAGTCACTTAACTTAACACAATCGTAATTCGTAACCTTTACTGCTGTGTGGTAGGATGTTGATGCTGAATCCAATCAATGCCGGCAATTAATTATGATGTATTAGGTCCCTTTGGAAAAACAATTGGCTTGCACATAGACTGAGCATGGGTGGGCAAGCAGAAGAAGATCCTCGCCCTGCCTTGAAATTGAATTAGTGTTGCTTTCACCACATCTGCCCCAGCAAGCGTGTGATCAATTGGTGTACATTTAATGTAGTCACATCACACCTCAATATAAATCACAGGCCGGGGGAAGAGGGTTAGGGCTTGATGAATGGATGGGAAGGGGTTTGGGGAAAGGTTTGACAAAGAAAAACAGTATGCATGGACACAACAAAAGCAAAGCACAATCTTGGCAGACGACCATGATCTTATCCAATAAATCTATAAAGGGAGAAAAAGGAAATGCATGCATGATGATGAAGATAACTTGATGGTTAATGAGTAGTACTTATTAACTACTACTAGACAATTAGACAGTACAGGGCAGCAGTATATTCTATGCAATTTGCCTTGCCTATATGCCCTCAGAGAGACCCAAATTACATGTTGTACCGGGCTTACTTTTAAAGATAGCAAAGAAAATTAAAAAATAGTTGTAGGGATCAATTAGCAATCAAACAACAACACAACACACAGTCGTAATGATTGAAGAGAAAAAAGGAATCAAATTAATTAAAAGACGAATGATGAATGATACAAAAGTTACTGTATTATCCAGGTCAAATTGTGGAGTTGAATCTCGTCATTCCTCTTGGTCCTATCTTCCATGGACGCTCCGCACATCAATCTTGGGTGCCACTGCCTGCCTGATGCGGATTGGTAAGGTAAGTGTGAGTTGTTTCTCCCAGTATAGCACAGGGTAAAGGCCGGCCTGTAAGTGTAGATGGAAAAACAAAAGGGGTATTGAAAAATCAATGAATAAAAAAAAGCATCAATTACGGTGGAGTCCAAGAAGAGAGAACACTTTCAGACTGAGGCGGCTTGGATACATCGTGTCTATTCTGTTTACAGCATTAAGCTACAACAACAACAGGACAGAACAGGCCCACGGCACCAGGCCTTGACCCAACCTCCATTTACCTTAAATTTTGACAGAGCCAGACAAAACTCAAAAGGCATATACAGCAACCTAGCATTTTCAAAATTAAGTGAATAAATCAATGCGCAGCTGTCAGTCATATGACTACACTCGACTCCACCACTACATGGACATGTAGGTCTGCTGTGTTTACTTTCTTGTTGAATTGTTGTGTTTACCTTTTATGCCACTTCATGAAACGCAGTTATTCCATCAATCATCTCCGATCCAACTGACTGACTGCGTGCAAAGGTAGTATGGTCATCATCATGGTGTGGTACGTGTTGTCCAACTCCAACTCAGTCTGTAGTGACTAGTCTCCGATTAAGTCCATATTCCATATTAAAAAATTGCAACGGATATTGGCCTGCACCTGCAGTAGTAGGAGTACAATTTGGTTATTAAACAACAAGAAGGGAAACATTGACTGTCACTTGAGTCACTTTCACTTTGTAGATTAACTAGTAGAGTTCGACTTCATGCACAACATCAACACAACAAACAACAGCAATCGCTCAGAGTCAGCAAGCATTCAATGCATGCCATCATTATTACCTGTCTTGCTCTTCTCTTTGGCTGTCAGATCATCAGATGCCTAGTTCTGACAGGTGTGTGTTTTTTTTTAACGAGGCAGTGGCCTCATTATTACTCCACATTCATTTTGAGTGTTGGTTGTGAGAAGTTGGCCTGGTATATGCTGTCCACTAATTATAGTGGGCACCTTGCACCAGTCCAAACAACCCCTTATTGGAGATAGGTTAAAGACAACCTTATTGAAAGCTATCCTAGTGGTAGCTATGGAGAGCAGCCTTCAGGCTAAGTCTTGAAGGAATGTAAAGCAGCTTGTTTTACCAGTCTATAATCTCTTGAGTGACCAAATGAAAGAGCACCACACCAGGTATATATTCAAAATATATGTATTTATTGCTAAACACACCCCTCTAGTCTCTTTATGAGGCTAGAGTTCGAAATACATAAGTTAGAAGTTATTTAAACACAGTAATAGCACAATTACACATTTGGGCCCTAGGGCGTACCAAACCATATACCAATAAAGTGGTATAAGAACCACGACTGAACTAGACACTAGGCCTAGAGCCTCTAGAAGTGCTTGGACCACAAGGAACCACCCAAGGTAGTGACACAGGGGACCCACGGGGGACGCGCGCAGTGTAAATACACAACCGCGATACGCCGTTGACTTCTATGGAGAAAGTTGTGATCGGGAAATTAGAGAAAAGGGACACTTAAAGGAGGACTTGGAGCAAACCCTTTGAGATCTAGGACTTTGAAGAGTCTCTACCCACGGGAGCACCGGAGTACTCGTGTTACCTCACCCAGGGAAGCCGGGTGCATAGGTGCCTTTCGGGGTCGGGTTTCGTCGTCGATTTGAATGGCGATCTGCTGCAAAGTGCTGCTGGCGACCAAGTGGAAAGTGTCCGGGTGGATCCAAGAGTGGATCGGAGTTCTGAAGAACCTGAAAGCAGAGGGGACAGAGTCTGGGTCACTAGCCAGTGACCAGGAAGGCGATGGACAGATGCCCACCGATGTCGAGTGCTTCAGGTGCATTGACAGTCGTCTTGACTCTTCAGCCACGAGGTCCAGGAGGTGTTGTCGGCGACCAGAAGCAGGATTCGGGCTGGTACACGATGTCTGTCGAGTGCTGAGGTGTCGGCGACCGGATTGGACCCAACAAGCCTTGGCAACGGCAAGTCTTGATGCAGAGAAAGATCGTCGATGGTGCAGACCAGCAAGGTCTGGGGAACTTACCCAGCGAGGGTAAGTGAGGGCAGGCCTGGAGCAACCAGGATGCCAAGTTAGAAAAGGATTGGCCTTCGTTAAGGGCTACTAGCCAACGGGCTAGCGACCGCGAAGGAGCCTCGAGACGCCGCACGTGGATCTGGCTCACAGGACACTCGTGGAGTGGAAGCCAGTGATCTTCGGTGCAGTTGGTGCTGGAGGCTAGGGCTACTCGGAGCCCAAAGCACGACTTCGGGGGAGACCCAGAAGAGGATGCACTTGCAAATGTGCTCGGTGTCCAGGGGTCACGGTCTCAAGTCACCCACGATAGCCATGGGCCTCAGCTTTGCTGGGGACTCAGGGTAGCCTCGGGGAAGTCTGAGAATCCACCTCTGGTGATGCGATGACTTCGGCGTCCGACGGGAGCTTCAGAAATGCGAACCGGACAGATGCTTCTTTGGTGCCTGCCAAGCAGGGAGTCACTCCTTGACCCCAAGGGAGATTCTTCTGTCCTCTAATCGTGAGTAGAGCGTCGAAGGTCAGGATTCAGTTTCAGAGTTTCGTCCAGGGATAATCTAAAGTCCTAAGGACTGGGTTCCTATACTTATACTAAGGATAGGGGTTGGACTACTCTGTGGCCCCACCTATGGGTGGGTCAGGGCAGAGGGGTGGCTACACCCCTTTCCCTTTGTCCAGTTCGCGCCAAAGCAGGGGCTGCAAGCCCTGATCCGGTTTGAACTGGGGTATGCACAGGGACACCAAGTGTGCCCCCAGTGCAGGACTTCAAAGCACCCGAAAGTGCTCCCGCCCAGCCCCAATACACATTATCCTGTCTGGGGAGGTGGTCACACCTCCCTGGGACAGGAAACCTATTGTCCAGGCCTCCCCTGCCGGAGTTTCGTCCAGCAGCAGGAGGCCAGACTCGTGTCTGTGGCAGCAGCATCCATTTTGTGATGCCAGGGCTTTGGAAAGAAGTTACCGGGCTAGCCAGAGTTAACATGTCTTTCCCTCTAGAAGGGTGGAATGCTACCCCCGCTGCCAGAATTGGCGGGGGGTAGTATTCCAAGATGTTTGACACCAAACACGACATGTTTAGGTGCAGCCATTCCAAAGTTAGCATTTAACGCGAGGTTATAATGCGCTTAAGAGTATATGGTCAGGCTGCACTACAAACAGCATCAGAGAAGGGTCTCCGAACGCTGCAGAGGGGCCCCGCTCATGCAGGGGCACCCTCTCACATAGGAACCATGCACTCTGCCTTTAGGATTGATAAGGCCTGCCTTAGGAGTGACTTATAGGTTTATATGTGTGTATGTATTTAGTGATATAGGTAACCTATATCACAGTAAGGGGTGCATGCACCACCTTACCCAGGCTGCAGTAGCGGACCTGTTGTGTCAGTTTGGATGGCCTTCCAGGGGTGGCATAATACATGCTGCAGCCCCTGGCAGGCCTCTGAGTACCTATGCCCTTGGTACATAGTATACCATATACTAGGGACTTATAAGGGCACTCCAGATTCCAATCAGTGATGTGCCTAAGGCACATGGAAACCATTTTAGAGAGGAAGCAGCTAGGCTGGGGTTCTGATTAGCAGGGCCCCAGCCAGACTAATGTCGAAAAACAGTGAAGCATCAGCAAAAAGTGGGGGTACCCATGTGAAGCAGATCCTACTCTCCTACACAACCCCCCCCCAAACGTAGGGACATTAACCTAACCTTGCCCAGTTAAGTCTTCATGTTCTAAGTGGAAGTACCTAGAGAGTCCATCTGCATTGGCATGGTTACTCCCAGGTCTATGTTCCACTGTAAAGTCCATCCCCTGTAGGGAAATGGACCACCTAAGCAGTTTGGGGTTTTCACCCTTCATTTGTTTTAGCCATAAGAGGGGCTTATGGTTTGTCTGAACCAGGAAGTGTGTACCAAACAAGTATGGCCTCAACTTCTTCAGAGCCCAGACCACAGCAAAGGCCTCCCTCTCTATGGCTGACCAACGTTTCTCTCTAGGGGTCAGCCTTCTGCTAATGAAAGCTACTGGCTGATCCTGACCTTCTTCATTCAATTGTGACAGTACAGCCCCTACCCCCAATTCAGATGCATCAGTTTGAACAATGAACTTCTTGGAGTAATCAGGACTCTGTAGAATGGGAGCAGTGCACATGGCCTGCTTCAGGTCATCAAATGCCTTTTGACAGCTAACTGTCCACTGAACCTTTTTGGGCATTTTCTTAGAAGTTAAGTCATTCAGGGGTGTCACTATTGATCCATACCCCTTGACAAATCTCCTATAGTACCCAGTCAGGCCTAAGAAGGCTCTCACCTGAGTCTGGGTAGTGGGAGCAGTCCAGTCCATGATGGTCTGGATCTTGCTCTGCAAAGGTTGAACCTGGCCTCCACCCACAAGGTGGCCCAGGTACACAACCTGACTCTGCCCTATCTGGCACTTAGTGGCCTTGATAGTCAGGCCTGCCTTTTGCAGGGCCTGTAAAACATTCCTGAGGTGGACCAGGTGATCCTCCCAGGTGGAGCTAAAGACAGCAATATCATCTAGATATGCTGCACTATAGGCTTCCAGACCTGTGAGAACTGTATTCACCAGCCTCTGGAAAGTGGCAGGTGCATTCTTCAGACCAAAGGGCATTACCACAAATTGATAATGCCCACTAGGGGTTGAGAATGCTGTTTTGGGCTTTGCAGTATCAGCTAGTCTGATCTGCCAGTAGCCAGCTGTCAAGTCAAATGTGCTGAGATATTTGGCAGAGGCCAAAGTATCTATGAGCTCATCTGCCCTTGGTATTGGATGGGCATCAGTCCTAGTGACTGCATTGAGACCCCTGTAGTCCACACAAAACCTCATCTCTCTTTTTCCACCACTGGTGTGAGGTTTTGGCACAAGGACCACTGGACTAGCCCAAGGGCTATCTGAGGGTTCAATAACTCCCAATTCCAACATTTTCTGGACTTCAGTCCTGATACAGTCCCTGACATGGTCAGGTTGCCTATAAATCTTATTTTTAATAGGCAGACTGTCCCCAGTGTCCACTTCATGAGTGCACCAGGTGGTCTGACTGGGTGTCAGAGAAAACATATGTCTAAACTGATTGAGAACTTGCCTACAATCAGTTTGTTGCTGGGTAGTGAGGCTGCCTGCCAAGGCTACACCATCTACTGACCCATCATCAGGGTTCTGTGAGAGCAGGTCAGGGAGTGGGTCACTCTCTTCCTCCTGCCCTTCATCAGTAGCCATGAGCAAGCCCATGTCTGCCCTGTCCACATATGGTTTTAACCTGTTGACATGGAGAACCCTGTGGGGACTCCTGGGTGTTCCTAGGTCTACTAAGTAGGTAACCTCACCCTTCTGCTCAACAATAGTGTGGGGTCCACTCCATTTGTCTTGGAGAGCTGCTGGGGCCACTGGCTCCAACACCCACACCTTCTGTCCGGGCTGGTAAACAGTCAGAACAGCCTTTTGGTCATGCCAGGCCTTTTGAAGTTCCTGGCTAGCCTCAAGGTTTTTGGTTGCCTTTTTCATGTACTCAGCCATCCTGGAGCGGAGACCAAGTACATAGTCCACTATATCTTGCTTTGGGGGCTTGAGAGGTAACTCCCATCCTTCCTTCACCAAGCACAGTGGACCCCTCACAGGGTGGCCAAACAGAAGTTCAAAAGGGCTGTAACCAACCCCCTTCTGAGGCACCTCCCTATATGCGAATAAAAGGCAGGGCAAGAGTATGTCCCATCTACGCCTAAGCTTTTCTGGGAGCCCTTTAATCATGCCCTTCAAGGTTTTGTTGAATCTCTCAACTAAACCATTGCATTGTGGGTGATAGGGTGTGGTGAACTTATAAGTCACTCCACACTCCTTCCACATTGCTTTTAAGTACCCAGACATGAAGTTAGCACCCCTGTCTGATACTACCTCCTTAGGAAAGCCCACTCTTGAGAAAATTCCCAGGAGGGCCCTTGCCACCACAGGTGCTGTAGTGGTCCTGAGGGGAATAGCTTCTGGGTACCTGGTGGCATGATCCACTACCACCAGGATAAACCTGTGCCCAGAGGCTGTTTGGGGATCCATGGGACCAACAATGTCAATCCCTACCCTTTCAAAGGGCACCCCCACCACAGGTAGTGGTATCAGGGGGCCTTTGTAGTGCCACCTGCCTTGCCACTGGCTTGGCAGGTTACACAGGAGCGACAAAACTCCTTGCTGTCTTCAGACATGTGGGGCCAGTGAAAGTGAGGGACAATTCTGTCCCAAGTCTTGTTCTGGCCCAGGTGACCTGCTAAGGGAATATCATGGGCTAGGGTCAATAGGAAGCCCCTGAACTTCAGAGGTATAACCAACCTCCTGGTAGCACCAGGCTTGGGGTCTCTACTCTCTGAGTACAGGAGTCCATCATCCCAATACACTGTATGGGGACCACTAGCTTTCCCAGCAGCCTCAGCAGCAGCTTGCTGTCTGAGGGGTTCAAGGGAGGGGCAGCTCTGCTGCTCCTGGCTCAGATCTGCCCTAGAAGGTCCCCCTGTCCCCAAGAACTCAACCTGGTCAGGTTCAAGTTCCTCTGGGACAGTTCCTTCTTCAGGGCTGAGATCATCCCCCTCAAGGGACTGATCTTCCTCCTGAGCCAAGGGGAAGGCACTGCCTTAACCCTACTACTCCTCCTCTTGGAAGGCACTTGGTCCATTCTTCCAGAATCCAAGGCCTGTTCAGTGCTAGACATTTTGGCTTGTGACCTGGTCACAGCAAACACATCTGCAGGGATCCCCAGCATTTCTGCATGGGTCCTGACCTCCACTTCTGCCCAAGCAGAAGTCTCTAAGTCATTGCCAAGCAAGCATTCGACTGGTAGGTTTGCACTTACCACAACCTTCTTAAGGCCAGTTACCCCTCCCCAGGAGAAGTTAACAACTGCCAGAGTATGGTCTGTTCTGACATTGCTAGCATTGGTCACTTGGTACATCTCACCAAGTATAACTTGCCCAGGATTCACAAGGTCTTGTGTCACCATAGTGACACTTGCCCGTGTCCCTAAATGCCAACGCCTCACGTCCATTGATTAAAGGCTGTTGTCTGTACTTGCCCAGATTACTGGGACTCACAGAGGAGGTCACATCCATGCCTCCATCACAGACTAACACAGCCTGAGTCAGCTCTCTGACTAGGTCAGAGCCCAACTCAGTACCCAGGGTGAACCCTACTAAACCCTTGGCTGGAGCACTCCCACCAACTGTACTAGGGGGAACAGGTGCCTTAGGGGCATTGGTGGGTGCTGGACTGGAGTCTTTGGACTTGGTGCAATCACTGGTCCAGTGGGTCTTTTGCTTACAGACCTTGCACCATGGTTTTCTTTGGCCTTTCCCTTTGGTAGACTGTGAATCCCCACCAGAAGAAGATTTTTGGGGGCCTGATGAAGACTTTTGATCTTTACCCTTCTCCCCATCCTTTTCAGAGTTCTTAGCATCTTGCTTCTTGGTTTCCCCACCTTGGTTCTGTACCTTCTGCTTCACCCTGGTTCTGACCCATTTGTCTGCCTTCTTTCCCAATTCTTGGGGAGAGGTCAGATCAGAGTCTACCAGGTATTGATGCAACAGCTGATTTTGACAGTTATTAAGAATCTGCTCCCTCATTATCAGATTGTACAATCCTGAGAAGTCACACACCTTACTGCCCATCAACCAGCCTTCCAGAGCCTTGGCAGAACAATCCACATAGTCTACCCAGTCTTGAGTCTGTGCTTTTGGGTATCTCTGAACTTCAACCTGTACTGTTCAGTGGTTAGGCCAAACCCATCAATAAGAGCACTCTTCAAGACCTTGTAATTATCAGCATCCTCCTCTCTAACAGTGAGGAGCTTATCTCTACCTTTGTCTGCAAAGGAGAGCCACAAGATTGCTGCCCACTGCTCCTGAAGGACCTTCTGTACTTTACAGGCCCTCTCTAGAGCAGTTATCCACTTGTGGATGTCATCCCCATTCTGATAGGGAGGGACAATCTTGCTCAGGTTCCTATGGTCATAGGACCTTTCCCTATCTCTAGGGACATGGCTGCCACCATGGGACTCTAGTCCCAAACTTCTTCTCTCTCTAAAGAGATCTAGGGACTCCCTGTCTATAGCCAGTTGCTTCTTTTTGATTTCAAGCTGAGCTTCCTCATATTGAACCAGCCTCTTTCTTCTCTCATGAGAGGATTCCCTCCTATGAGATGAGACAGAGCTCCCTATGGAGGTGCCAGAGTGGTTAGACTCCTGAGAAGGAGACCTAGACCTTCTGGGCACACTCATAATCCTTCCTGGGGGGACAAAGAGGGCATCATTCTGATCATCCTCTTCATCTTCCTCAGGAGGGATTGGATTATCCAGGTCAGGGCCATTGTCGCCCTCCTAGCCAGTTTCAGAGGGGGGCTGGGGGTATTGGTACCCCTGGTCCCATCCTCATCATCTGCCCCACCTCAGCTCCTACCCCTTCAGTCCCCAAGGGCTTACTAAGGTCATAAGCCACCAACAACTCCTTGAGGTGTTGGGTGGTGGGACTTTGGCCTGACCTTATTTTTCTCAAGTTGCATAAAGCTCTCAATTCCAAGAATGGGAGTGTATCATACTTGGAGGGTGGAAGCACAGTGGCTTCCTGCAAGGATTCTTTAGATCCTACCCTTAAAGACATTACTAGTGTGGTGTGGTGTATGCACTACCTACTCTAGTGTGGCCTACTAAACTCTCTTGAGTTGTAGAAAGGGTGTGCTATCCCTTAACACACAACTCTAAGTTCAGTAGAACTTACTGTATTCTAAGCTTAAATTATATGTACCTTAGGTACCTTTAGTGGTTTTCAGTTGATCAATTCAATTGAGATTATCTGGTAAAACAATAGCAAGCTGGAATCCCACACGCTGCACACCAATGTGAGAAGTTGGCCTGGTATATGCTGTCCACTAATTATAGTGGGCACCTTGCACCAGTCCAAACAACCCCTTATTGGAGATAGGTTAAAGACAACCTTATTGAAAGCTATCCTAGTGGTAGCTATGGAGAGCAGCCTTCAGGCTAAGTCTTGAAGGAATGTAAAGCAGCTTGTTTTACCAGTCTATAATCTCTTGAGTGACCAAATGAAAGAGCACCACACCAGGTATATATTCAAAATATATGTATTTATTGCTAAACACACCCCTCTAGTCTCTTTATGAGGCTAGAGTTCGAAATACATAAGTTAGAAGTTATTTAAACACAGTAATAGCACAATTACACGTTTGGGCCCTAGGGCGTACCAAACCAAATACCAATAAAGTGGTATAAGAACCACGACTGAACTAGACACTAGGCCTAGAGCCTCTAGAAGTGCTTGGACCTCAAGGAACCACCCAAGGTAGTGACACAGGGGACCCACGGGGGACGCGTGCAGTGTAAATACACAACCGCGATACGCCGTTGACTTCTATGGAGAAAGTGGTGATCGGGAAATTAGAGAAAAGGGACACTTAAAGGAGGACTTGGAGCAAACCCTTTGAGATCTAGGACTTTGAAGAGTCTCTACCCACGGGAGCACCGGAGTACTCGTGTTACCTCACCCAGGGAAGCCGGGTGCATAGGTGCCTTTCGGGGTCGGGTTTCGTCGTCGATTTGAATGGCGATCTGCTGCAAAGTGCTGCTGGCGACCAAGTGGAAAGTGTCCGGGTGGATCCAAGAGTGGATCGGAGTTCTGAAGAACCTGAAAGCAGAGGGGACAGAGTCTGGGTCACTAGCCAGTGACCAGGAAGGCGATGGACAGATGCCCACCGATGTCGAGTGCTTCAGGTGCGTTGACGGTCGTCTTGACTCTTCAGCCACGAGGTCCAGGAGGCGTTGTCGGCAACCAGGAGCAGGATTCGGGCTGGTACACGATGTCTGTCGAGTGCTGAGGTATCGGCGACCGGATTGGACCCAACAAGCCTTGGCAACGGCAAGTCTCGATGCAGAGGAAGATCGTCGATGGTGCAGACCAGCAAGGACTGGGGAACTCACCCAGCGAGGGTAAGTGAGGGCAGGCCTGGAGCAACCAGGATGCCAAGTTAGAAAAGGATTGGCCTTCATTAAGGGCTACTAGCCAATGGGCTAGCGACCGCGAAGGAGCCTCGAGACGCCGCACGTGGATCTGGCTCACAGGACACTCGTGGAGTGGAGGCCAGTGATCTTCGGTGCAGTTGGTGCTGGTGGCTAGGGCTACTTGGAGCCCAAAGCACGACTTCGGGGGAGACCCAGAAGAGGATGCACTTGCAAATGTGCTCGGTGTCCAGGGGTCACGGTCTCAAGTCACCCACGATAGCCACGGGCCTCAGCTTTGCTGGGGACTCAGGGTAGCCTCGGGGAAGTCTGAGAATCCACCTCTGGTGATGCGATGACTCCTTCAGAAATGCGAACCGGACAGATGCTTCTTTGGTGCCTGCCAAGCAGGGGAGTCACTCCTTGACCCCAAGGGAGATTCTTCTGTCCTCTAATCGTGAGTAGAGCGTCGAAGGTCCAGGATTCAGTTTCAGAGTTTCGTCCAGGGATAATCTAAAGTCCTAAGGACTGGGTTCCTATACTTATACTAAGGATAGGGGTTGGACTACTCTGTGGCCCCACCTATGGGTGGGTCAGGGCAGAGGGGTGGCTACACCCCTTTCCCTTTGTCCAGTTCGCGCCAAAGCAGGGGCTGCAAGCCCCTGATCCGGTTTGAACTGGGGTATGCACAGGGACACCAAGTGTGCCACCAGTGCAGGACTTCAAAGCACCCGAAGTGCTCCCGCCCAGCCCCAATTCACATTATCCTGTCTGGGGAGGTGGTCACACCTCCCTGGGACAGGAAACCTATTGTCCAGGCCCCCCCTGCCGGAGTTTCGTCCAGCAGCAGGAGGCCAGACTCGTGTCTGTGGCAGCAGCATCCATTTTGTGATGCCAGGGCTTTGGAAAGAAGTTACCGGGCTAGCCAGAGTTAACATGTCTTTCCCTCTAGAAGGGTGGAATGCTACCCCCGCCGCCAGAATTGGCGGGGGGTAGTATTCCAAGATGTTTGACACCAAACACGACATGTTTAGGTGCAGCCATTCCAAAGTTAGCATTTAACGCGAGGTTATAATGCGCTTAAGAGTATATGGTCAGGCTGCACTACAAACAGCATCAGAGAAGGGTCTCCGAATGCTGCAGAGGGGCCCGCTCATGCAGGGGCACCCTCTCACATAGGAACCATGCACTCTGCCTTTAGGATTGATAAGGCCTGCCTTAGGAGTGACTTATAGGTTTATATGTGTGTATGTATTTAGTGATATAGGTAACCTATATCACAGTAAGGGGTGCATGCACCACCTTACCCAGGCTGCAGTAGCAGACCTGTTGTGTCAGTTTGGATTGCCTTCCAGGGGTGGCATAATACATGCTGCAGCCCCTGGCAGGCCTCTGAGGTACCTATGCCCTTGGTACATAGTATACCATATACTAGGGACTTATAAGGGCACTCCAGATTCCAATCAGTGATGTGCCTAAGGCACATGGAAACCATTTTAGAGAGGAAGCAGCTAGGCTGGGGTTCTGATTAGCAGGGCCCCAGCCAGACTAATGTCGAAAAACAGTGAAGCATCAGCAAAAAGTGGGGGTACCCATGTGAAGCAGATCCTACTCTCCTACATTGGTAGTCGCTGTTTCGGTTTTCGTCTTATTCATCTGTGGCACTTTGTCGCAATTTAAGTAGGTTCACATGGTCAGCGCTGTGATGAGCCGCGGCCTGGGTAGCGGTCATTGCTGGTCAATTGAGTTTACAGAAATGTCAGCAAGTTTGTTCGAAGAGTCTTGTCTTTCTCTGCCAAGTACCTTCTGTCCTGACAGTGATGAGCTTTGGATGCCTGCCGAGGCTGTAGCCTTCTGACAGTGATGAGTTTACTTTTGGATGCCTGCCCAAGTTCTGACAGTGAAGAGTTGTGGATGCCTGCTGAGGCGATAGCCTTCGGACAGTGATGAGTTTCAGCTCGGAAACAAAACGGATGATAGCTATAGTCACGTTTCACTTCTTATGGAGGGACTGTTAGAGGCAACATTTCTTGTACTCCAATGTCTGGCTTGATGGAAATGTAATTAGGGCGAGTCAGGAAGATGGAGCAGGACTCTGAGGAGTGGACAGTTAAATGCACAGACGTGCAACTCCAATAGGGAAATAAAAGAGAAGACGGTGGTGATGGATTTGTTGTGATTTGATTTGAACCAGAAAGACAGATACACAGACAAATAAAGGAAGGAAGAAAGTAACAATTTGAAAGCCTAGTTGTCAGGGAAGAGGAGCTCGTCCTCAAACTCTGGTGGTTCGGACAGAAGTAGGTCCTGTAACCCACTACTTACGTCATCGAAGTCGCTCTCCTCTTCCTGCTGTGATTCACGTATTTTGTAATCCGGTGGTATAAAGTGCTGATTCATTTTGATCATGGTTAACCTCTCCACGCTTTTGGGCGAGAGACTGGTCCTTTTCAAAGTTACAATGGCACCAGCAGCACTGAAAACACGCTCAGAAGAGACACTTGCGGCAGGGGAAGCCAGATACTTTATCGCCAGCCTGCTGAGCATTGTCCATTGGCTTCTTTTCCCATACCAATACACCAATGGGTTTCGATCCATGAAGACCTCTGTTGGGTCATCCAGATAGGCCTGGACCGTCCGCTCAATGCTCAGTGGTGCTCCGATGTGCTCGGCCTGTTTGCCTTTGCATCAGCACTGGACTTACCATACCCCTGCCATAGAAACCAATCAGTTGCCGATTGTACTGTGGATGATCCTGTTCTTGCTGTTGTTGATGTTATTGGTAGTGTTGGTGTCGGTGACTGCTGGGAGGCAAACGCACTGCCCTCAGGCTCCAAAGTAGAACTTGACTCTGGATGCCCTGTAGTACTTGTTATGGCCTGGGACGGGGGGCCTGTAATTACCAGACGTTCGTTTTCAAAGTCAATGGCTAGCTGAGCTATCGAAGTTTTGTACTTGGCAACATCCACTTCTGAAAAAGGAATTACTGCCTTACTGTTCAGAAATACTTTGTACCGTGGATCCAAAATTGTGGCAGTAATGTAATGTGGATCTGACACAATTTTATTTTGAATCCTTGTATTTTCAGATAAGCGAACGGCTAAGGACTCCGCCAAATGATATGCGTCTTGTTTGTCATCCACACCTGCGTACGTTTCAGACACCTCCTTCAGCTGTTGCTCCTGCATGTGCAACAATGGGATAGCTTGGCCCATAGTACAGTCCTCCCTGCTGACTTCACGTGTGAAGATCTCAAAAGGAAGTAGCATCTCTGTCATGCATTTAACGAGGTCCCATTGACCCATCTCAACGGTCATGCCTCTCACAGTAGGATCCCCTAATCTTTGCATGACATAAGCATTGAGTGGTATGTACTGCTCAAACAGACGATCAAGCATGTAATAAGTTGAGTTCCAACGTGTTGGCACCTCCTGGATGAGTGCTTTGACTGGCATTTTATGCTCACGTTGAATGACCCTCAGCTGCTTCCGGGCTTTAAAAGAATGGCTGAAATATGTGCATATTCTTCTGCAGGTGGCCAGTAAGTTGCTGACTTTGTATTCATTTTTCAGAAAGTCTTGAACAACATTGTTAATGCAGTGTGCCAAACACGGGACCCTGAAATAGTGACCATTTTGCATGGCCCTAACTACATTACTGCCATTGTCCGTGGCAACAAAACCAATGTTAAGCCCTCTTGGGCGCAGCCACTCAAAGACCTTGCTGTTAAACTCTTCCAAAATGTTTGCAGCAGTATGAGATGTCTCCATGGCAAACATGGCTACAGTTGCATGTTTGCGAGTGGCATGAAAAATCTCAGCAGCGTCAACACCAGCAGATATCTGTTCTCTAACCCCCGCAAAAGAGATCCAGTGTGCAGTGATGCACATGTAATCAGTGGCTTGGCAACTGGTCCACATGTCTGTTGTCAGGTGGATAGTATGAACAGCACTCTGCTTCAAGGCTTTTCCAAGCAATTCCAGCACGTTGTGATGTAGTGCTGGAACAGCAGCTCTGGCAAAATAGTAGCGGCTGGGAACATGCCATTTTGGGCAGATGGCTGTCACAAATTCCAGAAAACCCACCCCTTCAACAAAAGAAAACGGGAGAAGGTCCAGTGCTAACATTTTAGCCAGCTTCGCATTGTACAAACGTGCTATTGGGTGGTTGCGTTCGTACTGCCCCTCCCCCCCAAACATGCTGATAATGGTATGCTGCATGGTTTTCCTTTCTCTTAGGCTCAACAATGCACTTTTTTTCATTGCGGTACTCCTTGCTGTCTCAGGCTGACTCTTACTCTTGTGCCACTGAGATGTTGCTGAAGATGTGGGCGACGATAACACTGCACTGCTGGGGACAGGGCTACTTTGTGTAGCACTACCAGAGAGAATGTCTCCCTGTCCTTTCTCTTCCACCGTGATCGGATCTTCTACTCGTTTATCCCCACCAACACCAATGGTTGCAGTTTTTATGCCGCGAAGGTGGTCCTCCCAGCTGATCAAGTGGTGTTTTTTCAGATGGGTTATTTGGCCTCCGGTACCATAGTTTGTACCAAGCTTACCCCGACTAACAGAGGTATTACAAATGGAGCATATAGCAATGTTCTCCTCCTTTTCGCTAACCGTAAAGAAGTCCCAAACTGGGGAGCTTAACTTTTGCCTCCTGCTGGAGGTGCCACTTCCAATGCCGGATGAACTGGAGCGTGTGGGTTGAATTTGACTCTGTGCTGTACCACTACCTACTTCTACTGCGGTGGTGGTTGAGCTGGATGTAGGTCGCTGCCGGGCCTTTGCTAATGCAAATATGGAAGCTGTAGGTCGTGTTGGTGTTACCTGTGGAGGTATGCGTGCTACATCCCTCGCAGCGATTTTGGATAGGGTAATAATGTTGGTCTCCATCTCCTCGGGGCCGGGAGTGATGTTCGTGATGACTGGCTCATCATCATCATCCTGCTGTTCTACATCGACCTCCATAAGTGTAAGGCTTTCTGGAACCTTCCTTTTCCCTAGCCTGGTCTTGGGACGTGTCTCCCTCTCAGACTCAGTTTGTGGCTTCCAAGTGGCATCTAGATCATCAGAAGGGGGCTTGGCGAAGAACTTGATGGACTAACCCTCCTTTTCCTTGCTGGGGATTTGGAAGACAATGGATCTTCTGAATGAGTGGCTTCCTCTTCTTCTACCTCTGCATGAGGCTCAATTTCCTGAACTGCCCCTACTTCGAGAGGAACAACAACTACTATTGCGGGCGGTGGTTGCGGCTGTTGTTGTTGACCACTTATCTGCTGTGTTTCCTCCTGCGTTTATTGGGTACTACTTTGAGATAGCGATAAGTTTATCTCAGGCTCAGCATCACTGCTTTCCACCATTAGGCTGGCTACCTCTTCCACACTCATGTGCTTGGGCCTGGGTTGGGCCCACTGATGCGGAGGTGCTGCCCCCAGCTTGCCCCCCGGACACCGCTGCTGCAGGCGTAATATTTTTTTCCCAAAAGGTATTGGGCGGCACACCAGACTTAAGTGTCACTTCCTTCTTCTGTTCCTTCTTCTCAATAGCAACTTTCTTGGTACTGGAGGACCTGGTACCTGCTTTCTTTGGGCCCATCTTCTTCAGATGTCAGCAGCACTCAGTTGCACAAGTTGCAGAGATGTCTGGTCAGGTCACACGTCACGTCGTGTACAGCAGCAGGACGTCTGTCTGGCAGTACAACGGGCAATGATGACACACCTCCTCCTCAGTCTTTTGTGCACCTAAAAGCAAAAAAGCCAGAAGAACATCAATCAAACGATAGCACAAATCAAACTAATATAATATATAACTTAGTGTGTGGTTGTCTCAATTATTACATTTTAGAAACTCAGTGAACAACAACAGTGTAGCCATTTATGAGACTTTGAAAACAAGGCCAGGGCTTTCCTGGTGTACTGTGTACACTCAGGAAGAATAAGAATAGCAAAGAACAAAAACAAAAATGTAGTGGAGCCTGTTTGGCCTAAATTTGTGCATCACGTGGGATGGATGCAGCATCAGGGAGCTGCAGCTGGCAATGGGGATGGATTTGGCAGCAGTAAGACAAGAGGAACAATGGAAAGACACGCAGGTCTATGTGGCAAAAACAGCACACTACTAACTACCACCACAAAATGGCCCCCAGCCACATGGTCACTCACAGGCACAAGGCACGGCAAACAATGAACTCAAGCAGGCCTATATGGCCAGACAAAGGATGCCTGATAAACAACACACACAGCTTTAATGCAAAAACTAAAATCCACATGGCTAAAAACAGGTTGGAAAGTTACACAACCACAACAACAACACATACACACGCAAAAAAGGCATTTATTTAACACACCCAAAAAGTGAAATAGACCCCCCAAAAAAAAACACATTTTGCAATTCAATCCAATGCCATCCATGCCCTAAATGATGTTTAAATTCAACAGATAACACAAACAGTTTTTATGCACCCATGATGATGACTACCTCTGGGCCTACTGGCAGACTAGGCCGCAAGCTTGGAGGCCTATGGCAAAAGCACAGTGGCTGGTCCCACAAAATGGCCACCACGACATGGCCAGGCCACCCACAACAACAAGAAAAGGAAGACAAGACAGACAATGCAGGCCTATGGCAATGCCTGGCTTCACAAAATGGCCACCACCCACATGGCCAGGCCACCCACAATAACAAGAAAGTGAAGACAAAGGACAGGACCAGGAAGTTGGAGACTCTGGGGGACTTCCTTCCTCTTTAAAAAAATTGTAAAAAAAAGAAAAAGCACTACTTGCTCACAAAACTACATCTAAATGACAACCTGAGGAGTTTTTTGAGCAAAATGAACAAAATCATCATTTTTTAGAAAGTTTTATGCTGCTCGAGAGATATTCTTCGCCAGATTGTAAATTCTGCGTGTTCGGCATCGCGATCATCACAAAAAGTCGTTATCGCGCGCGCGAAAACGCATATTGAGCGCGCAAAGAAGAAAAAAAGTGTAAATCCGCGTTGTCGCGCAGTGCGGAGTTGCCAAAAGTCCGCGAGCTGAACGCCCAGGGTTACCTACTGGCTGAAAAGGCCTATTTATTTAACACACACCAAAAACTGAAATACCACCCCAAAAACCACATTTTGCAATTCAATCCAATGCCATCCATGCCCTAAATGATGTTAAAATTCAACAGACAACACAGAAGCAGTTTTTATGCACCCATGATGACTAACTCTGGGCCTGCTGGCAGACTAGGCCACAAGCTTAAGCCTATGGCAAAAGCAAGCACACTGCCTTGCTCCACAAAATGGCCGCCACCCACATGGCCAGGCCACCCACAATAGCAAGAAAGTGAAGACAGACAATCAATGCAGGCCTATGGCAAAAGCACACTGCCTGGATGGCTCCACAAAATGGCCGCTAGCCACCCACAACAAAAAGAAATGGAAGACAGACAATGCAAGCCTATGGCAAAAGCACACTGCCTGCTTTCACAAAATGGCCGCCACCCACATGGCCAGGCCACAACAACAACAAGCATAAGCCAAGGGGAACAAAGAAAAGACATGCAGGCCTATATGGAAAAAGCAGCACACTACTAAACTACCACCACAAAATGGCCCCAAGCCACATGGTCACTCACAGTCACAACAGGCCATGGAAAACAATGAACTCAAGCAGGCCTATAATATGACCAGACAAAGGAGGCCTGCTAAACAACACAGCTTTAATACAAAAATGCAAAAACGAAAATCCACAGGGCTACGAAAGGTTGGAAAGTTACACAACAAGCACACACACACATCCAACAAAAGTATTTATTTATTAACACACACCCAAAAAGTGAAATACACCCAAAAAACCACATTTAGCAATTCAATCCAATGCCATCCATGCCCTACATGATGTTTAAATTCAACAGACACCACAGAAACATGCACCCATGGGTACCTCTGGGCCTACTGGCTGAAATTTCAATCAAAGAAAAACAACTAGGCCCCTACTGAAACTACAGGCCACCCAGGCCACAACAATAAATTTTAAAAGCGATGAAAATCCCCCAAAAATGTAGGTACAAACAAGCCCCAATCAAACAAACAAGTACACCAATTCTCCAACTTACTTGTAAAATCTCAAATCCAAAAGTCCTCAAATCCAATCCAATGATATGATGCAGCAGACAGACACAAAAAGTGATCCTTCCAGCTCCAAATCCAAATGAAAGTGAACAGCACATGGACAAAGCACTGGGAGGAGCCTGCTGGACAGGAAGTTGGAGACTCAGGGCCACTTCCTTCCTCTTGGAAAAAAAAGTAAAAAAGAAAAAGGACTCCTTCCACAAAAAACTACAGCCAAATCACAATCTGAGGAGTTTTTGGAGCAAAATAATCATTTTCGAGAAGGTTTTATGATGCTCGAGAGATATTCTTCGCCAGATTGTAGTTTCTTCGTGTTCGGGATCGCGATCTTACCAACACTGCCGCCGGAAGTCAGATCGCGCGTCCGAATGACGTGTTCGCGTTCGCACAATCTCGCGGGATCGTGCGGCCGGATTCCAAATCTCGTGGCGCCCGCGAACGGATAGGAAATCGCGTCGGCGAACGCAGAATCATGGTAGATCGTTACCGCGCGCGCGAGAACGCATATTGAGCGCGCGAAGAAGAAAAACAGCTACGCTATGCTGCAAATTGTGTAGTGCTCTGTAACTTCACGTTCTACGCAAATCGCAAAGTTACCGAAACTCCGCAAACTCCGCGAGCGTAGCGTAGTACACCGCCCAGGGTTAGTCATGAGTGATGTAATATGTGATGTCATCAGCAGTGCATTGCGGGGGCACGAGTTATAGTTAGCTTAACTAACTATAACGGCCAAATTTCTCTGGTTTTGTACGAGTGAAATGTCCAACTAACTATAACGTCCCTGAAACCTGTGGGGGTTTTTTTTCAGTGAATTTCTATGGTTTTTTAAATGCTAATTTCTAACTATAACGTCCCTGAAACCTATGGTTTTTTCATTGAATATATATATATATATATTTATATATAAACGCTCCATTCACACCAAAACTCGAATCACTCACGGACGGGTGCTATTATGCGGCGGTGCATTCCGCAAATATTAAAGCTCAATTTTCTTTGTTTGCAGAAAATAAGCACACACGGCAGGCGTTTGAAGATATTTTATTCTTCCAGAAACAAACGCGTTTCGGCGGTCTGCCTTCCTCGGTGTTACTGACACACCGGAAGCAGCCGTCATTTAACCAAACATTCTCGTGCTATTAGCAATTGAAAAGGGACTCAACAAAACATTTAAAAGTGAGCGCCATTTCATAGTGTCTAAAAAGCAATTCATATCGCCGTAATACAAATGCAAATGCATTGCAGACCACAAAATATCACAGTGAAATCATACAATATCATGTAATTCATTACATACACAAAATTTATGCAAACAAATTCATAATGTTCACAAAATATTATCATTCATTAAACAGATTTCCACTGTTACTTCATGATGTCTAAACATTGATTATACCGTATATCGGCTAAACAACACTGTGACATCACTGTGACATGGTCATCATTTCCAAATCTTGCCGTGGATCAGCAAAGAGTCCCTTTTATTCCAATTCATTAATGCACATTTCATAAGACATACTAGACAACCATCTCGGGGGACTACTTATTGATATCAATCCATTGTTCATGAGCCCAAGTGTGATGCTAATTCCTCACTACTATTCAGACCTTTAGGAAATTTTGTTTGCAAATCAACAATGTAGCGTGATTCTAACCTGCGTAATTTTTGAATTCTATCTCCTCCTCTTATACTTTCAGCCACACAATCCAGGCCATAGTATTGTAGCATGTTTCTATTACTAAAATGTTTTTCTGCATAATGCCTCGCTACAGGGTATGATGCATCATTTTTAGCAATCGCCCTTAGATATTCCAATACTCTAATTTTGAGGGGATGAATAGTACTACCAATGTAGCAAAGACCACACGGACAAATTAGACAATAGACTGCATATGATGTACTGCAGGTCATAAATTTAGTTATCGATCTTTTCTTTGTTAATCCCGGAATATTATACGATAGAACCCTTTTGCTGTTAGCACAGGCCTTACATTTTCCACATGGAAAAAATCCTCGCATTTCTCTAAGGGTTCTCATGGATTGAACTTCCTTGTCAAGATGACTACGTACTAGTCTATCTCTTATTGATCGAGCCTTTTTAAAGGTGACCAATGGATATGTCGGGATGGCTTTACTTATAACACTGTCTGTTTGTAAAATGTGCCAGTTTTTTCTCAGCATACGTTTCAAACAATTCGCTTCTACAGAATAAGTGGTAACCATCCTGAATTTGCCCTCATCTGTATTTTTGGACACTCGCTTATTTATGCTGTTATCTTTCAGCAATTGATATCTTGGAATCCTTCTCACTTTCTGAAGTGTTTTTTCTAAAAGAGTTGGTTCATACCCTCTCACCTCAAATCTGGCTATACAAACTCTTGCAGCCCTTTCAAAATCACATCCCCTTGAGCTATTTCTTTTCAATCTTAAAAGCTCCCAATATGGTATGCTCTGTACGAGCTTGGGTGGATGATTACTAGTTGCGTACAAGATTGAATTGCCCGCTGTTGATTTGCGAAAGAGAGCTGTGTGTAATTCCCCATCTGATACAAACACCCTGAGGTCCAGGTAGTCCACTGCCACTGGGCTAACTGTGCCAGAGAAGTGCAGGTTCAGATTGTTACTGTTTAAATCACTGATATAGGCTGTAGCCGACTCCAGCGTGCCCTCCCATATCAAAAAGAGGTCATCAATATATCGATGCCAAACCACAGCTCTCCCCTTCATTGTGCCACATTCATAAGTTCTGGACACCTGCTCCTCCCACCAGCCTACAAACATGTTCGCATAGCTGGGGCGAAGCAGGTGCCCATTGCAGTACCAGAAATCTGTCTGAAATATTTGTCTTCAAACAAAAAAATTTATTGGTAAGACAAAATTTAGCAAATTCTATCAACATTTGATTATGTTCTGCAAAGCGCAATTGCCTCTTGTTCAAATAAAATTGTAAAGCTTTTAAGCCATCCTCATGGTCTATACAGGTATACAAACTTGTGATATCCAACACTACTAGATGATATAGTGGGTTCCAAATTATATTTGCAATCTTATTCAAAAAGTCTTTAGTATCCTTCACATAGGATTTCAATTCCACCACAAACGGAAATAGGAAATGGTCAATAAACATAGACAGATGTTCTGTTAAACTGCCTTGAGATGATACAATCGGCCTACCTGGTGGATGTAGGTTATCTTTGTGCAGTTTGGGGATATGATAAAAAGTTGCTATAACTGGATTCATCTTTCGCAAGAATAGGTGTTCCTCAGTCCCCAACATTGATTTGTCGTACCATTTCCTGATGAGAGTCTCATACATATGTATGCTTTCTTGGTATACTTCACGTGTGGTCCTTTCGTAGTACTTAATGTCCGATAATTGTCGCAGGGCTTCCTTACAGTATTGTTCTCTGGTTTGTAGGACCACATTCCCACCTTTATCAGAAGGCTTAATTATTATAGAAGTGTCCTGGAGTAGATCATGTAATGCCTGCTCTTCTTCGTTGGTAATATTGCTCTTGGTAGATCTTTGCAAACTTTTATATCTGAATTTCAACAGATCACTGACCATGGCATCAGAGAAAACATCAATCGCGTCAAATGGCATCTGTGGCACAAAAGTAGATCTTTGTTTAAACGGACTTTCTTCCATCTCCTGATCTATTCCAGCTTGTACCGCTCTTTGAGCCATGTTGGCCATGACGTTTGAATGTTCCTCCGGTTCTTCATCAAGATTTTGCAAGAGTTCCACTCTATGTAAATCATTGCAGGTCAGCAGGTCTGTTGCAGTTATTCTTGTTGGTATTTGTTTCAGTTCTTTCAAAGTTGGCCTTAATTTGAAATATTTATGTAGCTTCAATTTTTGTATAAAGCTAAATAGGTAAATTCTTGTCTGTGTAAATTCTAGATGACTGCTCGGACAGAACGTCAATCCTAAAGTTAATACCTTGATCTCACTATCAGACAGATGTTTCGGCGTGAGATTGACCACAGTTAAATTGATATTTTCTATTGGCGTTTGTTGAATCTCTTTTTGCGCGTTCCCCACGCCTGTGCTCTTCCTCTTCCTGCCCCACCCTGATCGACGCGTTCTCCGGTGGATTGTTCGGACGGTTTGTTCTTGCCACCTCGTAGCCATGACTGTCTGATTATTTTGAACTCGTCGTGAAAAGGTGTCGTTGTTTTGACTCCTCCCACAGTGTTTTCAGCATGTTCATCACCAGATTCATCTCAGTCATGTCTGATTCAGATGTTTCCACTCTAGGGGTTATTGCTTTACTTGTTCTCTGTGTTAGTTCTTTTCTTGGACCGTCGAATTTGCGGGCAAATGTTAAGACTCTGCCTTGTAGATAATTATTTTCGTCACGCTCGAATTTCTCCTGTTTTCTCATTTTTATTTTTTGTTCATATTTCAATAGGCGAGCTTTCATCAGTCCAAGTAATTCCTCCATTTTATTTTTATCTTCCTCTTTAGATAGCAGGTCCTCCAAATCTTTGATCTCACATAATGCCTTCTCCCGGTCACTCCAAGCATATTTCACTAAAATGCCTAGCGTGCCTTGACAGTATTTCGCTGTGTGTTCTGCCCACTCTGATAATAAGTCTGGGTCCGGATTTTCATATGAGGGGACTGTATATACTCGAAGACCCCTTGGTACCCTACTGACTTCAATATAATTTTGAAGGGAAGTGGCCTCCCACCACTTTCGCGTCTCACGCTCATACAATCTTTCCAATTTGGTCATGATGTTATTTAAGGTACTCGCTGGTTTCAATTGCTCCATTGCCAATGGATTCTGCGACCCCCTTTGGTTCTTAAACATGTCTTTGGCAGGCTGAGAATGGCTGCCGATGATGCCTTCGGAATACTTTTTTCCGAAGGCATCATCGGCAGCCATCCTCAGCCTGGTCCTACCTGGAGCCTCCTTTTATCAGACAAGTCCTTTACTGTGCATGCCTATTGAGCTACATATTTGGAACACTATCGCATATCTAGCGCTTGTTCCAGTTTCTTCGTTGAATCTCTTCCATCGCAAGAGGCTTTCCAGAATACCATATTATTGATTTGAACATTTAGTGGGACCGGGTCGCTTTTCAAATATACCTACACGAGGCTTGTTTGATAACCAGACATCCGATTTTTTCGTGAAATCGTTGATTTTAATATTAATAAGACATCGTTGCACATTCGGTGCACCGCATTTTTATCAGATAATTGTGTGGCTTTCCTGAAGAAGGCGTTGTATACGCCGAAACGCGCGTCGAGTTAATAAAGATATTGCCACTTTTTAACCCTTTATTTATATCTATTGATTAAAAGTGATGTGTTACATATTGTGTTTCATTTTTTAAATGTTTTGTACAAATATCATTTGTTTAGACAATATGAGAAGAAATGATTAAAATGGTAACAACTTTGAACATATTTTTTCTGTCTTCCTTGGTTTTCTTTATGTTATAGATATTGTGTATATTGTTTGCTTTATTGACGTTGCCTAGGAGTTTTTGTCAAAATAGCATAGCCACTTAACCACTACTCCTCCCGCTGGATACACTGTGTGGTCTTTCAGAATTTCCTCCTCCCATGCCCAACATGTTGTTGTATAGACAGTGCTCTATCATCTCCAACAGCATGTTGGTATGTTTGAGGTAACAAATCTGCCTATTCTTATGGAAATGCTGGCATGACTTGATGCCAAGGGTATGATCAATGATCGTGTATAAAGAGTTCACATCCATGGTAATGAGTAGAAAATCTTCCTCCCAAATTACATCGTTTAATTTGGACAGAAAATCTTTGGTGTCCCTTATATAGGAAGGAATGGCTGTTACATATCCCCTGAGAAAGTGGTCTACATACTTGGAGGTATTCTCTAGTACACTCCCTCTTGAAGACACAATGGGTCTACCTGGAGGTTTGTTTGGATCTTTATGTATTTTGGGGAGGAGATAGAGAATCAGTAACCTGGTATAGTCTTGTTTAAAGTAACAGAATTCTTCCCACTCTAGAATACCCCTGTCTTTCCAACCTGTCAATTTCTCCCATATATAGATGATACTCTCATTGTATTGTTCCATATTGATTTTAACATAAAATATAATATCATCCAGTTGTTTCTTTTGGAAGAAAGCGGGCACTCCAGACAGGTATTTGTTCCATCATTTATTTGTACCCAGCAGCAAAACATTCAGAGATAAATATCAGGCTGCACTGCCAATTACAGCTTGTCGGCAATTGGCCATTCTGGGTTTTCAATCATTCCAACATGTCACCAGTTCTGGCTTTCAAAGACGCGTTTTATATATATATATATATATATATATATATATATACGCGGTCGCCAGTAGGTAGTTATAGTTAGGACCTAGTTTCCATAGGAAAAGCATTTTTTGACTTGCCTATAACTTTGTCGTCATTTGACCAATCTTCATGAAATTTTCAAAAAAGTGTCATGGTAGGTTCTGGTTGTCAAGAAAAGTTTGGGTGTGATCCGTGCAGTGGCGACCGAGAATTTGGGGTGCGAAATAAGGGTGTGTTTTTCATGTTAATTCCCACTGGAAACTTTAGCCACACCTACAGCCCGAGCAAGGTTCAAGGAAGTGCCTTTTGCTTATTTGGCAATAGTTTTTGAGAAATTTAAGTTTAAAATTATAGTGATATCTCTGGTTGCGAAGTCTTCGAGAACAAAATGAGCTTGTGCAGGGAAATGCCCTGCTCTGATTGGCTGCCAACACTTCAACCAGGAAGTGTTGTCAGCCATCTTGGGACTTCCCTCAAAAAAAGTGAAAATAAAGAAAAGGGGGCAGGGTAGGAATACCCTGAACCCCCAAGCCATGGGCTTGGGGTGCCCCTGGAACCCTGCCATGGCATAAAACCATTAAAAAAAAACTGCTGCAAACTTTTTTTTAAAAAGCAAGTGCGGGCCCCCCCCTCCTTGGGCTATTCTAAGCTATTCTAAGTCTGGGGACCGCCAACTCCCCGGGGCAGTGTTATAATTCTATGCAGGGGAGCCTCAAGGCTCCCTTGCTGCCCCAGGGACCGCCACCGTCCTGGGGGCCAACTACCGCTCCTGTTACCTCCTGTAAGTCCCACACAGCGGGATTGCTCAGAGGTCTTCAGAGGCCACACCCCCTTTCTGCACCACTCTGCAAATGAGGCTTGAGGTGCACTACTGATTGAGGGATGAAGTCCACTTTACTCCTGAGTGACATTGGGGGCTAAGAAGCCCTACTGGTACCTCCTGTAAGTCCTACACAGCGGGATTCCTGAGAGCTGGTCGGAGGCCCAGCCTCCTTTCTTTACCACTCTGCAAACTCGATTGCTAGTTAAAAAACCATAAAAATTCACTGAAAATACCAAAGGTTACAGGGACATTATACTTAGCAAATAGAATAAAACAAAACTTAGATATTCACTGAAAAAACCAAAGGTTACAGGGACGTTATAGTTAGGCTGACATTTCACTTGAATAAAACCAGAGAAATTCAGCAGCTAACTATTACTCGCGCCCCTGCAATGCACTGCACTGCTTATTACCTCACATATTACATCACTCATGACATGGTTAGTGACATCACTGATGACATCTCAAACGGCATCACTCATGACATCACAGATGACATCATCCACAGAATCTCTGACGCACCCACACACCCACTCACACCCCAATATAACCTTTCATACACCCACTCTAACTTCCACCCTAACATTCTCAAAACCATTGACACACCCATACCAGTACTTACACAGCCACTCACTGATTCATAGGTCTATACACACAACCACTCAGTTACCCATACAGCCACTAATACACCAACTCACTCACTAATATAGCCACTGATATATCCACTCATACACCCATACAGGCACTCACACACAGTCAATCATTCATAGAACTCCTCACACACCTACTCACTCACCTATAGAGTCAATCACACAGCCATTTACTCACCTTTACAGTTATACAGACACCAACTCATTTATTCATACAGATACTAACATATACTCACTCACCTATACAGTCACTGACACAAGCACTCACTCACTCATACGGCCACTCTCACAGTCACCCAGTCACACATACACTCACTCATATACTCCAACACTCACCTAAACTGCCATTCACATATGAAGTTATTCACCCATATACCACTGACACACCCATACACCCACAGCCATACACAGACTCAGTCATCCATACAGCTCCTCACAGATGCACTCACTAACCCATACATCCACTGGCTCACCCACTGACTCATTCATGCAGGCAGTCACACACCCCCTCACCCACCCACACAGACATTCATACACCCATACAGGTACTCAGACAACCAAAGAATCACCCATACAAACATTCACCCACTCACCAACGCATACAGCCACTGAGACACCAACTGACAGACTGATGCAGACATTCAGACAACCTAGTCACTCACCTATACATTCACTGAGACACCTAATCACTCACTTATACAATCAGTCACGCACCCACTGAATCATCCATACAGGCACTCATACACTCACTGACTCATCAATACACCTTGGTATACATATTTAACACTCATAAACTTTTTAATAACACAGTCACTGGATGATGTCATCAGTGATGTTATTTGAGATGTCATCAGTGATGTCGCTGACCAAGTCATGAGTGATGTAATATGTGAACATAATGATGTCAAACAGACATTAACCAGACTAAAGTCTTTCGTTACACACAAAAATGCCCTGAGTGACCATTTTCCACAAAGCGTATCCTTTATATTATCAAACAAGGCGCTAAATACTAAGGGTAAATCGATCCATGTTGCGCAGAATTTAGCCCTAAGCAAAACAAATGGCTACTCTTTGCGTTGGTCCATGGTGGACCCACTGGACTTTACAAAGTAAGTAGTGACTAAATGCGAATCTGCTTTCATAGCCTGCCTTGATGAGACAACCCCCATGCCGATATCTTAAAATCTTTTTCATATATTACCTGACACATAAACAAGGCCTTTTTTGTGGATAATAACAAGTCGTGCACTAGGAACTCAGGGTGGTTTGATGCCAAATGCACACATGCATATTCTAGACTGAATCACGAGCTACATAAATCACCTAGAAACACCCATGATATTAGAATGGCTAGGGGGGTTTACAAACGTGCACTTAAAGAGAGCAAAGATATGCTGAGAGAAGAAGCATGGTTAGCTTTGAATGAAGCCTCCTTAACTAAAGATAACACAGCATTTTGCAAGGCAGTAAATGCCTCTTTTTTGGCTACCTGTGACACACCCTCTATCGAGATAGCAATAGCAGAGGACCAATGCGTGGAACATTACTCAAATATGTATAAGTGTGCCATGCCTGAAAATTCAATGGGAAACCAAGAGCACCAAGATATAACCCTGTCTTCTGTTAATTATCCTATTGACCTTCAGTTTACACTAGAAGATGTTAATCATGCTATTTTGGCAAGTATGTGTGGGAAAGCCCCTGGGCCCGATGGAGTCCCCGTAAATATTTATAAATCTAATTTGCTACTATAGGCCCTGCTTTAACCCAAGTATTAACAGCATGCTGTTCTTCTCATTTTATAACAACCTGGTCTGAATCAATCTTGGTTCCAATTTTTTTAAAAGGTGACCGCCAGAGCCCTGCATGCTATCGGCCTATATCACTGGTAGATTCCATGGTCAAGATAGCAGGACGTATTATACTCAATAGACTACAGGACTGGGCCGAAGACAATAGAATAATTTCAGACTTGCAATTTGGCTTTCGTGAGGGTTTAGGCACAGTCGAGCAGAGTTTAAATTTAAATATCATTGTGGGGAAGTATACTCGTGCTAAGCAGGGCAGGCTGTACATAGCATTTGTAGACCTTACAGCAGCCTTCGACTGCGTCATGCATGACAAGCTAGGGAGGATTTTGGAAGACCTAGGCGTGGAAATCCCACTCATACATTTTTTAAGGCAATTATATAGTGATGCAAAGGCAAGGCTGTGGTATGGGGCCAGTGGGGAGTGTATGACCACGTTTAAAATACAGAAAGGGGTAAGACAAGGCTGTGTGCTGGCCCCTTTCTTATTTACACTAGGTCAAGTCCTGGCGAATCAGTGCCAGGACTTGCCTCAAATTGGCAAACGGCCCATAGCTGCCCTATTGTATGCGGACGACACTGTCTTGTTGTCACGCACACAATTGGGGCTTCAAAGGGTAGTGACTAGTTTTTCGATGTTTATGCACAAGCTGGGTCTAAGGGTGAACACTTCTAAAACTTTTATTATTAAATGTGGGGGTGGCAGCACAAAATGCAGAGACATATACATTGACAATAAAAAGGTAGAATTTACAAATAGATTTTCCTACCTGGGTATCCTTTTTGAACAGAAGGGTACATGGTTGCAGGCGATTCAAGCAAGGAAATTAATGTCCATGAAAGCCACAACCGCTGTAGCAAATGTTTTCAGAAAGCTAGGAAGTCGGCCGCCCGTAGAGTTACTACATATCTACCAGGGTAAATGTATCACCACCGCTATGTACGGTTCAGGTGTTTGGGGCTATACAGACTCACAGCCACTACAACAAGTTGAGAATGTTTTTTTAAATTTTTGTTGACAGCCCCAAGCAGTTCATCTTCCTATGTATGCCATTCTGAATTAGGATTGCCATACATATCTGACCTTATAAAAATAGAACCTGTCTTGTTGTGGCACAGGATTTGGACAACATCAAAAACCTCACTTAATCGGGACATCTTAAAAGATAGTCTTAAGCTAGAACAGGTTTCAACCATACCTTCGCTAAAATTTGTCAAAATGTTCATGAACGATCTTGGACATCCTGAATACAATAATGATCCAAGTAGTATGACCACTATCACAAGAAAAGAGCTTAAGGGAAGCTGTCTGACATTACTGGACTCTATTAGATTATCCGCAGAAATAGTGAAGCCAACTGTATTGGCAAACCAAATGATCTTAACTACATATAATATTCAGCCTTATCTTAAAATCATGCACTGCGGGTACAATAGATTTCTTTTGACTAGATTTAGATTAGGGATTTTTCACAGACTAACTAGTTTCCCCACTATGAATGACTGGTCCAGAGATATGAGTAACCCTGGGTGAAGTACTACGCTATGCTCGCGTAGTTTGCGAAGTTTGCGCTACTTCGCACTACGCGAATTGCACGTAGCACAGTGCAAACACGCGTAGCTTAGCGTAGCGGTCATTTTTTGCTTGCTCGCGGTCCTCAACGTCAAGTTGGCGACCGCGAGCGAGCAAAATAACATCCCAGCGAGACTTTTTCCTCATTCGCGATCAGCAACATCAAGTTGCCGATCGCGAGCGTGGAAAATAAACCTCCGGGCGAGATTCTCAACGCGGGGAGGTCAGGTTTCTCATTGCGAGTGGTCGCGTATGCTCGCGACCGCTCGCGTTGAGAAACTACCAGTCTGCGTTGAGAAAGCTGCCGCTCGAGTACAAATCTACTCGAGCGGCAGAAAACGACCGCTTGCACTGTGCAAGATGCCGTTTGCAATGATTGCACAGTGCGGACAAGCATCCGGCACTGTGCAATCATCGCGAACAGCATTTCCTACCGCACTACGCAGTTCGCGTAGTGCTACGCGTAGCTCGCATAGTGCAAAGTGCACTTCGCGTAGCTACGCGTAGCTCTACTACGCGAACTACTAGGTGTCCCTTCAATCAACTATGCATGTTGTCTTATTCTGTAAATTTTAATCTGTACATAGAAAAAGATGGATTTTACCAATTTTAAAGTTACTTGGACTTAGACAATGTCGCCCGGCACTTATAACTTTGCAATTTTTAGAGAATGAACATTTTACAAGGGCATTATCTGTTTTAAAAAAAAAATGTAATTACATGTAGGAAAACAATTTTAATATGAATTTTTATAATATGTAACGTGTATGTATACAGGAAGTAAGGTCAAAATTGTTATGATGTATTTTCTTTTTGATAATAATGATGTGTGGCACTGTGCTTTTATGATTATCTTGAAAAGAAATCGAATAAAGCTTTATTGAATTGAATTGAATTGAGTGATGTAATATGTGAAGTCATCAGCAGTGCATTGTAGAGGTGCGAGTTATAGTTAGCTCAGCTAACTATAACTGCTGAATTTCTCTGGTTTTGTACGATTGAAATGTCAGCCTAACTATAACGTCCCTGTAACCTTTGTTTTTTTCAGTGAATATATATATATATAAATATATCAAGATCTTCGTTGCTTGATCCTCTTGAATGAGGAATAATAAACACGGACCACAGTTATTGTGCGTATATTTTCTTTTATTGTGGGTTATCCGCCATTACGCGTTTCAGCCGTTACCGGACTTGATCACATGACAACGCTGTGTTGTAGGATCGTATCTTTTAAAGTGACAAGTGCTGTGCTATTCATAGATACAGACAACAGACTTAGTTTGGGTAATGCTGGTAATCATTCCTGTATAAATACGTAATAAGTGCTTTGCACATGACCCAACATTTCCCCAAACAAGGACAAATGTATATGTACATAATGTTGAACTTTTTGTATAAAAACCATCAAAATTGTCATAAATTGAGGTACAATACCCTTTTTGTCTGATTAGTCTGTATTGTGCTAATAATAAGTGCAAAAAGTGCATAAAGTGACATTGTGCAAATCCACCCCCCAAAAAAGCCATGTCTTGCTAATAAAGTGCATAAATGCATGTAAATGCTATATTTCAATATTAACAGCAAATCCACACAAGAATCTACTAATAAAGCGCATAAATGCATATCAGTGCTTATTTTAACACTAGCAGCAGAAGAGTTCGATTTTGCTGTTTTTTCTCTTCATTCCCCATCAGCAAATAAATACATTATTTGTACAGTACAGTAGAATTGATTCATATTCAGAGTAAAGCGCATTTTTTCCGATAAAAAACTAGTATTATCTAAAATACTGAGTCACTACAAATATTAAGACACACACTAAAATAAACATGACCAATAAAAGTCTGATTGCCTCTAGACTTCATAAACCATTACCTTTGCCTATTTGTGGTTACAGGTAAGTATAGAGATCCTCACTGGTGTTTAAACCTGCCGGAATTTTGGTATCTAGGTCTAAGATGTTACGTGTTTCTAACCTCCTGAGTTTTTCCTCCCGGTTGCCTCCTCTCTTATGCATAGGAACAGCGTCTATTAAAAAATATTTAAAGTGTTTTAGATCACTGTTATGGGTTTCCCTAAAGTGCCTTGCAATCGGGTAAGTAGGATCCTGACTGTTTATGGCTCTTGTATGTTGAAGTTTTCTTTTGTGCACTTGCAATTTCACGATTCCAACATATTGGAGTCCGCATGTGCATTCCAATGTAGGTGTCTGTTTTACATGTAAGATGTTTATCAATTACCAACTCTCTATCACTAAATGGTGTTTGATATGTGGTCTTATTAATACCATATCTACAAGCTTTGCAAGTATATACAAATATATAATTCCTCTACCTTTTTAACCCCTCTTTAGAAGAGGTTAAAACATTCTCAAAAGTCTCCTGTTACAAACTTAACTCAAATGAAGTATTAGCATTGACTGTTTTGTACACATAATATGTTTCAAGATACTAACCTTGTATTGGCTCCTTATAAAATTAAATATCTTGGTGTATGGTTTACTAATAATTATAAAAAGACTATAGAATTAAACGTTTCCTCCTTGGAAGACAAAGTCAATTCTTTATTAGCTACTTGCTTTCCTTTACATCTTTCATTGTGGGGTCACCCTAATACCATTAACTTTATGGTTGATCCCCATAGTTTTTTCTACTATCTATGTTATCCCGCAAGATTTCCTTATGTACTTTTAGACAATTAGATTTCATTTGTTCAAAATTTTTATGGAATGATAAATCTAACGGTACATATTTAACCAAACTTAAGGATCAAAATCAGAAGGTGGTGTTAGATTTCCCGATTCAAGTTGTAGCACTCCACCCTCATTATTAGACAAGCATGTACATGAATATTTGATTTTCCTGTTCTACCCCACTATCGGTTCATATGGTGAACTCTTTTTTAGATATTTTTTCTTATTATGAGACTCTCCACATGTCCAATGTTAAATATTTAAACAATTGTTCATTATTGAAATTTACTCATAAAATTTGTTCAAACTTATTTTTTCCTCACTATACTGAACAGAATGAATAAATGAATGAATGAATGAAAATTCATAAAGTGCATCTGTGGCCCCAAAAGTATCCTGGTGGCGGTCCAGATCAAAACCCCAAGCAGAAACAAGCATTGACAATCACTATACCTGGTACAGCCAGGTTAAAGGCTTTCCCAAAAGCCAGAAAATCTTGACATGCTCCCAATGATAGAGGTAAGCTTTTCCAGTGTTGGATCGCTTCAACCAAGAAGGCCCGGCCTCAAACTCTGATTTTCTTGAATTTTGGCACAAGAAGAAGATTTGCAATGGAGGAGTGCAATACTCTGGTCGGTGCATATGCCTTCAATTTCCTTTGGAGGAATTCCGGGTTCTTCTTATGAACTGCCCTGAAAGTGATACACATGGCCTAAATACGACTCTTTCCGGGACAGGAAATCAATGTAGCTCTGTTAGTGCCTGGGAGATTTTCAAACGTGGGACGTGGTCCCCAAGAATAATGCATTTCAGTAATCTAGTCAGCTCATAATAGCACTGTGAACCACTAGCAGATGCATTTCCACTGGGAAATTGGACAAACTTTCAGAAGCAATCATATCAAGGTAAAACAAGATGATGATGATAGCTTATACACATGTGCTGAAAGGGAAAGATTGGACTGTACTTGAACTCCCAAATTATGCACAGATGCTTCAGGTTCCATTATCGCACTGTCCACTAACGGCCAGAAACTTGGAAGTAGCGGCAGATCTCGTCTTCCAAAAGAGCAACAAAGTATTTCCGTTTTGTCACTATTAAATTTCAGGGCATTATTGCGTTGCCAGGCAGAAATATCGTTCAAGCAGTTATGAAAGGAAGACATGTTAGATTGTTAGGAATAGTCAAAAGACAAACTAATCTGAGTGTCACCAGCATCATTTATAAAATTCAGTGAGATCTGATAAACAAGGCCAGAGGGCACAGATAGACATTAAACTAGATCAGGCTTATGGCCGAACATTGAGGCACCCATGATCCACTGGCCAACAATTCGACAGATAAGGTTGCAACAGAATAGCTTGTGCTCTGTCTGCAACATAGGTTTTGCTCCAGGTCAAACCTCTGCCACTTATCCCTGCCTCTGAAAACCTACGGTGCAAAATCTTGTGGTTTACAGTGTCAAACGCAGCAGACAGGTCTAACAGCACCAGAGCTCCTACCTGACCTCTATCCACTGTCATTCTCAGGTTATCCAAAGCCGAGACCAGTGCAGACTCTGTGCCATGAGCCGGTCTAAAACCTTCTTGTGCCTCATCCAGAAAACCCTGTGCTTCCAGATGGACAGATAGTTTCTTATTCACATATCTTTTCACGATTTTAACCGAGAAGGGCAGCTGTGAAATACGACGATAGTTTGAGAGCTCATGGGACTCTGCTGTGTATTTTTTAGTAAAGGGATAGCCAGGGCTCCTTTCCAAACGATTGGCACTATACTTTCTGGTAGAGATTGGTCGCAAATGACCAGGAGAAGAGGAGCCAAAAAATCAGGCCACTCCTTCCAGGGCTTTGGGACAAGTGGATCTAAACTAGAGTCTGAAGAAATTATGGAAGCCAACTGTCTAAAATCTGCTTTAGACATCAAACTAAAGTCATCAAAGATCAGCGGAGAGGTCCTCAAGGCAGCCTTAAAAAACAAAGCTTTGTGCATTTGGAAGCTAGCTAGTGACATTGTCTTCATTGCTGAGAAGATTGTCTGGACTTTATTAGCAAAAAAAGCTTCCAGATTGTCACATAAGCCTTGGGAAGGCGTAGCCCCTTAGCTTATACAATCAGGACTGGACAGAAGACAAACTAATTCGGAAATCTTTCTGGACCTATTAGGTGCCTCAAGTATTATCCTAGCATAAAAGTCTTCCTTCTTTCCTTGAATAAGCCTATTATACCCCCCAATGCTTTCCTTAATGCTTCCTTATCTTCTTGAGGGTAATTTCTATTCCAGATTCTTTCAAGTTTTTTACATTGGTGCTTAAACAATCTCTGCAAATCTGAGTACTAAGGAGCCGAGGTCCTTTGACGAGTCACTTTGAATCTCACTGGCAACACCTTGTCAAGAACAGATGTAACCTAATGATGGTAGCATTCATAGTTCTCCTTCATCCTACTCCCTATATCACACTGCAACAAGATTGGAAAAGCCTCTGAACATAGCTGATGAGATAGTTTGGCCCCCGCTCTGAAAGGTACCTTATTGCATAGCTTAGGTGCAGGCTGTGCCGGGGCTGCATATGTAATCCCAATGGCTATCAAGGAATGGTCAATTCACCTTACTGTCTGTGTAGATATCGAGGAAATTATACCCTCTGAGGCAAAAATCAAGCCTAACATATGGCCAGGAGTGTGCATCCTCCCGAGACTTGGTGCTTCAAACCTAAGGCCTCCAGTGATTGTTAAAGAAGCATATACATCTTACTCTGCCTCTGACTTTACATTTAAATCACCAAGTGCTAAAAATGCTTCATGAGATGAGATAAAATTAATGGGATAAAAAGTCTGTCTATGATTGCACAAATGAAGATGTTCACAGAGATTGATAACAAGAATCCCTGAGATAGAGCCCCCCATGGAGAAGTCCACCATTGTTTAAAACTCCTACAGTCCTTAAAAATAATGGCCACCGCTCCACCTCCACATCCAAAGTGGGGCTGATAGATGGCTTGATAAGCACAAGAGCATGCATCTAAATAATCACAACTGGACTCCTCCGTGGCCCAAGTTTCGGTAATAAATAGCATATTCAGCTTTTCAGTAAATAGAAGTAGGATAACTTCAATGCCATGTTTTATGAAGGAGCGCACGCTAATGAGGCCATATGATATTACTGTATCTGCAGGTGCATCCACTGATTTAAAACTCTGATTTAAATGGCTCTTAATAACCTGTCTTAGAGGTCTCTTAGCCTCCATACTGTCCTGCTGTACCTTAAGACACTCATTCGTAAAATAGCCCCCTATTTGCTTAAGATGGTCGCTAGAATATCTGATAGCCTTTATGACTGTTGCTGTGCGTGGCCGGTGTGCGGACGGGCACAGACGGGCTTGCCTTTGGCACACCATTGGCATGCCGACTGCGCAGCACTGCAGCAGGTCATCTTAAATAGAGTAGCATTGGGTCAAAAACACTACACTGCCAACAAAAATAACATCGCACATCGGGCTAACGAGTACTTTATCGTCAGTCCGACTTCAAAATGGTCCAAATGCTAGTTGCCAAAAAGAAATTTATGTACCACACAATATAATATTCAATGGATTCAGAGCAACACCAGATAACTCACTGGAACATTAAAATACATAAGAAAATCTCAAACACCCCCACTCCCCCATGATAAAGAAATGTCATGCCGAAGCGTACTGAGTTTTAATCTTTAGTTAACGCAGCCATGCACCAGGCCACCTTAAATTGAGTAGCATTAGGTCAGAAACACTAGGCTTTCAACAAAAATGACATTTTATTCTTTGGCAGCAATGTTTTTTCTCTCTCTTCACTAATATGGCATAACAAGCTCCTAAAAATAAAAATAAATATTTTGTGTGGAAGCCCACAAGCATCCTCACTCAGCCGCATTCTGTTCAACCCTTTCATGACTCCACTCGCCAGCATCATCCACACCCATTAAATTAACATCATATCCTATGCTACTGACACCTAGCTCACACTCTCCCTCTTCGACAAGATGCCAAACAACCCGAGCAATTTCTCCATGTGCATAACCGAAGTCACCAGATAGATGAAAACCAACTGCCTCAAGCTCAACAGAGACAAGACAGAAGTAGTAATGTTCTGCAAAGACACCTTGCTCTGGGACTCAACCTGGTGGCCTGCTGAACCCACGCAAAGAACCACAAAATGGTAATCAACAACCAACTCACCATGGCCGGCCCAGTGAATGCAGTCTCTGTCTCCTGCTTCCACATACTCGAGATGATTAGGAAGATCTTCAAATGGCTCACAGCCAGCAGTTACAGAACCGTCACCCAAACATTCATCACCAGCAACCTGGACTATGGCAACGCACTCAATGCTGGAATCAACATTCAACTGAACAGAAGACTCCAGACTACACAAAAACTTTAAATAAAATTCTATTCCTAAAGCAGCTACTATATCCAAGCTATGTACTATAGCCAAGTCGAGGAGGCGGCGAGTGCAAGATAAGTGGTTTTATTCATTTTTTATTTTAATTTTACCTACCCCGTCATCTGTCGAATACCCCTCCACCCTGCCCCAGCCCAGCCCAGCCCCACCCCACCGCCGCACCGGTCTTAGCTGTGCTGGCCGCCACTGTGAACATGTGTTTTCATCACCCATTATGACATATTTATACTATTTGCTATTCTATACTCACATAGTTTTAGTTTGTGGTTTAACATTCATTTACCTAGCGTACTCTGGGACAATAAAGCTGCACACAGGCTCTCTATGAAGATGCGTCGGACATATTGTCAAAGTGTGTGATCTCAGTCACCAAGTAACAGAAATAAAAGAAGGAAATACCATTGTTCTGAAAGCCATTTATGTTTGTGCACTCCACCTTGGAGATTTGTGGAGTACCATCCCTCTCTTACAGTGAAGGTACCACTGGCTGCTTCTGCCCTTGGAAGTCACATGTATAAAATGTGAGTGCATTGGCAGCTGTAGCACACACCATGCTGCTCCTCTTCTGGAAAGTGGATGCACACTGAAAAAGAATCAAGAGTGGATGTCTCTGGCACTCCTCTATCTAAGCCCAACAGTGGCGGCCGGTGAACACGGAAAGAGGTGGCGTGTGACTTGCTATGGGTTGACCCCATTTATTTTTAAATTTTTCCATGTGTGTCCCTTATATGTAAAGAATTACCTCCAGTGTCCCACTGCAAGCATTTTGCCATGGGATTGGATGGATTACATGGATTACTTACAATATGCCTGGACCAGAATTTTGATACTGCCCATGTCTCATGAGTGTCACGTATGTCAAAAATTATCTCTAGTATGTCAGAGCCTACATTTCCTCATGGTTTAGTCCCCCATATCGCAACCTCCAATCCAATATCCCATGGGTTCCATTAATTATCTCAGGTATTCGAGTCCCAGCATTTTGCCATAGGTGCCCCCAATATGCCCAATATGACACGAATAACTCCTGTTATGCCAGAGTCTGACATTTTCCACATTTGTCCTCTCTTTTGCCAAGAATTACCACCAATATGCCAGTAACAGCATATTATCTTGGGTGATCCCATAAGCCAAGAATAATTTTGAGTATGCCATGGCCAGAAGCAGACTAAAAAGCATAACACACACTAACAAACCCACTCTTATTCACTCACACTCTCACTCACTCTCACTCATACTCACTACCTCTCTCATTCACTCTCTTCCTCTCACTCACTCAAACTCACTCACACTATGGGCTCCTGCCCCTGCTGCTCTGTTTCGGTCCTCATTGGCCTCAGGGATGCATTAATGTGCATCCTGGATGCCATATTTTAGCAGATATACTGTGCTGCCTGAGGCATGTGCATTATATCTGCCAAAGAAAATGGTGTGTACCTGAATGAGAGGATTGCAGCTGACTTAGGCCCCTCACATGCGCAATCCAGACATCCACCTACAGAGTGCTGTGCTTTTAATCAACAGCCTATGGGTGGATAGTTGCTCAACCCCTAAGCCCCCTCATCCTCCTGCCATCAGGAGCTTGGTGGAGAGGTAGGGAGGGCTGACCTTTGCACTGGCAGTGTTCATGAAAATATGAAAGTTGTGTTTTTATGAAGACTTCTAAGTTAAATAACTTCTGAGTTAAATAATTAGCAGTGTGGGCAGACGCTCGTAGCATTATGTGGCAGGTCACAGGTGGCATGGCTGCACCTTGAAGCCCCTGTTGAGGAGCCGCCTCTGAAGCTTTGTCTCCACACCTAAAAAGAGTCTCCCAAAGTTGAAAATGGAAGGATACAGAACATCCTATCAGAACACTGCAAGACTCAAATGGTTATGGGAAGTTCAAACACAACAAGCATTTGTAATGCAAATAGGTCTCGCATTTGTGAGTTAGAGCTATTGACGTTGTAAATGACAATGTTTTTTACCTATTCGTTTTATTTTTGGAGTGACTGTATGTGGTGTGGAGTGTTAATATGTGGGCTGTATTGGAATTGTTAGTTGTGGAATTGTGTATAGTGGAATTGTGTGGTGTGGAGTGGATTTGTGCAGTGGAATAATATGCAAAGTGCGCATTGAAATTATGTGGATATTAATTATGCGGTATTAAGTGTACCGGAATTATGTGGTGTGGAATTGCGTGTCATGGAATGTAATTATTTGGAATGGTATTTTGTGTTGTGGAGTGGTATGCAGTAGACTTTCCTTATGTGGTGTGCTGTTGAATTTTGTCGCATGATGTGGAATGCTGTGGTGTGGATTGGATGTATGTGGTGTGTTGTGTAAATGTGTTGTTGAGTTGAATTATGTGGTTTGTTGAATTATGTGGTGTAGAATAGAAATGTGTAGATTTGAATTGTGTGGCGTGGAAGTGTGTGTTGTTTAGTGAAAATTATGTTGAATGGTATTCTGTGGCATGGTGTAGGGTGTATTTATGTGGAGTGAGCTACATGGCATAGACTGGATTTATGTGGAGTGTATTTATGTGGTATGGAGTAGAGTGCAATTATGTGGAGGTGAATTATATGGTGTTGAGTAGTATTATGTGGAGTGTAATTATTCTGTGCGGTGGATTGTGTGGGGCTGAATTGTGTGTCGTTGTGTAGAATTATGTGGCATGGTGTGGTGTATAATTGTGCGGAGTGGAATTATGTGGCATGTTGTGGATTCAAGGATAGTGTTGTGTTTTCAATATTGTAACAGCAGCAGGTCACTAATATTACTGCAAATAATCTCTGTGACACCCTCCCATTTCTCATTTCAGGTCCTATTTTGTTGATAAAGAAGAGTTTTTATGGATGTTGCATGAAGCATGCACAATGTTTCTCTGCAAAATGCTATCAAGTACCAACTCGGCCACCTGGAAAAAAAACTGTGATGGTCAATCAAAGGGAAAACAGCCACCGTATAACCATCACAACTCAAAATGATTGACTTAAGTAAAGGGAGAGTAAGCAACTAATTAATTTCCAAACATACCAATATAACGTAGATATTTGGTAGGATTAGTGCTACAGGAAATATCAATAAAAGAATCGCTAAACAATCCTGAGAAAAGGCCACGCCTACTTTGTTAGACATAAAGCCACATATACATTGGGAAATAAAGATTTGTATTACCATTGGACCTAGATGTGCATAAGTCGTATGCCATGCGCCAACCAGGTTATGCTTGCCTGTGAATGTGATGAATTAGTTAAGATAACACATGGCACTGTGCAAACTATCCTAGCTCATTCGGAGGTGAAGTGACATTTCCATCTTAAAGGAACTTCGCACAACAAGGGCTAGATCCGGTGTCATGAAGGCTTTTCTTGATCTAGATGCAAGGCTCATGTGCTACGAACAACAGCAGGAAATCGGGGGCTGAAACCTGATCAGCCCGGTTTCCTACGTTGGCTACCTTTAAAATGAAGACTAATAGCCTAATCAACTAATAATGGCAGTTGATTAGGTCACGATATGGAATGTCAATGCACCTGGGTGAGCATCAAGACCAGAATCACTCACTGGCCGAATGTCAGTTTCGATATGCGACGTACAGTTTGTGGACAAAAGACATGTATGGGAAGGTTAGATAAAGGACTGAGAAGCAATCAAAATGCGTAACATGTGGCAGCCTACAACATAAGCAAAGCTCTCATGGGAATATCGGGTTAAATCCACAGTGCAGAAAGTAGCTGACCTGTAAAAGGCAGAATTGGGTAAAAGCATGTTGGGCCATTGTGGGTACCGTACTGGAAAGTGAGGCATTGTCAGGCTCCAGCAAGAGAGGTGCGGTCATTGGCAGGAGGGTTGTTACACTAGCCATCTGCCCTACGTCGGTCCCGCCTCCACATGTGGTGGGACAAGGCCTAAAACTAGAGGAGCAACTAACTGCTGTACGTGCCACCCCTCAACACCCCCCGCCACCCCGCCTTACAGGACTAACCCGAGTTACGCCGATGCTCAAGAATCACCATTTCTGCCTTTTCTATGCTGTTGGAGGATGAGCAAGGCATCTCAAAACCCTCTAAATTATGACAGCGTCCATATCCCCTCACTCCCCAATCTCTATAAAGCCACCGATAGTTTAAAGCACGTAGATAAATATCTCCTACGAGAGGGAGACGTACACAATACCCAGAAACACCCGCCGGATAACAAATACAATTTTAAAACGCTATCGTAGGCTCCCCACCAGTACAGGCACTAGGGAAATGTATATTTTCATAATAACCAATAACACTTTAGAAACGCCACAACATGGAAGGACAAAAGGTGACCTAATAACCAAGCCCCCACCCCTCATCAAAGCAAAACCAACGTGGCACTCGTGAAAAGGTGCCGCGCTGCTATAAAGACCTCATACTGCAGTTCTCCCCAGAGACCAGAGCCAGTCCACGGGGAAGCTGCGAGGAGAAGGGCAGGCACAGACAGCAGTGTCCCCTACTCTGTGGCAGGCTGTCGCACAACCCTCCCCCTCCGTACGCCTGGCTCAGCTGTGAGGAAGGCTGGAGTCTGCTAACTGATTGGAAGGGGGAGGGAGAGCAGAGAGTGGGGTGGAGGAGAGGTGAGGTGAAAAGGCAAGACAATAAAAGCAAAACAAAACCAGCGCAGCGCTCATGAAACAGGCACCGTGCTGATAGAGTATGTCCACAATAATTTAAAACAAGTGACGGGCTGCTTGGAAAATGAAATCGCGCATGGCGCGCTGAATGTTGCAGGAAAGCATGTCGTGCCTGCAGTAGGAAAAACTCATTAAAGAAAGTAGTGCTTACAGACTAAATAAGATATACTGTGTAACAACAGAAGTAAAAGGGCCAGTAGCCAAGGGAGGTTACAAATGAAGATAAGGCGGTACTAAGGAGGGACTAACAAGCCGATTACTGAATCAGAAGCCTGCATTTACTAAGGACAAAGACAGAAGCCAATGAAAAATATGGGCGGAGTCCATACTCTAATACTGCATGCCTCGCAGAGCAGCCCATGAGTGCTGACTCTAGGCTCGACCTAAAAATAGAGAGGAAAGCCATCAAATTAAGAGAATACATCTCAGATGAACATCGAAGTCATGCACTCTTGAGCAAAGAGCTGAACCAAACCCTCTAATTGTGTCTCATGTATTTGATACATTAGGCCTGTATACAGATCGATAAATCTGTTTGTAGCCAAGACCACTAAAGCAAGTAGGGACGGCCTGTCCCATTCTCCAAGATGCTGAATGTATGAAAATCTCCGTAAACACAGTCAGTATTGCTTTTAGTGTACATTTATGCTGTTCTTACTGGAACATTGCTTTGTTGTCTGCTATTTTTGGCTTGTGCTACAAAATATTAAATGACTAACTTAATCCTTCACCTATCAGTTTGTGCATTGTCATTATGCAGCATTACAAGTCAGAAATGTCAGGTGATGTAGACATTAGTCAGAAGCAATTGTTTGTCTTCTGTACAGTTTTTTTTGTTATTTTATTTGTTGCACTCTGTGCCCTTTAAGTGCATAATACCGTGATTGAGACAGAGTAAACAAAACAAGCTTTTGTCGGACATACTCAATGCGTCTGCAGCAGGACATTGTTCTTGTAATGCTTTTAGGAGCTCCAGACATAATTGTAATTTCTCCCTTTTGACGTATTGTCAAAACCTTTGAAAAGTTAAAGCTTGAAACTTAAACGTAGACAAGTGTATTAGTTTGAGAGGACTTTGCACGGCTCAGTCAGAAATCAAATTACCATTATTTTGTAAACTGTATAAATAAATGTGCAATTTATAATCGGCATGGATTATTTCCCTTTCTCTTTAAGATGTAAGAGTCAATTGAAAATATATGGATTTAAAAAAGGAAGAGCTAAAGACCATATCCATTTCATATTATGCTGATATCCTAAGTGTCAACAAAGAGTTTGATGGAACTGAAATCATTTGTCCTTCTGGATCTCTCAGCTTGTCTTGGGCGGAAAAACATTTCTGTACAAACTGTGGTGATCTGTCAGTCTACCAGGGAGAGATGTGGGATGATTGGAACACCCTTTTCAGACTTCTATATTCAATTCCTTCGAAAGCCACAATGGCCGATCTGATATTTAGAATGTTTATTGGCGAGATGTGGAGAATATGGAACCTGCTAGCAAATGAGGGTGACTTCACTCTATGTGGAAATGAGATGAACCGATTTGAAACAGTGTCATCTGGCACGGATCGGGGGTGGTGGGGTGCGGGGTGTGAAAGAAAAAATACATTTACCTCTACACTGCGTGTCTCCTAAGTTGTCTCTCCGCAAATCTCCCGACAAGTCCGGCCGGAACGGAAGCAGGAAGATCACAGGCTCCCTAAGACAATCATGACGTGGCTGTCAGCAGCGTCATGATTGGTCTGAGCACCGTGGTTCAGCGCTCAGACTGGGACTGGGAGCCTGTGCATGTTCTCCACCTATGCTGTGCAATACAGTCTGGTGGAGAACATGCTTAGTGCGCATGCCTGTTTGTCTGGCCCAAGACAGGCGGCCAAACAGTCATGCGCACTTACAGAGTGACCACCACTCCTCCCCCTGCTCTGTGAGCAGAGCAGCCCAGCCACACCCCACCCCTCCCTGCCCCGCAAAACTCCCTCAGCAGGGAAAAATAAAATGGTAATAACATTGTGTTATTATCATTTTATTTTTCCTTTTTTACACTGCTGAAAAGCAGTGGGGCGACACTACTCCGCCTTAACGGAGAAACCATCACTGATTTGGAAGCTGAAATCTCTAATGGAAATTGAGGAACCAGTCACCCTAAGGAGAGATGAGAAGCCAGAAAGAGAATTCAGGTTTATGCAGACAGTTGTGTGACTTTCTTTTTCCCTTTCTCAAGGTGTAAAGTACTTTGCCTGGAAAATGTATTCTAAGCCAGGCCTCTCTTTTTCACTAGAAGTATCATAAGAGGAAGAAGACAGAAAGGGTGATCTGGTAGAGTCCCTGGTGCCTGGTGCCGGTGGCGGGCTCCATGTATGCATATTTTATTTCAACCATGGGAATTTAGAGGTGCAAACTTTCATCAAGTTTGTTGGCACTTGGCACCAGGCTTGGAGAATACCAGCAAACGTGCATTTTTAACATCTGTATATTCTTCCTGTTCATCTGTTGTGAGTCCCATGTATCTCTGTGTTTCTTGCTCCATGTGTCAATGGCTGTTGTATGCATGAGCTTGCATCACTCTTTCAACTCAAGTTTACTGAATTTTGGCTTGTTTGATGTAGTTCTCCTGCTCGTCACAGTTCTAGGAGTTGCAGTTGTGGGCATGTTTGAAATTAATGTGTTATAGCTGGCTTCCTTGGCATGGTTTCTACTGACTTTTTGCCTTCTGACATCCTGTTTTGCTGACTTAATTTTTGCTGGCTTTAGGACTCTGGGCGCTTTACCACTGCTAACCAATGCTAAAGTGTATGTGATTTCTGCTTAAAACATGGTAACATTGGCTTATCCACAATTTGCATATTTAATTTACTTATAAGTCCTTAGTACAATGCACTACATGTGACAGTGCCTGTAAATTGAATGCTACTAGTGGGCCTGCAGCACTGATTGTGCCACCCACTTAAGGTGCCTTTTAAACATGTCTCAGGCCTGCCACTACAAAGCCTGTGTGTGCAGTTTTAAACTGCCATGTAGACCTGGCAAGGTAACCCTCTTGCCAGGCCCAAACCTTCCCTTTTAATACATATAAGTCACCCCTAAGGTAGGCCCTATACAGCCCAAGGGCAAGGTGCAGTATATTTAAAAAGTAGGACATGTACATTTAACTTTTACATGCCCTAGTAGTGAAAAACTCTTCAATTCGTTTTTCACTACTGCAAGGCCTATCTCTCAATTGGACAACATTGGGATTACCTTATTACATTTTATAAGGGTAATTTCTAATTGGGAAGAGATTGGATCCTGACTTATGGTGAAGTCAGATTTTAAATTGAAATTCTGAAAATGCCACTTTTAGAAAAAGAACGATGATGGATTCAACCCAAATCTGTGACAGGGGGTGAGTGTCTAAAATGTTTCAGCCCTCCGTCCATCATCTCCTTGTGTTTGCTTTGTTCGCCCTAAGTTGGCAGGGTATGCCCAGACGTGGGTCCCTTGCTCACTTTGCCACTGGATTCAAACTAGCCTAGCTGATGAGGGGTGGTACCCCGAAACCGGTCCCAGGATGCTTGTTTCCGGTTCAGGGAAGACCTGGCTTGGCAGTTTGGGCTGAACTGTTCCCATGAGGCACAGGGTCAAGACTGATTTGCATATAGCTGGGTCTGAACTGAGGTGGCGAAGTGAGCTAAAGAACGATGATGGATTCAACCCAGATCTGTGACTGGGGGTGAGTGTCTGAAAAGTTTCAGTGCTCCGTCCATCATCTCCTTGTGTTTACTTTTAGAGATTTGGCACTATCTTACTTTAGCCATTTGGTGTCTTCTGACTGTCTATGAATACACATCTGGGGTGGGTGACAGCTGGGCATGGTGCATTCCCTCTAGACAGAAGCACACAAAGGGAGCTTAGCTGTGACTGATGGACCGTTCACGTCCTGATGGATCATCCTGGGCAGGATAGGAGGGAGGAGCTGATACTTTCACCTGAATAGGCTGTGTCCAGTCCCCACACAAAGGGCTGTATACCCCACTGTAGTGAGCCTGGAGCCAGGGTAGGAAGGGCAGGGACTCTGTGCACTTCAAAGTCCACTCTTTGAGGTCTCCCCCACTTCAAAGGCACAAGTGGGTATAAGTACTGGACCCCTGACACCACCAACTCAGTACACTTCTGGACCTGTGGATACTCTGCCAGGAAGAAGGACTGCTGCGCTGCTGAAAGAACTGTCACTCTGCTGGACCCCTGCTCTGCTGACATGCTGCCTGCTGTCCTTCTTGCCTTGGAGTGAGAAGGACTGGACCTGCATCTCTACAACCCAGAACCAAAGTGACTCCAAGGGCTTGCTGGCTAGCCTCCCGTTAGAAGTCTCAGGGACATAAAAGACTAACTCACCTGCTACAGCACCTGGTCTCTGCCATCTGAGAGTCTTGTCCTGCCAAGTGGTGCCAATCCAGTCACGGGCCCTTGGAAGTGGGTATAAAGTGCTGCAACTACCATAATCCACACATCGCTGACGTTGCGCGGCTCAGAACCAGCGCATCTCCCTCGCTGCTGATGCATCGCCACTGCTGCATGGACTGAAGACACTGCATGGCCGACTACACAGCGCATCGCCTGCAGTTCCCTATGCATCCTCGACTTGCGTGGGTCGACGATGACCCATCGCCTACATCTTGGGTGTTCAACGATGACGCATCTCTGGCTTGCGCGCTTCGGAACCGACACATCGCCTACGTCCGAAGGGATCGACAACGACCCATTGCCTCCTCTGCTTCATTCATCGGGTCTTCGTCGCTGACGCAACTAGGTACGTATCAGCGGGACAAGGTAGGTTCCCGTATCCAACCCATGCTCCATCATGGTCGGCCTGAACGTCTGGATTTGGCCAGGTCTAGCGTGACCAGATAGCCCGGGTTGGCGCTTTATGCTTTAAAGTACTACATTTCAGTTCAATATTGAAAAATTCATAACTCCGGTTATAATGATTGAATTTTTGTTATTTTGGTCTTGTTTTGTTTATTACATTAGGCTCTATTTTTCTAACTAGGTGTGGTATCTTTTTGTGTGGTGCCTTTACTGTTTTACAGTTTGAAGTGTTGCACAAATACTTTGCACATTGCCTCTTAAGTTAAGACTGACTGCTCTGTGCCAAGCTACCAGATGGTGAGCACAGGTTAATTTTTGATGTGTATCTGACTTAACCTGACTAGGATTGTGGTTCCTGCTTGGACAGGATGCTTACCTCTGCCAACCAGAAACCCAGTTTCTAACAATATGTAACTTTTTTTCAAAATTTGTAATTAATCAGTACCCTTACTACCGGGGTAGATGTAGAGGATTACAGAACACCTTACACAACTTGATTTATGAAGCCAGTTGTTCATTTTGCTACTGGAGACAGGCTAAACCAAGTATTGCTTACACAGAATGAATCTTCCTCTTGTATTAAAGTCTTTTGTTTCTTGCCTCTAGTGCCATTATTCCGGCTCTCAATCATGTTATTGCTTATTTATCAGAGTAGCACAGTCTACAGTTATGAGGATTTTTTGATGTATTTTGCATATGTGATATATTTCTTTTTTTCTTCACAGAAAATCTGTTTTCCTCCCCCTCCTCCCCTCATCAATTTTAGTGGTGTTCTCTCTGTGTACCCACCCGGAAAAATGCTTTTATTCCTGCCATTGCCAGGAGAAAATCTGCCAACAGATTCAATTTGGGAAAAACATTCACAATGTCATGTAACCATAAATGTATGGTGCACGGGTTTGTGGGTATTCACCAACATTTGGAACAAGCCTTGCCAAATATTACAATTTCTCATACTGAAATTCTATTGTGCCTATGGAATTTCTATGTGTGAAAAGCTGGTTTAACCATCATTTGTATAGCTGTTAAGTAGCATTGCTTCAGGTGGCCTCTAATGCCCATAACCATCATTTTTGTTGTTGTGTTGAGAATGACTAGGACTTTGTTTGTCCAATATATCACCAGACTAGGAATAATTTTATTACTTACACTTCCATAGGTCATGTGTTCTTCCGTATAAGAACGGAGCAACAAAAGCGCATTTCCAATTCCCCTTTTGGCGTATCACTTCTGAGGGCAATAACATGACACCGGAAGGCTTTAGATTGATAGCTAGATGAAGGTTAGTTGCCTAAAACTTAATTCTGAGAAGATGTAGGTTCCTCTCTTGGGCAGTGACACTTCTTTTTGATCACCTTTTTGGTGGCTGATGGAAATGGGATCACTACCGTCGCCTGTGCGAAAGGTGAGAAATCTAGGCATTGTCTTTGATGATAAATTGATCTTTGAAGATCAGGTCAATGCCATGGTCTAATCAGTTTATTTCATCTTAAAGATGATCAGAAAGATCTGGCCCTTTATTCCACCTGACCTTCATGAGTGCATTAGCTTTATCCAGATTAGATTACAGAAATGCATTATTTCTAAACATCCCAAAAAGATTTCTCTAGAAATTACAGCTGCTGCAAAATGCATCAGCGTGACTTCTGCTGGGCATCGCCAAATATCAATCTGTGCCCCAGGAATTGGTTAAACTTTATTAGCTCCCAACTGAAAAAGGAACTAAATTCAAATAATTATGGCTAGCCTTCAAGGTGTTACATAATGTTGGTCCAGACATTTTGAGAGATCGTTTTCCCTGGTATACTCCATCAAAAAATCTGCCTCCAAGATTTTGGTGGTCCCCAGAACTAAAAGAGCTTCCTGGTTAGGGAGAAGTTTCTTCTTAGGAACAGCTAATCTGCGGAACATGCTCCCCCTGACATTAAAGGACAGACCCAACTTATGGTCCTTCAGAAAATCTTTAAAAACTTGGAGGCATATTAACAACGAGGCGATAAACAATTATCCCCGCTTTAGCGTCCGTTTTCGGACGAAAAGCGGCGATAATCTTATCGCCTAATCAGCAAGGTCACGCTATCGCGTGAATCCTTGCACTATCGCCCTTTCCCCCAACGCCCATCTTTGCATCTCTAATGAGATGCAAAGTGGGCGTTACTGGGCGTACCCCGGATGGGCTACGTTGCAAATATCGCCGATGTGCACATCGCGATATTTACAAGGCAGCCCACAGGATTATAGCAGACGTTAAATTTTGACTAAAACGGCCGTTTTCGCCAAAATCAAACGTCTGCTATAATCCTGACTTACCTATGTTAGACATAGGAGGTGGATTCTGCTGATAAGACCACAGGGTCGTATCAGCAAGGTTATCGCCGTTTTGCAGGGAACATAGCTGGAAAACCAGCGATGTTCCCTGCAAAACGGCGATAACCTCGCTATCTCTGGAATTTTATCGCCTCTGCGATGCGCGTTGTTGATAACGCGCTAACCGGGCGATAAATTGCAGAGATAGCCGGCGATAAATATGCAAGCACTAAGCGCGCTTTGCGATATTTATCGCCGGGCCTTGTTAATATACCCCTTGGTTCTTCAGCAACCAGTGCTAGCATCCTTTTGCCCCAGTGTTAGAAGCAGTGCCAAGATGCCTCAGGGCATTCAAGTGCTATATAAAATTAGAATTCAAATCACATATTTATAACAAGCAAAGTGTAGGAAGGTGGTTTATTAGTAGGTGAAGGTATGCACCTTCAGTTAATATTAATATCACATTCACTAGTAAGGTCCAGTCAAGTCTCAATAAATTAATCCTTGCTCAACCCTTGGTAGCTTGGCAACGAGCAGGCAGGCTTAACTTAGGAGACAAGTAAGCGTAAAGCATTTAGTATCACCATAACAGTAAATAAGTAAAAGACACAACACAATAAAACACCAATTTATAAATATAGAGAATATTTTTATCTTTAAAATGACACCACAATGACAAAAATCCAATGTAGGCAACCCGAGATAAGAATTTTTAAAGATTAAATAAAAAACATTGCATTCTAGCGCCGAAAAGCTTAAAGCGCCACTGACGGCTATTTGGTCACGCTGGACCGGGACAAAGGCAAAGTTTTAGGCTGACCATGATGTAGCACAGGTCAGACTGGTTAAGCCGTAGGTACCGGTCAAGATCTTACCTGTGCACTTAGTCACTTTTTGGGAGCTTTTCTCTTGAACCGTCGGGTTCCTCGAATCCAGAGTGCATTTCAACAGCAGTGGCCTGCTGCAGCGCGATGCCTCGGTGAGCCCTGGAAGTCTTTGTCCTCGGCATTGATGGCAAGGAGCTCCAGAGCTTTCAGCGGTGCAAACCAGCGCAGTCAGGCCATGTCGCAGTTCGACGTTGCCGGCTTGACTCTCATCGTCAATATCAGTCTTCCTCTGGAGCTTTTTAACAAAACTTTGCCAAAAGTTTCCAAACTTTCAGATTTTCTTCTGGGATGCTTCTTTTGGGACGAAAAGTGTCCACCAGCACCACCCTAGGGTTCAGAAGCTCTGGATTGCCTCTTAGGGTGTGGTACTCAGTTTCCCACAATGTATCTGGACAGTTCAAGAAAATCCAGTTCAAGAAAATCTTGGTCGGCTGGAGTAGTCCTCTCTTTGGCTGTTGTAGGTGGCTTCTTCCAGCACTTTTCTACCTGTTGCTTCTCAGGGAGTTCACTCCTTTTCATTTAAGACAGGCACAATCTTCCTTGGTGTGGAGCCATGAGAGTCAATCAGGTGCAGTCCTTCAGATTTCAAGCCTTCTGTGGTGAAGTCCAAGGGCTCAGCCGGCCAGTTCTTCGTCAGATGTTCCAGGCAGTGATCTGAGGAACTCCTGCAGATCTCCCATATTTATTCTCCATTCTAGGCTGGCAAGAGGTGGGGACACCCCAACCAATAGGTTTCAAGTTGCCACCTTCTGCTATGACCACTTCCTGCAAAGTGTGGCATAACTTTGACCCAGACTGCACTGTTCTCCAAAAATCAAAATGTGGAAATTCACTCATTGGAGTGTGTGTCTGGCTAACCCAACCCACGGGCTGGCTAACAATTCACTACTCTCCCCTTCCAGACCTTCTCCTAATCTAATTAGGGGAGCTCCCAAAAGGCTGGGGATCAAGGAAGTGGTGTCTGACATCTGTTCTACTACCTTTGAAGTCCAGCTTATCTCCCCAGCCCCCTCCTGTCACTGGCTTCTCTAGGAAGCAAATCTCCTCCCACCAAATGGCTTTATTGTTCAGCCCCAGGTCTCTTCACACCTACTCAGGGAGCAGCTTGGCTCAGCCTGTCAAAGGCTGGGCAATCAGAAGAGGCTGCTACAAGTCTGTTTTAGGTAACTTCAGGATAGTAAGTTCTAAAACTAATTTCCTGTAATAGTTATAATAAAGCTGACCATGGCAAATTGTTGGATGTTAACTATTATTGTGATACTTTGAATTATGTTGATAGGTAACTCCAATCAAAAGTTAGAGTTTATTCAAGTTTAATAAAGCCTTCCCATGTTAGCCTACGGGGCTAGCAGTACTACATTGGGGAAAAATGACTTTGGTTGTTTTTCCCTACCAGGGCATATAAAACATATTTTATATTATCCCTGCTTCTTATAACAATGCACTCTACCCTTGGAGCACATAGGGCAGACCTTAGGTAACAAAAATGTAGTTTTGGACTTTGGAAGTCGAATTTGGATATAGTTTTGTTTTTTACACTGCCCTGCAAAGCAGGTCTGGCTTTAAAATGACACCAGACACCACATCAGTGCACACTTAAGGGCATTAAGTCCACTGGGGTCCCTAAGCCTACATGTCCTGCCCTATACTAGGGACTTACAGGTACTTACTTGGCCAATTAGAATTATACCAATTACCATATACCTTTTAAGGACAGAGCACTGGTCTTGGGCCTGGTTAGCAGAGCCCAGGGCACTTTCAGAGTCAGTCACCACCAGTAGCAGTCAAAAAATGGGGGTGATCAGGGCAAAAAGGATGACTTTTATACACTCTTCCCCAGACAGAAGGTGATGAGTAACTAACTTACACCCTGGTAGTCCTCATCATAGAAGTGGAAACACCTGGAAAGTCCATCTGCATTGGCATAGGCAGTCCCAGGACTGTGTTCCACTGTAAAGTCTATCCCTTGTAGGGAAATGGACCACCTCAACAATTTTGGGTTCTCCTTCCTCGTCTGCATGAGCCATCTGATCTGAGAGGTCTGTGGTCAGTTTGAACACTGAAGTGGGTCTCGAACAGGAATGGTCTGAGCATCTTCAGGGACCAGACCACAGCAAAGGTGTCCCTCTCAATGACACTGCATCTTTGTTCTCCGGGGAGTAGTCACCTGCTAATGAAGGCAACTGGTTGATCTTGGCCCTCTTCATTTACTTGTGACAGTACTGCGCCAAACTCTTGCTCTGAAGCATATGTTTGTACCACAAGCTCCTTAGTGTAGTCAGGGGCCAGTAGGATTGGCGCTGAACACATAGCCTCCTTCAGAGTGTCAAAGGCCTTCTGACACTCTGTGGTCCACATTGCCTTTTTGGGCTGTTTCTTAGAAGTGAGTTCTGTCAGGGAAGCCACAAAGATCCCCTAGTTCTCTACAAACCTCCTATAGTACCCAGTCAAGCCAAGAAAGGCCCAGGCCTGTGTCTGGGTTTTAAGAGCTCCCCAATCCAGGATGGTCTGGATCTTGGGCTGAAAATGTTGTATATGGCCTCCATTTACAAGGTGGCCAAGTACACCGCTGAAGTCTGCCCTATCTGGCATTTGCTTGCCTTGATTGATAGTCAGACATGCCTGCTGCAGGGCTGAAGCACTTCCTTTAGGTGGAACAGGTGCTCCCCCCAGGTGAAACTGAATGCAGCTATATCATCTAGATAAGCAGCACTGAAAGTTTTCAACCCAGACATGACTCTGTTCACCAACCTTTGGAAGGTGGCAGAAGTATTCTTCAGGTCAAAGGGCATCACTTTGAACTGAAAGTGGCCCTCTGGGGTGGAAAATGCTGACCTCTTCTTTGCTCCTGGACTGAGGGTAATCTGCCAATAAACCGAGGTCAGATCAAAAGTACCCAGGTACTTTGCAGCCTCCAACCTGTCAATGAGCTCATCAGCTGTAGGTATAGGGGGAGCATCCGTCTTGGTGACTGCATTCAAACTTCTGTAGTCCACACAAAAGTTTAATTCTTTCTTCCCCCCTTGGGGATTTGGTTTGGGCACCAATATCACTGGACTGGCCCATGGACTGTTAGAGGGCTCAATTACCCCCAACTCCAGCATCCTGGCTACCTCAGCTTTAATGCTGGCTCTGACCTGGTCAGACAACCTGTACAACTTGTTTTTGACAGGTAGACTGTCACCATTGTCAACATCATGGACACACCAAGTCAGGGAGAACAGCACAGCAAACTGTTCCAACACTTGTCTGCAGCCTTTCTGTTGCTGGTCAGTCAACTTGGGCTAGAGTACTACTCCCTCCACTGACCCATTTTGCACATTGGTGGAGAGGAGGTCTGGCAGTGACTCACTCTCCTCTTCCCCTCCTTCAACAGTGACCATCAGCATGGTCATGTCTACCCTATCTTGGTGAGGCTTCAGTATGTTGGCTTGGGGTACCCTGTGGTGACTCCTGGGGGTGCCTAGGTCCACCAAGTAGGTAGCCTCGCCCTTTTTCCCCAGAATTGGATAGGACCAGTCCAATTCTCATGGAGGGCCCTGGGAGCCACAGGCTCCAACACCCACACCAACTGTCCTAGATGGTACTCAGTCATAGTAGCCTTCTGGTTGTACTAGAGCTTAATAAGCTCTTGGCTGGCCTCCAGGTTGCTGCTTGCTCTGCTCTTGGCTGGCCTCCAGGTTGCTGCTTGCTCTACTCATGTACACTGCCATTTGGACTGCAGGCCTAGCACATAGTCCAGCAATTCTTGTTTGGGTTCCTTGAGAGGCTTCTACCAAGCTTCTCTCATCAAACACAATAGCCCGCTTACAGGGTGACCAAACAGTATCTAAAAGGGGCTAAAACAAACCCCTTTCTCTGGCACCTCTCTGTAAGCAAACAGCAGGCATGGGAGAAGAACATCCCATCTCCACCCGAACGTGTCAGTTGAGCCCATATTCATGCCCTTCAGGGTCTTATTGAATCTTTCCACTAGTTCATTGGTCTGGGGATGATATGGGATGGTGAACTTGTAGGTGACACTACATTCATCCCACATTACCTTCAGATAGGTGGACATAAAGTTAGTCCCCCTGTCTGAGACCACCTCCTTTGGAAAAGCCACTCTGGTGAAGATGCCAAGTAGGGCTCTGGCCACTGTGGGAGCAGTAACTGTCCTGAGGGGTATTGCTTCTGGGTATCTGGTGGCATGGTCCACTACCACCAACATAAATATATGTTCCCAGAGTCAGTTGGTGGGCAGAGGGGACCATCAGTGTCAATCCATCCTCACCCTCTCCAAGGGAGTCCAAACCACTGGCTGTAGTCTCAAGGGAGCCTTTGGCTTGCCCCCTGTCTTGCCACTGGCTTGACAGGTGGCACAGGAGCTGTAAAACTCCTTTACCTTGACAGACCTAAGGGGCCAATAATAATGGTTGACCAGCCTGTTCCAGGTCTTGGTCTGTCCCAAAACGTCCAGCCAAGGGGATGTCATGAGCCAGTGTGAGGAGGAACTCTCTATATTTCTGAGGGACAACCTCTTTTCTGGTTGCCCCTGGTTTAGGGTCCCTGGTCTCAGTATAGAAGACTACATCCTCCCAATAGACTCTGTGGACTCCCCTGACATCACAGTTCTCTTGCCTGGAGGCCATCTGCCTCAGGCCCTTAAGAGTGGGACAATCCCTCTGTCCCTGGCACAGCTCTTCTCTGGAGGATCCACCGGCTTCGCTGTTCTCCCGGGGCCAGCCCTCTCCCTCTTGAATGAGTCACTATCTCAGGGCCATGTCCCCAGGGCCTTTAAAGAGGCAATCGTTGTTCCCCTTTTGAAGAAATCAGGGGCTGATCCCCAGATCTTGTCGAATTATTGTCCGATCTCCTTGCTCCCCTACCTGGCTAAAGTATTGGAAGCTCATGTGGCTAAGTGCCTCTCCAACTTCATTGAACAAACCGATTATCTTGACCCACATCAAGCAGGGTTTCGCCCTGCCCACTCAACAGAGGCTGTGATACTGGCGGTACTAGACTCCCTGTGGGAAAAGGCAGACAGTGGCTCCCCTCAGGCCTTGGTGCTGTTGGATCTTTCTGCGGCTTTTGACATGGTCGACCATGGTATCTTGGTGGATCGTGTCAGGGATGCGGGCATCCAGGGTTCGGCCCTCAGATGGATTAGTTCTTTCCTGGAGGGCCGCTCCCAGTCGGTCCGCATAGCCCAGTTCACGGCACCAAAGATAAGGACAACCTGTGGGGTCCCGCAGGGTTCTTCACTATCACCTCATCTGTTTAATCTTTACCTCCTGCCTTTGATCCAGTCCTTGAAAGAGAGAAAGGTTTGCACTTTCAATTACGCAGATGACCTGCAACTAATGTTTGCTATTGGCAACTCTTCTGAATCAGTCCTTGAATTCCAGACTACTAGGCTGTACATCCATCACTGGATGGACAGCAATCATTTAAAACTCAACCCTGACAAGACTGAATTGGTCCTAACAGGGGGCAGCCATAATCTCTGGGGCCCGCACTTTTGGCCAACTGAACTAGGATCTTCCCCTACCCCAACCCTCTCCGCAAAAAGTCTTGGGCTAACAATAAATAATGACCTTACAATGAAGACCCAAATTGGTTCAGTAATCTCAACCTGCTTCTTTCGGCTAAGGAAGATAAGAAAGATCAGCAGACTTCTCACACAGGAAGCATTGATACAGGTTGTTCTAGCCATGGTCATGTCTTACATAGACTATGCCAATTCCCTATACTTTGGCATTCCACTATATTTAACCAAACGACTACAACTGGTGCACAGCCAAGCGGCTAGACTGATTTTTCAGCAACCTAGGTGGCAACACGTCATTCCGCTCATGAAAAAGCTGCATTGGCTCCCCATCCTTCAGCGTTGCGCCTTTAAGGTAGGCTGCCTGATCTTAAAATCCTTGCATGGCCGGAGCCCCAAATTCATTGATAGCCTTACTCAAAGGCATAGTCCCTCGCGCAACCTGCGCTCTGCTCACCTGCACCTCCTGACAATACTGTCCTGACAAAACTGAAGCGTCAGGGTGGTTGTAGGTTTGCAATACTGGCACCCAGATTTTGGAATTCCCTCCCCCGAAATTAGATTCTGCACTGACTTGCTGAGCTTCAGGAAATCCCTCAAGACATGGCTGTTTAGACAAGCATACGAATAATCCTACAGGGTTCGGCACCTCCTAGAATAGCTCCATGAAACCAATCGGTGAACGTGCGCTCTACAAGAATTTTATAACCTAACATAACATAAAAGCAAAAAAATGATGGAGTTAGGCCCAGATCTCTGTACTGGGGTTAAAGTATGACATTGTTCTGCATTCTGGCCATATATTGTTCTTTTTGCATTTGTCACCTCGAGTGTGACGAGTATGCCCAGACGTGGGTCCTGTGCTCTCCATGCAACTGGAGTTAAGCTAGCCTGGCTCATGAGGGGTGACCCCCGAACCCGGTCCTAGGATGCTTGTTTCCAGTCCAGGGAGGACCTTGCCTGGCAGTTCAGGCTGGACTGTTCCCATAGGGAGCAGGGTCAAGACTGATTTGCTTATGGCTGAGTTCAAACTGGAATGGCATAGGAGCACAAAAATGCTGGATTTAGGCCCAGATCTCTGTACTGGGGTGAATGTATGACATTGTTCTGCATTCTGTCCATCAATTGCTCTATTTGTATTTGTCCCCCCATCTGAGGCCAGATCCTTTCCCTCAGAATTGGATTCCTCCTCGACCTCTTGAGCTATTTGTGCTGACTCACCAGACCCTGTGCCCTTTCTCTTGTTCTTGGAGGCTTGGCCCGTTGTTCCAGGGTCCAAGTGTCCAATACTCCCCTGACGTGCAGCCTGTGCCGTAGTCACAGCACACACCCACTCAGGGAGGTCCAGCATCTGAGCATGAACCTGCCTTTCCACCCCTGACCACTCTGAACCTTCTAGATCATTTCCAGTTGTCACTCTACTGGGAGGGTAGGAAACTCAACTACCTTCTTAGGGCCAGTCACACCTCCCCATTCCAAGCTCACCATTGCTATGGGATGGAGCTTGGCTCTGTTGTCTGCATAGGTCACCTGGTTAAATACACCAAGTAAGATCTGCTCAGGGGAAAACAGTTTGTCCACCACCATGGTGACATTGGCCCCTGTATCCCTCAGCACCTCAACCTCAATCCCATTGATCTTAGGCCTTTGCCTATACTTCTCAATGCTTGGAGGTAAGGCTGCCAGGGTTGCAACATCTACCCCACCCATGGAAACTAAGGTCACTTCTGCATACCCTTTCCCCACCTTTGGGCAAACCTCCACCCCCACACCTATACTTGCAAAACCCTTGGATTTCCTACCAGTGGGGGGCGTCTTTGAGCAGACTGCATCTTCCCTTTTGTGTCCTGGCTGCAAGCAGTCAAAACACGTTGCTGCCTTTGTAGGGTCAAAAAACTTTCCTGATACCCCTTCCCCTTAAGTGGAATGGCTCTGGAAGCTCCCTCCTTGGGTTGGTTTTGGGGACCTCTTGAGGACTCATTTTGCTTTATATCTGGGTTACTGAGGGCTTTTACCTGGGAGGAGACCTCTCCTCCAATCTTCTGATCAGCTCCCTGGTTCTTCTTGGTCACCCTGGTGTAAACCAGGCCTGGGCGTAGTTCACAGAGTTTTGCTACGCGGAACTTCGCAAAGTTACAAAAAACTCTGCGAAGTTCCGCGAGTGGCGTAGTGCGAACTGCAGTTTGTGCTGGTATTCCTGCCGCTCGGGTAAAAATTCTACTCGAGCGGCAGCTTGCGCTCGCAAACTTACTGTTCGCGATCGCGAGCGGGGAAAAAACTCTGCTGCACATCACGAAGTGGAGTTTTCTGCACTCCGCGAGCTTCGCAGAGTGCGGAGTGCAGAAAACTCCGCAAACTCCGCGAACGGAGCGAAGTTCACCGCCCAGGCCTAGTGTGAACCTACTCATCTACTGTCTAACCCAGTTCCATAGGACTAGGCAGCTTAGAGTCAACTAGATACTGGTGTACTTTTATGTGGGGCAATGGCAAATATGTGCCCCTTCATGAACAAATTGTACAGCCTCTCATAGGTACTTACCTTGTTTCCTGCATCCAACCCTCTAGTGCCTTCACAGACAGGTTTACAAAGTCAACCCAGGATTGGGCACTGACTTTCTGGGTGTCCCTAAACTTCATACCGTACTGCTCAGGGGTGATACCAAACCTTCTGACGAAGCTCTGCTTCATGTGGGGATATGACTCAGCCTCCTCTCCCACTAGGGTCAAGAGCCTGTCTCTCCCCGCCACTCAAATCAGCTCCCACAGCATTGAACCCAAGTGCTGAGAGCTCACCCTCCTCATCTTAAGGGCTCTCTCAAAAGCTATCAGCCACTTAGCTATGTCATCACCCTCCTGGTATTTAGGGACAATCCTCTTGAGCAGTTTTGGGTCAAACCCACCACCCCTCGACACTTCTGTCTCCTCTTTGCTCCACCATCTTCCTCTCTCCTACCTCCTGTGGTGGTCCTTCTCTCCTCGCATGCCCACTTCATTTTGGCCAGGACCAACTCTTCCTCTAGTACTATGTAAGCTAACTGGACCTCAAGCTGTCTTTTCTTGAGGGACAGTCCTGCTTCTCCTTGGGTAGATCCTCTTCCGCCACTAGCTCAAGCAGGGCCCTGGTCACTCTCTGTGTTGACAGGTGTTCCTCATCCTCATCAAAGAGGTCTAGTGGGTCTTCCTGCCCCTGATCTTCTATCTCAGGAGCCTCCTCTGTATCAGAGGCCTGATCTTCTATCTGGGCTTCTGCCCAGGCTGTAAGGGCCTTTATCATCATTGTCTTCCTGCTTTTGGAGGGTGCTGGTAATGCCCTAGCCTTACACAGGTCCCTAAGCTCTGCTACTGTGAGGGTGGGTAAGCTAGCCAGATGAAGCTCCATGGCATCCCTTAGTGTTAGGTAACAAAACCTTCACAACAATTGAGGTCAGAGAAATTTAGAAAAAGTTAGAAATTAATTAATTGATATTAGTCCAAATTATAAATCAAAAACAATTTTTACACTAGGACAATTTAGAGGTTTTTAATTGCCTTACCTAAATACTGGATGGTGTTATCAAACATAAGTTCTGGATCCCACTGCTGCTACCAAATGCAGGAAGGTGGTTTATTAGTAGGTGAGAGTATGCACCTTCAGCTAATAATAAAACCACAATCACTAATAAGGTCCAATCAAGTCTCAATGAATTGATCCTTGCTCAACCCTTAGTAGCTTGACAATGAGCAGTAAGCCTTAACTTAGGAGACAGGTAAGCGTAAAGCATCTAATATCACCAAAACAGTAAATAAGTGAAAGACACAACACAATAAAAATCCAACACTAATTCATAAAACTAGAGAATATTTTTATCGTTAAAATGGCACACCAGAATAACAAAAATCCAATGTTGGGAACTGGAGATATAAATGTTTAACGATTAAAACAAATTTGCCATTCTAATGCCAAAAAGCTTAAAGCTCCACTCACGGCTATCTGGTCATGTTGGACCAGGACACAGTCAAAGTTTTAGGCTGACTGTGATGGAGCGCAGGCCGGATAGGTTAATCGATGGGTCCCGGTCAAGATTTTACCTTCGCACTTAGTCACGTTGCTGGAGCTTTTTCTCTCGATGTTGAGCCCTGGTTTCCTCAAAACCAGAGTTCACTTCAATGACGGCGACCTGCTGTAGCATAATGCCTCCGTGAGCCCTGGAAGTCTTTGTCCTCAGCATCGACGGCGAGGAGCTCTGGAGCTTTCAGCAGGACAAACCAGTGCTGTGAGGCAGAGTTGCGGCCTGACTCTCTCGTCGATGGCGGTCTTCTTCTGGAGCTTTCAAACAAAACTTTGCCAAAGTTTCCAAACTTTCAGAATTTCTTCTGGGATCCTTCTTTTGGGTTTAAAAGTGTCCAGCAACACTAGACAAGAGTTCAGAAGCCGTGGATTGCCTCTTGGGGGTCTGAGACTCAGTTTCCCACAATGCACCTGGACAGTTCAAGAAAATCCAGCTGTAGCTGGTCAGCTAGGAGTAGTCTTCTCTTTGGCTGTTGAGGTGGCTTCTTCAAGCACTTTTCTACCTGTTGCTGCTCAGGGAGTCAACTCCTTTCATTTGAGACAGGGACAGTCCTTTCTGCTGTGGAGCTTTCAGAGGGCAGCAGGTGAAGTCCTTCTGAGGACAAGTCATCTGTGGTGCAGTCCAAGGGTCGGTCCATCAAGGCAGTCCGTCTAGAAATGTGCCTGGCAGTGATCTGAGAGGCTCCTGCAGATCTCCCATATCCATTTTCCATTCTAGGCTGGCAAGAGGTGGGGACACGACAAACAGTAGGGTTCAAGTTGCCACCCTCTGCAGTGACCACTTCCTGCGAAGTGTGGCATATTTGTGACTCAGAATGCACTGTTCTCCAAAAATCAAAATGGAGAAATTCTCTCCTTGGAGTGTGTTCCTGGCTAACCCAACTCACAGGTATGGCTAACAACTCACTACTCTACCCTTTCGGACCCTCTCCTAATCTAAGTATGGGGGCTCCCATCTGGCTACTGATCAAGGAAGTGGGGGCTGGCCTGGGGGCTGTGACATCTGTTCTCCTACCTTTGAAGTCCAGCTTTCTCCCCAGGCCCCTTCATGTCCTTGGCTTGTCCTGGAAGCAAATCTCCTCCCACCAAATGGCTGTATTGTTTCAGCCCCAGGCCTCTTCACACCTACTCATGGAGCAGCTTGGCTCAGCCTGTCAAAGTCTGGCCAGTCAGAAGAGGCTGCTAAAGGGCTGTTTTAGGTATCTTCAGGATTATAAGTTCTAAAACTACTTTCCTGTAATAGTAATAATAAATCCGACCTTGGCAAGTTGTTGAATTTATTGTAACTATTATTGCGATATTTGAATTATGTTGCTAGCTAACTCCAATCAAAAGTTTGACTTTATAAAAGTTTAATTAAGCCTTCCTATGTTAGCCTATGGGGCTAGAAGCACTAGAATGGGGAAACATGCCTTTAGCTGTTTTTTTCCCTACCGGGGCATGTAAAACAAATTTTATATTGTTTCTCCTTCTTTTAACAATGCGCCCTACCCTTGGGGCACCTAGGCCAGGCCTTAGTGGTGCCTTATCTTTAATAAAAAGGTAGGTTTGGACTTTGGAAGTACTTTTAATTCCAAAGTCAAATTTGGAGATAGTTTTGTTTTAAAACTGGCCTGCAAGGCAAGTCTGGCTTTACAATGACACCAGACACCACAGCAGTGCACACTTAAGAGCATGAAGTCTACTGGGGTCCCCAAACCTACATGCTTTACCATGCACTAGAGACTTACAGGTAGTTTGTCTTGGCCACTTAGAATTACACAAATTACCACATACCTTTTAAGGACAGAGAACTGGCCTTGGGCCTGGTTAGCAGGGTTGTAAGACGGAATAACGCATGCCATTATAACGCATGTTGTTTTAACTCCATCATTATAACGCATGCATCTTCAAGATGCATGCCTTTAGGACGAAAACATTTACCATGCAAATGTCTTTAGCACGCATGCCTTTACAATGAAAATTTCGTTGTAAAGGCATGCTTCATAAAAATAAACGCGTGGTAAAAGCTTAATAAGAGGTAATCAATGGAGGTGAGGCTTTTCTGCATGTGGAGTTGATGCGTTTTCATGTCCAGGTTTTCCGTTCCACTTGCAGCCACCTGCAGGGCTCTAACTCGCCGCCACGTAGTCCTCCTAGTACGCCACGAATCGGAGCTGTGTCTGCTTTTGGTTGTTGTTGGACTTGGCCCTTTTTGGCTAAAGTTCCCTAAACTTTTTGCTTTCCCCCTAGACCTTTTTTCTGACATGGTGTTGCCAACTTAGATGCTTTGGACACTTTGCCACTGCTAATCAGTGTCAAAGTGCAAGTGCTCCCTGTATAAAGTGTAATGGTAATTGGTTGTCCATGATTGGTATGTTTGCCTTACTAGTAAAGTCCCTAGTAAAGTGCACTATGGGGCATATTCTCAAGGAGCTAACGTCGAGTTATCGGCACTTTACCGCAGCCAAAGTTGCGATAAATTTATCGCCCCATTCACAAGTTGGTGCTAACAGCCGATAACACCAGTTTACCTGCGAAAGCATCCGCACAAAACATTGCCACAGATGACCCCTGCAACTATCGCTAATGAGATGCAGAGTAGGCGTTCCCGAGCAAAAATCCGCGACAACACCACTTCGCAACATTCTCAACGACCAGCCCGATCGGCGATAAGACCACAAAACAGGCGATAAGGCGCGTTACCAGCAGAAATCTAACACCTGCTCTGACCTGGTGTAAAGTCGGACGACAACCTGCACCATCAAAGGGAGCCCAGCCCAGAGCCACACATGAAGAACAACAGATGCCATGGAGCTACTCACCATGCATCCCGGAGCCCCGAGAGGGCAACAACACCCTCCGCCACGACCCCCAGGGCCCCAGCACCCCCCCGGCCCACCCCCACCCCGGACCACCACAGAGGCAGCGCAGACAAAGACTTGGCCGATCTGATATTTAGAATGTTTATTGGCGAGATGTGGAGAATATGGAACCTGCTAGCAAATGAGGGTGACTTCACACTATGTGGAAATGAGATGAACCGATTTGAAACAGTGTCATCTGGCACGGATCGGGGGTGGTGGGGTGCGGGGTGTGAAAGAAAAAATACATTTACCTCTACACTGCGTGTCTCCTAAGTTGTCTCTCCGCAAATCTCCCGACAAGTCCGGCCGGAACTGAAGCAGGAAGAGCACAGGCTCCCTAAGACAATCATGACGTGGCTGTCAGCAGCGTCATGATTGGTCTGAGCACCGTGGTTCAGCGCTCAGACTGGGACTGGGAGCCTGTGCATGTTCTCCACCTATGCTGTGCAATACAGTCTGGTGGAGAACATGCTTAGTGCGCATGCCTGTTTGTCTGGCCCAAGACAGGCGGCCAAACAGTCATGCGCACTTACAGAGTGACCACCACTCCTCCCCTGCTCTGTGAGCAGAGCAGCCCAGCCACACCCCACCCCTCCCTGCCACGCAAAACTCCCTCAGCAGGGAAAAATAAAATGGTAATAACATTGTGTTATTATCATTTTATTTTTCCTTTTTTACACTGCTGAAAAGCAGTGGGGCGACACTACTCCGCCTTAGCGGAGAAACCATCACTGATTTGGAAGCTGAAATCTCTAATGGAAATTGAGGAACCAGTCACCCTAAGGAGAGATGAGAAGCCAGAAAGAGAATTCAGGTTTATGCAGACAGTTGTGTGACTTTCTTTTTCCCTTTCTCAAGGTGTAAAGTACTTTGCCTGGAAAATGTATTCTAAGCCAGGCCTCTCTTTTTCACTAGAAGTATCATAAGAGGAAGAAGACAGAAAGGGTGATCTGGTAGAGTATCTGGTGCCGGTGGCGGGCTCCATGTATGCATATTTTATTTCAACCATGGGAATTTAGAGGTGCAAATTTTCATCAAGTTTGTTGGCACTTGGCACCAGGCTTGGAGAATACCAGCAAACGTGCATTTTTAACATCTGTATATTCTTCCTGTTCATCTGTTGTGAGTCCCATGTATCTCTGTGTTTCTTGCTCCATGTGTCAATGGCTGTTGTATGCATGAGCTTGCATCACTCTTTCAACTCAAATTCACTGAGGTTTGGCTTGTTGAATGTAGTTCTCCTGCTCGTCACAGTTCTAGGAGTTGCAGTTGTGGGCATGTTTGAAATTAATGTGTTATAGCTGGCTTCCTTGGCATGGTTTCTACTGACTTTTTGCCTTCTGACATCCTGTTTTGCTGACTTCATTTTTGCTGGCTTTAGGACTCTGGGCGCTTTACCACTGCTAACCAATGCTAAAGTGTATGTGCTTTCTGCTTAAAACATGGTAACATTGGCTTATCCACAATTTGCATATTTAATTTACTTATAAGTCCTTAGTACAATGCACTACATGTGACAGTGCCTGTAAATTGAATGCTACTAGTGGGCCTGCAGCACTGATTGTGCCACCCACTTAAGGTGCCTTTTAAACATGTCTCAGACCTGCCACTACAAAGCCTGTGTGTGCAGTTTTAAACTGCCATGTAGACCTGGCAAGGTAACCCTCATGCCAGGCCCAAACCTTCCCTTTTAATACATATAAGTCACCCCTAAGGTAGGCCCTAGACAGCCCAAGGGCAAGGTGCAGTATATTTAAAAAGTAGGACATGTACATTTAACTTTTACATGCCCTAGTAGTGAAAAACTCTTCAATTCGTTTTTCACTACTGCAAGGCCTATCTCTCAATTGGACAACATTGGGATTACCTTATTACATTTTATAAGGGTAATTTCTAATTGGGAAGAGATTGGATCCTGATTTATGGTGAAGTCAGATTTTAAATTGAAATTCTGAAAATGCCACTTTTAGAAAAAGAACGATGATGGATTCAACCCAAATCTGTGACAGGGGGTGAGTGTCTAAAATGTTTCAGCCCTCCGTCCATCATCTCCTTGTGTTTGCTTTGTTCGCCCTAAGTTGGCAGGGTATGCCCAGACGTGGGTCCCTTGCTCACTTTGCCACTGGATTCAAGCTAGCCTGGCTGATGAGGGGTGTTACACCGAAACCGGTCCCAGGATGCTTGTTTTCGGTTCAGGGAAGACCTGGCTTGGCAGTTCGGGCTGGACTGTTCCCATGAGTCACAGGGTCAAGACTGATTTGCATATAGCTGGGTCTGAACTGAGGTGGTGAAGTGAGCTAAAGAACGATGATGGATTCAACCCAGATCTGTGACTGGGGGTGAGTGTCTGAAAGGTTTCAGCCCTCCATCCATCATCTCCTTGTGTTTGCTTTGTTCGCCCTAAGTTGGCAGGGTATGCCCAGACGTGGGTCCCTTGCTCACTTTGCCACTGGATTCAAGCTAGCCTGGCTGATGAGGGGTGTTACCCCGAAACCGGTCCCAGGATGCTTGTTTCCGGTTCAGGGAAGACCTGGCTTGGCAGTTTGGGCTGAACTGTTCCCATGAGGCACAGGGTCAAGACTGATTTGCATATAGCTGGGTCTGAACTGAGGTGGCGAAGTGAGCTAAAGAACGATGATGGATTCAACCCAGATCTGTGACTGGGGGTGAGTGTCTGAAAAGTTTCAGTGCTCCGTCCATCATCTCCTTGTGTTTACTTTTAGAGATTTGGCACTATCTTACTTTAGCCATTTGGTGTCTTCTGACTGTCTATGAATACACATCTGGGGTGGGTGACAGCTGGGCATGGTGCATTCCCTCTAGACAGAAGCACACAAAGGGAGCTTAGCTGTGACTGATGGACCGTTCACGTCCTGATGGATCATCCTGGGCAGGATAGGAGGGAGGAGCTGATACTTTCACCTGAATAGGCTGTGTCCAGTCCCCACACAAAGGGCTGAATACCCCACTGTAGTGAGCCTGGAGCCAGGGTAGGAAGGGCAGGGACTCTGTGCACTTCAAAGTCCACTCTTTGAGGTCTCCCCCACTTCAAAGGCACAAGTGGGTATAAGTACTGGACCCCTGACACCACCAACTCAGTACACTTCTGGACCTGTGGATACTCTGCCTGGAAGAAGGACTGCTGCGCTGCTGAAAGAACTGTCACTCTGCTGGACCCCCTGCTCTGCTGACATGCTGCCTGCTGTCCTTCTTGCCTTGGAGTGAGAAGGACTGGACCTGCATCTCTACAACCCAGAACCAAAGTGACTCCAAGGGCTTGCTGGCTAGCCTCCCGTTAGAAGTCTCAGGGACATAAAAGACTAACTCACCTGCTACAGCACCTGGACTCTGCCATCTGAGAGTCTTGACCTGCCAAATGGTGCCAATCCAGTCACGGGCCCTTGGAAGTGGGTATAAAGTGCTGCAACTACCAAAATCCACACATCGCTGACGTTGCGCGGCTCAGAACCAGCGCATCTCCCTCGCTGCTGATGCATCGCCACTGCTGCATGGACTGAAGACACTGCATGGCCGACTACACAGCGCATCGCCTGCAGTTCCCTATGCATCCTCGACTTGCGTGGGTCGACGATGACCCATCGCCTACATCTTGGGTGTTCAACGATGACGCATCTCTGGCTTGCGCGCTTCGGAACCGACACATCGCCTACGTCCGAAGGGATCGACAACGACCCATTGCCTCCTCTGCTTCATTCATCGGGTCTTCGTCGCTGACGCAACTAGGTACTTATCAGCGGGACAAGGTAGGTTCCCGTATCCAACCCATGCTCCATCATGGTCGGCCTGAACGTCTGGATTTGGCCAGGTCTAGCGTGACCAGATAGCCCGGGTTGGCGCTTTATGCTTTAAAGTACTACATTTCAGTTCAATATTGAAAAATTCATAACTCCGGTTATAATGATTGAATTTTTGTTATTTTGGTCTTGTTTTGTTTATTACATTAGGCTCTATTTTTCTAACTAGGTGTGGTATCTTTTTGTGTGGTGCCTTTACTGTTTTACAGTTTGAAGTGTTGCACAAATACTTTGCACATTGCCTCTTAAGTTAAGACTGACTGCTCTGTGCCAAGCTACCAGATGGTGAGCACAGGTTAATTTTTGATGTGTATCTGACTTAACCTGACTAGGATTGTGGTTCCTGCTTGGACAGGTTGCTTACCTCTGCCAACCAGAAACCCAGTTTCTAACAATATGTAACTTTTTTCAAAATTTGTAATTAATCAGTACCCTTACTACCGGGGTAGATGTAGAGGATTACAGAACACCTTACACAACTTGATTTATGAAGCCAGTTGTTCATTTTGCTACTGGAGACAGGCTAAACCAAGTATTGCTTACACAGAATGAATCTTCCTCTTGTATTAAAGTCTTTTGTTTCTTGCCTCTAGTGCCATTATTCCGGCTCTCAATCATGTTATTGCTTATTTATCAGAGTAGCACAGTCTACAGTTATGAGGATTTTTTGATGTATTTTGCATATGTGATATATTTCTTTTTTTTCTTCACAGAAAATCTGTTTTCCTCCCCCCTCCTCCCCCTCATCAATTTTAGTGGTGTTCTCTCTGTGTACCCACCCGGAAAAATGCTTTTATTCCTGCCATTGCCAGCAGAAAATCTGCCAACAGATTCAATTTAGGAAAAACATTCACAATGTCATGTAACCATAAATGTATGGTGCACAGGTTTGTGGGTATTCACCAACATTTGGAACAAGCCTTGCCCAATATTACAATTTCTCATACTGAAATTCTATTGTGCCTATGGAATTTCTATGTGAGAAAAGCTGGTTTAACCATCATTTGTATAGCTGTTAAGTAGCATTGCTTCAGGTGGCCTCTAATGCCCATAACCATCATTTTTGTTGTTGTGTTGAGAATGACTAGGACTTTGTTTGTCCAATATATCACCAGACTAGGAATAATTTTATTACTTACACTTCCATAGGTCATGTGTTCTTCCGTATAAGAACGGAGCAACAAAAGCACATTTCCAATTCCCCTTTTTGGCGTATCACTTCTGAGGGCAATAACATGACACCGGAAGGCTTTAGATTGATAGCTAGATGAAGGTTAGTTGCCTAAAACTTAATTCTGAGAAGATGTAGGTTCCTCTCTTGGGCAGTGACACTTCTTTTTGATCACCTAGTTGGTGGCTGATGGAAATGGGATCACTACCGTCGCCTGTGCGAAAGGTGAGAAATCTAGGCATTGTCTTTGATGATAAATTGATCTTTGAAGATCAGGTCAATGCCATGGTCTAATCAGTTTATTTAATCTTAAAGATGATCAGAAAGATCTGGCCCTTTATTCCACCTGACCTTCATGAGTGCATTAGCTTTATCCAGATTAGATTACAGAAATGCATTATTTCTAAACATCCCAAAAAGATTTCTCTAGAAATTACAGCTGCTGCAAAATGCATCAGCGTGACTTCTGCTGGGCATCGCCAAATATCAATCTGTGCCCCAGGAATTGGTTAAACTGTATTAGCTCCCAACTGAAAAAGGAACTAAATTCAAATAATTATGGATAGCCTTCAAGGTGTTACATAATGTTGGTCCAGACATTTTGAGAGATCGTTTTCCCTGGTATACTCCATCAAAAAATCTGCTGCCAAGATTTTGGTGGTCCCCAGAACTAAAAGAGCTTCCTGGTTAGGGAGAAGTTTCTTCTTAGGAACAGCTAATCTGCGGAACATGCTCCCCCTGACATTAAAGGACAGACCCAACTTATGGTCCTTCAGAAAATCTTTAAAAACTTGGGGGCATATTAAGAACGAGGCGATAAACAATTATCGCCGCTTTAGCGTCCGTTTTCGGACGAAAAGCGGCGATAATCTTATCGCCTAATCAGCAAGGTCACGCTATCGCGTGAATCCTTGCACTATCGCCCTTTGCCCCAACGCCCATCTTTGCATCTCTAATGAGATGCAAAGTGGGCATTACTGGGCGTACCCCGGATGGGCTACGTTGCAAATATCGCCGATGTGCACATCGCAATATTTACAAGGCAGCCCACAGGATTATAGCAGACGTTAAATTTTGACTAAAACGGCCGTTTTCGCCAAAATCAAACGTCTGCTATAATCCTGACCTACCTATGTTAGACATAGGAGGTGGATTCTGCTGATACGACCACAGGGTCGTATCAGCAAGGTTATCGCCGTTTTGCAGGGAACATCGCTGGAAAACCAGCGATGTTCCCTGCAAAACGGCGATAACCTCGCTATCTCTGGAATTTTATCGCCTCGGCGATGCGCGTTGTTGATAACGCGCTAACCGGGCGATAAATTGCAGAGATAGCCGGGGATAAATATGCAAGCGCTAAGCGCGCTTTGCGATATTTATCGCCGGGCCTTGTTAATATGCCCCTTGGTTCTTCTCAACCAGTGCTAGCATCCTTTTGCCCCAGTGTTAGAAGCAGTGCCAAGATGCCTCAGGGCATTCAAGTGCTATATAAAATTAGAATTCAAATCACATATTTATAACAAGCAAAGTGTAGGAAGGTGGTTTATTAGTAGGTGAAGGTATGCACCTTCAGTTAATATTAATATCACATTCACTAGTAAGGTCCAGTCAAGTCTCAATAAATTAATCCTTGCTCAACCCTTGGTAGCTTGGCAACGAGCAGGCAGGCTTAACTTAGGAGACAAGTAAGCGTAAAGCATTTAGTATCACCATAACAGTAAATAAGTAAAAGACACAACACAATAAAACACCAATTTATAAATATAGAGAATATTTTTATCTTTAAAATGACACCACAATGACAAAAACCAATGTAGGGAACCCGAGATAAGAATTTTTAAAGATTAAATAAAAAACATTGCATTCTAGCGCCGAAAAGCTTAAAGCGCCACTGACGGCAATTTGGTCACGCTGGACCGGGACAAAGGCAAAGTTTTAGGCTGACCATGATGTAGCACAGGTCAGACTGGTTAAGCCGTAGGTACCGGTCAAGATCTTACCTGTGCACTTAGTCACTTTTTGGGAGCTTTTCTCTTGAACCGTCGGGTTCCTCGAATCCAGAGTGCATTTCAACAGCAGTGGCCTGCTGCAGCGCGATGCCTCGGTGAGCCCTGGAAGTCTTTGTCCTCGGCATTGATGGCAAGGAGCTCAAGAGCTTTCAGCGGGGCAAACCAGCGCAGTCAGGCCATGTCGCAGTTCGACATTGCCGGCTTGACTCTCATCGTCAATATCAGTCTTCCTCTGGAGCTTTTTAACAAAACTTTGCCAAAAGTTTCCAAACTTTCAGATTTTCTTCTGGGATGCTTCTTTTGGGACGAAAAGTGTCCAGCAGCACCACCCTAGGGTTCAGAAGCTCTGGATTGCCTCTTAGGGTGTGGTACTCAGTTTCCCACAATGTATCTGGACAGTTCAAGAAAATCCAGTTCAAGAAAATCTTGGTCGGCTGGAGTAGTCCTCTCTTTGGCTGTTGTAGGTGGCTTCTTCCAGCACTTTTCTACCTGTTGCTTCTCAGGGAGTTCACTCCTTTTCATTTAAGACAGGCACAATCTTCCTTGGTGTGGAGCCATGAGAGTCAAGCAGGTGCAGTCCTTCAGATTGCAAGCCTTCTGTGGTGAAGTCCAAGGGCTCAGCCGGCCAGTTCTTCGTCAGATGTTCCAGGCAGTGATCTGAGGAGCTCCTGCAGATCTCCCATATTTATTCTCCATTCTAGGCTGGCAAGAGGTGGGGACACCCCAACCAATAGGTTTCAAGTTGCCACCTTCTGCTATGACCACTTCCTGCAAAGTGTGGCATAACTTTGACCCAGACTGCACTGTTCTCCAAAAATCAAAATGTGGAAATTCACTCATTGGAGTGTGTGTCTGGCTAACCCAACCCACGGGCTGGCTAACAATTCACTACTCTCCCCTTCCAGACCTTCTCCTAATCTAATTAGGGGAGCTCCCATCTGGCTGGGGATCAAGGAAGTGGGGTCTGACATCTGTTCTCCTACCTTTGAAGTCCAGCTTATCTCCCCAGCCCCCTCCTGTCACTGGCTTCTCTAGGAAGCAAATCTCCTCCCACCAAATGGCTTTATTGTTCAGCCCCAGGTCTCTTCACACCTACTCAGGGAGCAGCTTGGCTCAGCCTGTCAAAGGCTGGGCAATCAGAAGAGGCTGCTACAAGTCTGTTTTAGGTAACTTCAGGATAGTAAGTTCTAAAACTAATTTCCTGTAATAGTTATAATAAAGCTGACCATGGCAAATTGTTGGATGTTAACTATTATTGTGATACTTTGAATTATGTTGATAGGTAACTCCAATCAAAAGTTAGAGTTTATTCAAGTTTAATAAAGCCTTCCCTTAGCCTACGGGGCTAGCAGTACTACATTTGGGAAAAATGACTTTGGTTGTTTTTCCCTACCAGGGCATATAAAACATATTTTATATTATCCCTGCTTCTTATAACAATGCACTCTACCCTTGGGGCACAATGGGCAGACCTTAGGTAATAAAAATGTAGTTTTGGACTTTGGAAGTCGAATTTGGATATAGTTTTGTTTTTTACACTGCCCTGCAAAGCAGGTCTGGCTTTAAAATGACACCAGACACCACATCAGTGCACACTTAAGGGCATTAAGTCCACTGGGGTCCCTAAGCCTACATGTCCTGCCCTATACTAGGGACTTACAGGTACTTACTTGGCCAATTAGAATTATACAAATTACCATATACCCTTTAAGGACAGAGCACTGGTCTTTGGCCTGGTTAGCAGAGCCCAGGGCACTTTCAGAGTCAGTCACCACCAGTAGCAGTCAAAAAATGGGGGTGATAAGGGCAAAAAGGATGACTTTTATACACTCTTCCCCAGACAGAAGGTGATGAGTAACTAACTTACACCCTGGTAGTCCTCATCATAGAAGTGGAAACACCTGGAAAGTCCATCTGCATTGGCATAGGCAGTCCCAGGACTGTGTTCCACTGTAAAGTCTATCCCTTGTAGGGAAATGGACCACCTCAACAATTTTGGGTTCTCCTCCCTCGTCTGCATGAGCCATCTGATCTGAGAGGTCTGTGGTCAGTTTGAACACTGAAGTGGGTCCCGAACAGGAATGGTCTGAGCATCTTCAGGGACCAGACCACAGCAAAGGTGTCCCTCTCAATGACACTGCATCTTTGTTCTCCGGGGAGTAGTCACCTGCTAATGAAGGCAACTGGTTGATCTTGGCCCTCTTCATTTACTTTTGACAGTACTGCACCAAACTCTTGCTCTGAAGCATATGTTTGTACCACAAGCTCCTTAGTGTAGTCAGGGGCCAGTAGGATTGGCGCTGAACACATAGCCTCCTTCAGAGTGTCAAAGGCCTTCTGACACTCTGTGGTCCACATTGCCTTTTTGGGCTGTTTCTTAGAAGTGAGTTCTGTCAGGGGAGCCACAAAGATCCCCTAGTTCTCTACAAACCTCCTATAGTACCCAGTCAAGCCAAGAAAGGCCCAGGCCTGTGTGTGGGTTTTAAGAGCTCCCCAATCCAGGATGGTCTGGATCTTGGGCTGAAAATGTTGTATATGGCCTCCATTTACAAGGTGGCCAAATACACCGCTGAAGTCTGCCCTATCTGGCATTTGCTTGCCTTGATTGATAGTCAGACATGCCTGCTGCAGGGCTGAAGCACTTCCTTTAGGTGGACCAGGTGCTCCCCCCAGGTGAAACTGAATGCAGCTATATCATCTAGATAAGCAGCACTGAAAGTTTTAAACCCAGACATGACTCTGTTCACCAACCTTTGGAAGGTGGCAGAAGCATTCTTCAGGTCAAAAGGGCGTCACTTTGAACTGAAAGTGGCCCTCTGGGGTGGAAAATGCTGACCTCTCCTTTGCTCCTGGACTGAGGGTAATCTGCCAATAAACCGAGGTCAGATCAAATGTACCCAGGTACTTTGCAGCCTCCAACCTGTCAATGAGCTCATCAGCTGTAGGTATAGGGGGAGCATCCGTCTTGGTGACTGCATTCAAACTTCTGTAGTCCACACAAACGTTTAATTCTTTCTTCCCCCCTTGGGGATTTGGTTTGGGCACCAATATCACTGGACTGGCCCATGGACTGTTAGAGGACTCAATTACCCCCAACTCCAGCATCTTGGCTACCTCAGCTTTAATGCTGGCTCTGACCTGGTCAGACAACCTGTACAACTTGTTTTTGACAGGTAGACTGTCACCATTGTCAACATCATGGACACACCAAGTCAGGGAGAACAGCACAGCAAACTGTTCCAACACTTGTCTGCAGCCTTTCTGTTGCTGGTCAGTCAACTTGGGCGAGAGTACTACTCCCTCCACTGACCCATTTTGCACATTGGTGGAGAGGAGATCTGGCAGTGACTCACTCTCCTCTTCCCCTCCTTCAACAGTGACCATCAGCATGGTCATGTCTGCCCTATCTTGGTGAGGCTTCAGTCTGTTGGCATGGAGTACCCTGTGGTGACTCCTGGGGGTGCCTAGGTCCACCAAGTGGGTAGCCTCACCCTTTTCCCCCAGAATTGGATAGGACCAGTCCAATTCTGATGGAGGGCCCTGGGAGCCACAGGCTCCAACACCCACACCAACTGTCCTGGATGGTACTCAGTCATAGTAGCCTTCTGGTTGTACTAGAGCTTAATAAGCTCTTGGCTGGCCCCCAGGTTGCTGCTTGCTCTGCTCTTGGCTGGCCTCCAGGTTGCTGCTTTCTCTACTCATGTACACTGCCATTTGGACTGCAGGCCTAGCACATAGTCCAGCAATTCTTGTTTGGGTTCCTTGAGAGGCTTCTACCAAGCTTCTCTCATCAAACACAATGGCCCGCTTACAGGGTGACCAAACAGTATCTAAAAGGGGCTAAAACAAACCCCTTTCTCTGGCACCTCTCTGTAAGCAAACAGCAGGCATGGGAGTAGAACATCCCATCTCCACCCGAACGTGTCAGTTGAGCCCATATTCATGCCCTTCAGGGTCTTATTGAATCTTTCCACTAGGTCATTGGTCTGGGGATGATATGGGATGGTGAACTTGTAGGTGACACTACATTCATCCCACATCACCTTCAGATAGGTGGACATAAAGTTAGTCCCCCTGTCTGAGACCACCTCCTTTGGAAAAGCCACTCTGGTGAAGATGCCAAGTAGGGCTCTGGCCACTGTGGGAGCAGTAACTGTCCTGAGGGGTATTGCTTCTGGGTATCTGGTGGCATGGTCCACTACCATCAACATAAATATATGTTCCCAGAGTCAGTTGGTGGGCAGAGGGGACCATCAGTGTCAATCCATCCTCACCCTCTCAAAGGGAGTCCAAACCACTGGCTGTAGTATCAAGGGAGCCTTTGGCTTGCCCCCTGTCTTGCCACTGGCTTGACAGGTGGCACAGGAGCTGTACAACTCCTTTACCTTGACAGACCTAAGGGGCCAATAATAATGGTTGACCAGCCTGTTCCAGGTCTTGGTCTGTCCCAAAACATCCAGCCAAGGGGATGTCATGAGCCAGTGTGAGGAGGAACTCTCTATATTTCTGAGGGACAACCTCTTTTCTGGTTGCCCCTGGTTTAGGGTCCCTGGTCTCAGTATAGAAGACTACATCCTCCCAATAGACTCTGTGGACTCCCCTGACATCACAGTTCTCTTGCCTGGAGGCCATCTGCCTCAGGCCCTTAAGAGTGGGACAATCCCTCTGTCCCTGGCACAGCTCTTCTCTGGAGGATCCACCGGCTCCCTGCGACTCTGCCAAGTTGGGCAGATCTTGCAGGGGTGCTCTCCATGCCACTGGAGTCAAGCTAGCCTGGCTGATGAGGGGTGAACCCCCAAAACCGGTCCTAGGATGCTTGTTTCTAGTCCAGGGAGGACCTGGCCTGGCAGTTCGGGCAGGACTGTTCCCATAGGGAGCAGGGTCAAGACTGATTTGCATATGGCTGGGTTTAAACTGGAATGGCATGGGGAGCAAAATGGATTTGGAAAGTATGGACTACCAACCTTGTGTCCACTCTGTTGGTCTCTCCATGCATATGGTCGGACCACTATTTAATAAAGTTCACCATCAATAATATTACTACAGCCAAAACCCCTACTAGTGAAGGAGGGATGGCTAGGAAATGGAATAGCATTGATAAAAATCTTTTCCACGACACACTGGCCAACACAGCCCCATCTAATGAATCTTCTATCAATCTCAGTGAGGAAAATCTCTCAGCTTGGCTATTAGCAGCCAGTAATAAGCATGCCCCACTTAAGAAAATAAATCTAGCCCGTCGCCATGAAGCACAGAGATGGTTCTCCACTGACCTAAAAGCTCAAAAACGAGCCCTTCGCCAATCTAAAAGGAAGTGGAGACATAGTTACTCACCAGAAGGAAAACGGATCTATTTAGCTGCTATGAGAGATTACAAAAAAGCAATTTTGACTGCCAAAGCTGCGTACTTCTCTTCAAGAATTCTGACTTCCAACAATAGCTCTAAGGAAATCTTCTCGATTGTTAACGAACTGTCCAACCCGGACATAGTTACAATAAAACCTACTCCCTCTCAAGCATTATGCAATTCCTTGAATACCTTCTTCATTGAGAAGATCTCCACTATTAAAGCTAGCATCCCTTTATGCTCCCTCTTTGAGGTATCCCATTCAACGTCGAGAAACCCTTGCTCTCTCGAACTATTTCCGGCTATAAGCATACAGGTATTTCTGGACTTATTGTCCAAGGTAAATTCTGGATCACCCACAGATTGCTGTCCGCCTCACATTTTAAAGGAAGCCTTCGCTGTTCTCCCGGGGCCAGCCCTCTCCCTCTTGAATGAGTCACTATCTCAGGGCCGTGTCCCCAGGGCCTTTAAAGAGGCAATCGTTGTTCCCCTTTTGAAGAAATCAGGGGCTGATCCCCAGATCTTGTCGAATTATCGTCCGATCTCCTTGCTCCCCTACCTGGCTAAAGTATTGGAAGCTCATGTGGCTAAGTGCCTCTCCAACTTCATTGAACAAACGATTATCTTGACCCACATCAAGCAGGGTTTCGCCCTGCCCACTCAACAGAGGCTGTGATACTGGCGGTACTAGACTCCCTGTGGGAAAAGGCAGGCAGTGGCTCCCCTCAGGCCTTGGTGCTGTTGGATCTTTCTGCGGCTTTTGACACGGTCGACCATGGTATCTTGGTGGACCGTGTCAGGGATGCGGGCATCCAGGGTTCGGCCCTCAGATGGATTAGTTCTTTCCTGGAGGGCCGCTCCCAGTCGGTCCGCATAGCCCAGTTCACGGCACCAAAGATAAGGACAACCTGTGTGGCCCCGCAGGGTTCTTCACTATCCCCTCATCTGTTTAATCTTTACCTCCTGCCTTTGATCCAGTCCTTGAAAGAGAGAAAGGTTTGCACTTTCAATTACGCAGATGACCTGCAACTAATGTTTGCTATTGGCAACTCTTCTGAATCAGTCCTCGAATTCCAGACTACTATGCTGTACATCCGTCACTGGATGGACAGCAATCATTTAAAACTCAACCCTGACAAGACTGAATTGGTCCTAACAGGGGGCAGCCATAATCTCTGGGGCCCGCACTTTTGGCCAACTGAACTAGGATCTTCCCCTACCCCATCCCTCTCCGGAAAAAGTCTTGGGCTAACAATAAATAATGACCTTACAATGAAGACCCAAATTGGTTCAGTAATCTCAACCTGCTTCTTCCAGCTAAGGAAGATAAGAAAGATCAGCAGACTTCTCACACAGGAAGCATTGATACAGGTTGTTCTAGCCATGGTCATGTCTTATATAGACTATGCCAATTCCCTATACTTTGGCATTCCACTATATTTAACCAAACGACTACAACTGGTGCACAGCCAAGCGGCTAGACTGATGTTTCAGCAACCTAGGTGGCAACACGTCACTCCGCTCATGAGAAAGCTGCATTGGCTCCCCATCCTTCAGCGTTGCGCCTTTAAGGTAGGCTGCCTGATCTTCAAATCCTAGCATGGCCGGAGCCCCAAATTCATTGATAGCCTTACTCAAAGGCATAGTCCCTCGCGCAACCTGCGCTCTGCTCACCTGCACCTCCTGACAATACTCTCCTGACAAAACTGAAGCGTCAGGGTGGTTGTAGATTTGCAATACTGGCACCCAGATTTTGGAATTCCCTCCCCCTGAAATTAGATTCTGCACTGACTTGCTGAGCTTCAGGAAATCCCTCAAGACATGGCTGTTTAGACAAGCATACGAATAATCCTACAGGGTTCGGCACCTCCTAGAATAGCGCCATGAAACCAATCGGTGAACGTGCGCTCTACAAGAATTTTATAACCTAACATAACATAAAAGCAAAAAAATGATGGAGTTAGGCCCAGATCTCTGTACTGGGGTTAAAGTATGACATTGTTCTGCATTCTGGCCATATATTGTTCTTTTTGCATTTGTCACCTCAAGTGTGACGAGTATGCCCAGACGTGGGTCCTGTGCTCTCCATGCAACTGGAGTTAAGCTAGCCTGGCTCATGAGGGATGAACCCCCGAACCCGGTCCTAGGATGCTTGTTTCCAGTCCAGGGAGGACCTTGCCTGGCAGTTCGGGCTGGACTGTTCCCATAGGGAGCAGGGTCAAGACTGATTTGCTTATGGCTGGGTTCAAACTGGAATGGCATGGGAGCACAAAAATGCTGGATTTAGGCCCAGATCTCTGTATGGGGTGAATGTATGACATTGTTCTGCATTCTGTCCATCAATTGCTCTATTTGTATTTGTCCCCCCATCTGAGGCTAGATACTTTCCCTCAGAATTGGATTCCTCCTCGACCTCTTGAGCTATTTGTGCTGACTCACCAGACCCTGTGCCCTTTCTCTTGTTCTTGGAGGCTTGGCCCGTTGTTCCAGGGTCCAAGTGTCCAATACTCCCCTGACGTGCAGCCTGTGCCGTAGTCACAGCACACACCCACTCAGGGAGGTCCAGCATCTGAGCATGAACCTACCTTTCCACCCCTGACCACTCAGAACCTTCTAGATCATTTCCAGTTTTCACTCTACTGGGAGGGTAGGAAACTCAACTACCTTCTTAGGGCCAGTCACACCTCCCCATTCCAAGCTCACCATTGCTATGGGATGGAGCTTGGCTCTGTTATCTGCATAGGTCACCTGGTTAAATACACCAAGTAAGATCTGCTCAGGGGAAAACAGTTTGTCCACCACCATGGTGACATTGGCCCCTGTATCCCTCAGCGCCTCAACCTCAATCCCATTGATCTTAGGCCTTTGCCTATACTTCTCAATGCTTGGAGGTAAGGCTGCCAGGGTTGCAACATCTACCCCACCCATGGAAACTAAGGTCACTTCTGCATACCCTTTCCCCACCTTTGGGCAAACCTCCACCCCCACACCTATACTTGCAAAACCCTTGGATTTCCTACCAGTGGGGGGCGTCTTTGAGCAGACAGCATCTTCCCTTTTGTGTCCTGGCTGCAAGCAGTCAAAACACGTTGCTGCCTATGTAGGGTCAAAAAACTTTCCTGATACCCCTTCCCCTTAAGTGGAATGGCTCTGGAAGCTCCCTCCTTGGGTTGGTGTTTGGGGACCTCTTGAGGACTCATTTTGCTTTATATCTGGGTTACTGAGGGCTTTTACCTGGGAGGAGACCTCTCCTCAAATCTTCTGATCAGCTCCCTGGTTCTTCTTGGTCACCCTGGTGTAAACCAGGCCTGGGCGTAGTTTACGGAGTTTTGCTACGCGGAACTTCGCGAAGTTACAAAAAACTCTGCGAAGTTCCGTGAGTGGCGTAGTGCGAACTGCAGTTTGTGCTGGTATTCCTGCCGCTCGGGTAAAAATTCTACCCGAGCGGCAGCTCGCGCTCGCAAACTTACTGTTCGCGATCGCGAGCGGGGAAAAATCTCCGCTGCACATCACGAAGCGGAGTTTTCTGCACTCCACGAGCTTCGCGGAGTGCAGAAAACTCTGCAAACTCCGCGAACGGAGCGAAGTTCACCGCCCAGGCCTAGTGTGAACCTACTCATCTACTGTCTAACCCAGTTCCATAGGACTAGGCAGCTTAGAGTCAACTAGATACTGGTGTACTTTTATGTGGGGCAATGGCAAATATGTGCCCCTTCATGAACAAATTGTACAGCCTCTCATAGGTACTTACCTTGTTTCCCTGCATCCAACCCTCTAGTGCCTTCACAGACAGGTTTACAAAGTCAACCCAGGATTGGGCACTGACTTTCTGGGTGTCCCTAAACTTCATACCGTACTGCTCAGGGGTGATACCAAACCTTCTGACGAAGCTCTGCTTCATGTGGGGATATGACTCAGTCTCCTCTCCCACTAGGGTCAAGAGCCTGTCTCTCCCTGCCACTCAAATCAGCTCCCACAGGATTGAACCCAAGTGCTGAGAGCTCACCCTCCTCATCTTAAGGGCTCTCTCAAAAGCTATCAGCCACTTAGCTATGTCACCACCCTCCTGGTATTTAGGGACAATCCTCTTGAGCAGTCTTGGGTCAAACCCACCACCCCTCGACACTTCTGTCTCCTCTTTGCTCCACCATCTTCCTCTCTCCTACCTCTTGTGGTGGTCCTCCTCTCCTCACATGCCCACTTCATTTTGGCCAGGACCAACTCTGCCTCTAGTACTATGTAAGCTAACTGGACCTCAAGCTGTCTTTTCTTGAGGGACAGTCCTGCTTCTCCTTGGGTAGATCCTCTTCCGCCACTAGCTCAAGCTGGGCCCTGGTCACTCTCTGTGTGGACAGGTGTTCCTCATCCTCATCAAAGAGGTCTAGTGGGTCTTCAGGCCCCTGATCTTCTATCTCAGGAGCCTCCTCTGTATCAGAGGCCTGATCTTCTATCTGGGCTTCTGCCCAGGCTGTAAGGGCCTTTATCAGCATTGTCTTCCTGCTTTTGGAGGGTGCTGGTAATGCCCTAGCCTTACACAGGTCCCTAAGCTCTGCTACTGTGAGGGTGGGTAAGCTAGCCAGATGAAGCTCCATCAGCCGCCTTCGACACGGTCTGCCACCACACACTACGAACACGCCTTCACGATGCCGGGATCCAAGAGAAGGCCCTGGACTGGACCACATCCTTCCTTTCCGGCAGAACACAAAGCGTCCGCCTCGCCCCCTTCCGATCCAAGGCCACCAAGATCATCTGCGGCGTACCCCAAGGCTCCTCCCTCAGCCCAACGCTGTTCAACATCTACATGGCACCCTCGCCCACGTCGCCCGACAGCACAACCTCAACATCATCTCCTACGCCGACGACACCCAGCTGATCCTCTCCCTCACCAAAGACCCTCACACCGCCAAAGCCCACCTCCACGAAGGAATGAAGGCCGTCGCCGAATGGATGAGGACCAGCCGCCTGAAGCTGAACTCGGACAAGACGGAGGTCCTCATCCTTGGTTCCAACCCTTCAGCCTGGGACGACTCCTGGTGGCCAACATCACTGGGAACAGCCCCGCCACCCACCGACCACGTACGCAACCTAGGGGTCATCCTCGACCCCACCCTCTCCATGACTAAGCAGGTCAACGCCGTTTCCTCATCCTGCTTCAACATCCTCCGAATGCTCCGCAGGATCTTCAAGTGGATCCCCACCGAAACAAGAAAAACAGTCACCCAGGCCCTCGTCACCAGCAGGCTGGACTACGGAAACGCCCTCTACGCAGGAACGACGGCTAAGCTCCTGAGACGGCTGCAACGCATCCAGAACGCCTCTGCACGTCTTATCCTCAACATCCCCCGACGCAGCCACATCACACCCCACCTGAGAGACCTGCACTGGCTCCCTGTCAACAAGAGGATAACCTTCAAGCTCCTCACCCACGCACACAAAGCACTCCACAACTCCGGACCAGCCTACCTCAACAGACGACTCAGCTTCTACACCCCCACCCGCCAGCTCCGCTCGACCAGCCTCGCCCTCGCCACAGTCCCCCGCATCCGGAAAGCGACCGCCGGTGGCAGATCCTTCTCCCACCTCGCCGCCAAGACCTGGAACACCCTCCCCACCAACCTCCGACAGACCCAAGACCTACTGGCCTTCAGAAGACTCCTCAAGACCTGGCTCTTCGATCAGTAGCAGCACCACCCCCCTCTTCCCCCAGCGCCTTGAGACCCTCGCGGGTATGTAGTGCGCTTTATAAGTGACATGATTGATTGATTGATTGATTGGCATCCCTTAGTGTTAGGTAACAAAACCTTCACAACAATTGAGGTCAGAGAAATTTAGAAAAAGTTAAAAATTAATTAATTGATATTAGTCCAAATTAAAAATCAAAAACAATTTTTACACTAGGACAATTTAGAGGTTTTTAATTGCCTTACCTAAATACTGGATGGTGTTATCAAACATAAGTTCTGGATCCCACTGCTGCTACCAAATGCAGGAAGGTGGTTTATTAGTAGGTGAGAGTATGCACCTTCAGCTAATAATAAAACCACAATCACTAACAAGGTCCAATCAAGTCTCAATGAATTGATCCTTGCTCAACCCTTAGTAGCTTGACAATGAGCAGTAAGGCTTAACTTAGGAGACAGGTAAGCGTAAAGCATCTAATATCACCAAAACAGTAAATAAGTGAAAGACACAACACAATAAAAATCCAACACTAATTCATAAAACTAGAGAATATTTTTATCGTTAAAATGGCACACCAGAATAACAAAAATCCAATGTTGGGAACTGGAGATATAAATTTTTAACGATTAAAACAAATTTGCCATTCTAATGCCAAAAAGCTTAAAGCTCCACTCGCGGCTATCTGGTCATGTTGGACCAGGACACAGTCAAAGTTTTAGGCTGACTGTGATGGAGCGTAGGCCGGATAAGTTAATCGATAGGTCCCGGTCAAGATTTTACCTTCGCACTTAGTCACGTTGCTGGAGCTTTTCTCTCGATGTTGAGCCCTGGTTTCCTCAAAACCAGAGTTCACTTCAATGACGGCGACCTGCTGTAGCATAATGCCTCCGTGAGCCCTGGAAGTCTTTGTCCTAAGCATCGACGGCGAGGAGCTCTGGAGCTTTCAGCAGGACAAACCAGTGCTGTGAGGCAGAGTTGCGGCCTGACTCTCTCGTCGATGGCGGTCTTCTTCTGGAGCTTTCAAACAAAACTTTGCCAAAGTTTCCAAACTTTCAGAATTTCTTCTGGGATCCTTCATTTGGGTTTAAAAGTGTCCAGCAACACTAGACAAGAGTTCAGAAGCCGTGGATTGCCTCTTGGGGGTCTGAGACTCAGTTTCCCACAATGCACCTGGACAGTTCAAGAAAATCCAGCTGTAGCTGGTCAGCTAGGAGTAGTCTTCTCTTTGGCTGTTGAGGTGGCTTCTTCAAGCACTTTTCTACCTTTTGCTGCTCAGGGAGTCAACTCCTTTCATTTGAGACAGGGACAGTCCTTTCTGCTGTGGAGCTTTCAGAGGGCAGCAGGTGAAGTCCTTCTGAGGACAAGTCATCTGTGGTGCAGTCCAAGGGTCGGTCCATCAAGGCAGTCCTTCTAGAAATGTGCCTGGCAGTGATCTGAGAGGCTCCTGCAGATCTCCCATATCCATTTTCCATTCTAGGCTGGCAAGAGGTGGGGACACCACAAGCAGTAGGGTTCAAGTTGCCACCCTCTGCAGTGACCACTTCCTGCGAAGTGTGGCATATTTGTGACTCAGAATGCACTGTTCTCCAAAAATCAAAATGGAGAAATTCTCTCCTTGGAGTGTGTTCCTGGCTAACCCAACTCACAGGTATGGCTAACAACTCACTACTCTACCCTTTCGGACCCTCTCCTAATCTAAGTATGGGGGCTCCCATCTGGCTACTGATCAAGGAAGTGGGGGCTGGCCTGGGGTCTGTGACATCTGTTCTCCTACCTTTGAAGTCCAGCTTTCTCCCCAGGCCCCTTCATGTCCTTGGCTTGTCCTGGAAGCAAATCTCCTCCCGCCAAATGGCTGTATTGTTTCAGCCCCAGGCCTCTTCACACCTACTCATGGAGCAGCTTTGCTCAGCCTGTCAAAGTCTGGCCAGTCAGAAGAGGCTGCTAAAGGGCTGTTTTAGGTATCTTCAGGATTGTAAGTTCTAAAACTACTTTCCTGTAATAGTAATAATAAATCCGACCTTGGCAAGTTGTTGAATTTATTGTAACTATTATTGTGATATTTGAATTATGTTGCTAGCTAACTCCAATCAAAAGTTTGACTTTATAAAAGTTTAATTAAGCCTTCCTATGTTAGCCTATGGGGCTAGAAGCACTAGAATGGGGAAACATGCCTTTAGCTGTTTTTCCCTACCGGGGCATGTAAAACAAATTTTATATTGTTCCTCCTTCTTTTAACAATGCACCCTACCCTTGGGGCACCTAGGCCAGGCCTTAGTGGTGCCTTATCTTTAATAAAAAGGTAGGTTTGGACTTTGGAAGTACTTTTAATTCCAAAGTCAAATTTGGAGATAGTTTTGTTTTAAAACTGGCCTGCAAGGCAAGTCTGGCTTTACAATGACACCAGACACCACAGCAGTGCACACTTAAGAGCATGAAGTCTACTGGGGTCCCCAAACCTACATGCTTTACCATGCACTAGAGACTTACAGGTAGTTTGTCTTGGCCACTTAGAATTACACAAATTACCACATACCTTTTAAGGACAGAGAACTGGCCTTGGGCCTGGTTAGCAGGGTTGTAAGACGGAATAACGCATGCCATTATAACGCATGCTGTTTTAACTCCATCATTATAACGCATGCATCTTCAAGATGCATGTCTTTAGGACGAAAACATTTACCATGCAAATGTCTTTAGCACGCATGCCTTTACAATGAAAATTTCGTTGTAAAGGCATGCTTCATAAAATAAACGCGTGGTAAAAGCTTAATAAGAGGTAATCAATGGAGGTGAGGCTTTTCTGCATGTGGAGTTGATGCGTTTTCATGTCCAGGTTTTCCGTTCCACTTGCAGCCACCTGCAGGGCTCTAACTCGCCGCCACGTAGTCCTCCCTAATACGCCACGAATCAGAGCTGTGTCTGCTTTTGGTTGTTGTTGGACTTGGCCCTTTTGGCTAAAGTTCCCTAAACTTTTTGCTTTCCCCCTAGACCTTTTTTCTGACATGATGTTGCCAACTTAGATGCTTTGGACACTTTGCCACTGCTAATCAGTGTCAAAGTGCAAGTGCTCCCTGTATAAAGTGTAATGGTAATTGGTTGTCCATGATTGGTATGTTTGCCTTACTAGTAAAGTCCCTAGTAAAGTGCACTATGGGGCATATTCTCAAGGAGCTAACGTCGAGTTATCGGCACTTTATCGCAGCCAAAGTTGCGATAAATTTTTCGCCCCATTCACAAGTTGGTGCTAACATCCGATAACACCAGTTTACCTGCGAAAGCATCCACAAAAAACATTGCCACGGATGACCCCTGCAACTATCGCTAATGAGATGCAGAGTAGGCGTTTCCGAGCAAAAATCCGCGACAACACCACTTCGCAACATTCTCAACGACCAGCCCGATCGGCGATAAGACCACAAAACAGGCGATAAGGCGCATTACCAGCAGGAATCTAACACCTGCTCTGACCTGGTGTAAAGTCGGACGACAACCTGCACCATCAAAGGGAGCCCAGCCCAGAGCCACAATTGAAGACCAACAGATGCCATGGAGCTACTCACCATGCATCCCGGAGTCCCGAGAGGGCAACAACACCCTCCGCCACCACCCCCAGGGCCCCAGCACCCCCCCGGACCCCCCCACCCCGGACCACCACAGAGGCAGCGCAGACAAAGACAGCGGACCTTCAGGAAACGCACCAGCCCCACAGACCTAATATCAGACAATATCAATGCCCACTACAGGCTCAAAAGGACAACCATCCACCTCATCCGGACCATCATTGCCCACAGGCTGACGGTACCAACACAGCCGACAACCAACATCCCTCCGCAGACAAAGCTGCTGGCTGTGCTACACATGTTGGCCTCTCCTACCTCCCAAACAACATCCGCCAGAGTCGCAGGAGACTCACAGCCAGCCCCATCCAAGTTCCCCACACAACTGTCCTGGATGCCATCATCAGCCAGGTACCCCAGTACCTAAACGTCCCCCACAATGTGCAGGAACAGCTGGAGACCAAGCAAGGACTACACGCCATAGCAGGATTCCCGCACCTGTTGGGGGCAATCGACTGCACACATGTCCTACTTGTGCCCCCTGCCCAAAAAACACACAATTACCGCAACATAAAGCACACGCATCCCATCAATGTGCAGGCAATAGTGGACCAGCGGGGACCCTACACGAATGTTGTAGCCAACTACCCAGGCAGTGTGCATGATTCCATCATCCCCCGACAGTCCATCATCAACCAGCATTACCAGGATGGCACCCATGGAAATGCACTGCTTGTAGGTAAGTACCAAATGAACACACCACACACCTCAACTCCACAATCATGCAACTCACAACACTAGCAATGTGCACGTCACAAAATCACATACAACATGCCAGACAACATGCCCACCCACCAGACACGACAGCACAACTTACTGTGGCAACCTTGCTCAGCCATGTACATGAACCATCAACGGCATGGCACCTCAGCCACACAATAGCGGAATGTGGGGAGAGGTGGGAACCAGGTATGTGCAAAGGCGGCAAGTGACCCATGAATGAGAATGTACACAATGCCAACTGTGGCGGAGATGTCCTGGACAGATTGCAGTATGCAGACCACAGACATATCCATGCCCACATGTACTGCTGATGTTTGGAGTGTAGTGGACAGTGGACGCAACCATGTCACCACAGCCAGTGGGGAAGAACGCAGAAATGTAGCTTGTGACGTCCCCCCCTGCAAGCGTGTGCGGAGTGGGCTGGCCCGGCGTACGCCAGGCCAGCGTAGGGGTGTGAATAAAAAGCACGTAGCCCTGGGCATGGTCCTCTTCCGGAATGCCAAACATGCCTGCCAGGGCGGCGCCTCCTACCCCGCCATGAGGCCGACGCCCTCGCCGTGAGCGCTGTGGCCTGCGAACCTATGCGCCTGCTGCACCACGGGCCACTGGACCCCCAACCCGTCATGCCCGCCGCTGCGTATCCAGGCCTCACAGCTCACCTGCCGACACCGGCGTGTGTCGAAGAGGGCCCACCACGTGCCGGCGCAAGCTCCAAGCCAGAGCCCCGCGACCTTGGCAGCCTCCTCACACCATCACGGCCTCCGCGACACAGGCCCCCTTTACTCCTTCACCTTGACGTACTCTACCGCTGCCTCCGGCCTACACTACGCTCAAGTAGGTCACACATTTGGGACTGAGTCTTCATTATGCAATGGCAGAGTACACACTTTATGGCAGCGTTCATATCACTGTACTCCCTTCGATGTAGTGCCACCAACTCTGTGCATAGCATCCCAACCACATGCGTCTGTGGGCCCTTAATGACTACGCCTTTGGACTACACTGCGGACGAGTAGGTCACACATGTGGAACTAAGTCGTGATACCTGCATGGCGGAGTCCATATCGTTGTACGCAAGGAGACGAATAAGAGGAAGACGCGGTTCAGTCCGGAGGAGAAAAGGACCATCGTTACGGAGGTGTCCGGACACTGCCGACAACTGCCCTGGTGTCACTAACTCTGTGCATCGCGGGCCAACGACACTTGGATGTGTGCCCCTACTGACCGCTGCCCCGGGCCTACACTGTGGTCAAGTAGGTCACACATTTGGGACTGAGTCTTGATTTGTCAATGGCCGAGTACACACGCAAATGCAGAGTTTATATCACTATACTCCCTTCGATGTGGTGACACAAAGTATGTGCATGGCATCCCAGCCACACGTGTCTGTGGGCCCTTGAAGACTATGCCTTCGGACTACACTGCGGGCCTGCAGGCCTCACACAAATCCAATACAGTCCGTACCAGGCAGGACACGGCATCGTCGCTGGCTAAACACCCGCTCAGCTCTGTCGCTACTGCCTCGGTCAACCACGAGTCATCACCACATGCCATTTCAACACCGTGTGTTAGTGTTCCAGGAAGAGCTTGCTGAACAGCGGTTGGCCCGCGCTGCCCGCTGCCTCTGGACCACACCGCGGTAGAGTAGGTCACACATTGGGAACTCAGTCATGAATCATTTATGGCCGAGCTGATAACATTGTACTGGCCTCGTCGCAGACTGCATCCCCTTTCAGCTCCGGTGCCACTAAGTCTGTTCCCTGACATCCATGGACACTTACTTCTTGAGATTTGTTGGAGACTGAGTGTATGGCTTGGGGGTTGTCTTCATCATCGTGTCGGTGATACTGATTATGTGGCCAAAACGAGGCTGTAGCATTCCACTCCTCCATTTGCCGCTTCCGGCCGGCTTCTGCCCTCTGCATCATTCCCTGGAAGACCCCTTCCACTGTCCCCCGCAAACCTCTGCGACATTCACCTTCGACATCAACGAGGACCCGCTCACCTAGCGTGGCCCTATCTCACTGCACTGCAAGTCACCGTCCCGTGGCGGTGTGCCTGTGCCGGCCGCAGTGCATCCGGGGCCACTAACTCTGTGCAGCTCAAATCATGGCCCCAGTCTGAGGGCATGTCGGATGGCCTCTGTTCCGATGGCCTGGGGGTCATCAACGCCATGTGTCTGTGGCCCTGCGCTGCCCGCTGCCTTCAGCCTCAGGTGCGGTCCACCTGGGCTCACACATCAAATCGAGTCCTGTCCTTTCCGGACGTTGCATCACCGCAGGATGCACACGCCACCACCGCCAGGACCAACTCCAAACAACAGGTGCCAGAGTCGGAAGTGTCTTACTGCCAGACTGTCAGAGTTGCTCACACCTGTCGTGGGTGCCATCATCAGCTTGATACCCTGCTCAGCCCTTCAGGTGCCACTTACTCACTGCACAACGAATCAAGGAGCATTCTGCTTGCATGTTGGGTGAACACTGTACTCTCTCCGGCTACCACCATGATGCTACACAGTTGTTTCTGTTATGCTGGTGTTTTATGTTTCTGCTTCAATTGTGATCACTGTTCAAGTTGTTGCCAGCACCAACGACTCCCTGAGAGCTGGCTGACACTCACCCCACACACATCCAGTACATGCGTCACTGTACATGTGACCATGCCAATAAAGGTGTCGGTGCACGTGCCCGTGGCCAGTTCAAGAGCTCTATGAGTGTGTCCATGTGCTCATTATGTATGCATTCGGGCCACGGCCCCACAACATCACATTGTGCCATGTGCAGAGGACGCAGCCATGTCACCGCAGGCAGAGTGTGAGACATTGCACATGTAGCTTTGTCATCCCCCACTCAATACGTGAGAGGAGTGTACTTGGCCGGCGTACGCCAGTCCGGCGTGGGTGATTATCCCGTGGCTCTGGGTGTGGTTCAGTACTGGAAATGTGCAAGGGCATGTGTCTCTGTCGCAGTGTGGGTCTCCGTTGGGGAGTGTAGGTGGTACCTGATGGGACTTGGACACCCACGTATGTGATCCAGTTCGTCTTACATGAGGTAGTACCCCACCCGCACATGTTCGGCCAGCCCCTTCTGGCAGTCTGACAGCTGGCCGTGGAATGGGATGTGTGCTCATGTGGTCTGCTGGGAGCCAGCCGGGGTGGTGGGTGCGTCCAGCTGTGTCGTCCGTGCAGGGGGTGGGGTATCCTCGATGCAGCGGTGCTGCCCTGCTCCTGGAGCTCTTGTGCCCAAGATGTCCATGAACTGTTGTAGGGCATCGGAAGTGTGGAGGTCCTCTTCAGAATCACTGTTGAGTTGTCTGGTCTGCTCTGCTGGAGGTGTTGTTTGTCCCTCTGCAATGTGAAGGGGAGATGCTTGTTGACATTGTGTTGGCATGTATGTTTACGCATTATTCAAGTTTACATACAGACTGCATGACAATGTACATTGTGACTGTTTGGGAGGAGCGGACTATTTGATGCGGGACAGTGGACATTTGGACTACATGACGTAGGTGAGGTTGTACACGTACATTTTCATCTCACAGTTCCCTGCTATGTCAGATGTGATTGGCCATTTTCTACGCACAGGCGGACCCAGTTGTGTCCTCTGTTCTGCAGTGTAAGTGTTGCACTGTGTAACACATTGTTGTCCATGTGGATGTGCTGTCATTGCTATGCGTGTGTGCTGCATTGTGGGAAGGTCACACCTGCAGCTGTGATTTTGCTGCCCCTTATCCCTTGGAGGCAGTGTGCCTTTGACTTTTGTGCTTTTAAGGTGCTGTGATGTTGGCGACTGGGGTCATTTGTGCTCTTGGACGGTTTTTGTACTCTTGTGCATTGTTTGTCTGCAGATGTATTGTTGACGTCAGTGGTTGTTTGTGCACGTGGATGTGTCAGAGTGTGACCTGCTCCTTTCCGGATGTGGTCCACACTCAGCCACCTCAGTCATGTGACGTGCACAATGTCATGGTGATTGTACTCCAGCCATGCTGCTCGTCATGTGGTGTCGCTTGCATTGTCAGTGTGGCTCTCACATACGCATCTTTGCTGTGTTTTGCACGGGTGCATGTGTGTTTTGTGGAATTGGTGATGTGTGAGGTGTGACTCCTTTGGGCACATGGTGGACGGGGGCCTACTTGATGTTTGTATGTGTGCTGCAGTGTGGCACGGGGAACAGGGACATGACCCAGGGTCATTGTGGGTGTGCGGTGTGCTACACGTCGTTGTGCATGTGCGCCATTGTGCCCGTCCCTCCCGTCCCCCCAGTCCCTGTTCGTTACTCACCCTGTTGATGTTGTGTCAGGTCATGTAGAGCTTTGTCCGGACTCCCGACTCCTTGCACCGTCTCGACACTGATGACTGTGGCCGCCATTTGCTCCTGCTCCTCCTGTGGGCTGGACTCCCACCTCCATTCGCCGTTGCTGCCTTCCTGTTGGCAGCGGGTTTCTGCTTGGTTTGGCTTTTCACATCGTGCCAGCGCATCTTGGCCTCCTCGACACTCCGACTGCATTCACGATGGAATGCCATTTTTCCATCTGTGTTGCCAATGACACGGTGGAGGTGACGGACAGTTGTTGTTGGTGCTCTGTCACCTCCGTGACGATGATCCGGTTGTCATGCGGACTGTACCCCGTCTTCCTCTTCCTCTTCTCCTTGGCCTTCCCCGACCCCGAGGTTCCTTGCTGGTGGTCTGTGGGGCTTGTGGGGTTCGCGTTGACCTGGGCACTCGTTCCGGGTGCATCCATGTTGCTACGCAGTTTATTTTGTTTTTGGTGTGTTTTTTTCTTGTTCTGCTTTTATAGTGCATTTTCCCGCATGACGCGTGGGAATTGCAGGCCTGTCGCTGGTTATTGCTGATTTTTGTATCGCGGTTGGCCTCATCGCAACTTTATTTGCGTTTGTGTTTCGCATTTTTGCGGCATTGCGTTGATTTTAACGCGGACATTTGACGCGTTATCGTGGGACTATCGCATGGTGCAGCCAGGTTGAGAAAACTACGTTAACACGGCATTGTTTTCCCTCGATAGACTGCGATATGCAAAGTTGCGTTAAGCTACATTTGCGGTGGTTATCACACGTTCTTGAGAATATTCCCCTATGTGTGCCAGGGCTGGTAATGCAAATGCTACTAGTGGGCCTGCAGCACGAATTGTGCCACCCACACAAGTAGCCTTAAAGAGGGAACTCAGGCCTGCCACTGCAGTGCCTGCGCGCGGTTTATTAAACTGCCATGTTGTTCTGACAAGTGCACCCACTTGCCAGACCTTACCCTTCCCTTTCTATGCACATCAGACACCCCTATGGTAGGTCCAAAGTACCCCCTGGGCAGGGTGCAGTGCATGTGAAAGGTAGAACATGTACTAAGGTGTGTACCATGTCCTGATAGTGAAATAATCTCCATTTCGTTTTTCACTGTGGAAAGGCCATCTTACCCATAGGATAAAATGGGGAGGCTGTGTAATATGTTTTCCAGCCTATCTTCCCAAAGGCTTAAGATGGAGAGGTGAAGTTTAGTGTGCCTGAAATCGCAATGTAATAGCACATCTTTTTATGAAGGTGGTTTTTGCATTGTGTGTTTAGAAGCCACTCTTTTAGAAGTGGCTGGGTTTTTGTGCTCTAACATTTCTGTGTGTCTCTGCCTGGATGTGGATTGACTGTCTGGATTTGAAAGTGATAGGATCTGGGGAATGTCTTGACCCAGGGGAGGAGATGAGACAGCAACAGGCTGACCTGCATCTGGAGTGTAGGGGGGAGGAGTAGCCCCTAGAGGTGAAGAGGCCTGGGTTGCAGCCATAAACCAATGGCTCCGGCCCCTGCTGAGTGATTGCGGATCCAGACCCCCACTATCAAACGAATAAAGTGTCACTGGCAGGGAGGCACCCAGAACTGGTTTGAACAGGGGTCAGTGCCCCCCTGAACACAAAGACTTCAAAGACGTTGAGGGGTATATCTATGAGAGCTGAAGCCCCTGAACTTTGGAGAAATGGATTGATCAAGATTGAACAAGACTGAAGCTACTTTGTGGTCAAGAGGAACCTTTGACAAGGAAGAAACAGCTGAAGAGACTAATGGACTGACCCTTGCTGTGTGTTCTGGGGCTGGCCTGCAGTTTGCTGCTTTAACCAAGGAGAGGCTAAAGGGACTTTGCTGTGTGCTGTGTCCCCCTGCTTGAAAGGACTTTGCTGTGTGCTGTGTCTGGAAGTAACTTATCCCCAAGGGCCTGAGGTGAGCTGGCTCCCTGTTGCGGAAACTCAGGAACGCGAAAGTTTCCAGGAGAGTCTCAGCAACGCTGTGTGCGTGTGCTTTTTGCAGCCTGAGACCCTCGTAAGAAGTGCCCTGTGATCGTGGGCACCTGGAGTCCAAGCGAGTGTCAGCGACGCTGTGTGCGTGTGCTTTTTGCAACCTGAGCCCTTCGTGAGGATTGTCCTGTTATCGTGTGCACCGGAGTCCAAGTGAGTCTCAGTGACGCTGTGTGCGTGTGCTTTGTGCAGCCTGAGACCTTCGTGAGGATTGCCCTGTTATCGTGCACACCCGGAGTCCAAGTGAGTCTCAGCGACGCTGTGTGTGTGTGCTTTGTGCAGCCTGAGACCTTCGTGAGGATTGCCCTGTTATCGTGTGCACCGGAGTCCAAGTGAGTCTCAGCAACGCTGTGTGCGTGAGCTTTGTGCAGCCTGAGACCTTCGTGAGGATTGCCCTGTTATCTTGTGCACCGGAGTTCAAGTGAGTCTCAGCGACGCTGTGTGCGTGTGCTTCGTGCAGCCTGAGACCTTCGTGAGGAGTGCCCTGTAATCGTGCACCCAAAGCTCAAGTGAGTCTCAGCGACGCTGTGTGCGTGTGCCCTGTTGCAGCCTGAGATCTTCGTAGCATCAGCGGCCCGGACCGGCAGCCCCGGAGGAACCGAGCCGACGGCCCGAGCCCGCCGTTGCCAGAGCGGGACCTGGAACCAACCTCGTCGAGGGAGGGCCCGAGTCCCACTGCCCGGAATTCACAAAGATTGCATCGGAGGCCCAAGTCGCGGGAAGAGGAGAGGAGAGCGAGGTCGCGCCCCCCAGGTAACATGTGTCGACGCCTGGGGCGGGGTGCGGGCTCGGAGGGAGATGCTCTCGGCCTCTCCCATTCCTGCAGTGCGAGCCTCTGCTTCGGCTCGTATAGCGGCCCGTACTTGCCAAGGGAGTGGCACTACCGGGGCCGGAGTGCGGAGCTGCACTTTTTGTTACACCATACCCGTGTGGGGGCAACTATTGGCAGAGGCTGACTGCGAGTCAGTGCGAGTGGCGGAGAGACCGCCTGAGGCACCGTGATTGGTGCTGGAGTGTATTACGCATTGCATTATTTATGCATTACGAACTAACTGATTGTCGTATGATGCATTGCATTGTTTCTGCATAACGAACTATCTGATTAGTGTATTGCGCATTGCATTGTTTCTGCATAACGAACTACCTGATTAGTGTATTACGCATTGCATTATTCCTGCATTACGAACTACCTGATTGTCGTATTACGCATTGCATTATTTCTGCATAACGAAATACCTGATTGTTGCGTTACGCATTGCATTATTTCTACATTGCAAAGTGCCTGATTCTAGCATTACGAACTGCATAGCATTGCATTAGGACTGCAGTGGAACGTTTAGAAGTGCTCATTAATATCGCCAGAACTTACAAGGGCTGGCTGGCCTAAGAACCGGCCAGGAAGAATATTACAAATACGCATATGTTGAATTTATATCGTGTGGTCTTATCGTATATCTTTTTATAAAAATTTATACTCGTTTTTATAAAACTCGTGTGGAGTCAATTTGTGGTGTCATCATTGGGTTGCTGTGAGCGTGATTGCAAATACTTTACACATTTGCCTTGAAGATAAGCCTGGCTGCTCGTGCCAAGCTCCCAAGTGGGTGAGCGGGGGCTATCTGAGAAGGTGTCCTTCCTTTCCCTGACGTGAGAGCGAAGGTCCCTATTTGGCCTAAGGTACCTACCTCAGCCAACCAGGGATCCCGGGTCTAACAGTTGCCTTTCCACTTTTTGACAGGTGAGTTCCCAGTAGCACCGTCCCAACCCGCAAGCCTCAGCTACACCATTTAGGCTTAAAGCACAGGCCACATACCTCACAACCGCAAAAGATCAAAGGAAGAGTTGCATCTTAGTAAGCCGTACCTGCGCACATCAAGATTATATGTTTCACTACGCTGTTTAAGGAACAGACTGGGTGGAGTGGCAACCGGCCAAGTCACCCCCAATCCCCCATGATGTCCACAGCACCTCGCAGACCGCTAGTCCTCTCCAGCTGTCCAGCTGTCAGGCAGTTATTAATCCTATATTTTCGAGTCTAACTAACGTGGGAGCTGCTGCCAGCAGAGAAAACAACAGAGCGAAGTTTATTATTGCACAGGACATAAGTCAGTTAATGCGACTGTACTAAATATTAAATATTACAAGAAATATTAAATAGCTTAAGAAATACGAATACTTTTACCATGCATATACCTTTAACATTCATGCCTTTACACCGAAATACGTTGTAAAGGCATACGTGATAAAGGCATGTTCTTTGTAAAACTCTGCATTGTAAAGGCTTGCGTCATAAAGACGCCTGCTTGATTCAGCCTGCGTTGTAAAGGCTTTCAGGAACTTTCGGAGTCAGTGACCACCACTATCAGTCAAAAAACTAGGGTGATCAGGGCAAAAAGGATGACTATCCTACACAAAGCATGGTGAAAATGTAAATATATGGGCCGATTTAACTGTTGGCGGAGAGGGAACTCCGTCGCAATGGCGATGGTGTTCTCTCCCCACCAACGCAGTTGTCCACTCACCTGATTTATATGTGGGCGACCATATGTTAGACTTGGCATTCTTGGCGTGATTTCCCCCTGACTTTTTGCCTCTACCTCCTGTATTTTTGATGCTGTGCTGGATTTAGTTTTTGCTGGCTTAGATGCTTTGGGCACTTTGCCACTGCTGATCAGTGTCAAAGTGCAATTGCTCCTTGTTCAAATTGTTAATACAATTGGTTATCAATTATTGGCATATTTGATTTACTGGTAAGTCCCTAGTAAATTGCACTGAGTGTGCCCAGGGCCTATACATCAAATGCTACTAGTGGGCCTGCAGCACTGATTGTGCCACCCACCTAAGTAGCCCTGCAAATGTAACTCAGACCTGCCACTGCAGTGTTTGCGCGCAGTTTTAACTGCCATGTCGACCTGGCAAGTGCACCAACTTGCCAGGCCCTAACCTTCCCTTTTCTTACATGTGAGGCACCCCTCAGGTAGGCCCAAGGTACCCCCATGGGCAGGGTGCAGTGTATGTGAAAGGTAGGACATGTACTGATGTGTGTGACATGTCCTGATAGTGAAATACAGCCAATTTCGTTTTTCACTATTAAGAGGATATCTGTTCCATAGGATAACATGGGAGATACTTTGTAACATCTAACAAATATAACTTCCCATTGGGACAAGATGGAGGAATGGAGTTTAGGCTCTCTGAACTCAGAATTTAATGAAACATCTTTTAGTGAAGATTGTTTTTAAATCGTGTGTGAAAATGACACTTTCTTATTTAACCATTCTGTGTGCTTTTGCTGTTTTGTGTATTGACTGTCTGGTTTTCGAGTGACAGGGGCTGGGGATGTGCATTCACTTTACACAGCCACTGGTGGGGTGTTGAGGTGTGCCTGGCCCTTCCTAGATGACTCAGAGCTGAGCTGAATAGACCTTGGCTGCATTTAGAGTAGTGGAGGGAGTTTCCCTTGCACCTGAATAGGGCCTGTCTCCCTATCACAATGCTCTCGCCATCCCCCCGTGGTCATACTGCACCAGTGAGGATAGAACTAGTTTGGGCTGGGCTCAGAGACCCTGGCACAAAGAAGAACAAAGACAAAATGGGGTATAAGTAGTGAACCTTAAGCCGCAGAACCTTAGATCACCTCTGGACTCAAGAGGAACCTTTGTGAAGGAGAAGAGATGGAGAGCTGTGAGGAGGAGTACTGCCCCTTTGTTGTCTGGGGTTGACCTGCAGTTGCTGCTTCTGCCAAGGAAAGGACAAAGACTGGACTTTGCTAAGAACCTACTTGAAGAAGAATCTCCAAGGGCTTGTTTGTGCTGGCCTCCTGTTCTGAAGTCTCAGGGACCAGCTCCCCTGAACTCTATTGCTGGGAGTTCTGACCTGCCGAGAGGTGCCTGTTCAAGTTTTGGGCCTCTGGAGGTCATTCCTGCTGTGGGGAGCTGGGAGAAACCTAAAAGAAACAAGAAAAACAATCTCTGTTGCCATCAGCGAAACCGCTGTGACGCCGGGACCTGCACCGAGGCAAGTGGCACCGCTCGTGAAGTGCATGACGCACCGCCCTGCCTGCACCTCAGCTCTGACGCCCTTTGACACCTGCAGTTATCAGCCTTCCCGACGCCAGTGCTTGCACCGACTCCGTCACTGCCAGCGCCGGCATCCAGTTATCACAGAGAAGATAACCGCCGAGGGTGACTCCATGAACTCACTGACTTCGCATCGCCTCACTGGAACTGATGCCTCACCGCCAACTCAACCAACTTCACCTGTCCTGGATTCGACACGTCACCTCCTCGCGGACGCGAAGCCTCACCTCCCCCGTGGTAGCCAGGGACGCCTCACCTCCACGATGCTGTGCATCGCCATAGACTTCGTTTTCCAAGGTGCTGTTTGTTTGGAGGTCCGTGTGACTCCGTGCCCGACGCCACTGAACTCGCGGTTGGCGCCGTACTTTGGATTTATTGCTATCACAATGTAATTGCCCAGGTGGAGCTATTTATTTTCTACAGGTTCTATTTTTGCAATAACTGTTCTAAAATCATAATTTGGTACATGTAAGGTAGATTTTTGTCATTTTTGTCTTGTTGAGTTTAGATAAAGATACTTTATTTTCTAAACTGGTGTGGTGTCCATTTGTGGTGTTCTCGCTGTATTACTGTGTTTGGAGTACAAATACTTTACACATTGCCTTTGGGATAAGCCTGTCTGTCATGCCAAGCTTCAAAGGGGGGTGAGCAGGGTAGATAACCCTTACCCTGACTAGAAGCAAGGGTCCCTATTTGGACAAAGGTGCATACCTCTGCCAATTAGAGATCCCCAGTTCTAACACCATAGGTTTGAATACTGTGGTGACTACTCCATTACCACCATAGCCAAAGTTCTCTGATGGCCTGTTTGAGAAAGGGCTGTTGGAGAATTATCTAAATGTCCATCTGTCTGCCCAATTAGGATGGACAGACATAGAGCTGATTTTTCCTTTCCATTACTGCCAAGCATACCATAGCGGTAAGGGACAGTAAAAAACAAATAATGCCCCCTCACCATGGGAGATGACACTCATGGCTAGGGGGACATTATAGCTTTATCCCGATTCGTGTTTTCTTGAAAAAATGACAAAGAAACCAGTTTGGTGCAAGGCTTCATCATGTTGATGGAGCCCTGCACCAAACTGTGAAACACATTAGCAGGGATTGCTGGCATGGTGGTGCGTAGCAATGCTTTAGAAATCACCGCCAGTTTGATGGTCATTTCTAAATATGGCAGGCACATCTCCATCAAACCAACAGAGAAATTTACTTCATTGCACCGGCAGAGAAATGAAATGTACATCGGACCCTCAGTTCTGTTAAACAAACTTTTACAGAGAAGTCCTCAGGGAGCTTGAAAGGGACTGTTATAAATTAGCCTTTGAACATATTCATCATCGATGGCTCCAGTTCTTGTCAAGAGGGTTTTCGATGACAAGTCCCACCTCACCAGACCAAAGCAGGCATAAGGTTTAGGAACATAAGATGCAATGGTGCTTATTTTCAGTAAAGATTACACATGACCAATACAATACACCCTCAAAGTACTTCAAATTTCAGGTTGTTCTCCAGATATTAAAGTTGTTATAGCAATCTAAATCAGGTAGTTGTTTGGGAATAATCCACCATATATCTGACTGGGCTCATCCATTGACCTACACTTGAGAAGGGGAACCTTTACAAGGTAAGTGGTTTTATTTATTGTTTTTTTTAATGTTACTTTTCCCGTCATCTTCCCTGAACCCCACTTCGCCCGCTTCACCCCTCTTACCTGTGCCGGCCGCCACTGCTAATTCACCAGTAATAGTAGAGTAAAAAAAAATATTTCAAGACTAGCAGTACGGTTTTCATTACCTTTAGGTAAACACTAATGGTAATCCCTTATCTGCTGCATAATCTGCAAATTTGAGCAATTAAAAATGTTTTTAGCTCAAATGGATCAAAAGGGACAAAAAACACAGCAACATGTGTTGTTGCACAGTAGAAAGTCCCGCACAAAGGGTGACTGGTCATATTTCTGTTGCTTATTGCTGTACTAGGGTGTCAGACTAGTACTAATGAGGTGAGCCTATGACCAAATAAGTGTTTTGCATGGAAAAAGGAGAAAATAATGAGGTAATACAATCAGAAAATGTACTGCATTATGCTGCGTAATTTTGCTTTTCTTGCTGCATAATTTACTAAACACTGGTGCATAATTTGGTCTTCCTCTGCTGCATAATTCCTGTTGCCTGGATAGAAACGGATTTGGTGTTCAACAAAAAGAACACACTTATTGGAGCAGGTGGAGATACAAGGTCATGAATGACAAGTGGAAATCCACTGATAGAGAGCTATGATATTTCTATAATTGGGTATGAGAAAGTGAATTCACTCGCATATGCGCCCTAATGCTTACTTGTTTACAAAAATGCAAACGCCATAGTGTGCTTCAATGTGTGTTGTTACATTTTATTAATCAAATGCTATTTTGTTTTACATCTGCTTCAAAACCACTAAAATCTTAGTATTATTGCACATTTATACACATTTTAAATGAATGTCCATCGTATTATTCCCCGTTGTACACTGAACAATTTAGCAGAATCCTTCTAGTAAACATAGCCTTGTTCTGAAGTTGGCACACAGAATTTTAAAAACTGTAGACTGAAGCTCTGGTTTCTATGCTGGATACTGATTATCACCTGCTTTATTTGGTTAGCTGTTTACACATGAGATTATGAAATAATTGGTTCAGTGTAAAGTTTCTGATACATTTATGTATTTTATTATGTGTGTTATTTTCCTGTGACTGTTTATACTGTAAATATATTGAGTATACATAAAATAATATACAATTCCAGCATACAACCTTGGCCGGCATTCATACTTAGTCCAACTGTGCTATTTTATTTGTACTGTGTACCCACTCTCCTTTTTTGTATATTAATTTCTTTTGGCCCATTTAACCAGTTTTCTGAATGTTTACACACTTTTAATTGCATTTACATCGGTCTGGGTTTTTAATATGTTGGCGTATTAATGGTATCATTGTTTACATAGTTCTATATACCACCTTTTATTCTACATGTACTACCTTTTCCCTCAGGGAGACCTTATAGCTTGCACTATGCTACCAGGGATGACTGAGGGAATCAATACAAAAAGTATATCTTTGTCGGTAAGTGGGGGTATTGTGGGAGGTCACGTTAAGAGGGTGTCCCCTGTCTGTTCTAGCTCCCTCTAAGGATATTATTAGGAACCTTCTTGTAATGTCAGCTCACTGCAGTGCTGCAATTGCATCGCATCAGGAAATATGGCTGTGATGCTGCTCACTAGATATTTCAGATAGAGAGAGGATGCAGAAGAATTATTACGCTTATTTACTCACAAAATAACACGTTACTGTGTTATCTTCTCTGTGAGCCTCACACTGGATGTCGGTGGTGGTGATGGTGATGCAGGTAACCATGACAGTTTCAAAAAATATTTTATGTTATCCTCGGCATTTTCAGATTTAACACCCCAAAAATAGTTATGGAAGTTGCAGAACACCAAAGACTTCCATCTACCAGACCCACAAGGACAGAATGTGATGATTGGCCACTGATAGTCTTCTGTCCTTCATTGCCACCATATGTGTACAGACTTAAAATAATATGCACTGAAAAGAGCACTACCAAACATTGAAAAGTTTGTCCCAGCCCATCGTGCTTTGCACATAGATTTGCCTCCGAAGAAGCATTCAGAGACAGATCCCATGTATCAAGGACGAAATACTGTAAACAGCATCATCTCCATCAAAGAACAGTTAAATAGTGATTCAAACCTCAGAGAATAAGCATGATTGCAAGGAACGTGTCTGGTGAGAAGTTAAAACAGAATAAATGTTTGAAAGACATCCTAACGGGTGGGTGTGACTCCATAAAGCATAGGGCTGTAAGCTAGGAATCTTTGGGTCTACTAGCTTGGGAAACAAAAACAAATTTACTGGCTTGAACACAAGTAGATCTGGGGATAACAAAACATTTTGATCACAATATGTTATTGCAATGCCAAACAGCACTGTGTGAGCCAGAGGGCTTTCATCATATTGTTTAGTAAATTTTGCTCGAAAGTGTTAAACTCAACATGCACCAAGAAATTTTCAGAACAAGCAATAATAAGGAATGGTGGATGGAAAAATAGGATGCAGAGTGAGAAAAGTGGAGCTCGAGAAACAAGTAGACATCCAGTAATCAAGTACTATTGTGTCAAATAAACAAGTCCTGCCCTTCTGTGCATGTGACCACGCCCCTTACAGCTTGTGCAGTCAAGTGAACAAAGGGAAAAAAATAAGAAGGAAAATTGAGAAAAAACACCAAGTAAATGAGGAATCAGACCAGTCAACTATGGAGGACTATGACTGCCAAAATTCTTACCTGACATGGCAATTTACATCTACAAGGATTTTCAAGACAATGTTTTAACATCTACTTTGATAAGGCTTATTTCTTAGTCAAGGTGACATATCAGACTTTAACTTATTAACGTATTTTTGTGTCAGAACCAGTATATCGCTATGGTCGGTGCTGTGTCAGACCATTATTTCAAATGGTGAGTCATTCCAGGTATCTCAGCAATATCATGTAAAAAGACCTATTCAGGAGAAAAGTTCAAGACTAAAGGTTTGGCAGAATTCATAATAAATGCTACGTTTTTGCCAAACAATTTGTATGTATTAAAGGACAATGTGTAGGAATTCAGTTGGAAGGCTTCCCTCTTATGCAAATTCATTTTTTATCCAGAAAAGCGACTGAATTGCATCATAATTTCCAGTACTCTAGGTATTGATGTTTCTGGGCTTGACAAGGAGCAATATATCATTTGCGTAAAGAAGCAGTTTAATGTCTTCTAATGCAAAAACTCTTATTCTGAAAGCCAACGGTTACAGCACTAAAAGGAAAAAAAGCAGTGACATGACATACCTGACTTGTACGTGTGTTAACACTGAATTGCCCTGATCAGAATTCATTATATTTAACCAAAGCAGTAGGAGTATGGTAGAGCCATCAAATGTTCTGTATGAATGTATTCTTGAATCCAGCTCTCATCAATATCCTTCCAACCTATCACTAACTTTTTCTGTATCCAAGGACACTGTTAGTCTATTATTTTGTTTGTTTTTTGCTTGCGATTAACAGGTGACCAGATGAGTGCTCAAGACAAAGCCAACTTGATTTCTATGTATTAAAAGTGGAATTAATGTATTCACATGCTGAGGTGTTGGCTACCAAACACATTCTCAGCAGCCTTTCCTTTGATACAGTCTCCCACCATCTCCTCATCCAAAGACTCCACCACATGGGCATCTATGGCAATGCACTCAAGCTCCCATCCTCTTTTCTCACTGGACGCATGCTAAGAATCCATCTCCTGCCTTACATCTCCGACCTCAAGAGCATCATCTGCGGCATACCCCAGGGCTCCTCAATCAGCCCCACACTGTTCAACGTGTACATGACTCCGCTGGCACCTGTCCTACACAGCCACGGGTTCAACATCATCTCCTATGACAACGACACACATCTCATCCTCTCCCTCACCGAAGACACTGACACCACCAGAGCGAACTTCTGGAATGCCATGACAGACGTCGCCAACTGGACAAAAGCCAACTGCCTCAAAATCAACATGGACAAAACTGAAGTTCTCCTCTTCAGAAGACCCCCCTCACTGTGGGACGACTCCTGGTTGCCCTCCTCCCTTGGACCACCACTCACCCCCACCACCCACACCCGCAACCTCGCTATCATCCTCGACAGTGAACTCACCATGAGACGACAGGTCAACTCGGTTGCCTCCACCCTCAGAATGCTCCACAAAGTCTTTAGATGGATCCCAACTGACACTAGAAGAACCGTCACACAAGCCCTCATCACCACTAGATTAGACTAGGGGAACACCCTCTACACCGGAACCACCACCCTCCTCCTCAAGGGACTCCAAACAATCCAAAGCCCAGCAGAAAGAATCTTCCTGAACCTACCCAGACGATCCGAGGTGACCCCCCACCTCCGTAGCCTGCACTGGCTCCCCGTCAAGAAGAGATGCCACTTCAAGCTACTCACACACACCTACAAAGCCCTCAACAGCATGGGACCAGAATACCTGAACCGCTGCCTGACGTTCCACCAGCCCACCAGACACCTGCAGTCCACCTCCCTCACCTTAGCCTCCGTCCCCGCATCCATTGTACTCAAGATGGAGGAGGCTCCTTCTCCCACCTTGCCACCAAAGCCTGGAACAAGCTCCCCATCCACCTCCGAACCTCCACCTCCCTCGCCAAATTCAGGAATGGCCTCAAGACCTGGCTGTTCGAATAGCCCGACCTTGTAGCGCCTGTATACCCCTCGGGGTGATTAGCGCACTCCACAAATATGGATTAATTGATTGATTCTTACATTGGCCTCCACTAAATGACATGATTCTATGTGGACCTTCACTGCACACATGACCCTAACTGTGCTTCCAGTGCAAACCTGGTACTTTCTGGGCCTCCATCGTAAGCAAAATCCAATCTAGAACAACTCTGCAGACATATTCCTAACTGGTCCTCCATGTAAAATGCCTTTAATACAGACATTCTTTCATGGGCTTTTGTGGGAAATGACCATCTTTAGTGTGGTGCACATTTATGCCATAAACTGCTTTTTGCTGGCTCTACAACTCTGTGCACTTGACTGCAGGTCTACCATTTGTAGCGTGGCTGTGCAGATTTAAAACTGAAAATTTGACCTGACAAATTAAAACCTTTTGACAGGCCTAAACCTACCTTTTAAATATTAATAAGCTACCCCTAAGTCGGCTTTACTTACAATAAGGCGGGGTGCATGGTATTTAAACGTAGGACATTCACAAATGTAAGGTTTAACATATCCTTACAGTGAAAAGGCCTCAAAACCTATTTTCACTATAGCAGGGTTGGCTGTTCCAAAGGAAAGCATTGGGATACAGTATTACATTTGGTAATATTATCTTCAGCTAAGAAACAGCTACAGAATTCATTCTTGAACTTGAAATATTTATTACAAGCCCCATTCACCTGTAAAGTCGGATTTGTAATAAATATTTTGAAAAGTTACCTTTTCCCTGAAGCCTCAAGATGCCAATTTGTATGAGCTTTAACTGTCACCTGGCCACTGAACCGACCCCTTGATGAGGTCTGAAAAATGCTTCCAGAGTAAGACTAAGGCTTGGACTTGGGGAGGTGTTTTCTGTTAGTTTGGTAGGATGACCATCTGGGCTGTTCACAGGAAATTGATTAACTTCAAAGCAGCCTTCCCTGTCACAGGCAAATGATAGCTGACACCTGGGCAGGCCCTTCATTTGTTTCCCCAGTGAGCGAGGCTCCAGTCATAGTAGGAAGGGAGCTTCCCTCAGAACTGGTTTGATGTGACCACAGATGATCATTTCCTTGGCCACACCTCTGGGTTGGGCACAGGAGCACTTTATTCATCAGCTGAGGATTATAAAGCCAGGTCCAGTGCAAACATTTCACAAATTGGTGTGAGGTAATTAAGACTCATTTGACCATTAATCTTTGCAATAAAACAAGTAATTATGAATTTCAATAGAATTTCAAAATATGGATGCTGCATCTTGAACTTTCACTAGTAAAACCATGCAAGGCAACTGATTGGCTTGTTTCTAACCACTAGGAAAGGTCCCTCTCAATGTCCCTGCATCACTTTTGTCTACCCGTAGCACAAAGCAAACTTAGCCATCTTCAAAAATACATATAAACGTGTTATTTTTTCAGTTTTATTACAATAAAATAAAGCATTTTCAATAACTTAGTAACTGACATTTTAATAAATAATTTTGTGACAATATAATCTTACAAATATGGTATAAAAATATTAATTTTACATTCACCTGTATATCTCTGTTGATACTTTTCAAGTTAAAGCAGTTTCCCCTTTTTATTGGAGAGAAGAAAAAATCATCTTTCATGTTAATTTAAAAGTATACAAAATATACAAATTAAATTCAGGCAATGTTAGGAGCCTTCATGTGGAAAACATACATCAGCTGATATCACAGTCTGTTTATGAAAACAGTAAATTCAAAAGTAGCGGTTATTAAAAAAGAGCTCAGTATGAGCTTAGGAAACCATACAGTATATTTGAAATAAATAATTCTCAGCAGGCCGGAATGGAGTACCTACATATATCTTAGTTATTGCTATAAAACGAATTTGTTGGTTAAAGAGTTTGGAAGACTGAATGGATATGTAGTCTCATGCCGTAATAAAAGTTATATATTAATAAAGGTTTAATTTTTGTGCAAGTGCAATAAAACCCCAAATAGTTAACAAAGAAAGATTCTCTCACAGAGGCAAGGATAGTCTGACGGATCCACGCGGAAATGGAAACATCACAACCAGCGTTGGTGGGGGGCCCCAGCCGTACCACGACTTCTACTGGGGATGTTGGGGTAAGCAGCAACAAGCTCAAATGACGTTCTATAAATGGATGTTATACTCGTTGCAGCGCTGTCCCACTTAGTGCAGTCTTCTCTTTGTAAAGTCATCAATTCTTGAGCACAGTGAAATTTAATATGTTATGACCCGTGGTCAGCATCTGGACTGATAACAAAAAATTTTTGCGACTGTGGCTCACACTTCTTCTCTTACTACGTTTCCTCCAGAAGAGGTGCCTGGTTGCCACAGTGGACTTACATGCGCCACCCCACGCTTCTTTTTGCCCACACTTTGTATCACTTTGTATCACACATCACAGTGGATTGGGGAGAAGGTGGGCATTGACTAAGAGCTGTTTTTGTAGACTGTAGACATGATATACATGGCAGAAATTCACAGCCAGAATTCCCAGTGTGGACACAAACCGCTTAGCCTAGGTGATTATTTAAAAAAATGCCCCGCTTAAGTGTGGATAGTGAAAAACAACGTGCACCCTAGAAAAGGAAACACCTCAAATAAACTACCAGCTCCTCTAGCCTATGACTTATGTAGTCTATTTTGTGACTTCCATCGAGTGTGCAGTTATGCAAAACAGAACTGTGCAAAACCATAGCAATACATACAAATACTGTACAAACTATCATACAACAATAAAAACGCATTTCATTTGTAGCGTTCAAAGCGCACGATATGTAGTGTTTATTTAGTTGCTCATAACCCCTAGCCCCAAAGGAAGGTATCATATAGTGTCTTGCAATTTGGGAGAGTGTGGATTTCTGAAGATTCAAAGTGTGGGGAGATCTACACGTCATTACATCTGGCCAACACAATTTCAAGCACCCATAGCATTAAAATGTAAACAAAGGATATATGCTAGACCTTTCTATGCTGTATATAATTGTCATGCAAATACTCATCGCACACCAATGTAAATTTGTTGGAATGACTGGTAATGACTAACTTTGATCCAAGCCAGTTCGGATGAAAGACAGATCTGGGCATCCCTGAAGAAGACATTACTAGGACACCAGTTCTTTAGGCAGTGGTGTGAGCCTGGGCATCCTTGGACCACTTTACGAGTGTGGGAAGCCTCTGGTATGTCCATTTGTTGCACATAAAGGACATTGTTTTGTCCTATTTTGATGAGCTAATGAAATTGGCCCTTTTTTGACCCTTCTAGTCATTACGAGAAATAGCGCATAAGTCCCAGTGTTGAATCAGTGACCATGTTACATATATTTGTAGGAGAAGTTTCCCATGATCCCTGAAGGATCTGTGAAGTATTTGCCAGTTTTCCTCTTCAAGTAAACACAGACCAGTACTGTGATCACAATAACTAACAATGCGATGGCAAGAAGGATTGCTATGACAATCACGGCGGTCCTCCAACCGTAGTCTTGAACTGAAGCTGTTGAAGGAGCTGTTGTGGTGGCTGTTGTGGCAGCTGTTGTGGCGGCTGTTTTGGCGGCTGTGGGAATTGCTGTCGATTAAAAAAAAACAAAAATCAGACAGGTTTCAGAATAATGGACAACATTTACACTTGTTGCCAGGGTGGCATTTTGATTGGCACTTAGTGGGAATTGGAGGTTCATATGACAGAAGTGTAACGCAGGCCTGTGCAGCCCCTGTGTCTTTTGGGGAATCTGCTTACTCCTACCATGGAGTAAGAAAAAATGTGGCTATCGAGTGGTATTCCACGGCTGGGCACCACAGCAGTATAATAGTCCCACATGTGAGTCCAATTAGTTTGACTCAGGGATGCATACTGATTGGCTAACATCCAATCCGAATGGTAATAATACAAAGCAATAATCGGATTGATTGAAAGGGTGACCATTCATATTGCTGAAACAATAGTAATGTAATTGCCCACCCATTAAACAATCAGAATTGATTGCTGCATGTGGTGCATTCTAATTGGCTACTAACAGTCAGTTAGAATTGCTATGGTTAGCATGTACTTCTGTGGTCTGCAGTTTGTGGTGCAGGGATTCATGAGCACTCTGCACGCAATCGATCAGTAAGAAAACCCACAATTTTTCCAGTCTGTCAGTGAGGCAGACTTAAAACAAGGGTCAGATCACTCCAATTTAGCCTTTTTGGTGAAAATGGCTGAAACAATAGTAATGTGATTGGCCACCCTTTCAACCAATCAGAATTGGTTGCTGCATTTGGTGCATTCTAATTGGCTACTGATAGAGCTTGATTGTGCTCTCCAATTGTAGGGGTGCATTATAATCACGAGTAGTTTGCACCTGTATATATTCTCTTGTCGTGTCAACATTTGGTTATTAGAATGTGTAATGTAATAACGTGTAAAGTGAAGTGATAGGGACATTTTGTGCAACATGGAGATATTAACGTTGTAATTGTGTTCTAAATGGTGAAGTCATAATGCTCGTTTTATAAGTGACTAATGAGAATCTAATTCATTGACATGTAACGCACTGATTTAAACGTGCACCATAATAATGTTCATGTATATGTGTGTTTAACAACGTTTCATGGTGATTCTTATGCTGGCCGATTTTCTGTATTCCTGTTCCTATTCCTGTATTCTGTAGTCCTCATTTGTATTCTTCCCAGGCTCTCATAATTGAAGCATTCATAATGTCCATGTGCATGTAGAATCTTTTCTTTCTCATGTTTCTGTTGCAAGTGAAGAAATTCATCATTGTTAGTTAGAATAACTCTTTTGTTTTAGGAGTTAGGCTTAGGGAGGAGAGGATACATTTGAACAAGTGGTGCTGATAATGTGGAACGGTGTTCTTTCTCACTGGAGAAGGCCTGGGAATCAAAGTAATTGAGCCAGAGGCTGGGAGGATCGAAGCCGCCTGGAAAGTTACCTACGAGGAGGTGTCTAGCCAAATGGGATGATCGCGTGATGTGAAGATGGGCATGTCCTAGGATTTTCATGTTTGGAATTAGGGACAGTGCCCCGGGAATTGAGCTAGGAGAAGAGAATTGATGGAGAGAGAAGGAGCATCTTAGAACGAGCTCTGTAGCTTTATGCTACTTGACCCCTTCAACGTGAGTGCACTTCTCAGGAAGTCTTCACACACTGACACCTTTTCCTGAACTTGCCTAGGGAAATGCTAAGTAGGGATGTCATGTTAGTGGTAGTGTAGGGACAGACTAATGCTTTTACTTACAAACCTCCAATGAAAAATAATCTTGATGTAGGCGCAGTCATTGCCTGTGTCCTGAACCTAGAAATAGTTATCCTTTGTATGCTTCATCGATTAAACTTTGCTCGTAGGTTTGGCTTTGTATTAGTTCCGATGTATTTCTACACCCTCATTCTGAGGTGTTTGTATGTCCAATTGTTCTTGGCTTTGTAATAAACTAACTAAATGTAGAACCTGGAGCCAGTGATTCTTCGGAGTCATGATTTATTGAGATTGTGAAATCTAATTGGACAAGATATTTCTCCCCTTTACACTTTTAAGCAGGAACCAACGATCCGTCGACCTGGGGTTCCCGAGTAAATCTAGAATGTGGAACCCGGCCTCATCACTACTAACAGTCAGTTGAAATTGCTATGGTTAGTATGTGCTTCTGTGGTCTGCAGTCTGTGGTGCAGGGATTCATGGGCACTATGCACGCAAGCAATTTTCTGTGTTCAGTAATGAAACCCACACTTTTTCCAGTCTGTCAGTGAGGCAGACTTAAAACAAGCAGTGGAAATGCAATAGGTCTCGCATTTGTTGGATTTGGAGCTATTGACATTATAAATGCCAATGTTTTTTACCTATGCAATAGATATGCCCTCCCCACCTTAATAAAATAAAGAACTCTGCTGTATTTTTTTTAAATGTAGTACACCTGTAATGGTGCCGTATCACTGGGAGTGAAAATGGCAGTTCCGACTCCACGTTAAAACAAGCAGCGTTGTGAGGGTGCAGTACCACAGGCTGTCACTAGGGGTCCCTTGGGACCTCTTTTGGCCACATATGGTACTGCACCCTCAACATGGCTAGGCAATGATATGGAGCAGTTGTGAGGGCTGCCGACTGGTGAGCTGGGGATCCATGTTCGAGTCTGCTGTCAGGCTCAACATCCTGTGATAATGGGCTGATTGTTTAACTTCCTCGAGCCCATGGCTAGGTGCGCTACATAAATAAAAGCGCTTGTAAAGTAACAAAAAAAATAGCAAACCTGCAGTGGCCTCGGAGGGGTGGTGGGGCCTCCGAGCAGTGTTGTGTGAGGGGTGAGGGGGAGGTACAGGGAGACTAAGGGACATGAAGCAATCAAAGCAGTGTTTTGGGAGGGGTGAGGGGCAGGCACCGGGAGATAAAGCAGCGGAGCGCTTTATAAATAAAAGCGTTTGTTAAGTAACAAAAGACAAGTTAAACAGCATTGGCCTCGGAGGGGTGGTCGGGGCCTCCGAGCAGTGTTGTGAAAGTGGTGAAGGGGAGGCACGGGAAGATAAAGGGACTGCAAGCAAATGATGCGACTGAAGTTTCATTGTACAAGTAAACATAACAGTTAATAAGCAAAGAGGCAGGCCAACTAAAAAAAGAGTTCTCTCTAAGTATTATTATTTTGAATTTCTTATAGTTCTAGGTAGACCTAAAGGTATCAGAGCAATTTACATGTTATGTGATAGCGTTTACAAGAGGTACATGAGTATAAATAGCCTGAACAGTAAGAACGCATGTAAGAGGGGCAGTCCTCATGGGAGGATACAAAATTCCAAAAGGAAGGACTACTAAGTGTATTCACCAATGAAAAGCCAGCATTTCTAAAGGATAGCAACAGGAACCAATGAAAAAGGTGGGGTTTTTTCAAGCCCATATCTTAGATAAAGCATATCTCGAAGAGACAGTGCAAGCGCTGCTTAGGCGAGACCTAAAAAGAGTCAGATCACTCCAATTTAGCTTTTTAGTGCAATTGTGCGCTCACCATTAAAGAGATCTCAACTCTATCCATTCAAGTGATTCCCCAATCTCTAAGGGTACAGAAATTCCTTCTTCTCTGTTTTGTAACACATATATTTTTACGTATTTTACAGTGTACGAACTACCTTCAAGGATCAGCATACAATGCAGAGACTATGTCTCTAATACCAGCAAGAACAAGCATTTGCAATGCAATCGGTCTCGCCTTTGGGACATTATATGTATTTAGCTATGCAGCATATTAGCCTGGGTGCTGAAACATCTACTGTTCTTTAACATGGAGGGAAAGTAAGCACCAAACTGCATGACATGCCAGCTATGGGAACACATGGAGAGAAATATTGCCTTTCAGCGGGAAATGGTAAAGTCCAAAGCTCTGTTTTTAATATCAAATAAGGGCCTTCGATGGTCATATCACTGAAAATACAAGATTTGAAAAAAATATTATTGTCTAAGGGTGTTCGTGGAAGACAATTTCTATGGACTGGAATCTAGAGAATGCTAAAGTGATTCTAGTATTTACTGACCTCTGCTGGTCGTTTTCTATCAAGAAAGTTAAATAGAGGCAGTTGCCAGAAAAATTAAAAAAAGAAAGTCCCTCAGCAGAAAGCAATTCTGGTATTTTACTGACCTCTGCTGGTTGGTTTCTATCAAGACAGTTAAATAGAGGCAGTTGAACAGACAAATAAAGTTCCTAAGCTGAAGCAGACAAGTCCTAGGGCTGATCTCCAGAGCCCACAAAGTAGATACACATATAAGTATATACTAAAGTATATACAAGAGGTCTCGAATGCTCGACCTAAAAATGGAGGCAACAATTGGGGTGCAGAAGGCCTCTCACACCCCTATGCTCCAGTAAACTAATGATAGCTACACTTTTATCGATTGAGGCCCAGGAAGAACAAGATATTAGAAAAGAATAACATGTTTTTGATCAAGCCAAGCTAGGATTACAAACCCTTTCTCCAGGTTCCATGATCAGTGACTTAGACACTAGTCCAGTCCTTAGAAAGCTTGACCAATCTCAGCTTGAGTTAATGTACCCAGCACAATATCTCATATGCTTGTTATACACAATGAGAAATATTTTCATGCATTTTTCGCTATGTCTGTATGTGTTGTGTGATTTTTGTGTACCAATTGGAAATATTGTTGCACATCACTTACATATCACTGTGACTTCTATATCATTAGCCAGTGTGGCCTTCACCACCTCCCTCAAGGCTATTTGAACCTCGCTGGCATTGACGGGCAGTGTTCCATCCATCAGAGAGAGGAAGTAGACCTGTACGCTCCCGGGCCGGAAACCAACCATTGTGATGTCAAAACTATCATCTTTGAGTTTAGCCCTCATTGGTGGGACAATCTGAAAAAAGTTCTCAAAGTTAGTTCTGAAATCATATCTGGTGAAAATAATAACAAAAACCCACTTTTGGAATTTTGTGAGTGAACTCTTCCAAACACAAGGGAAAGATAATGACACAATTTCACCAATGATGACTCGACACCTACCTTCATGAAATGGCTTCTGTCTAGAGTAAGAAAGCTCTGGCAGCTAAATATAAATTATATTGTTATGTATCGCTCTCAGAGAGCCATTGTCATTAATGGCTGGATTCTAAATCCACTAAGTCAATGCTATGACGTAGCAATAGTGGGTAACAGAACTTGTAACTCACTGTTACTTCATCGAAAATAAATTCCAGGCTGCTCTACGGGCTCTGTGACAGCCTGTCAGCGCAGCGCTAGAGAGCTGGGAGCAACCCTTCTGTAGGAGTGGGAAGGCACTTAGGGCCAGATGTAGGAAGCCAATTTGAGATTGCAAATTAGCTTTGTGCTATGTAGGTAAGTTTAAACCTACTCGCAAAATAAGGAATCGCAAAAATTGCGATTCCTTATTTTGCGCAAGCATTTAGAGAATCGCATTTTGCGATTCTCTAAATGCTATGCAGGAAGGCATCACAAATTGCGATATTGCCTTAAGGAATCGCAAATTACCACCAACTTCAAGTTGGTGGTAATTTGCGATTTCCTTTGAAAAAGCACTTTTTTGCTTTTTTTTTAAGTGCCATGTGGCACACATACATGCCCTTAGGGCATGTATGTGCCCCACATGTGCACACATGCACAATTCAGGGGTGCACCAGGGTGTCCTTCTGGAACCCTTGCACCTTGAAGTATGCTGCAGCAATTTGCGAGTACCTACTGGGTACTCGCAAATTGCGTACGCAATTCCCATTCATTCCTATGGGCCTCTTGGCCCATAGGAATGAATGGGAACCCATTCCTTATTTGCGACTCGCAATTTGCGACTCGCAAATAAGGAATGTGTAGGAATCGCAAAAATTATTGCGATTCCTACCTACATAGCATTTTGCGAGTCCTTAATAGCGATTCCCTAAAAATCGCTATTAAGGACTCGCAAAATTCCTTTTACCTACATCTGGCCCTAAGAGTGGTGAAGGTGAATGGCAGGAGGGTATGTATTTTTCTTTTAAATTAGGGGCAGGGAGGACAGGTCACCTTATGTATAACTCCTCTATTACTACTCTCGCGCGTCATAGCAGTTGAAAGAAGAGTAAGATGATTTTGGGGGCCATATATAACATAAAATTATAGATGAGTGAAAAATTAATTACCGGGATGTTTTTCACCTCGGGTTTTGAGTAACATCATACACACCCCCAGCTTTGCACCTGTTGTCTATTTGATATCACTCAGAACCCCTTGGTGAAAAACATCCCAGCAAGTCACTTGTACCCATCTATAATTTTATATATAAGAAGAGACTGTGCAGGGTTTGAATGCAGCATGTCCTCTAATCCAGATGAAACCATAGTCTGAGTAGACACTCAATCATAGTCTAGCACTAATGCACATTTCTTTTGGTATTTTTACAGTGGACTCCCTTCATTATGCAAATGGGACAAAATGGCTAATTCATAAAACGAAACTCAAAGTATGATGGTCCTACCCCATGATTCTAGCTCTGTCAGCAATCACACTGGATCATATCCAGCTCTAACCCCTTCCCTGGGCCCTAACACATACCCCTGCATCACAGAGGGGACCCAACACTTTAGGGAACTCCAGCCCTTCAGGGGTGCCCCATTTTGCCCAAGGCTAATGAATATCTGTTGGATATGGGAGACTCAATGGCCCCGCATCACATTCTGTTGGGGGGGGCATCAATTGACTTTACTCCACTGCCCTTTCTTTCCAGCTGAATTTTGCGTCATAACCAGCTGGTTCATTGGCGCCTAGAACTAGAAGAGGGCTGGCGCATTGAACCAGAATAGGCACATGAGAAACAACATGAAATAAACATGACGCCTGGAGCTGGGGGAAGCAGAGAAGATGTTAGGGGAGATCTCCGAGGAGATATTGATAGGGGGTGGAATAGAGTAATCAGAGGCAGTGAATGGGTCACAGAACACTTTGTGGAAAAATAAAGAGAGCAGCAAGGTGTGAAAAGAGGTTCCAGGAATACATTTGAGATAAAACAATTTGTAACTACCAGTTGAATATTTTAATTTAGGATTTTATTGACTATCTAAATCTCAATGAGTTACATGAGTGTATTGCTGATTTTGCAATGGTTTTTATTAACTACACAATAAAGTTTATTTTGCTCTAAAAAAAAATTCTGATTACACTGTTTCCTCGTACACTTGACATACCATAGAATTATATTTGTAAAACACTATATCAACATTTACCATTTATATGTAGTTGCGCTGAAGATTATACGAATGACTATTCTCCCATCTTGGTCACTAAACAACTAAAAGAACTGCGCATTGGCAGTAAAAAAATATAGCATTTGAGGAACTACTACTTCTTCTCGTTATCTAATATCTAAGGCATTTAATAAAACTATGGTCAGTTAAATGTTTAATTCTTACTAAACAAAAAAGTGATGGATGATCAGCTGGGTAATTGCTCAGAGCCACTTTTAAGTCCCTCGTCTTTTTTGCTCACTGTGCCATTGCAGAGGGACTTGGTGTGGACAGACATAGGCCCTTACTCGCTGTCCCATAATACTTAAGATGCACCTCACTGATGAGGCTCAACAAGACGGAAACCTGTATACGGTTGCTAGTGCCCCATTCATAGAGGACATAGCCTGGCAGACTGGGCTACACTTATCCTATTGGAGCATGTTAGAAATGGGATTTCTGGTTGGTGAGGGCTTGCGCCTAAGCCAAGCAGAAACCACCACTCTAGTCAGGGCAAGGGAGTTACACGCTGAAGATAACCCCTGCTCACCCCCTTGGTAGCTTGGCACGAGCAGAAAGGCTTATCCCAGAGGCAGTGTGTAAAGCGTTTGCGCAGCACACACACAGCAACAACACACTAGGCACACCACAAAAGGAACTCCACACAAGGTTATGTATAAAGATAGCCTTTGTATTATCATAAACACATTAGAATAGTGATCACACAATATACACTGTGCCAACTGGCACTAGGCAATATTTACAGGGGATTATATACACATGACAGGGCCAATTGGGCCACTGTCAGAACCATCACAAAGTAAAGATAGTAGATGTAGAACCAAATAATAAACGTAGAACACAACCAGTAATTACTGGCAAACACTACTCAGAATTATCCTGCAACATAAATCATATTATGCACAGTACCACATCAGGCGTAAAATACATTATGCGCCAACCTCATAAGCCTAAACATATTAGACCATAACCTCCTAACCATAAATCACATTAGGGGCATAAATCACAGTAGAGAACAACCTCACAAGCATAAACCACAATATGCAAATAACCACATTAGAGGCATAAATCACGGTACATGAATCACATTTCCTGCGCACCACATAAATCACATTAGGGCCTGGCGCCCTATCAACCTCACAGTTCCCCTGGCCAACTGGCCTTCTCAGAGGGCTCAAATGCCCTACGTCCATAATGTCAGGGCTGCCAATGCAGTAGAAACCAAAAGCGCGCAATTGCACTGGGGCAGAGGAGTGTATCTCACTCCTATCTCATTCAAAATGTCCCCAAAGAAATGATAGCCTAAACGTTGCAGCTGCCGCTAATTGCCGTGCAGCTGTGAAGGAAATTAGGCACTGGCACCGACTGTGCCCTGAGCCCGACTGGGACTCTGTAAACAAGTATGCGCAAAACGTTGCAGCTGCCTGCGCTGTTGCGGCGCAGCTGGGAATAAGGTAAAGGGGCCCTGGCACAACTGTGCCCTCGGGGCCCCCACTGGGGCTCTCTGAACCAACACTGCCCCCATTGTTGCAGTTGCCCACTGTCAAGCAGGGCAACTGTGGCCAAAAAGCACCGACCATGTGCCTCGATCGGCACCAACTCACCGGAGCCCTCGGGGACTCTAACTAAACAAAATTGCCCCCAACGTTGCAGCTGCCCTCTAGCAGGCGGGGCAGCTGTAAATCTGGCCACACAGAAGAGGCACGGGCACTGTGCCTTGATCTCGCTCCCCCCAGCCTTCCCCACTCACCGGGCTCTCTGCTGAGGGGGGGGAGTCCTCTCTGGACTCCCTCGGTCGGCTCCCAGCACGGGCACCACAATGCCTGGTAGGAGCTCCACGCACCGGAGCTCTTGGCAGACTCCTCCGGTCCGGCGAGACACGGGCCGCCGTCTCCGCGCTCTTCTCCTGGTCAGCATGCGGGGCTCCCTCCAGCTCACGGGAGCCCCGCCTCGCCTCACTCTGCCACAGGCGCTGCCTCTTCCGGTCCAGTCGCGCTGCGATTGGCAGCCGCGGCCACTTCCTCTCGTGGCCCCGCCCAGAGTCAGGCAAGGCCGCCTGGCTTCTTGGTCGGGCCGGCGGCGGCTTCTTCTCGGGCTGGGCTGCAGCGGTGATCCCTCTTTGGCGGCGATGCGGGGAGGGCACCCGCTTGTTATTTAAATAATCAATGCGGGGTGGGCACCCGCATATTTCAAATAGTACCGACGCGGGGTAGGCACCCGCCAAAACAAAAGCATAAGCGGGGTGGGCTCCCACTCCATGGCATCACGGGGGAATCCCTATGATGGGGATTCCCTTTAAAAAGGTGGCAGCTCAGCGCTGCGCAGCCCACGCTCTCCTCCTAATTAAAATATAGCGCTCACGAGGCGCTAGGTGCAGCAAAAGTCCTGGATCCAAAGAGAAACAAAAGGGTCCAAGGAAAAAGTTCTTCTAGGTCCATGGGGCATAGCTGGGCCCAGGGAGGCCAGCACACAGGGCCCTCCAGCAGGGAGGTAAGCCCCCATGGCGGTTCCTCCTGGGCCCCAGCAGCAGCAAGCCCCAGCAAGTCAAGAACAGCACCAGCACAGAACAAAAAACATGGGGTCACAGCTCCTACATTTATACCACACAATCTCTTTGTCTGCAGCACAGGGCTTGGGGGAACCAGATGCAACTGGTTCAGGGGGGAATTGGAGCACTTTGTTTACCAAGCTCCTCTTCCCCTTTGTCAGGTGGGGGCTAGGTGATCAGACACACCACAGGGGGCGGAGCCAGCATTGTACAGGGCAGGCACAATCCTATTCAGGGACAGGGGACTACTCCTCCCACCACTCCAAATGTAGCTGTCCTATTCAGCCTAGCGCTGACTCACCCTGCCCCTCCTGGAGCCACACACACCTCCCAGCCCCTGTCACTCAAAAGCCAGACATGCAATTCACATCAGGCAGGCGGACACATAGCACACAGAAATGCCAACTTCTAAAAGTGGCATTTCTCAAATAGTCATAATATATCTGCGCACACCATTGCGCAGCATTTATTATTACAATTCCATACATACTAAACTCGACCATGCTGCTCCTCTCATCCCAGGAATTACCACTGACACACTTATCAGGGAATCCCCAATGCATTCCTATGGGAGGGCAGGCCAATCCCACCATATATACCACAGAGAGTGCACGCACTTTACACTGGACAGCAGTGCTAAAGTGCCCAGAGGCCTAAAACCACCAACACCATGTCAGAGAAAAGGCCAGGAGAAAGGCACAAAGTTTAGGGATGACCCTGCGGAAAGGGCCAAGTCCAACAGAGCATGACAAAAGCTCACTTGTATAATAAGGCCGATGCCTGTCTGGAATGCTGCAGTGGGCAAAATATTATGGAATGGAATGTGACCCATAGTAACTACAACTAACTGGGATGAATTCATGTATTCCATCCATCACCTGATTCTTATTCAGGAAAAACACGGCTGATACCTCCTTGCACTGGTATAATGTATTACTCAGTTCCTTTTCTTACATTGTGTTAAAACCCAGCCATGTACCTAAATGCTGCAAATGATAGGTGTAACTGCCACAAGCTGTAATGACGCTCTCATTACACTTTGAAGGATGATTTGGCCCTGCTGGGGTTTGAATGTGTTACTAAAGTTGCTCATGTATTTATTTCTGTGGCTGACGCTATTCCGGACAGGTACACTTGCAGGTAATTAAGAATCGTTGTACAACCAGGAATTCGTAGTTTATTCTGATCTCAATAATGTAATAAACTGTCCTAAGGTTCAACACTAGTATTAAAACCAGGCATTCCAAGTATATTGTGTTGCCAATAATGTACGTAAACTGTGCTAAGGTTCTAAACTAGTTGTAGAACCAGGATTTCCTAGTTTATTTTCTTGTCATAATGTAGTTGCTAGCAATAGTAGGAGTAGGAATGCTAGCGCAAACTTTCAGAGAATATTGACAAATAGCAGTGAGAGAGAGAATAACACTAAGATGAGGACATTGCAAAAGATTCAAGAGTATTACAGATGAGACACAGGAACAAATAGTATTTCATAGGTTAAGGATAGGAGAGTTACCATAAGCTAGCCCATGATGCCCAAGCAATGTTCAGCCATTTTATGAAATTTAAGACTTCCTCATTTGATTGGTGCCAGGTACTTTTGTTATGACCCATAACACAGCTACCCAAAAAATCGTACCAATCATAATATTGCAGATAACTACCCAATGGAAATTCCCAGTGATAAGCGGCTACTTTTATCACCCTAAGAGTGTAGGGCATGTCCAGATATGGGCCCTATGGCTTGCTGTGCCAAGAGACTCAAACTGCACCAGACTGATGAGGCAAAAAGGCTGAAATTCGACTTTTTGTATTTGTGCTGCTGTACTGAGAGGATCCAGTGTAGTATTTAGGTTTAATTGCCACTTTTGAATAAGGGCTTTTACAGTTTATCATATGGTTGGTCTTTGTCCGCATTGGCACAATGAACCACAACAATGGACTAGCATGCAACCTAGAATGATTACCATTGTCCGAAAATAATGTGCACATTTTATCTATCACGTTTTGCATTCCTCAGGCACTAGTCCTACGTGGGATGAGTATGCCCAGACATGGGTCCACAGCACATTGTGCACCTTACTGCAGAGGCATGAAAAGGCTAGAATGTTACTCAGCAACTTCCTCCAGTAACCATACATATGGGAAGTGAACTAGCAGTAGGACAGTACTATTATTTTTGGACAGGACTAAGACTGCATATCTTTAGTCCCTCACCATGTCTGCATTGTGAGCAAAAGATAATGGACCGGAATGTGTTCCAGAATAAGTATCTGTGGCTGAGATTTATTTAAGCATTCCCTTATCGCTTTTGTTTTTCTCAAGTGGGACACAGCATCATGTGCCATAGGACTCAAGTTCCATTGCCAAAGCATATCCGGGGCTTCTTCTGTTAATCTACAGAGGAGTAATTACCTAACTGTAAGATTGTCACATTTTGGCCAGAACAAAGAAGATTTTCATATGGTTGATCTCTGTCTGGCACAAAAGGCAAAAGAAGTATGGACTGGAGTGTGGCCCACAGTAATAACCACAGGTGTCTCCTAGTTGCAACCTGTGTGGAACAATTGTCACATATGTGTCAGTGGTGTTGTTACAATACATTAAAGGGCATATTTATGAGAGGCTTGCATCCCATTCGCACCACGGAAGGTGGTACATGCGTGACACAAGCCTCTAAGTCAGCGTTATATAGCCATACAAGCCACTTTGCGTGAATTTGAATGGCTTAAAAAATTTGGAGTAAAGCAGTGCAGAGCAAATCGCTGCATTGCCTTACTCTGCGCATGGGGAGACGTTGCGGTGGGTGTTCCCAAGCAACTCCCATGGTTTACAAGGACTTGTAAACCTGGGAATGTGCCCAATCTTACGCCTCCCCAGGTGAGACGTAACAAGGAGAAATATCTTTATTTCTCCTCGTTTTTCCTCTTTCTACGTGTGCTTCATCCTGCAGCACAAGTAGAAAGAGGAAAAGCCTTTCAGGATTCTTTTTGTGCAGGAAGATGCCTCTTCCTGCACAAAAACAATCCTACATGCAACAGAGGCACCCTTGCACCATGATGCAAGGGTGCCTGCATTGGCGCTAGGCTGCCAAAATGGAGTCAGTGCAAGGGGAAAGGCCCGGAACACGCTGTATTGCATAAATACAGTGCATTCCTACCCTTTCCTTGTGACACAGGGCAGCACAGCAAGGTGACTTGCTGTGCTGCCCTGTGCCACTAAACTCGTAAATATGCTCCTAAATCTATAAGCCACTCCTTTAGGGAGGACACTGGACAGCAAATCACCACCCTTCTTTTTTCCAGCATCAGAGAAGCGCTGGGCAACTGTTGGTATCTTTTTGGCAAATCCCAGCAGTTCCATAATGTTGTGGTACTTCTATCATTTTTGACAAAGAGTTGAATATTTGGCAGGGGTAGTCTGCCACTGAAAGAAATGTCTTCGCCAGGTGCAGAAAATGTGACCCGGGGTGGTTATAATGGATGCATTTCTGATCCACCTCTAAACCGAAGGATAGCAGTTTTGTTATTTGGCGATACATCTTTCGCTTGCCATCAACAGTGGCACTGTTGATCATTAGTTCATCAGTCAACAGTTTTCCTAAATCTGTTGGTGTTACCTAGTTGTTGTACAGCCTAGAAACAATAACATGTGATATGGAAGTGATATTCAAACAAGAAAGCACCATCATTATTGGCGGTCCATTCAGGAATGAGGGTTAGCAGGGCTGTAGCGAGTGCAAAAGTCTGTAATACAAAAACACGTCAAATGTGGTTGTGTCACTTTTCTTCTTAAAATGAGCCCAGGACATACAAAAATGCCTATGGATACAGATCTATCATTTTAGTAAACACTAGAACAAGTGGACTTGTAGACAGGGATTATGAAGCACTGAAAGCTCACAGGAGTAAACTGCATCCCGGCCCAAACTAACAGCCTACTAGTGCCATCCTAGGGTTGTGTAAGCTACTATGTTTACCTGATTTAAAAGTCTCAGCAGTGGCTTAGCCAGCACAGGGTTCAGCAGGACAGCAACACCATATTTGCCTCCGCTGCCACATGTGGAGGCCAATATTCAGTATAATAACAACTATAGGAGTATTGGTCTTACACCACCCAGATGTACTTTTCAAAGTTGGGAATAGAGAACTTTAACCTTCTCATACAGCAGTACCATGGTTTCCCAGGTTGGGGGAGCTTGTTTACCTGTCCATACAAATTTTATGGGTATTGAGCGTAATGTTTTAGAGAAGGGACATTCACCCCATCACAAAGCCATCTCCCAAGGAGCCTCATAAAACGCAGTCACTTAATTTCATCAATAACTGTGGACATTTCCATGGAAGAGTGCTCTAATCACTGTTTTGGGCCCTTCAATACATTGGCTCCAGAGGATCTGTGAAAAGGTGTGTTTTCTCCTAGAAAGTGAACTTCAGTCTGGCAGGGTGTATCATTGTGTAGTCAAGCTGTTGAAGCTTTCACTTCATTGTTGTGAAGTCCCTTCTTGCTTCCTGAACAGTGACTGGGAAGTCTGGACAAATCAAGATGCCCACACCTTCATATCCGAAGATGTCTTTTCTCCATCACCATGCGCAGCACTGCATCCTAGTGTCTCTAGTTCACTATATTGTCAACTTACAGGCCAATGAAATGTGCCCGCTCTCTACTATGAACAAAACAATAGATTTGACGTATCAAAAATCTATGTGATGAGCTTCTCAAAATAAGTCTCCATTCTAACTGCATTTGTGGACCCTGGGGATCCCAATATGTGTATGTTATTCCTATGTGACCGTACCTTCATTCTTCATTCTTCAAGTCTTCATTCTTCAAGACCATATAAAATGCCATAGTCGGACTCGTCCTGGATCTCCCTAGATCTCCCTAGACCAACCCACATCACCCTCTGCCTCAGGGAACTCCACTGGCTCCCTGTACAGAAAAGATGCCTATTCAAGCTCCTGGCCCATGCATACAAGGCCCTACACAACTGCGGACCCACCTACTTGAACCAACACCTGAACTTCCATCAGCCCACCAGGCACACCTCCGCTCCACAACCCTTTCTCTATCCCTCACCCTCCGAATCTGACGTAGCAGATGTGGAGGTCCTACCTAGCAGCGAAGACATGTAACAAGCTACCCTTTCATCTATGGACTTCCCCATCTCATCCAGAGTTCCAAAAGTCATTGAAGTCCTGGCTATTCGACTAAACAACTGGACCCTGCCATTACCTAGATACCTTCATGGGTGACACATAGTGCTCTACAAATCTAATCATTGATTGAGTCTTCACTCAGATCACTTCCAAAACCTCTTCTTTTCTGAAGAACTGTTCTTCCTTGGCAGTAGTGTCATTTCCATGTCAGAGATACTTTTGAGTTGTCTATTCACTTTGCTTGCTTATATAATCGCTCGGTCACATGGCCTATACATGTTGTCAGAGTGTCTAACTTGATTAATCATTATGTTAGCCCTACTGCATGTCCAGCAGAAGAGCTTTGACTTCCGCCTTTGTTGTCTCAATCTGTTGTCTAAAATCAGAGTCTCATCTTTCATCACTCCCCTCATGTGATATGGAAGGTTTTTGCAGGTCAAATAATAATCTTTTGTGGTCATCCTTCCCCATCATGCCCTCTCACCACTGCTACGCATTTGGGTTAGGATCTGATGTGTCATCACATCTGCAGGTTGACAACAGGATCTGTGGGTGTCATCCCACAGCCTTAATCTTTTCTTGCTCTTCAAATCAATGGCAATAGCATTTGGTCACTCTTTAGTGGGCACACCAAGGGCACCTGATTTCACCATAGATGTGGGATCACATCAGTGCATTCCAAGGTACCATATGTGTTCCAGCCCGGGTCTGCAGCTCGGCCAACCCTCAGCACAATCCAGGTGAAGCCCAAGAGAAAACACAGTCTCTGCATGTAAGACACACCCATGCCATTCGCAATCAGTCAAGAAGAGGTTGATGGACAGTCCAGATCAAGCCCAGGCACCCACTCAAATGCTGGGCCCTCCTCTTCTCATAGAATTCCCTACCCCATCTTCTTATGTGAAATAGTCACATTGCCTGAATTTTAATTTGGCTGATGGAGTAATCTCTGTTTGCCTGGCAGATGACTTAACATCTCCCAGGCCTAAACTAGTCCACCTACCAAATATGACCGCCAAGCTGGCGGTAATTTCTAAAGCATTGCCAGGAACCACCGTCACAGCGATTTCTGTCAATGCTTTTTGAAGTTCGGTGCATGGCTCCATCAACATAAAGAAAATCCTGCAGCGGATTTAGCAGTTTTCACTGCCCCTTACTGCCAGGGTTTTCTTGGTGGTGATGTGCAGTGAAAACGGACCTCTAATTCCACCCATCTAAATTAATTACTTACTCACTTATGCCTACTAACCCTCCTGGGGTATAGGCCATCAACCAAGACTCTCTAGCCATCTTGGTCCTGGGCTTTTCTTTCTATCTGACTCCAGGTTTAACCCACCAGCCTTAAGGCCTCTATGTCAGGTGTTTCTTGGCCTTCCTCTTTTCCTTTTCCTTTGAGGGTTCCAGGTGTGGGCTTGCCTGGTGGTGTTTGATGCAGGCTTGCGGAGGGTGTGACCTATCCAGCTCCAGCGTCTTTTCATGGTTTCTTTATAAACAGGGAGTTGGAAAATCTGCTGCCATAGGTCGTTGTTGCTGATGGTGTTTGGCCAGTGGATTTGGGGGAGTTTCCTCAGATAGATGTAGATGAAGGTCTGGACTTTGTTGGTGGGCACTGTTGTCCTCCAAGTTTCTGCTTCATACGGAAGGACCAGTTTTACATTGGTGTCAAAAAGCTTGTTCTTGTTTTGGAGAGTTAGGTCCTTAGAGCTCCAGGCCTTCTTTAGCTGAATGAAGGCAGCCCTTACTTTGCCAATTCTTGCCTTGACATCAGCATCTGTGCCACCCTGCTTGTCTATGACACTGCTCAGGTAGGTGAAGGCCTCAACCTCTTCATGAGCATCGCCTTCAAGAGTGACTTGTGCTGGCCGTGTTAGCCTTCAAGATCTTTGTTTTTCCCCTGCGGATATTGAGGCCAAGTTGTAATGATGTTGCTGCTACTTTGTCAGTCTTCTCTTACATCTGCAGATGGGTATAGGAGAGTAGGGCCAGGTCATCTGCAAAGTCAAGGTCGTCAAGCTGCTTCCATGGTGTCCACTGGATCCCATTTCCTTTCCTTGCTGTGGATGTCTCCATGATACAGTCTATGGCCGGCAGGAAGAGAAAAGGCGAGAGCAAACAAACCTGGTGGACTCTTGTCATCACTTCAAAGGCTTCCGTGAGCTGTCCTCCATGGACTACCTTGCAGATCGTTCCCTCATAAGAGTTCGTGATGATTCTTATGTGTTTATCTGGCACACCGTAGTGATGGAGGAGTTTCCAAACAGTCTCTTTGTCCATGCTGTGAAATGCCTTCTCATAGTCCATGAAGTTGACATAGAGGGGGGAGTTCCATTTCATCGACTACTCACTGATGATTTGCAGTGTTGCAATCTAGTCTGTGCAAGTTCTATCTTTGTGAAAGACAGATTGCTGATCTTGTAACTGAGTGTCAACTTATTGCTTCAGTCTGTTCAGGATGACTCTGTTGAACACTTTGCCTGGGGTTGATAGAAGAGTTATGCCTGTGTAGTTTGCGCAGTTGCTCAGGTCACCTTTCTTTGGGGATCTTGATCAGATATCCTTCCTGCCTGTCTGATGGCACCTTTTTCTTTTCCCAGATCCTTCCAAACATGGGGTAGAGCATGCCTGCTGATGTTTCAATGTCTGCCCTCAGTGGTTCTGCAAGAATATTATCAGGTCCTGCTGCCTTTCCATTTCTCAGATGTTTGATGGCTCGCCGTATTTCTTGCTTGGTTGGTCTGCTGCAGCTGATTGGCAAGTCCTTTTCAGCTGGCTGTATGTCTGGTGAAGACTGCAGCACCCAAACAAACCTGGGCTAAGCGGTAATATACTCCCTGAACAATGGCAGCAGTATTTTCAGGGTCTATATAATCACTCGTCCAGCCAGGCAGATGCGCAGTTGTTACCTATATCTAGAAGATCTACCGCTGTTATTTTTTCGTTGGAGGAAGTTACTATCGGTATTGAAGGGTTGACGAGAAACAAGGCTCCAGGCCCAGATGGAATGCCGCCCGACCTCTTTAGATCCAACCTACAGGTCTGGGCACCCTTATTAACAAGGGTCCTAAATGCAGCAATAAGTGTCTCAATGCCTATTTCTTGGTCCTCAGCAATTATAGTACCGATCTTCAAGAAGGGTAACAGGGATAGCCCGCACTGTTACCGACCAATATCTCTGATAGATGTTTCAGCCAAGGTCCTGGGGCGGGTAATTTTGAATAGACTAATGGAGTGGGCTGAGTCTGCCAACATAATTACTGATGTTCAATACAGATTCCGCCCAGGGAAATCAACTGTGGACCAGTGTCTTAATCTCTATCTTATCTCCGCTAAATACACGCTGGTAAAAGGGGGGCCTTTTTATTTGGCTTTTATGGACCTATCAGCGGCCTTTGACCGTGTGAACCGGAACAAGCTGTGGCTAGTAATGGCAAACCAGGGGGTGGACCCAGAATTAATAAACATACTTCAATTATTGCATAATCACACCACGGCTGCAGTAAGGTATACCCAGGAGGGAAAAGTCACAGATCATTTTAGATGTTCAAGCGGAGTCAGGCAGGGATGCATCCTGGCACCTTTTTTATTCACTTTATATATCAATGGCCTGGATGCGGCACTGCGGGACATTAGGACAGACGTACCACGAATAGGGGACAGAACTGTTCCGGTTTTATTATACGCAGATGATGCTGTGCTTTTGGCCCGCACCCCTCATGCCCTACAACTTTTAATTAACGGTTTTGTAGAGTTCATGGAAAAACTCGAGATGTCCCCCAATCTCACCAAATCATATGTAATGGAGTTGGGGAAAAAGCCTGTTAAATCATACAAATATACTATAGGATCGCATGTTTTAGGTAAAGTCCCAGCTTTTGCTTATTTAGGCATATTATTTGATGGGAAGCTTAACTTTAAACACTTATTAGAAGAGAAATCTCTGTCTTTAATTAGATCCACAGGTTCAATTGCGAATTTTGCAAGCAGACTTGGGTTGTGGACTCCGGATGTGATTTTAAAATTGTACAACTCAATCTGCTGTGCCAAGGTGCTGTATGGTAGTGAGGTCTGGGGTTTTGTGAAAACTAATAACCTACAAACAGAAGAAAACAAATATATGAGGCGTCTGTTAAGGGTCCCCACAGCACCCCGGCATTTATTGCCCATGAAGAACTGGGAGCTAGTTATATTTCAGATTTAGTGGCCGTCAGACCTATAATTCACTGGTTGAAGGTTTGGTTAAACGAAGAGATAGGCCTGACAAGGCTTGTTGTTCAGGATTGTTTGTCTTTAGCCAACGCAATGAAGATCCCATGGTTAAAATATGTGCGGGATTGTCTACAAAAAATGGGACGGCGGGCACTGTTTGATGAGCCAGATAATATAAGACAGAGGGACAAGGCAGCTGTTAAAGAGTTGTTTTTTCAGTTTAGTATGGCGCAACGTGAGGGCAATGAATTGGTGAAACCGACAGTGAGAGAATATGTTTTAATTAAAACTTCCCCGAGGATAGAACCATATTTAACCATTATGACAAGTTCCCATGAGAGATTTTTAATTACATGTTTTAGAATTAATTTTATTCATCATATTTTGATGGTCCCCGCAGGTTTTAGCGTAAAGCTAGGAGAAAGAGGGCCCTGCGGCTGCGACAATGCGTCTCTGCAGGATACCCTCCACTTCCTTTTTAACTGTTCTTTTTATGCCCTTCCTAGAAAAAGGTTTTTGAAGTCTTTACTACAGACTAGCGGGATTAGACAGGCACGTGTGGCACTGCTCTTCTTAAAACTTTCTGATGTTTTAACCCTGTCTTGTGTGGTAAATTTTTTAAAAATGGCCCTAAAATCAAGATCCACGAGAGTGGCTAATGATATTTAGAAATGATCTGTTAGTATTTTTAGATTTTATATGAAATAATTGATGGTGTTGGAGCAATTCTTTCCTTTTTGTATTATGAAATATTGGGGTGGGATAATCTCGGATGTATTTTAATGTAAATGCTTATATGATTTGTGTCTCAAATCGAATAAAGTAAACATTGAATTGAATTGAATTGACTGCAGCACCCATTTTCTTTGTTGGCCTTCGTTACCCATGATTGTCTTCCCAGCTTTATCTTTAATAGGTCTTTCTGGCATGCTATATCTGCAGGAGAGTTTCCTTGTTATGTCATAGAGTTCTTTCAAGTTTCCACACTTGCTGCTTCCTGGGCTTCTGAGGTACGACCCTTGATAAATCTTCGTTTGTCTGCTCTTAAGTTTCTCTTTGCTTTCTTATTGGTTTTGGTGTCTTCACCTTGAGCTTCCACTTTTTCTACTCTTATTCTGCTGGTGTTGACTGCAGCTTTAATTTCCTTTCCCACTTGCATTTTGCAGAGAGTCTCGGTGGGACCCAGTTCCTTCTGGCAGGTTGATGTCACTGTCCTAGCTACAGAAACATTATCTAAATGACATCCTGGCCTTGGGGAGAGAGGAATCTCCTTCACGGAGAGCTATATCATCTTGTGGTGAAAGCCAGAGATCCCTGGAAGCCACAAAGTTGATGCACCTGCTTTCAACTAAGACCATCACCATCGGGACATGGAATGTGAGGACCATGTACAAGACAGACAAGACTGCCCGAGTGGCTGTGGAGATGAAAAATACAACCTTGCCCTGCTTGGCATCAGCAATACCAGATGGACACAGTCCGGACAGGATAGACTGACTCCAGGAGGAATGCTGCTGTATTCTGGAAATGAGGAAGAGATCAACCCCACATAGTCAGGGAGTAGCAGTGATGCTATCACCAATAGACAATAGAGCTCTGATTGAATAGGAAGCCCACGGTCCCAAAATCATCACAGCAGCCTTCCGCACAAAGAAAAAGAGGATCAACGTGAATGTTATCCAGTGCTATGCACCTACAAATAACAGTGAAAAAGAGGAAAAAGAACAGATTTACAACAGACTCCAGCCATTCTGGAGAAATGCCTTGACAGAGACATCACCACACTGATGGGGGACCTGATTGGCAAGATTGGAAGTGTCAACACTGGGTACGAATAAGTCATTAGCAATCATGGCCTTGGTGACAAGAAACAAGAATAGTGAAAGGCTCAGAGATCTATGTGCCCTGAACAGACTGGTGATAGGCAGTAGTGTTATCCCACACAAAAAAATACACAAGGCTACGCATGTGTCACCCGACCATTCAACAGAGATTCAGATCAACCATGTCTGCATTGCCCAGAAGTTCCGGAGTTCCCTGAAGGAAGTGAGAGTGATGAAAGGAACGTACGTGGTGTCAGACCATCACCTTGTCGTTGCCAGGCTAAAGCTGAAGAAAGCATGGATGGAAGTGACAAACCAACAATAGCAATATAACACGAACCCCCTAAAAGATGCACAGAAACAGAGTGAATACTCTCAGTAACAAGTTTCAAGTCCTGAAAGAACTAGATGATGACAGAGACCCAGTAGAAAGCCAGTGGGAGCAGATCAAAGAAACAGTGACATCATCTAAATTAGATGGGCGGAATTAGAGGTCTGCCTCAGACTCCCCTTACTCCTCAGGGCCTTCGGAGGGGTTTAATCACAGCTGAGATGGGGTAGTCTCCGCCGTGATAAAACCAAAGGTCTGCCCACATCTAAATTTGGTGGTAAGCATACTCCAATCATGCTGCCAATAAGCATACTCCATTACGACGGAGTATGCATTAATGCCAACATAAAGGCAGGCCCACAGTCCATAAACGCACCACATCATCTGCTCTCCTTCACCTCACCCACCAAAAGGCCCACTCTTCCGACTAGCTCATCCCTCATAAACGTATTGCGGAGTGACAGCCAGTGTCTCCTCACCTCGCTGCAATGAAAAGGTCCACCATTTAGTGCAGTGCTCCTCTATGCCCTTGAACTCCTGGCTCCGAGCCTCCAGGCGCACAGTGCAGCAAAGATACAAATGGTCACACCACTCCCACTGGTTCTCCCCCACCAGGAGCTGCATAAAGGAATCTGGCTCCCTTCTCAGTCCTCTTGCTGGACAATGGGGTGCATTGAACTACCTCAGGGTGTATTACGAACAATTAACTTTAAAAGACACCCGCCATGTTCTAAAAGACTAGAGAACAAGGACTACGTTAGCTACTATGGACTCTAGACATTCACAAAATAAATTTAATATATATAAGAAGAATTAAATGCATTGGAACTGCAATATGTTGTAAGTGTAATTGTTTCTTTTGCTTCTAATGTTTTGATGCTGATTTCATGTAACTTTTTTTTACTATAGTTGTATTAATAATGTAAGCTATCTGTCATGGGTAGTGCATTAAAAATTGTTCCAAAAAAAGACACGAACAGATTAAGTCTATATTGCAATTATACGTTAGGCTATCGTTGTCTAGTATTTATGTATGTTAAATCTCTCCCTATAGAGAACGCTCTTTTCTTATATAATAATTGGCCTACGTTCAACGGGGGATACAGGCATCCCTTGTTTTCTACTGCATGTTTGTTCTTAAGCAGATACAGATTAACTTCTGGATAAAAGACTTTTTATTCTTCCCATTGTTCTAATTGAGTGCAGCCCAATATCTTAATTATTTAAAATCCATCCAGTAGCAAAATAATTTAGACATAAGGTAAGTACACCCTTGCTCATTCCATGTTTGGTGCTGTCTTAATCTTTGGCCACTGATGAGCCATCACTTTCCAATATGATGTCATCACATAGACACTTTAATTGTATAGGAAACTTTCAAGTGAACTGGGACCGGTATGTATGCTTACTCTGCAGATTCTGTAAAAAAAACTGTGGGCCTGATTCACAAAGGGCCTCCTCACTCATGGCGTAGGGCTTGCAGGTGTGGCGGGGGCCGCACTCCTGGCGGGACCTCCGCAAAGAGAAACTTCAGTGCTGAGGACCCTCCACGAGAGCGGAGGCCCTTTGTGAATCAGGCCCCCATGTCTCCCTTTGGCCACTCACCTGTTTGTCTCCAAGCTCTTTGAATTTGTTACCCGATCACATTACTTTAAAGAATTGGGAAGCAACAATGGAGCCCTATTTCAATAGATAGTGAAGACAGATGTCTATCCTGTCGTTAGTTAGGTGGTAATGCCCTATGATATCAGCATTAATATATGTTATTAGTCTACACCACAGTTTAAGGCCAAACCCAAGGGCAATAGCGTTAAAAGAGCTCATTGTGCGTAGTCAGTAAGTACATTGGCGCAGCTTCCTCTCCTCACCCATCACTCGCAGGCACATATGTCCATTGTCCCATCAGCTTCAAGTTCTAGCTCTATATTCTGACACAAATAGGGAAGGCTTCTACTGTAGTCAAACAACCATACTTCATCTCCACAAATAATGCCTAGCGACTGGCTGGGTCGGCCAGGGCTAGCTTTAGAGCTGTTGGCACCCGGTGCAAATCATTTTTGGCACAACCCCATGACCACCTCCTGGATTCCCTCACAACCACCAGGCAAAACTGCCCGTCATCTCTCCATAGCCCCTCTGTCACATACATTTCATTTGTTTTAAAGCACTTAGTAAGAATGTATATGTACCCAAGCAAACACTTTGCAGCAACATTAGGAATAAATAATATAAGACTGGGGGAAAAAAACAGAACGTCCTAATCTATTTTATGCAGTTTGCGTGCAGCTCTTTGATGACAGTTCATAACAGTCACTGTTCTATGTTAGGGTTTTATCTTATGAACTGCGATAACAAAAGGATCTCGGTGACAAAAGAAGTAATCCACTTGGCTATCCACATAAAATACAGATCTGTGACCTGCACGGTACGTGCTCTTTGCAGCAGGCATATTAACCCTCTGCGCTACTTTGTGGCGAGTCAAAACTGTCCCTAGAGAAAACTCTGATGTCTCTCTCTATCAGGAATATTAATTACAAGAGTTTTCTTGACATTTTTATTGCTGCCTGAAAGCCTGAAAACTGGACACACAAGGAACTCTGCTGAAGGTGTTCTTAAATTTTTTGCTAAACACATACACCCCCCTCCCCAGGTCAGCACCCAGTGCTGCCACATCATTTGCACTGCCCTAAAGCCGGCCCCGTGGTGGGTAGAAGCATTTCACAGATGGGGCAAATGTGCCTTGTGTTCTGTATTGGTAACAGAACTGAATTATTCAGGTGTACGAGGCACTGAACCATCGCAAACTTTTTCCTGTTTAGAGAGTTGTGCATTTTGTTATCTGTTGAGAAAAAAAGAGACAGGAATAAAACAAACAATGGATATATATAAATTAATACTTACATCCAGTGTGAACTTGTTAGACATAGTTGCATAGCTATCACTAGCTGGGTTATACAGTTCCGGAGAAAAGGTCCAAGTTTTGATCAGAATATTGCATGCGAATGCTTGTTTGCCTGCAAGACAAATGGATTCAAGTATTATTCTTCTAAGATGCTGCTCCTCAGATGACAAAAGGTCTGCCTGCGTGTGCTAGGTTCTTGGTCAATGAGAACATCCAGGCTTGTAGATAATATTTGTTCGTTCTGACAAACAGCGAATAAGGTGATGTGATCAGACAGCTTACATCACTGTCTATAAAGAATAGCACTAGAGCAAATGAGGTTTTAAGGTTGTGCCAGTCTGAGCACAACGGGAACCAGGTCATTGTTGTTTATATCAACAAAAGGGCCAGTTTAGAGTTTGGCGGACAGAATTTACTTCGTCGGGAGGACATTATCTCTGCCATCCTGAGAGACCTCTGCCCAACAAATTTAGAGATGTCCAGCCCCATGGACATCTCCATACATTTACAGGCATCGCGGGCATGGCCCTAAATAGGGCAGACGGTGCAATGCCCCTACTTGGTCGGGTCATCAGAGGAAGTAGTCCTTCGACAGAGCCACCGGGAGCTCTGTTGACGGAATTCTTAGTGTTTGTCCATCTCTTAATGATGCAGGAGGACCAAAGGTTTGGTGGACAGGGTACCATCTGCCAAACTCTAAATAGGGCCCGACGTGTCTGTTTGTCTGTCTGGCCATTTATCAACCAGACTTCTCCATTCATCTGTTTGGCTTGGTATCTATTGCTTACTGAATGTTCCAGTGGAAAGTGTACTATCACATCCATTCCCAATGTTTAGTGAAAGAGGATAATTAAATAAGGCAGACTCCAACTCGTACATGATAGTTAGTACATCAACGCTACATTAACTCTAGCACTCTTTCTTTTCGAAACTTGTATATGGCATTGAATCACTAGATAAGCACTCTGTCTACTAATTCACTAGAAATCAAGCATAAGAGTCAGCCCATCAACATGTACTTTGGTATTGAACAATCTAAAAAATACATAAGTATTCAATCCACTAGAGCTGATCTATAAATTTGAGACAAACCAACCCACTTACCTCATTACAGATAAACCTTAGCAGATATATTCAACAAAGATGCAAGAGACCTGATTCATGCCAGATTTTCAGGTTAATCACCAAATATCTAAATCATTTTGACTTAGAATTCTTTTTTTCAGCTGTCGGGTATGTGGATATTATATCACTACCTTTTAAACCAATGTTTAACACCCCTGAAAAATGTTATACACTTAATTGAAAAAAATGAAAAAGCAGCAATGACTTACGTGAACATACAGAAGGTTTGGTCAGGAAACAGTAACTCGTGTTTGTGCAGAGTGTAGTACGGTTGAAGCACATCACAGGATCTGGAAAACACAATGCGGTGGTTAATAAAATACAGAATTTATTTTGACGTTTGCTTGATAGTGACACTCTCTTTAGGGACATTACATTTCTCAGTTTTGCAGCTCAAAACTTTGCATTGAGAATAAGTTATCCACTATTTATTGGGCCATTGCCAACTTGCAGCAACGTAGGAAAAGTATGTGGCATATTAAGCACATTATTATGCCTATTAACTGTGAAGTCGAATGCAGCAGTGCCTCTCTCGTGTCATAACTGTTCTGGACCAGTGAACTCTTCTCATGATAAACATGTCATCACCTTTGTACAGTTATTAAATTCCTCAATACTGTGAAAAGACCATCCTCCTGCAACGAGTGGAGCCAGACAGTCCCTTGAAGCGCCAGGGCAGAAAAGATCAATAAGGAAATGCCATTCCACCTCTTTCACAGTTGACCATGCCCTCTCTTGTGTCCTGGAATTCTCTGAAGCTGGCATCAGAGTAGCAGGCATGGCATGTCTATCTTCATCATTCTGTTGGTTCTGCTCTATCCGGCTTAGAGGTATGATTAGCCTTTAATTCAACCATGAATGGTTTAGTATCAACTCTAATAATTTCAAAGCCACACAATGTGTGTGAAATCTGACTTCAGATTTATATGGTTTACCCAAATTTCATATACATTTCAAATACATCTTGGTGACTGGCACCAGGCAGCTATGCACGATTATTTAGGTCAAAAGGACATTTTTAGGAGAAGTGCAACTTCTGGCAGGGCCTATTGTTTTTCTATGTGACATACAAACATACAATAAGAGCACATGAAATACAAACTACAAAGCCATAGGTGCAAATAGCAAACAATTGGGGATCATTATAGAGTGATAACATTTCTTAAAGTGATTTACTGAGCCAGCGTTGCATTGAGGTCTGGAGGAGAGGTGGTTGTGCTAAGTAGGTGGGAAAAAGCTGAAGATGTGCCTGAGACCCAGTTTTAGTAGTATCCATGCTACAACAGCTTGCAGCTACATTGTGAAGCTGATCAGTGTGGAGGTAGTCAGTAAGACAGGTGAAGACAATACTTGGAAATGTGAGACGTGTGGGCAGAGAGTGCAGTAGTTGAAAGAGTTGTCTCCATCTCTTGGGGGCAGTCTTAGGTATTGGGAACAATGTATTTTAGCTGGACTTTTCTGTGCCTTTCTACAATGTTTATAGTAAGTTGTCATTATTTACAAGAGGTGATTAAATATAATAGATGCAAGACGTGATTTACAAAGCGAAGAAGTCAGGATGGGATGCTGGGTGCTTTTATTTTGCAGAGCATGAGCCCAGGCTCTCAGTAGATACACTGGATGGAGCAGAATACGTTCAGTGTGGTGAGGTGGTTCAGAGGGGAACTACTAAGTGACAGAAGGGAGAGGAGGGGGGGGGGGGTCGAAGGTGTAAGGTTAAAGTTACCAATGAGGAAGACAGAGGTTTTAGGAGAAAGAGAACAGAAGAGGCTGTCAAGTGTGAACAGGAAGGGGCATGAGATTGTGATGAATAAATGAATGAATGAATGAAAGCAATTTGTTAAGCACAAAGCTACTCCAGAGTGTCCCGGCGCTAGTCTGAAAAGATCAGAACATCCATTTACAGTACATTTGAAGAGAAAAGATGCTTTTTAGTTCCTTTTTAAAGCGAACCTCACACTGTATAGCACGCAGAGCGAGCAGAAGCTCATTCCACACCTTGTCTTCCAGCATCAAAAAGGAGTGACCTCCTGCTCTCGGCAAGCGAAACTTGGGACTTCCCGCAAACAGAGCCGTAGCCAAATGAAGGGCTCTAGAGAGAGTATAATGAAGGATTTTCTAGATACAGTAGTTAGGCCCCCAATTGTAAAAGCCTTGATGAATGAAAGTTAAGGCGTTAAACAAGATCCTCTTCCTAATGGGAAGCCAGTGCAATTCCTGTAGGTATGAGGAGAGTGATACCCTTCTTAATAAGCCCAAAATAAACCAGGTCGCCACTTTTTGGATTGTCTGATGTATCCTGATCCTATAATCAGGCACACCCATACACAAACAAGTCGAGCCTAGAAGTAATCAAAGCATGGGTCTCCATTGGCAACAGGTCTAGGAATGTCCTAATGGAATGCAGCAGCCCAAGCAGATGCTGGCAACAGAACTTATTTGGGTGTCCTTGGAGAGCTTATCATCTATTCTAACTCCCAAATTGTTAGCTGTTGTGGCTGGAGAGAGGAGGGGGGAATTTCATGTGGCCAAATGAAGCTGGTCCAGAGATCTCTAGATTTACTAAACAGGAGAATCTCAGGTTTGTCTGCATTGCATTGGAGAGAACTCCTCTTCATCCAGTGCAAGATATCCTTCAAGCATGTAGTGATAGAAAATACTTTATTGGGAGAAGAATGACCGAAAGTGAGAAGCAGTTGGGTGTCATCTGCATATGATGAGGTTGCCACCCCATAAAATTCGATGCAAGTGGCTAGTGAGGCCATATAGATTTTATACAAAGTAAGGCTCAAAGAAGAGTCCTGTGGTTCTCCCAAAACAAGACTCTTCTGTGTTGACGAGTGAGGTGCAAGCTAGATCTCTTGTGTTCTACCTTCGAGAAAGGACTTTAACCATTGCCATGCTAAATCTCAATGCCTATGTCTGCAAGCCTCTGTAGCAGCAGTTGGATGGGATACTTTGTCAAACGCTGCCGCTAGATCGAGCTGAATAAGGGTGACACTCTTTCCCTCATCCAACGCAAATTTTATTATTTAAGTCACTACAAGGAGGGCAGATTCCGTGCCATGTTGTGGTCGGAAACCTCATTTGGTGAAATGAAGAAGCCTATGAAATTGTCCGATATTTAGAAAGAATGTCTGGATCAGCAAAAGTCTTTTTTAAGAGTGGAATTATTTTGCACTTTTCCAGCAGACAGAGACAGAGGCTACCTTTAAGGAACAATTAAGAAGCTCAGGGCAACAACCTAAAAAAGTGAGGAGGAACTGGATCCGGAGGTGAGCCAGAGCGGCACTGTAACAGCGCTGATTGGATGTCCATCAAAGCGATAGGTTCGAAATTATTTAGCAAAATAGTGATAGTCAAATTTGAAGCAAAATCATCTGTCACCCATAGATCATTGCCTCCAGCAGGTGCAGCCAGATCATCATAAATTCTCAACATCTTATCCTCAGAAAAGGATGAAAGTTGCTCAGACCAGGCGGTGGAGGTCATAATAGGTGGATTGCAAGGTGTGGGACATAGATAAGACTTTACAATTTAGAAAAATTTCCTGAAGGAGTTTTCAGCAGCATCAATGCGTGCCATGTAAAAAGATCATTTAGCATGAATTATAGCCTTATGGTATACCTTTATGGCTTGTTTGTATTGCCTTTTGTTAATAGGGCTATGATTCAGTCGCCACTGTCTCTCTAGTTGTTTACATTTTATTTTGAAAATCTGAAGAAAACCGGGGGCTGAAGAACCTCTCTGTTTAGGGTGAGTTACTTTAGTGCAGACCAATAGGCCAATTGGCGCCGGCCTCGGCTACGAAGTGGGCAGGGGACGTCGCGCAACGAGGGACATCGCCCTACATTGCTGGCGGGAGCTAGGGAGCAGTGGAGAACCAGCAGGGAGCCGCCGTGGGCGCTGGTCCTAGGAAGAGGTCGATAATGGGTAAGCCGCGGACCAAGCAGGGAGGCGCACCCCCGGAACAAGAGGAGGAGACGACGGATAGGCAGAAGACGGAGGCGTCGGAGTCCCAACCTGAAGGGATGGCGCAGCAACAAGTAGAAGTGATACTTAAAGCCATAGCGGATACTAGGGATGCCCTTCAACAGGACATAGCACAGGTATCAGTGGGGCTGGGCCTGCTCCGCGCAGATCATGCGAAACTGGCGGACCGGGTAAAACAAACTGAAGCCACTCTGGAAGTACTGGATCCAGCACACAAGGCGCTTGAGTCACAGATGGGAGAAGTATGCCGCCGCTTGCAAGTCTTGGAAAAGAGAGCTGAGGATGCCGAAGGGCGGAACAGAAGGAACAATATACGGGTGGTTGGACTGCCTGAAGGAGTGGAAGGTCCTAGTATGGTGGAATATCTGGAGACCTGGCTGAGGTCAGCTGTTGCCCCAGAGGGATTGTCCCCTTTCTATACCCTGGAGAGGGCGCATAGGGTGCCGGCGCGCCCGGGGCTGCCTGGGAGACCACCCAGACCTGTGGTGGCACGCTTACTCCACTACAAGGACAGAGATCTGCTTTTGAATAAGGCGCGTTCTGTGGGCCCCTTCAAGGTAGACAATAGTAGTGTGACGCTGTTTCCCGACTACACCTTCGATGTGCAGAGACAGCGATCCTCCTTCTTGGAAGTCAAGAAAGCGTTCCGCACGGAAGGCTTACAATATTCACTGATGTTTCCAGCGCGTTTAAGAGTAGCATTGGACGGTAAAACCTTTTTCTTCTGCACCCCGGAGGACGCGTGGGATTGGCTGGAGACTTACAGAGCGGGACAAGGAGAGGCTGGCCGAGGCCTGGGGGTTGCTGAGGGGGTGTCGCGCCCACATCGACCACGACGCTCAGAGAGGAGGCGGCCCCGTTCCCAGAAGCCAACAATGTCTCAGACGGAACGGGAAAGGTCGGCGGCGCTTAAAGCAGTGACGGAGATATCTCAGGAGCAAGAACCGGAATCGAAGGGAGCGACTGCATCTGAGAAGGGGTCAGCTGGAACGGCGTCGGAGGAATCGGACTCTGCGAGCATCACTCTCCCTCATGTTACGCCAGGGACTGCGGACGAGCTGGTTGATGCGTAGTACAGTGAGACTTTCTCCGGGACTGGGTGGTATCATTGTGTAGTGACACTCCTCCTCTGTGTGTGGTTGCGGAATGTGAGGGGGTGGGGGTGGGGGGACCCTGGGGTGGTGCTCCCTCTGAATGGGGCGCTGCAGCAGGAGCTGTGGCATTACTGAGAATGGGGTGTGGTGCGAGCCGATTGAACACTTTTGACTCAGACGCATCCGGCCTTTGGGCACCTCCCCTGTTATAGTCGTTGGTGATCCCCGGTAGCTACCGAGGACGCAATTTTGTTAAGAATTTGGATGGGTGCTGCTTTGTTAGGACCTGTTCTGGGGAGGGGTAGTTGGGGATTGTTGTGCATGTTGTTTGGGGTTATAGGGGCTTCCGGTGTGTCCATGGTGATAGTGCAGCGGTTCCAGGGATTGGAGGACTACTATGGGGACCCTGCTTGATGTTAAATGCCTAACGTGGAATGTGAGAGGGATACATACAATGCGGAAGCGCCATAAGGTCCATGCTTACTTGGTGCGGAGGGGGTGCATATTGCTTTCCTGCAGGAGACCCATGTCGATCGGGCGGAGGGAAGTGCGTTGCAGCGAAGGTGGCGGGGGCAGGTCTATTGTACAACGTACTCAGCTTTTGCCAGAGGAACATTAATATGGGTCAGAGCGGGGGTGCCCTTCCAGATGACTCGCCAGTTTGTGGACCCAGAAGGGAGGTTTGTAGTGGTGGGGGGGCGACTGAATGGAATAGAGGTAACGTTGTGTAGTATATACGCCCCTAATGTTGATCAGATGGCCTTTTTCGATCAAATGTCGGGGAAACTGGCACCTTACTTGACTGGCCCTGTGATACTGGGGGGAGATTTTAACTCCATAACTGATGTCGAAATAGATAGGTCTCATCCGCCATTGCAGGAAGCCCCTGTGCATAGAATATCAAAGGCCAGGAGAGACTGGCAGGACAGATGGGGGCTAGTAGATACATGGCGAATGCAGCATCCTGAAGACCGGGACTACTCTTTCTTCGCTGCTGTGCACGACCTGCATGTGCGTTTGGATGCCATATTGTGCACACCTGACATACATGCAAAAGTTCTGCATAGTGAATATTTGTCTAGAACGATATCGGACCACAACCCTCTAATACTAACGATTAGGTGGACACAGGAGAGACCTGCGATTCCGACGTGGAACTTGAGGCCGGAGATGATGGAGGATGCTGTTTTCCGTAGGGAATTAGAAACGGGCATTGAGCAATATTTTGCTGAGAACGAGGGGACAGCGTCTGACATAACAATAGAGTGGGACGCGTTTAAGGTGGTGGTGAGGGGACTGTGTATTACCAAACAGGTGGGTGTAAGGAAGACGTTGCTTAGGGACGTGGAAGCAGCGGAAACTCAGCTGAGAGAAATAGAGAGAGAGCGGCCGGGGCGCCCGGAAGTGCAGGAGGAATTACTGAGAGCACGAGAGGAAGTGGCGAGTCAGATAGAGAGGTTGCGTTGCTATGATCACAGGGCTTACCTGGCACGGACGCACGCGGAGGGAGATAAGGCGAGCGCCTTACTGGCTTGGCTGGCTAATCCAATATCCCGGGGCACGCCTATCCTGGCATTGAACTCTTCACTGGGAGCGCCGGTGTATACCCAGAGAGGGATTAACGACCTGTTCCTAGAATATTATGCTGGGTTATATAGCAGTTGCCTGAGGGGCTCCGATGAGGCACTGGAGGGGTTTTTGGCGGGTATGGACTTGCCCCAGCTGGCAGAGGACCAGGCGGAGCTGCTGGGGCAGGACATCACGTTGGGGGAAATACGGGGTGCCATTAAGCACATGGCGCGTAACAAAACGCCGGGCTCAGACGGCCTTCCTATTGAGTTTTACTCAACTTATATTGATATACTCGCCCCAAAATTGTTGATGGTCTATAAAGAAGCGCGGACGGTGGGGAGGCTTCCAGCTTCTATGAGGGAGGCTATTGTTGTCCCACTTCCGAAACCGGGAAGGGACGCTCTGGACAGATCGGCGTATCGCCCGTTATCTATGCTGACATCTGACTATAAGATATTAAGTAGGATTTTGGCGACTCGGCTCCTACCCCACATGGTACATTTGGTCCATCGGGACCAGGCGGGTTTTATTCCGACTCGGAACACGTCGGTTAATGTGCGGCGCCTCCTCCGCATATTAGATGCGGACCACGGAGACACTCCTGATGCTGCGGTGCTCTCAGTGGACATTGAGAAGGCATTTGACAGCCTGGAGTGGCCATATCTGTACCATGTTATGAGCGCATTTGGTCTTGGGGAGGCTTTTGTGGGCTGGACGAGATTATTGTGCAGAGATGCGATAGCTAGGGTGAGGACAGGGAGAATGATATCTTCTCCCTGCTCGGTAGGTAGGGGAACACGACAAGGATGCCCGCTGTCACCACTGTTGTTTGCATTGGCCATTGAGCCATTGGCGGTACGGGCCAGACTGGGGCGCCATTATCGGGGCCTGGCTCTGTGGGGAGCTGCACAATATATCTCCCTCTATGCTGATGATCTTTTGATTTTCTTGGCCAATACAGGGGCGGCGCTGGAGGGAGCGACAAACCTACTGCAGGTGTTCGGAGAGATCTCGGGGCTGGGGGTTAATTGGGGTAAGACCTGTCTCTTCCCGGTGCTCCCGGTGGTAGCGGGCCCTGATCAGATAGCGGGAATTCGGTGGGAACCATCGTGTTTGCCTTATCTTGGGACTAACATATATCATACACATGCGGAGTTGTTGGAAGGGAATGTGGGAAGGGCCTTGCGAGGACTGCGAGGGAGCCTGGCTTTTTGGAGTGCGCTGCCACTCTCGGTTGCGGGGAGGGTGGCACTCCTGAAGATGGTAGCGCTCCCCCGCCTGCTATATTATTTTAGGACATTGCCGATTTGGATACCGGGGCGATCTTCAGGCAGATCAAATCCATGGTTAGCGGCTTCCTGTGGGGTACTGGCAGAAGGCGAGTGGCACTACACACCATGATGAGACCCAGGGTGGATGGAGGACTGGCGGTGCCAGACTTCGAACTGTATTACTTGGCAGCTCAGCTGCAGTGGCTTACACAGGCGGTGGCTCGAGAATTTCGGGGACCGGAGGGTCCTGAGGGTCGGTGGATACAACGTCACGTATTATCATTTATCGTACTGCGGCAACCCTTGCTAATTGGGTCGCTTACTGCCGAGGAGCGAACGTTGAGGCAATGTTGGAACCGGTGCCACCGCAGGGCCGGTATTGGCAACCCGTATGCACCGGAGATCCCCTGGGCATGTGCACCGCCCTCCCCACGGGGGAGATTGGTCGGCGCTAGCAGACTGGGAGACGCTGGGGGTCCAGGTCATGGGGGATTTGTACGAAAATGGGGTATTACTGCCCTTTCAGACTTTGCAAGAACGGTACGGCCTGCCGCGAGGAGATTATTTGTTGCATGCAGTCCTGATCTCAGCTCTCCAGCGCCACTGGAAGGGGGGCTTTTGGAACCCCGGACTGCTATGGCGTGTCAATATGTAGGGATGGCGGCAGGGACAATTAAGGCAATTACATGTCTGTACAGGCGATTGGTTGCGGAAGAATTGTGCCCACTGACGGAATTACGGGGAAAGTGGGAGGAAGACCTTGGGAAGGACATACCGGAAGAGACATGGACCCAATTGGTTCAGAGGGCCTGGAGGAGTACGCGGAATGCCAGGTTTCAACTAATACACTTCTTCATACTGCACAGGGCTTATTTAACCCCGGCCAAGATTAACCGATATTATCGGATGGATACCGCCCGGTGTCCACGCTGTCAATTAGAGGGGGCAGATTTATTGCATATGTTATGGACCTGTGGGCGGTTGGGAACGTATTGGAAGGAGGTAGTCGAACTGCTTTGCGGAATCACAGAGCGCCACATAGACACAGACATGGGTACCTGTATACTACATTGGTTTCCACATACAACTAAGACGAAAACCACGAGCAAGTTTCTAGACCTAGGCCTGCTCTTAGCTAAGAGAGAGATCACGGCCCAATGGAAATCGAGTCGCGGACCTACCATGGGGAAGTGGAAGTCGGAGTTACTTAAATGGGCCAAAAGCGAGGGCACCGTTAGATTGCAACAGGCTATACGTACTAACAATGAGGGGGCGAGGGAAGCAACAAGGGCATGGGAGGCCCTAGTGATAGCACTACAAATACCTGACACTGACCCGGAGGCGGACCTGGCTGGGGATGATCCAGTGGGCTTCCCCTGATCGTTCACGGGGCAGAGCCGGCAACAAGGGCCTAACCCTGAGGGGGGTGCATGGGATCTTGCGAGAGGCACTGAGTGCAGCAGGTATTGTCCCACACGTTATCCCTGACACGTGACTTGAAGGAATAGGTATTTTTGTTAGACTAAGAACCTAGAAGTTTGGGCACACCGGAGGCAGAGGGAGGGAGGGAGGGGGGAGGGTGTTTGACTGCGATGGCCGGATGGGTATTTTATGGCCTATATTGTTAAATAAAAAATGTACTAAGTAGGGTGCTAGGCACTCAGTGAATTGAAAACGGGCACATCCTGATGCCGAATGTGCAGGCAACTACAGTGTAATAGATTGAATGGCAAAAAAATCTCGTTACAGGGACAAACGGGGGCCTAGAAATTGAAGACGGATGTAAAGTACAATGGTGAAATTGCTAATGTATGATGGTTATGTCTGGATTGATAAAATAATAAAAAACAGTTTAAAAAAAAAAAAAAAAAAAAAAAAATAGGCCAATTGGCTTTTGCAGCCAATTATTAAATTTTGTGGCATCCTCCATCCAATTCCTGGAAATGACCGATTGAGGGATGCCAGAAATTAGTGAATTTCAGTTTACTTAACTTTGCTCCAGAGCTTTACTTCCGTAAAGCCCTGGTTGATAGATGGAGACTTCCTTGTCGCAACCTCTTAACGAAAAGGGATAAAGTAATGATCTGACCATAGCAAGGGGAGAGGAGCCTCAAGGCATACAGGGAATTAGAGAAAATAAGGTCAAGCGATTGTCCACTTTGATGGGTGGGATACTTAAAAAACTGGGATGAGTTAAAGACCTGGCAAGCTTGTGCAAAGTCTTTCCCAGTATTATCAATGGCATATCCACATGAAAATAAAAATTACCCAGCACAGTCTGATTTAAATACTTAAGAGCCATAGTACTTAGCATCTTGTCCCAAGACTCAAAAAACAGGACAGTCCAGAAGGACGATATACCAAAATCCTTGAAAAGGAAAGTTTAGGGACAAGAGAGATGCAGAAATCCATACCTTCAGCACCTTTCAAATTCAAAAGTGAAAACTAAGTGCAATGAAAATCCCTACAAATAACCATCACAGTCCCGCCTCATTTTTTACCTATACGATCCCTTTGATACATAACAAATTCCGGGGGATGGCTTTGACAAATACTAGGGCCCAACTCAGACTGCAGTCAAGTTTCAGTTAAAAAAGGACGCCTAGATTGGCATCGACAAGCAACTTTGCAATAGAGAGAGGTGCTTGAGCAAAGAGAGCACATTCACCAATCCTGCTTTTAAAAGAAGACAGTGCCCCGGCCTGAAACTATGTGTAATCTGGGGTGTACTCCCCACTGGCTGTTCTTGAGGAGCATATAGATTAGAGGTAAGTACAGAGGGAAATGAGATGAAAGACCAAGCAGACTTACAGCGTAAACCAAATGGAGGAATCGCAACAGAATCGGGCCAATGCCCCTTTCATCCATCTTACAGGCAACTAAGAGGCCAAAGTTCGTCCCTTGAAAAATGGCAACAACAATCCAAGGCGGGCTGGAACCGGCATAATGGCTGGCACTGGTCACAGGACGGGTGCGGGCGGGCACAGACGGGCTTGCCTCTGGCACGCCAGTCCGCTCTGCAGCTCTCATTAAATAGGCCCAGAAGTGAGCACGGAAGATTGACTGGAGCAAAGTACTCACCAAAATCGTGCCTCTAGATGTCCTGCTCGACCTAGAAAGAACACTCTGCTCTTCACTCCCTCCACAGCAGCAAGTAGCAGACCAGGGAGTGGAGCCAAAAGAGGATCAAAGCAGAAAAAGACCCTTCCCCCCATACAGAATGTAAATGCCTGAGTAATGGCCCTAATCCCCTGTTAGTTTTTTTTATCTTAGTCCCCATATAATCACGTTATCTTCAGAGAATTTCACACTTTCATTGCTGAGACATAAAAACAGTTCTCAATGTCATTAGTGATATAAAACAATTCACAATGTCATTACCAATATAAAAGGTATATCTAGTCCTCCTTATGCGCCCAGGGTATAAACAGCCACATAAAGCACGCAGAGGCGACGGAAAAAATTAAAGATAATCATTAAAAAAGGTAGTCACCACAGGCACGAGCATAAACAAAGTGTCAGCAGAAACGGACCTCAAGCAGAGGACAGTTATGAAGAGGGTTGAAGGCCAACTGGGAGATAAGGATGGTCTTTAAAACGATGTGGGTCATAGCAACCTCATTCAAAATGAGCAAGTATATAAACGTTGTTTCATATGGTATAGATGAGCCACTTTGTCAGTGTCAATCTTGTAGATGCATTTTTACAGACAAAGATGATTGCCTGGTTGATTCTGTTGGAGTCAAAGTTCTCTGTGATTTACATGCTAGTGATAGGGACCCTACTGGAGGCAAGGATACACTAGATGACTGTAAAGGGAGAGAAGAAGGGGGCCACAGGGATTGATGAGGAAGTGGGGAGCAAAAGAGTGGGGTACATGGCTATCTTACTTGTGCCTCCATATAAGTATGTAAAGTATGCAAGTACCTATAAGACAGACATCGCTGGGGAGTAATGGAGCACTGAAAATATGATGCAGTTTTTGTTGTTGCGGGTTTCATCAAATGATTCCGCTGTATCTTTTCATCTAGTCCAAGACAGTATATCTCTCACAATTGCTGCTCTGCTAGAATGCTTACCTGTACATCTGGTTCCTAGATTTGTCAGGCTTTCCTCTTGTATGCTTTTGTAACATTGGCATTTATAACTTCCAATGGTGTTGGTACATTGTGCCAGAAAAGAACAGGTATTACTGCCATCAGTACATTCGTTTATATCTATCAAGAAAAGAAAAAAGGACATGAGAACAGAACATGAACCTGGTGTACGGGTTCAGTTTTTGTAGCGCCTTCATCCCGGGCACAGAGGAGCTCACACAAGGATAGTTTTGAAACTGTAGCTGGTACAGACCATGGATCATGCATCTTGATCCAAATGACCTTTCTGATTGATATTCCCATTATTAGGCTTTTACCCATGAACAGTATAAATATCTACTGTATCCAAGGTATGGATAAGGATCAGTGATGCAAGCCACCACAGCAATTTTCACAGAGTTGTGGTGAATGGCCAGATGCTTCTGTGTTCTAGTGAGAGCATGCATGCTGTAATGCGTCTGTACCCTTGGTCTTTAAAGGAACACAGAGCAAAATTTATATGGATGGATAATTTAAGCAGACCACTCATTCTGCCCAAATACTTTCAGTTATTCATAGCAATTCATACTTGTGCTTAGCCTGCTTCTACCACCTTCCAAATTTTGGCAGATCTGGGTACTGGAAAATCAAGTATTTTATTCTGGATCATACTGTTGAGTGTTGAAACCAGGATACAAGGATGTGATCTAAAGTTATCAAGAACATATTTACACCCTACAAAGTAACATCCGAATGGTATCTAATTTTTTCTTAATCCAACCCAAGGGAACCAGGTGTCATATATTAGACAGAGGCCCTTATTATGACTACGGCGGTCCATTGGACTGCCATTGTCCCGGTGGTGGTCCAAAGACTGCTGCACTGTGGGAATGCCCGCAGAATTACAACTGTGGCAGTCGTACTGCCACCAGACCGCTGGCACCGCCCGGATCAAGGATCCCATTGGGCCGGCCATCATTCCCTGGGAAAAAAATGCAGGAGGTGTCACAGCCAGCACAGCCGAGCATATTTTGAGTTGGCTCACTGACACCCTTTCCATGGCAGTCGCACCACCATGAAAAGGGTAGCAGGGAGGCAACAAAGGGGCCCTACAAGGCACCCTCTTTCCCCTGTGCACAGGGGTGCCTGCAGGTGCCCCCTGTAGTTTTTCACCCCCAGGTCCTGCATGGGAAGGAATGCACTACATGGTGCATTCTTTCCTGTGAAAGAACATGCACTGGCGGTCCTGCTGAGCCACCACCCACCTGCCAGACCACAAAATTACTTGTAATCAGGTGGGCAGGCGGCAGTGAGTTTCGGCGGTCCTGGAGTGAAGCGGTGGCATGCAGCCCACTCCAGGACCGCCAAGACTCGTAATCAGGCCCCTAGTTTTAAGCAATAGGTTATTCTATGTTGTGATGTTGCAGTCACTGGATTTGTGTGTATATTTTTAATCACTCCATGCATTTTTGGACAAATTCATTATATGTTCATAACTATTATATATTTTATAAAACATAATTTCTTTTTTTTATGAACGGATTCATTTTTGTAAATTATTTTTTTAATTTCTTTTTTATTTGCTGAGATAAAGATGTACATGGAATGACAGTGATTACGAGTTTGTTGCATTTAAGTGCACTTGATTTGGTTTTAAGCAGAATTATGTTTTCTCAGTTCTAGACTATAATACCCATAAAGAGGGCAATACAGATGTTCAAAGCATGAATGAAGCTGCAGCAGCAGTTCACATCATGCTTCACTTTTAATAATATTGTTAGCCATCTTTGTTATTTTATTCTGATGAACTGCCATACCTCAGTCAAATTAGATAGGAAATTACTTAGATAGGATATATATAGGATATTTGAAGGTGTGACTGCAATAGTACAGTTTGTAGTGGCTAAAATGCTTCTGTCTGCATTGTTTAGTCCTGATACCAGGGACAATAAGCACTCTACTCAACAAGCAAACTCTACATCCTTTCTTGAATTGTGACGTAAAAGTTGGTTGTATTTGCCAGATCCTTTACTGTGTATGATCAATAGATGCCTGTACATGAAAAAAAAAACTTCTTCTGGTCATAAAAAGGAGCCACTGATGGACCATTATAACAACTGCATGATTACTAGTTTATGCCATGAAGTGGCGGTCTTTCCTAAGAGACTTAATGTTCATTTACTAGGATGGGCGGGAAGGGGTTATGTAAAAGGTGTATGGTACTTGAATATCGGCTCCTGAATAACCTTGGAGTCCAATATCATGGTCAGAATATACTGACTGCTAAAATCTTGTGGGACTTGATATAAAAATTAGGTGTACATTTTTTTTTTTTTTTTTAAATTACGATCAACGTTAAGAATATAGTATAGAAGAATATTGTGTTTTTAATATAGTTTGATTAATATTGTGATGTGTATATTTATCATTATATTTTTAGATAACAATAGTTTTTTTGTTAGCTGTTATTTTATACTTTTTGTTATTTTGTACACTAAGTTGGTTGTTATGGGGTTCAGGTGGCTAGCATTACAATGCTTTTTTGTAAATGCAATTGTTTTGTAATTTCACCTTTTTATATTTATTTGAAATTAACTTCCTAATATTTATTTATGAGCTAATTTAAAAAAACAGGAAAAACATGTTTCAGCTTTTTTTTTAAAATTAGTTTTGTATTTTATTGGGTGGAGTGTCGGGCTTACTAGGGAATAAGGAATATAATTTTTCATTTTAAATTATTTTACTTCATATCAAATAAATGCATTTCACATTTAAATTTGCAATTTTATTTGAATTGCTTAATTTTTGCGCCCATCTACTATTATTTTACTTTTATGGTTTGTGGACAGTAGCTGGAATAGTACATATGACATTGTACATTTTTTGCACTTTCAGAAATGTTTGTGGGGCTGGAGTTAGAATAGTAAACCTGACCACACTAAAAATATGGACATTCCATAAAGTATCTGGATCTAAATTTATAATGTTAAATATGACCCCTTTGTCATTTCCACTTTCCTCAGTGTTTGTCAGATTCGAGTTAAAGTAGTAAATCTAGCCCCCTCATTCTCAGTTGTTGGTGGAACTGAAGTTAGAATAGTAAATTTGACACTAGCAATAGATACATTTTTCCAAATGTTCGTGGGTTGGATTTAAAACAGTAAAGCCAATTTCCTCTCCTCCAATTTAATGGACCTTCCCAATGATAGTGGAACTGGAGGTAGAATAGTAAATGTGGTCCCATTTTATACATCTCTCCATGTCAGTCATTGTGTGACTGGGACAGCAATAGTGAATTTTAACTTTTTCATTCATGCACTTTTCCACATGTTTGTGGGACTGGAGTTATAATAGTAAATGTGCCCCATCCCCAAGTTCATGGTGCTTCCCCACTGTTTGTGGGTGTGGATTTAGAATAGTAAATCTCACTCCCCCAGTTTATGCACTTATCCCAACATTGGTGGGTCTGGGGTAAGAATCTGACCTCTTTTACTTATAAACTTTCCCTAGTGTTTGTTGGGCTGACTTGAGAATAGTTAATGTCACCCTCACCAATGTTTTTAAGGCTAAAGTTGGAACAGTAAAGGTGGGCCTGCAACTTTAACCACTTCTCCAGTGTGTTGTGTTTTAGGAATTGGAGTTAGAATCGTAAATCTGTCCCCCATTATGCACCTTCCACAATGTTAGTGGTACTGGTGTTAGAATGGTTAATCCTAATCTCATAAAATGAAGGCATTTTATAAAGTATTTGTAGAATTACTAGCCCTTACTTGTATAATTTTTTTGTCAAAGATCTTTTTATTAGTTTCAAATATATAACAGTACACAGGAAAGGTAAACATTATACCTTGTATAATTATTTAAAGTTTTTTCAATTATAAATGTTTAAATTATTTTGTAACAGTGTATTACATTTGTAAAATACCTTTAGATAGATAGCATATTATAAAATGATATTGATTACCTTTCCATTTTTAGAGTTTAAGTGAATAATGCTTTTATTTTGGATTCATCGATTTTTATTTCAAATTGTCATATTTACTATAGAAATATATATTTCTGAACATGAATTTTTGCATTACCTTAAATCATATGTTTCATCACGCTCATGACTGCAACTTTTATGATTGAAGGATCAAGTAACTTTATGAGTTTGTGAAATATGTGTGTACTTGTTTGATTGCAGGTACTTGTTATATATAATCACAGTTGCAGTTGAGTGTGGGTGGCAGGTGTGCTGCTTTGTAGTGTCCATCTCTATGTTTGAGAAGGGGACATGGAGTTTGTGCGTTGACGAAAGGAGGTGACTTGGACCTTAGGGTAGATAGGCGAGAAACGCTAAACTGGTCCATGTGCCAATGCAGAAAACTGGGTAAATATATCAGGATGCAAAGGGTATTTTAAGGGATTATGCAACTTCTCCTTCCTTCTCTATGGAAAAGTTAGTTCCTGCAGAAGTGGAGTTCGCTAGCAGAAGTACATAAGTTAGGGGCAGAATTTAATATGTCTCACTTTCTGTGTAACATATCAGGAAGCAGGGAATAGGCACTTAGGTCCTCATTATGAGTGGCCTTTAACTCTGATGAAGCTGGAAACAGCAGTTACTTTCACTCAGTTTTAGGTACCTGAAAATTCGGGTGAAAGGCAGAACCAAAATGAGGAGTTACTGGGGAGCCGGACGTGGAATTACTGATTCCCCTGTAATTCCACATTTTTTTGTGGACTCTCAGGGTCTAATACATATTGGCCTGGATTTATTCCACCCTTGGAGTTACCAGTACCCTCACTAAGGGTGAGGATACTCCAGCCCATTTCCTAGGCCATTCATAGTCAGGGTATTAGGTCCCTATGCCAAGAAAATAGCAAGTCTAGACTTTTAGATTTACATCTATATCTGAGAGTATTTCCTACTTTCAAGTTTCTATGAAGTCAAGTGATATTCCAATCCCATTCTCACTCTATGGAGTTCTCTGTATAGGGGAAATTGGATCCCCTTTGTAAATGCACATTCTTTAAAAATTTCTCTAGGAGGGAAACAATTTTCCCATGGAGGAATATCTTCCACTATGTCCCCTCCAAATATGGGGGTGGGGAGTGATTCCTTCCTCTTCACACCCTGAAAAGTGTATTTATGCCAGTAATATACTGGAGTAAAAAAACAACCCTTTCCTGGCTGGAAAGGGGAATGAGAGGAGTTTGTGAATGCTGACAACATAGATACTTGTGGGAGTTCATAAACTTCCAAGGCTTACCATACCTTGAACTGTCCGAAACACCCATGTACCCCCATCCCGGTTATGATTTATGGGTGTGGAGAACTACACACTTGTGGTGGGGATCTCTGCAGCGCCAGTTCCTCCATAGGAGTGGAGGAGTGCCACCACCCCTCCACACAAACTGCTGCAGAAAGAGAAGAAAATAAAATGGTAATAAATGATTTTATTACCATTATAATTTTTACTCTCTGCTGAACGAGTGTGGGGGCGGGCCAGTGCACCATTGCTGCTGATTGTTGGAATGAAGAGTGGCCACTTCAGTTTAAAAATGCGCATGTAGATTTGGTCAGCAATCTTACTACAGCCAGCCTGACATGCACAATTCAAATCTCTCCAACCCAGCTGTCTTAGACAGCTGGGTTGGAAAGCATGCACAGGCCTCCAGTGCCTTTCAGAGCGTTGAAGCAGCCTGCTCCAGCCAATGCAGATGCTTCACTCATGCTGCTCAAAATTGTTAACAGCATGAGAGCAGTGTCTAGATTGGATAAGGTAGTTGCCAGTGTAACGTCACCTCACGCCTGGAGAAGTCTGGAGTGAGCATCGAGGATGTGCTGCAGGATAAGGTACGTGAAACTTTTATTTTTTCTTTCTCGTAATTTTTTATGTAATGCAATTTTATAATGTATGTATGTTTGTTTTTAATGTATGTAGCGCCCCACCGACTTTTTTATGCCACCAACCACCACTGGATCTCTGCACTCATAAGTGACCTTACATCTGCCAGGAGTCATTAGTGAATTCCTCTTAGATCTTAGAAAAGTAAATTTGGTTGTGAACTTACTTACGTCTGAATTCACCTTTGTAAATCGGCCCTTAGTTCAAACTATATTATTAGAAATAATGGGGCGACCCGGTGTCCCTCAGAACCTGGGTATTAGTGTTAAATAAAACAATTGGTTCTGTCGGGATATTTACAATTGCTTAGAATATTGTATTTACTGCAGCGAACAAACAATCATTCATAATACACACAGAAATAATTCTGGGGAAGAAGAAAAACACACCAAAAAAAGACAAATTGATTCAATCATATATTCAAAATGAGTATTGAATACTGCTGGCTGTCACAAATACAAATTAAATTGCAAAGAAACAACAAGTGACTATAGTGAAAAGGTGACATATAGTGAGTAGTGATATGGACAGTACACTATATTCATGACAAATACACGTGAGATAAAAAGGGGGAAGCTTTTTAAATTCTTGTCCTGTCTGGTTTTACACATGTAATGCAAGACGCATTGATGAATCAAATCGTGATCAAGAGAACTGTGCGGACATATAAAGCATGTCGACGTTTCGACCCTGGAGGCAGCGCAAAAATGGGGTGCATCAGAGCGGGTCTTCCTCAGGACTATGGAAGTAGGGGTGGACAGCCACAAAACAGACTCTTCAATGAATGAGATCAGAAGAACGTGATTACTTAGAACAGGCAGCGCGCATCCGTCAGGCAGCTACTTAGACGAGTGAAAGTAGCTGCCTGACGGATGCGCGCTGCCTGTTCTAAGTAATGCGATAGAAATGGTTATTACGGAATACGAAACGTCGACATGCTTCATATGTCCGCACAGTTCTCTTGATCACAATTTGATTCATCAATGGGTCTTGCATTACATGTGTAAAACCAGACAGGACAAGAATTTAAAAAGCTTCCCCCTTTTTATCTCACGTGTATTTGTCATGTATATAGTGTACTGTCCATATCACTACTCACTATATGTCACCTTTTCACTATAGTCACTTGTTGTTTTGTTGCAATTTAATTTGTATTTGTGACAGCCAGCAGTATTCAATACTCATTTTGAATATATAATTGAATCAATTTGTCTTTTTTTGGTGTGTTTTTCTTCTTCCCCAGAATTATTTCTGTGTGTATTATGAATGATTGTTTGTTCGCTGCAGTAAATACAATATTCTAAGCAATTGTAAATATCCCGACAGAACCAATTGTTTTATTTAACACTTAGTTCAAACTATGTCAAGAAGATGCCCAATGCATCTCGGTCAATATCTGCAGCTCTTTAGGCAATATTTTGATTTGCTGTCAGGTCCAGGATTGCTACTGCCCAAGTGTTGTGAACTATCCCACCTGAGTGCCTTCTATTGCTCAGCAAATTAATCATTTCCCCCCTGTTTCCACGTACTTTATTTGGGAGAAGAAAGAGGAAGACAGTTACTGACCCTGTGCATTTATTTGTTTTTGTTCCACTGAGTTCGTATTTACAAAAATATATTTATAAGCACAATAAACAATCAAGAAAATAGGTGCTTTATGTTGGGAGACTCCTTTTTGTATGCTTGGAATACTGGTTTTCAATATGCCAATGCCCCTTGCCAACTGGTAGACTTGCACGTGTACTGACTGTGAGCACCTTTGACAAAACCGAAACAACCCTTTAAAGCTGACAAATTAATTTGTGCCATTAATAATATGCAGTATTGATTCTGTCCCCCAAAAATAAATCACACTGGCGACTGTGCACTGATTTTTGCCTCAATTGTGTTGCCTTCTTACCTTCACACATCCGGCCGGGATCTCCTGAACTGGTGTCTTTGAATCCAGATTTACATGCACAGGTATAGGTTGCTCCCACTGGTGTGCAAATGGCATTTCCAGAGCAGTCATTCAGTCCTGGCAGACAGCTATTAGTCACTAGAGAAAACAACAATAAATGTATACGTAATGGGCCCCGGAAGGCAAGAATTATGTTTGTGTATCATGGAACCTGGTTTGCTCCAGAGCAACTAACACAGGCCTTGCTGTCTTCCTAATGGTTCTACAATGCAGTAGAAAACAAAATATTCACGTGTTCCATAAAACAAAACTGTCCAAATGGAAAGTGAAAAAACCTATAATGCATGTATGCCTTTTAGGGACCATCATGAATCACGGGTCGGAAATTGGTGTATGGAGATTTTATCTTGCAAGCAAGCATCCCCAAGGATCCCAGTTACTGGCCTAGATGTAGCTCACGGCATTTGCTATTTAACTTTTGTCCGCAATGGCATTGAGATTTTCCATGCAGAATGGCAATAGAATTCTAGTTGCCACAGGAAATGGAGTTAACTTCGAATCTGTATTCCTTGACAGTTAGAAGATGGATGGATGTTGGAGACATTTTTTCTTAAAACAACTTAAAAGGGACACGAAAGTCCAAAGTTAACATGAAAATTCACTTGCATTTAACTTTGCGAACTGCAGACAGAAATCATAATATTTGTGAGAATTGGGGGGCATATTAGCAAGACCCACGTTAAAATTTTCGCCGTTTTAGCGGCAGGAAACTGCCGCTAAAACGGCGATAATGGGCTTGCTAATATGCGATATAGAATTCCAATAGAAGCCCAGGTTAGATGTGCAGGACATCTAACCTGGGCTTCTATTGGAATTCCATAACGCATATTAGCAATTCCATTATCGCCGTTTTAGCGGCAGTTTCCTGCCGCTAAAATGGCGAAAATTTTAACATGGGTCTTGCTAATATGCCCCTATATGACGTTTTAGTGAGAAACTCCACATACATCCCTAGTTATGAACCTTTATGTACCATCTCATATACCCACAAGACCCCGAGGTTCCAGGTGAACCATCTCCTGAATCTTCAGAAGGACTGGATATATAGACAGTGAATTATTGGCCACGTACTCTGTGACACAGTAGCTGACGTCATTTAGGGGACATTATGGATTCTAATCTATTCTGGCTTCCCAGCGCTATCGGTCTGGTTGGAGTGAGGGAATTAAAAGATTAAAAATAGCTAAAACAAATTAGGGAAATAGATAGGTCTTCAGCTTCTTTCTGAAACTCATGAAGTTGTCATCCATTCTTAGGCTAGTAGGCCTAGGTGCAAGGTATGTAAAAGACCCACCTCCACTCCTCGCTCTCTTAATTCTGGGGACAGCAAGAAGCTCAAGATTATTTGACCTAAGGTCCCTATTGGTACGATGAGGGGTGGCCAGTTGATGAAGAACATGTGGATCTGTGCTGGGCTTTTCCCGATGTATGGTGCATAATGCCTTAAATTGTACTCTGCAGCGTATGGACAGCCAATGAAAGTTTTGAGTGCTGCACTTGTTGACTGTGTTTTCGGAATACCGAAAACACAGGGATAAAAGGGATTCCAGCACCTCTACATCTTCATTTTGTACATATCTGGAAGTTTGGGAAGCTATTTATAGGTTGATGTAGGATCTTTTCCTTAGGGTCAGATAACTATGTTATTACATCTTTTGATATCATTATGACAGAGTTCGTGTGATGTCACTAGATGTGATGTCGCCAGTGGATTAAAGGGACTGTTTCACTTGTGCTACACTTGTTAATTTAAATTGACACCAGTCAAGGCTTTGTTTTAAAGCACCAGGACTGTCATGACATAAAGCTTGCCACCAGTGGAAAATTGCAGCACCACTGAGATTAACATTTTACCAGGATTACCACCTAGAGATATTGAAATTATGAATTACTGTCGGTGCAAGGAAATAACAATGGAAGTAGATACCGGCAGTGGTAAGTACATCCGGGTGTTATAAAAGTACAAGCACCACACACTCCATTAATTTATCAGCTAAATTATTCACACTGGGGCAAAATTTACTGCGAGATAGTACAACTACCTCCAGCCAAATATAACGTCCTGTTTCAGGGACACTGTAGGACAGCACACTTCTAAATTCAAGCATTAATGGTTGGTGACCACACACAATCAAAGCTTGCCGCTGGGACAACTGATTACATGCTCTACTCATTTTAAGAGCAGCTCTGAGCCCACCTTATTTTGGGTGGCAGAGTCCAGCAATGCTGCCAGTATTATTTTCTGTAATTGGGGTTTTCTGCCCCTGGCAGTAACCTGGTGGAGTGAATTTTACTATTAGGCTGTGTTTTCCCATCCCTTAGAGCCCATTATTTACTACCACAATTGCCTCTTGCTCTATTCCTACTGACCTTTCTCTGGTGAAAAGGATCAAGTTTGATTGAGATCCGACAAGCAGGTGAGCCTCGCCTACCAGGGAGACGATGTCTCCAGGACTCCTTGGAAGGGTAGTCCAGTAGATTCAGTATGACTGGATTTTTCTTGGATGAGACAAAAAGGTATCCTTCTGTAAAGAGTGAGTATCACACTGGAACCTGGGATCAGTGAAAACATGCAAAATTGCCTGCCCACCACGCGCAAGTCCTTTAACGCTCTGGTACTGCACATTTTCATGGCTAGTATAAAATGGGGCTAAGTAGCATGTAACTGAGGGAGGAAAGAACTGAGGAAGGAACTATTCTATGAAGCATGAGAAGAACAGGTAAACCTGCTGCACATGAAACACTCTCTTTTGGCAAATCTGTGATTTGATTCCAGCAGATATCTTGAGCCAACACATTTTTGCTAATACAGAGAAGTCTGGTCTGCTTTCGCTAATGCTAATCTGCCTTTTATCTAGGTTGTCACTATACAAATGCCAAATGCATGCATTCAAACTTACAATGGTGTGCACAATTGCATATATTTATTTCCCAAAATTGCATGTAATATCTGGGAAATTTTGCATGAAATACTCAAAATGCAACCTCGGGTACCCCAAATGAAAATTGAACGTGAGAGTATACCTCGTGTTCAAACTCCCTTCCAGGAGAAAATGTGTCTCTTGGCACATTTTCTTCTTGTGCATTTCTCCTGCGAGACATTTTTCTGCTCAAGCCAGACATCTGCTGCAAAAAGATATGCGAAATTTCCCACTGATATAACATCCAACAGTTTGCTTAGTTTGCAAATGTGAAATTGCCCCAATTACGCAAAACATGCACAGCCGTAATGCAGTCATCATACCTACTAAGTGTTACTGTATAAACAAAAGTTCTGACCTCATACCTCAAGTGATAGAAAACAATTACTAAATATGCTCCTTATTATAACTTCCTAATGGTAAGTTCTGCTAGTTGGACGAAAACCCGGCAGCACCAAAATATAGCTCACTCCTGCATTCGATCTCTAATTGAAAGGGGAAAGCAGGGGATAGCAGGGTGTGCTCTGAGTACACCACCAGCAAGAATAGCCTGGGTGTTACACTGCACACAGCACCCTGTAATCTGCTAACCATGTTCTCATGTGTAGTGGGTGATTGAAAGTGGTGCATGCCCTGTAACAGTACAGAGAGAGTCGCATATCTGTGTGATGGGCTAACATAGTCCATTCGTTTTTCAGAAGAGCGAAATCATGAATTGTAGGTCAACTTTGGAGCAAATAGGCACCACGGACATTTTGTACGGGGTGGCACATTAACTTCAAATTGACAAGGTGCGCAAGCGGTGACACAGGACTATGCCATCTGGGACAAAAGAGATGAGAGGGCACTGGGTATTAGAACGGAAGCCTGTCATTAAAGATTTGCTAAATATTAAGTACATATAGTAAAAAAAAGAGGGGCATATTAGCAAGGCGATTATCGCCACTTTAGCGGGACTTTTTCCCGCTAAAGCGGCGATAATATTATCGCCTTATCAACAAGCTGTCGCTAACTGCTGTTAGCGACAGCTTGTAGGCGATAGCGACCGGGTTGGGTGCCGCTTTGCATGCCAGCGATATTTATCGCTAATGGCATGCAAAGTAGGCGTTCCCACCTAACAGCGACTGGAAACAGTCGCTGAGGTCGCTAACGCCTATCAGCGAGGCAGGGGCGGTGATTAGCGAACCAGCGCTAAACACGTTTAGCGCTGGTTTGCTAACACCTGGTCCCACCCTGACTTAGCCATGTAATCCAATGAGAGGTGGATTACATGGCTAAGTCCCCCTCGCACTATCAGCAAGCAGAACTGGGGAACAGTGTGAATATCGCCTGTTTTCAGGCGATATTCACACTGTTCTCCAAGGTTTCTATCGCTTTGGAGATTAGCATTGCTGATTGCACGCTAACTCCGCGATAGAAACCGGCGATGCCTGGCGATAATTATCCAAGCGCTAATTGCGCTTTGCGATAATTATCGCCAGGCATTGCTAATATGCCCCAGAGTTTTTAGAGTTGTACAAATGTTACATGTCACGTTTAGGGATAGCGCTAAGGAATTAAATACCCTTCATGGAACCTAAAGATGATATTGCAAGTCATCAAAAGTGGTCATGCAGATCTTCACTGACTTTCAATGTCCGTTTTACATACAACAGGGGATGTTAAGCCATACGTGTTTCATTGATGTTTTCTATAATCCCAGGCAACGATGATCAATTAAAAAAACATAAGATAAAGTAAAGGTTGAGAGTGGCAACCATGATATAGAAGAAAACACCTTATAAGTGCTACCATTCAGCATTTTCTTCACAGTCTGCCCTGCTGATGCCTCACCATCTACGAAAGTGTCCTTCAGGTCTACTGTTAAAACGGTGCTTTTGTTCAGGGCCCCAATATAGGCATCGGAAATTTCCGCCAGGGTCACATTTTGATCTGTGCTCATCACAATCCTGAAGTTGACCACCACGCTGCCTCGCGTGAGACTGATCACTTCAACGCGCATCATTTTATTGTCCAGTAATCCTCTAATGTCTTTCGGAAGCAGCTTCTTTAGCTGTAACAAAAAAAAGAATGTAAGTTGGAGGGTCTGGCTCGCCATTGCCTACATGAGTCGTTCACATTCTGTTCTGATTGCGAGCCTACTCCGAAGGAATAGATACAGGACTACTGGTATCTGAGTCTAAAAATAAAAAAAAAACACTCTGAAAATCTATAACAATGTGGCATTATCATCATCAACCTAAACGTTTTGTAGCGCTTAAAATCTGAATAGCTAACCTAGTGCTACAAGCAGTTACTCAACTCAAAAGTGCCTGCATCAGAATACACGTGTCTTTAGCAACTCTCTGAATGGGATTTGCTGCTCTGTCAGTCCTAGGTCATCAGGGAAGAAGTCCCACAACCACACATACTATACCAGGAAACATCATAATATCCCCTTACTTTTCCATGCTTCTGAGGGGACATTTTTAAAAATTATTTATCGGTGAACTTGCTCAAGGGGAAGGAAATTATTTAAGTCTGTCTTTCTAGGTTCTACTGCATTATGTTTATCCAGGCGGCTGTTTGGAGTCTTAAAAAGAAAGCCCAGTAGTTATTGCCAGAGAGCTAAGTCCCAGTGCTCAATCCCCACAAAAAACATCCAGACAACAGTGAGCTTGAATCATCTAAGTCAGTGGCGTTCCACGAAGACTTAGCATGTAAGATTCTTGCCAGATTTTCAGTTTTAAAAGCATTATTTAAAATATTTTAATTCAGATACATTATCTCTACATTTATCTTGTTAAGATATCCTGAAAATGAAGCATTGACTAGTTCATCCTCGACTTTGGTGCCCCCCGGGTATAAGTGCAAATACCCAAACTACTGTCCGCCACAATAGTGAAATGAGACCAAAAGCCGTTTGCGGACAGTATAACTGTGCTCTACCCATTGGTGAGACTGCATGCATTTGTTAGTTTCTGTGATCAGCACTTTCATATAATTCTCTGTAAATTGTTGTCTCATTGAAGAGGACACATGAGATCCAACATGCAGCTATCTTTTCAATGAGTTTTTTTTAAATATTTTTTTTTATTAATAAATTCTATCACAGTGTCATGGCAAAAAGCAATACAGATAATACATCCACATTTCGGTTCTTCTTCACATAATGTTCATAAAAATACAAGAACAAAAGGAATAAAGAAGAGAGGCCCTGACGATGCATGCTACACTACCAAAACTGGCCACAGCAAGAAAAAAGAAAAATAAAAGAAAAAGTTAAGAAGGCCCCTAGCCAGCAACACCCCGAAGACCCCAGAGAAAAGAAAAACAAACCCTGACAACCAAAGCCAGAACTGCAACTTAATTTGATTCTAACCATCGGGTGATGGGAGTCCAGATTTTCCTCCCCAATTCTCGTCTCCTGCGCCCGCTCACCCTATTCACAGCAAATTCCATATTGTATATGGCTAATAGCCTAGCCCGCCAATTAACAAACGTAGGAGAATCAGAGCTTATCCACAGGGAAGTTATGCATAGTCTTATAGTAGCCATTGCCATAAATACAAATCGGGTCTCCGAGCTAGAGCGAGCATTACCCTGCAAATTGCCTTCTACACCCAAGATGATTAAATGGGGAGTTAGTGTTACAGGACTGTCAAGAATCAGGTTCAAAAAGGATTCGGCATCCTGTAAGAATTTAATTAAACTGGGGCAATTAAAGAACATGTGTAGGGTGTCTGCCGCCCATGCCCCACACCTACTGCACGCACTGCCCCGTGAGCCCCCCCATTTGGAAACCTTGACAGGAGTGTAGTATAAGTCGAAGACAGACATGAAATGGTGGGTCCTCAAGCTACCAGTTATTATAATCTGATTGGCTAGTTCCAATGATCCCTCTAGATCCACACAGTCTAAACCAAGCTTTCTCTCCCATCTAGTATTTTGAATACTCAAGTCATCAGGGAGACCTTCCAGAAATATTTGATAAATTTTCCCTATCCGGGATCTGTTCTCAATTGCATCCACTAAAGCTATTTTCCCCACATTTGCACGCGACTGATGCATAGCCTTGCACAAAAAACTACAAATCTGCAAGAACTTAAAAAAATCTCTTTTGGAAAGTCCAAACCTCTCCTGTAAATTAGAAAAAGGGGCAATTTGGCCTTAGCAGCACATATCCCCGAGAGAATTAATGCCTAAATTCCCCCATCTAAGCGTAGTTTGGTCTTGAAATATCGGTGGTAAAAGACCAGGTGAGGAGAAGGGAGTATATGCATTGATATTAGGGACCCTAAACCTGCGTCGTATCTTTCTCCAGGTCGAGAAGGCTGCCAGAATTATTTTGAATTTGGTCTTTTTATAGTAGCTTGGCTCTAAGATTTTGACTAAACATTGCCTAGCATCCACCCCAAGTGCTATTTCATAAATGGTTGGCCTAACTGCAGCCGGCACTTTTGCCTTAGCCCCTACCAGCAATATCCCCATATGTTGTAAAAGTGCTGACCAATGGTACAGAAGAAGGCTGGGCACACCCCACCCGCCCCTCGATCTTGGTAAGGTCATCCATTTACTAGCCCTTCTACATCTCCGGTATCCCCATAGAAATCTATAGCATGCCCTTTCTGCTTTTGCTATACAGAGTGTCAGGAATTCCAGAGGTATAGTCCGAAACAAATATAAAAACCTCGGAAAGATTGACATTCCAATGACATTACAGCGACCATGCATTGATAAGTGTAAATGGTCCAGTCTCTCCAATGTCTTGTTAACCTCTCCAATTACTGGCAAAATATTTAGCTCCGGTATACATGCCACTTCTGCCGAAATCTTCACCCCCAGATAAGTGACTACTGAGACAGTGGGGACATCTACCGAGGGCACACTACCCGTGTGTAGAACCTGAGTTTTATCAATGTTTAGTTTATACCCCGAAACCAAGCCAAATTGTTGAGCCACAAGCTTCACTGCCGGAAGAGCGGAATTTATATTGGTCGTAAATATCGCAATGTCATCAGCATATGCTAATGTTTTATACTCGCAGTTATTTACTGTTACTGCTCTAATATCCGTATTAGCGTCCAGTTTATTAAGGAAGGGATCAATATATAGCGAAAATAGCAACGGGGAGCAAGGGCATCCCTGCCTGGTACCTCTACTGATACTAAATACATTAGATACTTGTCCAGATATACGTATTCGTGCTTTAGGGGACGAGTAGAGTGCCTGTATTGATTGAATAAAATCGGTGGGGAATCCCTTCCATTGAAGGGCGGCCCAGAGAAACCTCCAGGAGACCCTGTCGAACGCTTTCTCAGCGTCCAACAGGATCATCCCGAGAGGTGACCCTGTGGCCTGAGCCCAATCAAATAAGGAGATGGCTCGCCTAACATGGTCAGTGGTATCCCGACCGGGGATAAACCCATGTTGCCGCAGAGAGACCAATGGGGTGATAATCGCGCCCAGCCGTAAAGCAATGATTTTTGAAAAAATCTTGCTGTCAGCATTAATAAGCGAGATAGGCCTGTAAGATGATGGGCTTAATGCGGGTTTATCTTTTTTTTTAAAAACAACTATGGTAGTTTCCCGCCAAGAATCGGGCGTCTGGCCCTTTTGAGCCAGTTGTAATATTGGCACAAAGTCAATTCGAAGTGCTTGGCGAAATGTCCGGTAAAATTCTAAGGGTAATGCATCCGGACCCACCGCCTTGCCAGCAGCTAATGAGGTTATTGCAAGCTCGGCCGCTTCCCAGGTGATCGGGGCTAAAAGAGTCTCGTTCTGTTCCGGCGTGACTTTAACTGTTTCATGATCCCTAAAGTAATCTTCCACCAAATCTGCTGGCACCTCCCCCTCCTCTGAATATAGTTGTTGATAAAATCCCTGAAATACCTTCAAGACTGCGTCCGGGGAGTCCTGAACCTGATCCACGTGATCTTTAATCCTACAGATTCTATTAGAGACTCCCCTCTGTTGTATTCGTTTTGCCAGAAGTCTCCCCATGCTTTCCCCATATTCATATATCTCCGCCCGGTACTGTACGTATTTGCTAGCAAGTTCCTCCCCAAAATATTGATGTATCCTGGCTTTTATTACCGCAATAAGCTGCAGGCAGTCATCGGTGTTTTGAGCATCTCTTATTTCCCTCATAAGCTCTGCCTCAGCCAACCTAAGCTGTTCCACCCAGCCTTTAATCTTTTCCTGTACCGCCCTCTGTCTATACAGTGAGAAACTCAGGGTCTCGCCCCTCACGGCAGCTTTAAAAGCGTCCCATACTATGATTTCAGAGGAGGTGCCTCTATTTATGTTAAAAAATTCCATTATCCATTTAGCCATGTGCACGCAGTATTCCTGGTCTAGTAGGAGCTTCCGTTCAAACGACCATGTCGTCTGGGGTCGGGGATAGCCAATTACTGGAAATTCCACAATTAATGGATTATGATCCGACTTTTCAATGAGTTAAAGATGTTTTCTACTGGGACTAGACTAGATGGGATATCAGAGTTTTTAAGAAATAGAACAATATATTTTAATTAGAAACAGCAGAAGAAATTCTGCTAGTAAAATTTTTACCAACTAAAACAAAGAGATACCAATAGTCAGCTCCAAGATTCAAGTGGAATAAATTCACAATTTTTCCATCAAGGTTTAGTAGATATCCAAATTTTCTTATGCCAGCAACAGAATTGCTGTCAAAGCCATGTGCAATTGTTCTGCTGGACTTTCCACTAGGTCATAAATGCATACATTGCAACCATGGTTTCTTACTATCTATCAATTCCTAGGGTCAACAACTGGTAATGTCTATGCTTTCATGTCAGGATCATTTATTAGGTTAAGCAAATAAGGACTGCAGCGCACTAACTCATGACATTATAAATTTAAAAAAAATCCTAAAATATATTTTCCATCCGGTCATCAACTAAGAACAAACCATCCAGGTAAAACTGCAAATAGTGAACTTATGTCATGCACGGCCAGCCGATACAAGCTGCCATTTTGAAAGATATATAGGCAAAAGCTTAGCGTGGTACTTGTCGTAACCAATTTACAGACATTTTAGCATTACTGTGAATGGCTTGATTCTAATGAAAAGGTTGTGTCAGATTATAAGTTTGAGACAAAGATGTACAAAACAGTTGTACTTCTGGAAGCCAGGGACTGGGGCACCTCTGCCGGCTTTTTGGGTTCCATTAGGCAGGCTTCTTTGCCTTGATTGCACCAAGGTCAAAAGCAGGACAATCAATGCAAGGCTACTCACTTATTGAATACGTATTACTATTTTAACTCTGACCAAATGCCTATTGTTGGATCTATGCATCTGTGGCATTAAAGCTTCCAGTGCCTCACCTTATACTTTTCCCCCAAAGGAAAGGCCTGCTTCTCCCAAAGGATAGGCCTGCTTCCAGTAAAAAAAACAAATATCTCTGAATATCAGTAGTGAACAATGAAATGTTACTTCTAAACCATGCTCTATCGGTTGCTTTACCTCTTCCAGCCAGGTACTGATGATTCTAAAACAGCAAATGTGCACTCTATTTCTCTGCCACATCTGCCTTGCTTTTCTCCTACAGTACGGACTACTAAGGTTTCAGAGGGGCTTTTATTCAATCACATAAGACTGTTCAGTGGCTCTCCTTTACAGACCTGCCAGTTTGTAGGACGTCTAGATCACCCAAGGCACACCACACATCCTCACACTCAGTATATATGAAACAGTCCTTTCCACATGCATACGTCATGTTTTTAATGTCCCATAATCTGGGTTTCATGGGATAGCCAATATCATTCTTATCATCACAGACCACCATTCCAGCAAACCAACAAATGGTCTTCTTCAGTTTGTACATTCAAGAGTCATCTCGTACATCATCTTGTGCACAGTAGCAATAGCACTTTCATACACCACACCAACATACATGATAGAAAATGCTATTCAAATGACAATAACATGATTTAAGTGTGACAAGAAATACAGAGAACCTCTGCACGAAAGCTGAGTGCCAGGGAAACAGAATTATAGGAAATAAGCTAGTTGCTTGATAGGTTTGCGCTTGTTCCGCATTCTATGTTCTCCGTGGTGATCAAGGCGACCACTTTAAGTCGCCTGGACTTTTGTAATGCTGTTTTCTTGGGTGGCCCCATTGGTTTTGCTGACAAACCTCCACTGTATTCAAAATGCATCTGCTAAGTTGATCCTTGGTTTATCATGCCCTGTATTTGTGTCAGCAGCACTTGACTCCCTACACCAATTACCTGAGGCTGAAAGGATTAGCTTTAATCCTTGTCACCCTTGGGGGTGGTCACAAGGTTTTTTTCAGGTGCTACTAGGGGGTAGGTTTTTCTCTATCTCAGCCACCAAATTGTAGAATGCACTTCTGGTGACTTTGCATAAAATTCGAGATCTGTTGTGTTTCCAGGAGGCCTTAAAAACCTTGCTATATTCATAATAGTTCTTACAGTTCTATCTCTTACAGTTCTATTCCTTATTTTCAGCACCAGGACACCTTTATAGGCAATAGTGCACTTGACAAATCTATAAACACAACATAAGTAGGGCTCTGTTGAGTTCTCCATTCATCAGTTACGGAATGTGCATAAAACACATCTTCTCAACAAACTGAGAGGCCCATGAGCATCTTGCTATGTAACCAGTGCTACTGCGCAACCTGAACAGTACCTCTATGTGATCTTTGTACTATGACCCTGAAATATTTAACCTGTGTTACACCCCTCTTTTCATTCATAATGCTGCTTTACCCATGCTCTCTCTTGCAATAGAGCTATGCAGTCGCCGGCTCCTGGAGGGAGTGCTGCGGGCGGTGGGGCGGGGGAGCGGCAGGGTGCGGGGTAGTAAACTCCGGCATACGGCCGAACGGAGTTAAGTACATAAATAAATAAATAAAACGAATTACAATGCGTGCGCCACATTGCCATTTGGTGTTGCAGCGCGCGCAATGTAATTCGTTTTATTTATTTATTTATGTACTTAACTCCGTTCAGCCGTATGCCGGAGTTTACTACCCCCCACCCTGCCCCTGCCCCTCCCCCACCCCGCCCCACCGCCCCGCAGCACTCTCTCCAGGAGCCGCGACTGGAGCTATGTATTCCACTCAATGATTCTGTGCTTAGAAGAAAATAACATTTGCCGAAATAGATAGAATAGAAAAAGATTTAAGCAGAAACGGAACTAAACCACATGAGCAACTCGGATTGCAGCAGACATTTCAAAAATATGTGCACCGAAGCAAATGTAGGATGTAGAAATGCCTATAGCTTGTTTGAAATTTTCATGTCCAAATGGAATTCATAAGAAAGTGATTACGTTTATGCGGAGGACACAGCAAGTATCTCCAAACGTTATCATTAGATCCAGCACCAACACTATGCCAAAGACAATGGCCCTTATTAAGAGTTTGGTGGGCGAGATACTCTATCACAAATGTGGTGGATATCCCTTCCATCGTACTATGAGTGCAATATTGCCTACAGCACTTGTAACATGGTGGACAGGATATATGCCACGTTTTAATAGAGTACTGTGTCCTCCAAACTCTAAATAAGGCCTAAATACGCTCTGGAATCTGCAGCCTCATCACTTTTTGAGTAGAATCTTTAGAAGTTTAGCACAGCCGCACTTCTTCATCTGCACAATAATGGCTTACCATTACATGTTAATCTTGCAAAATGGTGCAGGAAGAAATATTATTACCCAAACTATCCCATTGTTCCTTTTTAAGCAAGATCTATATTGTGTTGTTTTTGTTTGTCCACATAATAAACAAGTGAATCTGCACTTTTTGAGAAATATTTTCCTTAGGAATTGGATAAAAGATGTACATGATGCTTTGCAGTTTATAATATGCTCTACCGATGATAACTGTTTGTTGCAATTGGGTTCTGCCCATTCAGTATGCCCAGATTTGTTTGCTTTTTGAATCACCTAGTTTGGGACTTTTTACTGTGGGTGAGTCTAAGTACATATGTATTACCCACAGTAATCTCAAGGCAAATAGACTGCGCATGTTTACCATCAGTGTCTGTCTTTTAGGATAAGGCTACTGTGGCGCAGATAGGGTAAAGGGCAGTTGGTTAGTTGTATGTGAACAAGTGTGCACACACTTGTGCACATGTGTGAGAGCTGCGCATGTGAGACTAATATCGTGCGCAGCCCAGTAACTGCGCACAGGTAGCCTGGTGCAGAGTGGACTCTGCAGGATTAGATAATAACCTGTGGTAGGCCTTATAATGATAGTGGGCACTCATAGGGAAAGTCAGTGTGATTTACTGTTTTGTCTGTAGTAAACACTTTATTATACACGTAGAGAGAAAACTGCTTAGAGTGCAGTTTTGCCTCCCTTCGGCCTACAAAGTCCAGTGACATATCAATATGAGGCGGAATATGTATGAGAAAACCAAATCTGAGCGTTCCAAAAGGATATCTGTAGAACTTATGGGTCACCTAGGATCGCCATATTTCTCTGGCTCGGCTCAGCATCAGAACCCTGCCCTATTGTCACCTTGCTGTGCCAAGTTAATCACATTTCTCTCCAGCAGCAGAAACAAAGGCTGCCCCACACAAAAGGAGTAATTAACAGTGCTTCCCTCAGCTTCTGAACAGGAAAAGGTGAGGATTAAAAAAACACCATCTTTTAATTACCTGTCACACAGTACTAGGGCTGGGGACATCCCATGCTCACTGAACAAAGGAGGAAGCCCAGACAACTGGAGCGAACACAGGAGAGGGCACATCTTTGAACTTTGGGTGGAAAAAGCCCTGGCAGTGAAGTCAGCGAGGGGCGAAGCCAAGACCCCAAGAGCAGATATGACTAGTGACTCCTGGATGACGGCATCTTAAACTGTCACAGCATGCTGTGCAAAAGGGTTGGGACAGGGGTGGAGAGGAGATGTGGCACCCTAGTACTGGCGTGGGATGCATGGCTTTTAGAACTTTCTAAACCCCTTTGATAACTCTTGCACAAGGGATAGATGCTATCTTGGTTTGTGTTTTTTTTGCTCTTCACTGCTGGAACCTTCGACTGCGACAGCCATGGACAACTGGAAGGGGAAACCCCCTCATTCCCAAGATGACTCAGGACTCTTTCCCCAGTTGATCCCAAGACCAGTGTGTCTCTCTAAGTGCCAGTGAGGCTGGCCCACTTACATTCCTTGAGGACCAGTTGGGGGAAAGCACTGGACTGCTGCGGTCAGAGACAAAGACCACAAGGAGAGCTGGAGCAGGGAGCCAGTGGATCCAGTCCCTACCAAAGTACATCGCTTTGGAGATGAAGAGGTCTGTGAAAACTTGCCCTGGTAGCGAGTGCTCGCCACCAGGAGTAAAATTAGCCCAAGGCATCCATTTCGGCCCAACGAGGCCTGGGTTATGCCATTTTCAAAACTGGCAATCTTTTAATGAAAAGGAGCAGGTGTGGCTCCCTTGCATCTCTTAAGAGGCCCTGGGGTCAGGGCAGTATTAATTTATTATTAGCCTCAGGGAGGAGGACTGATTGGGCCCCCTCCCTTCATCTGTAACTGCCCATGGGGGCACCCATCTCCCCTGGGGCTGTAGCAAGAGGAGTGGTGGAGCACCGTCATGCTCACCCAATTGTGGTGGTCCATGCCCCATTCCCTGTGTCTGTGACTGGGGCGGAGCTGGGAGGCAACCAAGAGAAACACAGGAGTGTGCCCCCACCGCCTGGGCATGTGGGGTGACCAAGCACCCCAAACAAAGATGTACTATTCCTTTTACTGAAGAAAAATTACTTACTGGACAATCATTTTTTGAGTGTTATTGCGTGCTAGCGAATGGTAATTACTAGCCAACACCACCACCCCTGAGTAGGCCTTGGACTGCTCTGCTTCGCTACCCTGAGAGAATCAAGCACTACGATGAAGTGCATGGTTCCCAGTAAGGGGACATTTTTGACCTATTACTTACACAGGCCTTACCTCCCGCACAACTGATCACCCAATTTCCTACAGCGATCATCATAAAACTTTACAGTTTTAAACCAAATGTTAGTTCTCTATTAGTGGTTGTTGTTTATATTTTAATTCTGACTGTATTTAATGTATGATTTATTTATCATTTAATGTTGTAATTCCTTTGCATAATATGAATGTTTTGTCTACCACCATGCGTGATTTTAACAAAAACTAAATAAGCTGCACTCTTCTATGTTAATAAAAGTAGTACCTCACCGTCTAGATAGTCTTCATGTATTCCTTTCATTCAGTATCTTGTTTGTATATTTAAAGACTTTCTGGAATATTTTATGTATTTATTTAGATAAAATCTTGGTTGTTAATACCTATTGTCTGGCTTTTAATTCCCTACTGTCACTGTCTTCAATTAATTTATTAATTTATTTAAAGTTTTTTTATAAGGTATGTCAAAGAGAAAAACTTTACATTAGGTGGAATGTGCAGTAAGGATGCATGTGATTGATCACTCATATTTTGTGAAAAAGAAGGGTATGAGGAGGTTTATTTTGTTCCTGAATGCAAGGGAGTAAGATCCTGGCTCATATCCGAAAAGAAAGCGTTCCAGAGATGTCGAGCTAAAGAGGAGAAGCCTGTTTTTCCAGTACTAGATTTCTTCCATTTGGAAATTTCTACACAGACAGTAACATTTATTAACAGTTGATCCAGATTTCTACTTAGAAGAAGCCATGTGCTCGGCCTGCTCAACAAAACAACCTCCATGGATAGTTTAAACAAGGTTAAGACCAATTGAAGTAAATGCCTTTTTGGCAGAGATTCCCAAACTTTTTGACTCTCGGCTCCCTTGACCCATTGGCCTTTGGCTGCAGCTCTCTACTGTTACTTTTTTTTGGAGGATGGGGGAATGTAAGCCTGGCCTGGGGAGTAGTTGCAAATTTCTCCCTCAAAATAATTGGGATGAAGCTGATGAAGGTATTATAATCATATGCTGGGTGTTATGTACTACTAAGGCCGCACAATAAAATATTCCCAGTTACACTTCTTTACCCATGCCTTTTTTAGAGAACCCTCTCAAACTTTTTTGATCCCACTTACAGTACTAGATAGCACCCTTATGCATGTAGGCCACATTGCCAAAGTGTTTCTGCGCTTGAAGAATATTTGCATGCACTTCCATTTCTACCCATTTGATACGTGCCAACACACCTGTCTCAGCAAGGTGGCTTACGATTTTTTTTTAACCACATACTGCTTTATTTTAGCTGTCTCGTCCCTAAAATTGCCTCCAATTCAATGCAGGCCAAATATTTTCCTCTGTTTTTTAAATTTTTTTAAACTTCCCTCTTTCTTGCCTCCAAATGTTGGCATTATGCAGTATATGATGTTTTACTTCCCTGTGCTCATGGAGAGAGCAGACCTGTCTGGAAATGTGTGTACTGAAAGAAATGTGTACTGGAAGTGCCTATGGTTCAAGTACACATGTCAATACGTAATAACACTTAGTGTGTTTGAGAGACAGGGCAACTTTCCTTTCCTGATAACTTGCATTGGTGTAAAATGCATTTGGAAAAAACCTAAACTATCAACGAGTCTAACAAAATAAATTGGGTTCTTCCATTTACTTTGGGAGTGTTGGAACGTGGGGATCCAGTGAAATATTGACGTCATCTCCCTCGACATGCCATCAATTAAGCACTATGGACCAGATGTACAACCATTCACTTTAGCGAGTTGCAAATTGCACCGAATGTGACTCGCAATTTGCGACTCGCTTAAGTGAATGTACAACAGTGTCTCAGACACTGTTTGCGATTCCCAATGGGGTCGCAAATTGCATGCCTCATCAATATTCATGAGGCAAGCGCAATTTGCGACCCCATTAGGAATAGCTAGCACTCACAGGGATGGTGGCCTGCTGGGGTCAGCAGACCTCCATGTCTGTGACTGCTTTTTCAATAAAGCCGTTTTTTTTTTTTTTTAAATGCAGACTGGAAAAACGGGATGCATTTAAAAAAGAAAAATGAAACTTTTCAATTTCATTTTTTATGGGCAGGCAGTGGTCCCTGGGACCACTGCCTGCTCTTAAAAATTATTTTCGCACTCACTCACAAAGGGGAAGGGGTCCCCTGGGGACCCCTTCCCGTTTGCGAGTGGTTTACCACCTAAGTGAAGTAGGTGGTAAACTGCAAGTGTTTTGCGACCGTAAATGCGATCGCAAAACAACGGTACATGCCATTTGGACTCGCTATTAGGAAGGGATGCCCTTGGAACGCTCCTATCTAATAGCGAGCCGCAAATGCTATTTTGTGAGTCAGGGACTCGCAAAATAGCGTTTGTACATACCACCACTGGTTTTTTGCGGTTGCAAATGGGTTGATTTCCCTTTTGCGACCGCAAAAAACGGTCGTACATCTGCCCCTATGTTTCCAGCTTTAGGCTTGTCACTTACAAATCATCGACATCATGCGTTTAAGTCTAATTCGTTTAACTAAAGCCAACTAACCCTTCAACATTAAATGCGTTAAAGTGCTTGGTGTGTGGCTCCCCTGGCTAGTTTTGATGGCTCCCCAGGGAGCCACAGCGCACAGTTTAGGAACCACTGCCTTTTTGGGATTAATCATAGCTGCTTCTTCTCTTCTGCAAAGCAACAGAAAATATAAATTCATAAATTCACCAAATGCACAGTCTGGTTTTGCCTGAGGATCACCTGGAAAGAATGGCCACTATACTGGATGTAATTATGGCCATGAACCTTTCAAATTCAGAGTCAATGGAAACACTTTATATCTGAGTTCTTACCTCCTCCTTGAAGTTTTTTTCAAAATCTTTGAATGCTTCACTCAGTGAATTTTCATACCCTTCTTTATAAACCAGATTTATTATTCTGGTCTTTCCTGAGTAGATTTTAGCCGCTGTTAAAACAAAATGGAGTAAAGCTATGTGAAATTTTGTGAAATAAAAAACTTAGAAATTAAAATGTTCTTTGATTCTACAGAATGAAATTTGTAAATGATGCCTGGTATTTCAATCATTGGGAGCAGAAGGATCATGTGAACTTCAAATACAATTTGCCTTGCTCTACCGAAGAGAAATTGATAACCATCTTTGAAAAGGGGTCCTCCTAGTGCCCCTAACGTTTGCTTGATACCTTTCTATTCCTGTTCATCTATGCTACTTCAATTTCTGAATTCATCTCTTGGTAGGATATTGTTTTGTCATATCAAAGCCAAATGGGTAAGATCTAGATCAAGTGAGGCCACACCTTGGTCAGGACTTCACGCAGCGCTTGCAACTGCAGCTCTCCTTGTGTCATCTCAATGTGACGCATCCAACTAGTGGTGTCAGTGATATATAGGTTTGCCCTTATCTGTGCTTGAATGAATGAACCTTTTTCTAGCACACAGTGCAAACCGATTCATCTATAGGTGCACATACTTCTTCGCAGTTATTGGAAAGAATGCAAAAGGGATGACTTTATTTTCCTAGGATGAATTGGTCTTCAGCAGAATGTTTCTCCTCTCATCTGTGATCACAAAGGAATCTTCTGCTCTCATTGACCAAATAAACTGACCTCCTTCTGTCTAAGAGAGAGATCAAGGGGACCACAGAACCTCTTCCACAGAGTAGCTGTACCTAGTAGGAGACTACGGGCCTGATTTCCATGGCAGCATGTCCTGTCCGCCATACCCTTGATCTGGCTGTTAAATTATGAGTTGGGCAGACTGCCACCTTTCAGACAACAGAGCCACTCTAGCTACACTGTCAGAAAACTTACCCCAATAAAGAAGAAGCCATAGGAAAAACGATTCAGAGAGGATGGAGTGATGGACAGAAAATATTATAACCCCTGCATGCTGGGAGAAAGGTTGGGGGAGTCATTAGTTTTTTTGTTTTTCACAAATTTACCCCCAAACAAAAATGTTTGGTGAAAAGCTGCCTCACAGACGGGGGCTGTCCACCAAACTTGTAGTGTCTTCAAAGGAACCTCCATAGTGACATTTCCTCTGACGGCACGGAGATCAGTGGTGCTCCAGCGATGAGCTTGTAATCTGGTGAGTAAGTGGTTCTATGGTACCAAACCATAACTCAACCTATAGCATATTAGGAAGGTGGTAGTAAGGGGGCAATGGAATAATTTTCATAGCTACCTCGGACACAGAGTAAGGTAACTTGTTGGGTACTGAAAGCTGCCAACTGCCATTTGAGAGTGTCATTTTCAAGAGCGGACAGTGTCAGCAGTGGTATATTGCAAAATAACCCCTTAGGTCAATTGCCTTTTACAGTTTAAAGGGGCTGGTCACCACAGAATATACAAAGGCTGATAAAAGAACAATGACCCATTGAGGGAAGGGCTGCGGCTGCTAAGGTTACCCTACTCCTTGACAAGGGTCACCTTTGATACTGGAACTCATGATGACCGCTTCAGCAAATCCACATAAAAGCAATGTAATCCTTTTTTATATTTATCTTGATGTGGAATTAGAATTCTCTGCTCCTATCTACCTGCCTTTTCGTGGTATGCTGTGATTTAAATCAATACATTTCATTTATATTAATGTATCTGAATCCATACTAATATTAGGGGGAAACTGCAAACTTATGACAGGGCACAAGGTCTAATGAGATACTAGAAACACAGGGCATTCCCACCAGCACGCAGAAAACATATGATTGCTCTTGACATATTTGGAAAATGTGATGCCGAAAAGAATGGGTCCATTTTCTGCATACCATTAAATTAGACATTTGAGGTCCTCATTCTGGAATTAACCTTCGTGTTTATTGGTGATGGTAATGAATGCATCACCCCTTTTTATCTTAATTCAGTATGTAATTAAGAAACCCAAACTTCCATAGTTAAACAGGGTAGCAGGAAAAGTCTACGGAGGATCTGTCTTGCCCTAAAAAGATACACGGAGGGTTATTTGGACTCTGGTAGGCCAGTTGACATAGGATTGGGGTGGCAGAGTCACCACCTCTGCTGGCCTTGATGAGACCACCCTGCTGAATTTTTTTTAAGTGTCTCAAGGAATGTGGTATATATTTGTTTTTCAACGTAGCTCCCACCTATATATTGGCACCCATTTGGGAAATAGAAAAACAGCCTTACTGCCTTACCGTGGCAGCATGATGAGCTGGCCTGGTCATTACTTCTCTACCCAAAGCAGGGCTCTGGGTTTGGAAAATGAAAAACAAATGGCCCTGACAACCCAGCAGTGTCTGACAGCCTGCAGGAGCATGTGTTGTATTTTTCTATCAGGGCAGGAAGAAAATGGCAGACAAAGTGTTGGGAGGATGGCCCGTCTGACACCAGGTCTGCTGCTGGATGCTGCTACGAGAGGAATTTCTCTGGGGACATCCGGATATACTAAATGAAGTGAGGGACTCAAGGGGTAGAAAGACAGGACATCTGCCAATTTGATGCTGATGTCATATTACGAGCCACCCCTAAAGTGAGATCCATATTGAATTATTAATTTAAAACAATTACCTGAAGCTACATACAAAAAACCTCATTCAACAACACAGCACATCGGCAATGTATATGCGGGAAGGTTATTGACACCAATCTGCACATTGAAAGTACCTGTCATGATCGATAACGAAGCGGTGGTCTTCTCCAAGCAGCCAACTGCCTCGATGGATACATTGTACTTCATTGAAGGAAAGAGGTCAGAAAAGGTGCTTTCCGTTGTTCGTTTGTTTTCGCTTTTCATTAATGCACCATTATAGAACAGGTTCACATTGTAAAGAATGTCCTTCTGGCTGCTTGCCTTGGTCCATCCTAAATGAATGACGTGGCTGGTGACACGCTTGATTTCGAATGACAGAGGTGTTTGGCCTGTGAAGAGATGTGTGGTTATAAACAGTTAATTATTCATTGATTGCATTGTCCATGTTCACAGTTTGATAAATTGTGATGAAGGATAAATTCTTCTGGCAACATGTTCTGAAGGGATGGTCCCAAAAAGTGGTTATACATTGCATGCGACTTTTTGCAACCAATATTTAATTTTGCAATGTAACCTGTGTACTAAAAGGTCACAACACACACTCTCCAGTTGCAGGAGAGCAGACCACCATATCTGTTTATACATTCCCTAATGAATTTGTTTTAATCAAAGCAACCCTTGTTCCTTAAAAAAAAACAATGTTCCTTAAAAACAAATGTTTACCATTTGGTAAAACATTGGGGGGGAGCCACTGCCTGCTCCTCCCGAGGCTGCCGCCACCATTCACAAAGGGCAAGGGGTGGCAAGGAGTAATCAAGGATTCCCTACAGTGTTGTGTAACTCAGGCCAATAAAATAGTAGTAATAAGGCCTAATCGTCTATAAATCCTTTTCTCTTTTTAATAGCTTTATATTGGGGTTATGGAGGGGGTGGGAAGAAATCACCACTCCTTGACGCCGAAATAATTTAGTTGTGGAGCTTTATTTGCCACAGCCCAAACAGCATCAGCAACCCACCGCCACTGCTCGGAACCCCCAGCCGGCCCCCCAAACATGCCAACCGTCACAGAACTAAGAACACAGAAACATCAGTAATGTTAAATGACACATCGCCCACTATTTTATGAAACAACTGCACCCTCACATGCAATGGCTTCTCTTTGGGCCAACCCTCCTTGATATATTTCTTGACCAACTTCAAATCTTCCTCTTCCATCATGCTGGCGAACCATTCATCCTCAGCGAACCTACACGCCCTACATACATCAATGGCCGCTGGCCAACACTCGTCATCCTCTTCCTCAATACTCAAACTATGTTCATCAACAGGAATAGGAGACGAATAATCAGCTCTAATATTTTTTCCTCCTGGGATGTACTCAATTTGGAAAGTATACTGTAACAGTCTGGAGCTCAATCTAGCTATCCAGGGTGGATGGTCGTTAATTACTCCTCCACTCAATATGTTCGCTAACGGCTTGGGATACATCGTTAACATGAACGTCGTCCCACAAAAATAGCTGTTAAAACGTTCAACAGCGCAACAACAGGCCAAAAGTTATTACTCTATAACTGAAAATATATTTTTATTGTCCCGTAGTGCTCTAGATGAAAGCCCAATGGTCTTCTCACTTCCTTCTCCAAGTTGAGCAAGTGTAGCATCCAATTCATCATTGCTTGCATCCACAGTAATCATGCATTCTTTAGTGGAATCAAATGGTGCTAATACCTCAGCAGAAACAATGTCAAATTTTAAAAACAAAACATTCAGCTTGGCATTTTTCATCCACCTGAAACATTTTTCTCTTCTTAAGAAGACTGCTTAAATTGACTGTTTTTGCTGAAAAAGTCTTGATAAATTTAGCATAAATCCCACATACTCCTAGCAAGGAAGGAACCTGTGATTCTCTGGGGTGGGTGCTTTTGTGATAGCTTGAACTAAACCTGGACGAGGTTCTACCCCATTTTCAGGACTGAGAACACAGAAACGTAGGTGATGTTAAAGGCACATCACCATACTTTATTAGTTTTTTGTTGGTGCAGAGCAACATATATCATAGAAGTACAATACATACAATTATAATAAAGATGTCCATTAACATCATACAGTGGTGATATAAGGTGGATAAGTTGCTATTGATTAGAGTATGTCACTACAAGGCATTTGCATTTTCTAAAGGTTTGATCAATGATGAATGTATCCTGGTCAGTAGTTTGAAGGGTCTTGAGAAGGTGACATTTCTAGCAGTCTTGATCACATTATCTTATCGGGGACGAACAAAGTTCCTGCATTTAGCATGGGATTGTTCTTCACGTATTCAAAAAATGGGGAACTTACTACTCAAATGTATTAGGATGACTGTGGATTATCACTGTCAGATTTTTCATGGTATAACATTCCACAACTTGGACCAGCATATGCTCAATGGGAGTGTAGTGCACAACTTCTATAAATCCACAAGTCCCTTCTAATGTGTCGATTGCACTGCAATCGAATATTTGTTCCATCTGCTAGCATTTGATTATTTATATCAATAGAATGCCATAGTTCTCCTTGCAGTAAAAGGTGCCTTTTTGCATATTCCACTGAATTGCTTACTTGTATGGAGCTAGATATGTTGGTATATTTTGCCTTTAGGCACTCATGCGTTGCTAAACACCTGCCAGTACATGTGCTCTACCATTCCAATGTAATATTAACTTCATATGTTGCCTTTCTAGTTTTATCAAGGCCTGCTTTCACATTTCACTATATTAAGGAGTGGCAGTCCCATCTTTGCAGCATTCTGTTATTTATTAAACTTCTGAGCCAACGATCTTGTATTTTCAGTACAAATGCCTTTGAAATAATTTTTGTAAAGGCTGATCATCTCTGCTTTGACCTATGCAGCGCTCAACCTAGATCTGCCAGAATTCCACATCCTGCGATTTGATTTCCTCACCCCAAGAAGATGTATACGCACAAATTTCACATGCATTTTCTCTGAGAGAAGCTTGTCACATTGAGCCACTCCTACCTGGGGTAAACCCATTTCTCCCAGGAACTTGTTCTTTACTTCTATGTAACTTGGATACTTAACAGGGCCAAAGCATACCTTTGTCTCCCCATTAGTTCATGTTCAGAATACTTAAGTGCATTAATGCAGTTTTTGGCCCTCACGTCTGGACTACTAAGGGGGATATTCACAAAAAACTTTCATGTGAGTAAATCTACATGTATAAGTTTACTCCTACACTCTTTATTTAATTTTCTACATTTAGTTATTCACTATTTACGAGTGTAAGGTTACTCATAAAAGTCTCTTAAAAACTTTAAAAAACTATGTATAGAATTAATTGAAATCAATGTAATGTATTTTAAAAACGTTATAATTGTTTTAATATTGAAAAAATACTGATAACATATTTTTAATAAAATATTTATTTACATTAAAATACATTTGATATATTTTTAAATGTTTATTTTAACATTATTTCCTACGGGGTTTATTTTAAGTTCCTACCTCCATTATTTTCTTTGGGGGAGTTGCAGTACCTGTGAGTAGGCATGGGTGATGCTGAACTTACTCCAGCTCTGAGCTGGAGTACATTTATGACTGTTGTGGGTCCTTTTTGACTGTAGTAACTTTAGAAGTGCAGTTTTAGAATAGGAATATTCTTACTGTTTTGTGGGTGGGTGTTGCCCTTCCATAAACCCTTCCCTAATCGTCCCTTAACCCCTCCTTACTCTTTCCTTAAGTAGTAAGTATTCCCCATTTCCCAGCCACTCACCCGTCCCTCCCACATTTACTACAAAAACATATAGAGACATAGGCAGAGATCTCTGCAGTCTGAGCAGACAACTCTACACAGAAAAGGTAGGAGAGGTAGAGGCATAGACCTCCGCACAGAGGTTTCTGAATAGCATTTTGTAGTTTGTAAGTAGTACTATCGCAGTACTATTAAACGTGCTACCTAACACAGTTTGTGAATAGGCCCTTAAATGATTTTTGTTTAACTAATAATGCTTTTCAATTAGGAGTAATATACTTACCGCAAGATTGAGCAATAATGGTTGTTGAAGTAGTTGGAGTTGCTGTTGATGTTGGATTACTAGTCCAGGGTTTAGTAGTACTCAAGGTTTCTTTGGTCATTATTCGAGAGCTGGAAATTATTGTGACTGTTGATGTAGTTGCTGAATTAGTAACTGCAGAAGATGATGTGTTGTTGATGAGAATTGGGTTGGTGGTGCTGGTTGTGGTAATGGCAGACGTTCCATTGATTGTTGAAGATTGGTATTTCGATGTTGTTGATGCAACAGCTGAATTAGATGTAGTAGTTGAAATGGCCACTGTAGGCATACTACCCTCATTGGTTCCTTTGACCATAGTAGTCATTTCAGAAGTTGTATTTTGTGATTTAGTTGAATTAAAAAGAATAGATGCTGCACTCTCTGTTTGAGGGTTAGCGGTTCTGGTGTTTGAACTTCCTGAAATCCATTTGGTTGTTCTAGCTGGAGCTTCAGTTATTTTTGTTGTTAGGTTTGCAAAAGAAACAAAAGAAATAGAAGTTGTATTGACAGTCAAAGGCTTATTACTATTGATGGTAGATGTTTTGGTATTCCCAGTAGTTTCAACAGCTATAGTTTCTCGGACTGCAGTTGTCATTGTTTCTCTTGAAATGAAAGGGATATGTGTAGCACTAACAATTGCATTTGTGGGACTGCTAGTGGCAGTTTCAGAAACCCCATAAGTGAGTGTAGGCAATGTTTCAGGAAACGTAGTTGTTGAGGTTTTGGTGGAAATAAAAGGAGACAATACTTCTGAGGCCTGGGTAGGACGTGTGGTAAACGTTTTGAAAGGCCTTTTGGTCTCCAAATTTGTGGTTTCAGCAGTTGCAGTTAGTGTTTTTTCAGAGGTTCCGGTATTGGCAATGGAAGCTTCAGAAGTCTCATCGGTCACTACAGTCATGGTTTCAGGAATTTTGGATGTTAGAGTATTATTTGAAATAAAATGGGTAGAGGCGACATTGAGGGTTGAAGACTTAGTAGCACTGGCAGCAGAAGCCTCTGAAATCCCACTGGTTACCACAGGTATAGTTTGAGGAATTTCTGATGTTTCAATAGAAACAGCAGTAACAGGGGATATATTGAGGCTTGACAACATTGTTACAGCTTCTGAAGTGCCTTTAGCCACAGTTGACATTATATCAGGAATTGTAGGTGTAATTGTTGTGGACACAGAAAGGGATGTTGTGAAGTTAATTGAACCCGTTGTAAATAGTTGACTATATGTTCTGGACTCAGTGGCAGTTGTTGCTGTATCTGCAATTGAATGTGTTGCACTTGTTGGAATGATTGTAGATGTTGGAACTGAAAGCCTTGTATAAGGTGAATTTTCAGCAGAACCCGTTAATGATGCTGCTCCACTTGATGCTGATAATGTTGACAAAGTTGAACTTTGGTCAAATGTTGTTTCTTCAGTTTTCAGATATGAGGTAAGTGGCTTTGTCATTGTTATCTCAGTAGCTGGGGTTTTTGATGATTCTGCAAAGGAATGAGATAAAAAAAAAGTGAAACATATTTAGAAATCTAGACATTCACTTACGAGGCTTAAAAGTCATGTTGAACTGCAGGTGCACGAAGAATGTGCTCGTGATAGGTTACAGAACTGCAAAGCCTTTACACTGAGTATCAATCACCTTGATATGAAAAGGAAAATTTGGGGTGGGAGTTCACAACATGTTGAGGCCTGAGAAAAGTGGAAGAAAAATTGCACAGATGGGGAAAATGCTGCAAAGGACACAGTGCTGTGGACTGGAAGATGATGGTAGGGCTCACAAAGGGAATGAGAGGACAGAAGGAAAATGGCAGACAACGGGTATGGTGAGTGCAGGAGATGCACAATTGCAACTGAGGAAGGCGATACAGGCCTGCTGGTGGTAGGACATGGAGGGCAGGGAGGACATTCCACTGTAAGAGATAGAGCAAAATAAAAAGGAATAGAACAAAGGACATGGGGATAGAGTGATGATCGAGAAGGTTCAGAGGCTAAAAGGTGCAAGTGGAAGTGAGATGAGCAATGGCTGTGTCTGTGGTAGGGGATTTAAAGAGTGCTTGGGTACCAGAAAATACTAAAGGGTGACCATCTCACTCCAGGTCAATACAGACGCTTGCTTCTGACAATGCTCTGCAAGCCCAAGAAAATGTTTCTGTGACTAGCCTCTATGGGCTTTTTGTGGCTTCTGAAGTCCACTCTCTGCAGCCAGCCTACCCCACTAAGGGAGAAGCGTGAACATCTTTTGGCCAAAACCTCCCTGATTGCTATGGTAGTGGATTTCTGTCTTCCCAAAGTCATCCTCACACATGACTACAAAGCATATCTGAACCACCGCCTCGCATTTCACGTACCCGCCAGACAACTCAGTTTCACCCAACGCGCCCTAGCCTCCATCCCCAGGATCCACAAGACCAGAACCGGAGGAAGTTCATTCTCATACCTCGTCGCCAAGACCTGGAACACCCTGTCCCTCCACCTCAGTCAATTTGCGCCGCTGACCCAATTCAAGAAGGACCTCAAGACTTGGCTCTTCGAATGAGCCTCCACACCGAGAGGGACCAGCCCCCCCCGTGCCTTGAGACCCTCACGGGTGAGTAGTTGAGCTTGAGAAACCACTGATTTATTGATTGTATCCCTGTATTTACCACCTAACACATCATCACTTAATGCAATGAAAAGAATGCCATTTTCATTTCAATAACATTGCTGAGGCTAGTAAGCAAAAAGAGAACACACTCACCTGAGACCTTGAATGTAGGGCCTCGCACAGGCACCTCTGTAGACATCAGTGTGCTTGCCACTGTTTTCCCCAATGCAATAGAAGTCACAACTGTATGCATATCACTTGAAGTGCTGCTTTTGATTGTGGGTGCTGCAGTTGAAGAAAAGCGTGCAGTATGTCCTTCTGATGTGCCTGCCTCCGGTGGAGTGCTGATCGATAAAGGTGCGCTGCTCTCAAAGGGTGCACTAGAAAATGTCCTGTCTGCATTTGAGGCAAATATTGTTGCAGCTGTAGTGAATGCAGCTACTGATGGTGGAGTGGGGCTAGATTTGTGAACAACTGTAGTTGAGGCTGTGTTGGTGCCTTGGGTAGCCATCGTAGTGGAGGTTGGAGGTAGGCCTATTGCTGCAGTCTTATTTGAAATTTGTTTGCTAGTAAACACATCAGAGGCAGTGGATGATGGTGTAAGAGTGCTGGAAAGAGCAGAGGATGTTTCGAGAACGGTGCTGTGGTCCCTGGTTTCAGTAAGTGTGAGCGACAATGTTGACTTTAGATCAGCATTAGATGACATGGAAGGTAAATGTCCTGCTTTGCTTAACGTATATGTGGAAGATATTGCATTGATGGACTCATATGAATTAGGAGTCCTAGAAGATGACTGCCCATCTGCTCCTATATCCTTAGTACTTTCAGAGAGATGATTGGTTTCTGTTATGGAGTCTAAGCCAGACGCTGTAGACATTAATTCCATACTGGAAATGAATTCTGTTGTACTATATTTTGGTGAAGCTACTTTTGTAGACCATATGCTGGTGCTTTTGGTGGTAGGCTGAGGTATGCTCTCAAAAACTGTTGTGAATAACAATGAAGTTGTCTTGAGTGTATTTATTGCGGCAGCGCCTGAGCTGAAAGCATGTTCAGTGTTGTATGATGCACTGTCTGCATAAGCAGAAGTCAAATGTATTGGTACAACCGAGGAAGCAGATGTTTCAATGGTAGACACTCCTGTGGCCTCCTCAGAAACAGAATTAAATTTACCTGTGAGGGGAGTTGGCTTATGGCTGGTGACACCACTAGAAATGGTGGCGCTACCTACAGCTGTGCTCATTGAGTGCCCTTTACTTCCATCAGTAGTAATACCTGAATTACTTCCACTACTGGGCGCACTGAATGTAGGTAGGGCTGCTGTGCTTTGGTCCATTGCATTTGTCAGTCTAGGAGATGAGGAATTGGTGCTATCTGACCTAGAGGAAGAACCTGCGCTGTCAGTAGAATACATTATGCTTTCAGAAGCTGGGTGTGCTGTATGTTTTGTTTTTTGCATGGACTCTCTGGTTGTCTCCGATGCAGTAATGTCCTTTCCTGTATGTGCTGCAGACTGGACTGTAAAATCAGTTGGAGTAAAACTAGGTGTTTTGGAAGAAGGGCTGGATGATGTCTCAGTGACAGATGATGCTTTGCTAAAAGTGGTGTCAGCAGATGGCTTTACTGAGCTTAACTCATATGAGCTGACAGACATATTTCTGTTTACTGTTGTATGAGTACTGGTTTTGCTTGATTTAGAGGATCCAGAGGCAGTGTCTGATATCATTGAATTGCTGGACGTAGCATCCAAAGTGTTGTAAGGGGTTGTATCCTGACCGGCACTCCATGGCACTGTAGTCTCAATAATAGGTCTGCTCTCGGATGTTACACGTAAGACACTTGTAGCTGTGTTGATTGCTGAAACTGATTGCGGAATTGAGCTTGCCGAATGTTCAACTTCGCTTGGTGCAGTTCTTGGTTTAGCAGTACCTGGCAGCCTTGATGCAAAGGAGGATAATGAAAATATTTTTCCAGTAGGAGACGGTCCAGGAGTGCTGATATAATGAGTACTATGTGCATCAATAACATTAGTCTTTGTATATAAAAGAGTTATTTCAGCTTCATTTGTACTAACAGATCTATCCTCATTTCTAGTGCTCATAGGAACATGAGCAGTGCTGTCACTGGGAAGCGTCTTGAATGACATGTGATCAGAGGTCTCATCTATTGCTTTCGTAGAATGAGAGAGTGTGCTTTCCAAAGCAGTTTTCAATCCATTGGTGGTGCTCAGAATGGACAATAAGAATTCTGTAGGTTTGCTCATTTTATTTGTATTATTTCTTGGGGAATTGGCAGTGAATACTGAAGATACACTTGGTGGTTTAATAGTAGTACTGAAGGAAATGTTTGTTAAGGTTTCGGTAATGTGCTTAGTTGTAGCTAGAAAGGTACCAGGTAATGAATGTTGTGTACCTGATTCACTTGTGGATGCAAACTGATAGTCATGTGTCTGTAGACTGCTTTCACTCGATGCTCTTGATGTGACACGGTCAGTTGTCAATACGCGTTGGCTGGTGATAGCTGGAAGAGGAGCTAATGTTGGAGCCATGCTGGATGTTGACTCCAATGCAGAAGCTGTGCTCAACTCATGTTGGGTGCTACTTGGTATGGTATCAGATTCAGCAGTAGTTGATTGCAATAATGTGACTGCAGGTGAAGAAATAGGTGGTTGAGAAGTTGAAGATTCAATTTTCTTTTCATAACCTGTATTTAACTTATCTGTGAATGGAGTTGACCGATCACTAGATGCAGCATTTGTAATAGTTGTGTTAGTTACAGTTCTATTTCCATTGGCCATGCTTTCAGTTACAGTTCTGTTGATGGACTTGGTGGCATCGTGCAATGTACTTAAATTATTTGGATTAGTTGATGTAGGGTCGGGTGTCTTCTTTGATGTTATATATGGTGTCATATTAAAAGTACTGAGGGGAATTATCAAAGTCTCAGTTGCACTTTCTGTTGTATGAAGTGTGGTAGCAGATGATGGTTGCTCTGTCATTAATTCAGTTGAAGTTTCATTTTGAAGATTATTTTGTGTTGTCGATGAAGTAGATTTACTTGATGCTGAAGACAAGGAACTTGCTGATTTACCCTGAATTGTTGTTAATATATACACACTCGTAATGTCTGTGTGAGGTGCAGTTTCAAAATGTGTAGGAAATGCAGTTGAAGCTATGCTGAAAGATGATTCTGGAAATGGAACTGAGCTTGATTCAGGTTTACTGATGCTTGGTATAGTATCAGGTACTGACGATGTCGGCAGCATTGATGTAAACAAAGATGAGTGCATATCAGTAGCATCAGTAAGTGGCATTGTTGCGTGAACTGCAGTTGCACTGGTAGATGTTTCTTTGCTTTTGTTAGTTGTCACTTCAGAAGCAGTGCTATTGATGGAATTGGTAGTGTCTGATATATGGCCAGAACTCTTTTTCATTTCACTTATACTTGCAGGACCCGAAAGATCGACAGTTTCAGAAGAGGTGGAAAATGTATTTGGGATTGTAAGAGATGTTATTTCTAATAGTGAAACTGAGCTTAACCCCTGGTCAGTGCTGCCTAACACAGTAGGTTGTCCAAGAGTAGTAAGTGCAGTTGATGTGATGAAGGACGAGGATGTGCTGGAGGTTGAGTATGTTCTGGAAACTGACGATTTGAGAATTGGAGGATTTGTTGAGGTGACGGGGGATGAGGATGTTGTGGAAGTCAAAGGTTCAAGAGAAGTAGGCTCCTTTGATGTAATGAAAAAGAAGGATGTTGTGAAAGCTGAATGTTCAAGAGTGGAAGGCTTCACTGTAGTGATTGAGGAAGAGAATGATGTGGCAGCAGAAGGTTTGACAGAAGGCTCTATTGAAGGGATGGAGGGTGAGAATGTTGTAGAATTTGAAGTTTCAAGTGTGGACAGTTCATATGATGTGAATGAGGAGAAAGATTTTGTGGTAGCAGAAGGTTTGTGAGTGGGAGGCTCCATTGATTCAATGGAGGATAAGGATGTTGTGGTCGGCAAAGGTTCAAGAGTAGTAGACTCCATTGATGTTATGAAGGATGAAGATGTTGTGGAAGCTTGAGGTTCAAGAATGGGAGGCTCCTTTGAAGTGATGGAGTAGGAAGATGATGTGGAAGCCGAACGTTCGAGAGTGGGAGGCTCCGTTGAAGTGATGGACAATGAGGATGCTGTGAAAGCCAAAGGTTCAAGAGTGGGAGGCTCCATTATAGTGATGGAGGATGTTGTGGAAGCAGGAGGTTCGGAAGTGAGAGGCTCTAGTGCAGTGATGGAGTATGAGGAAGTTGTAGAGGCTGAAGATTTCAGAGTGGGCGGTTCAGATGATGTGATGGAGGACAAGGATGTTGAGATAGCAGAAGGTTCAAGTGTGAGAGGCTCCATGGAGGTGATGGAAGACGTGGATGTTGTCGAAGCCAATGGTTTGAGAGTTGGTGGCTCCACTGATCTGGTGGAGGATGGGGTTGTGGTAGAAACAGTTATGAAGGTTGGAGGCTCCGTTGATGTGATGGAATATGAGGAAGTTGTAGAAGTTGAAGGTTTGAGAGTGGGCAGTTCATATAATGTGATGGAGGACAAGGATGTTGTGGAGGCAGAAGGGTCAAGTGTGAGAGGTTCCGTTGAGTTGATGGAGGACAGGGATATTGTGGAAGCCAAAAGTTTGAGAGTCAGAGGCTCCATTGATGTGATGGAGGATGGGGATGTTGTGGAAGCCAAAGGTTTGAGAGTTGTTGGCTCCATTGGTGTAGTGGAGGATGGCGATGTTGTGGAAGCTTGAGGTTCGAGAATAGGAGGTTCCTTTGACGTGATGGAAGAAGAGCATGTTGTGGAAGCCGAAACTTCGAGAGTGGAAGGCTCCGTTGAAGTGATGGGCAATGAGGATATTTTGAAAGCTAAAGTTTCAAGAGTGGGAGGCTCCAATTTAGTGATGGAGGATGCTGTGGAAGCAAAAGGTTCGAGAGTGAGAGACTCCTCCACTGAAGTGACAGAGTATGAGGATGTTGTGGAAGTTGAAGGTTCGAGAGTGGGAGGTGCATATACTGTGATGGAGGATGAGGATGGTGTGATGGCAGAAGGTTCATGCGTGAGAGGTTCCGTTGGGGTGATGAATGACCGGGATGTTGTGGAAGCCAATGTTTTGAGAGTCAGAGTCTCCATTGATGTGATGGAGGATGGGGATGTGGTGGAAGCAAAAGGTTCAAGAGTTGAAAACTCTTTTGATGTGATGGAGAATGAGGATGTGGTAGAAGCAGTAGGTTTGAAGGTGGAAGGCTCCGTTGATGTGATGGAGGAAGAAGATGTCATGGAAGCCAAAGGTTCGAGAGTGGGAGGCTCCATTGAAGTGATGGACAATGAGGATACTGTGAAAGCTGAGGGTTCAAGAGTGGGAGGCTCCATTGTAGTGACGGAGGATGTTGTGGAAGCAGGAGGTTCAGGAGTAAGGGGCTCCATGGAGGTGATGGAGTATGTGGATTTTGTGGAAGCCAAAGGTTTGAGAGTTGGTGGCTCCACTGATGTCGTGGAGGATGGGGATGTGGTGGAAACAAAAGGTTCAAGAGTTGGAAACTCTTTTGATGTGATGGAGAATGAGGATGTGGTAAAAGCAGTTGGTTTGAAGGTGGGAGGCTCTGTTGATGTGAGGGAGGAAGAAGATATCATGGAAGCCAAAGGTTCGAGAGTGTGAGTCTCTGTTGAAGTGATGGACAATGAGGATACTTTGAAAGCTGAGGGTTCAAGAGTAGGAGGCTCCATTGTAGTGACGGAGGATGTTGTGGAAGCAGGAGGTTTGGGAGTAAGAGGTTCCATTGAGGTGATGAAGGACAAGGATGTTGTGGAAGCCAATGTTTTGAGAGTCGGAGTCTCCATTGATGTGATTGAGGATGGGGATGTGGTGGAAGCAAAAGGTTCAAGAGTTGAAAACACTTTTGATGCGATGGAGAATGAGGATGTGGTAGAAGCAGTAGGTTTGAAGGTGGGAGGCTCCGTTGATGTGATGGAGGAAGAAGATGTCATGGAAGCCAAAGGTTCGAGAGTGGGAGGCTCCGTTGAAGTGATGGACAATGAGGTTGCTGTGAAAGCCGAAGGTTCCAGAGTGGGAGGCTCCATTGTAGTGATGGAGGATGTTGTGGAAGCAGGAGGTTCAAGAGTGAGAGGCTCTACTGAAGTGATGGAGTATGAGGAAGTTGTAGAGGTTGAAGGTTTGAGAGTAGGTGGTTCATATGATATGATGGAGGACAACGATGTTGTGGTAACAGAAGATTTAGGTGTGAGAGGCTCCACTGAGTTGATGGAGGATGTGGATGTTGTGGCAGCCAAAGGTTTGAGGGTTCGTGGCTCCATTGATGTTGTGGAGGATGGGGATGTGGTGGAAACAAAAGGTTCAAGAGTTGGAAACTCTTTTGATGTGATGGAGAATGAGGATGTGGTAGAAGAAGTAGGTTTGAAGGTGGGAGGCTCCGTTGATGTGATGGAGGAAGAAGATGTCATGGAAGCCAAAGGTTTGAGAGTGGGAGGCTCCATTGAAGTGATGGACAATGAGGATACTATCAAAGCTGAAGGTTCAAGAGTGGGAGACTCCATTGTAGTGATGAAGAATGTTGTGGAAGGAGGAGGTTCAAAAGTGAGAGGCCCCACTGAAGTGATTGAGTATGATAAAGTTGTTGAAGCTGAAGGTTTGAGAGTGGGAGCTTCATGTAATGTGATGGAAGATGAGGATATTGTAGTAGGAGAAGGTTCTAGTGTGAGAGGGTCCGTTGAGGTGATGGAGGACGTGGATGCTGTGAAAGCCAAAGGTTTGAGAGTTGTTGGCTCCGTTGATGTGGTGGAGGATGAGGATGTTGTGGAAGCTGGAGGTTCGAGAGTAGGAGGCTCCTTTGAAGTGATGGACGAAGAACATGTTGTAGAAGTCGAACATTCAAGAGTGGAAAGCTCTGTTGAAGTGATGGGTAATGAGGATGTTTTGAAAGCTGAAGGCTCATGGGTGAGATGCTTCATTGTAGTGATAGAGGATGTTGTGGAAGCAAAAGGTTCGAGAGTGAGAGGTTCCACTGAAGTGATAGAGTATGAGGATGTTGTGGAAGTTGAAGGTTCGAGAGAGGGAGGTTCATACACTGTGATAGAGGACGTTGTGGTGGCAGAAGGTTCATGCATGAGAGGTTCCGTTGAGTTGATGAAGGACTGGGATGTTGTGGACGCCAAAGGTTTGAGAGTCTGAGGCTCCATTGATGTGATGGAGGATGGGGATGTGGTAGAAGCAAAAGGTTCAAGAGTTGGAGGCTCTGTTGATGTGATGGTGAATGGGGATGTGGTAGAAGCAATATGTTTGAGGGTGGGAGGCTCTGTTGATGTCATGGAGGAAGAAGATGTTGGGGAAGCCAAAGGATGGAGAGTGGGAGGCTCTGTTGATGTGATAGGCAATGAGGATTTTGTGAAAGCTGAAGATTCAAGAGTCGGATGCTTCATTGAAGTGATAGAGGATGTTGTGGAAGCAGGAGGTTCGAGAGTGGGAGGCTCTACAGAAGGGATGGAGAATGAGGGAGTTGTAGAGGTTGAAGGTTCGAGAGTGGGGGGTTCATATAATGTGATGGAGGACAAGAATGTTGTGGTAACAGAAGGTTCAAGTGTGAGAGGTTCCATTGAGGTGATGGGGGACGTGGATGTTGTGGAAGCCAAAGGTTTGAGAGTTGGTGGCTCCATTGATGTGGTGGAGGATGGGGATGTTGTGGAAGCTGGAGGCTCAAGAGTGGAAGGCTCTGTTGAAGTGAAGGACAATGAGGATGTTGTGAAAGCTGAAGATTCAAGAGTGGGAGGCTCCTTTGTAGTGATGGAGGATGTTGTGGAAGCAGGAGGTTCGAGCGTGAGAGGCTCCACTGAAGTGATGGAGTATGAGGAAGTTGTAGAAGTTGAAGGTTTGAGAGTGGGCGGTTCATATAATGTGATGGAGGACAAGGATGTTGTGGTGGCAGAATGTTCAAGTGTGAGAGGTTCTGTTGAGTTGATGGAGGATGGGAATGTTGTGGAAGCCAAAGGTTTGAGAGTCAGAGTCTTCATTGATGTGATGGAGGATGGGGATGTGGTGGAAGCAAAAGGTTCAAGAGTTGGAGGATCTGTTGATGTGATGGTGAATGGGATTGTGGTAGAAGCAGGAGGTCTGAGAGCGGGAAGCTCCGTTGATGTTATGGAGGAAGATGTCGTGGAAGCTGAAGGATGGAGAGTGGGAGGCTCTGTTGAAGTTATGGACAATGAGGATGTTGTGACAGCTGAAGGTTCAAGAGTGGGAGGCTCCATCGTAGTGATGAAGGATGTTGTGGAATTAGGAGGTTCAAAAGTGAGAGGCTCCACTGAAGTGATTGAGTATGATACAGGTGTGGAAGCTGAAGGTTTGAGAGTGGGAGCTTCATATAATGTGATGGAGGACGAGGATATTTTAGTAGGAGAAGGTTCAAGTGTGAGAGGTTCCTTTGAGGTGATGGAGGATGTGGATGTTGTGGAAGCCAAATGTTTGAGATTGGTTGGCTCCATTGATGTGGTGGAGGATGAGGATGTTGGTGAAGCTGGAGGTTCGACAGTGGGGGGCTCCTTCGAGGTGATGGAGGAAGCCGAAGGATGGAGAGTGGGAGGCTCTGTTGATGTGATGGAGATTGAGGATTTTATGGAAGCAGAAGGTTTAAGAGTAGGAGGCTGAGTTGATGTAACGGAGGACAAGAATGTTGTGGAAGTAGCAATTTCAGGTGTTCTTTCATATGATGCTGAAGAGGAGGGCTGTTCTGATGTCTCCCACTCAGTTGTCAGTACACTTGGACTTGTAATGTGTGTACGTGCTTTGTTCTCAAATGTTGTGGAATTTGTAAATAAATCCATGCTAAATGTAGATTTTCTAAAAGGAACAGAGATCAACTCACGTTCTGTGCTGCTTTTGAATGAGGTAATTGGAGTTTCAGAAGGTCCAGCTGTACTTCCATGACTAGTACTAACCATATCATTCAAAGCTGAAGAAATCATGTCATTAGCTTTAGTGTATGAATATGATGAGAGAGCTGCAGTTGTACTGGCATCTCTTTCTTCATTCCTTCTTTCTGTACCTTCAGGCACAGTCCTGTTAAAGGGTCTGGTAGCTTCTGAGATGTGCACAGTTCTTCCCTCTGTTACACGCGGACTTGTAATGGCTGAAATAAGAGCAGCCTCTGAATTTGTAGCAAAAAGAGTTGAAGCAGTATTAAGAGTTGATTCGGACAAAGAGACTGGGCTTACTTTTTGTTCAGTGATGCTCTCTACAGTATTCACAGTAGTCATCTGCATTGATGGGAAGGAGGGTGAGGACAATAATGTTTGAGAAAGAGAATATCCAGCTGTACTTTCATAAACTGTTGTTAACTCCTCTTTGGAAGCAGATGACATATCACTGATGCTAACACTTGTAAAGGTTGCGGGAGCTTCACTTGCGCTGACAGAGCTTTGTTCGCTTCCATCAGTCGTACCTTCAATCACAGGGTTGCCAATCTCCCTCGTAGTATGTACTATTCGCACAGTTTCCTGTTCTGTGCTAATGGTTTGCTCTGCTGACCTGGTGGAAGAAGATGGTATGCTTTCAGAAACTTTCTGTGGCGCATTGGACATGGTCACTAGGGTCAGTGATGATGTCTCAGTTGTACTTAATGTATTTGTAGCAGCTGATGAAGAAGCAGTGTCTGTGTTTATATGGTCTGATATGGTAGTATTAGAAGGAACATTTGAAGCCTCATCTGCAGTTTCTGTTGTATGATAAGTGGTATCAAATGATGACTGTTCTATGCTTAAGTCATTTGTAGTTTCCAGCTGAGCATAATTTCGAGTTGTGTGCACACCAGTTTCACGTGATGTTGAAGTTGAAGAACTTGATGATACATCCTGAATTGTTGTCAGTTCATGTGCACTTGTAATGCCTGCATGTGGTGTTGTTTCAAATTGTGAGGAAACTGCAGTCAAACCCATGTGCACTGTTGATTCTTTTGAAGACACAAAGTTTAACCCACGTCCGGTGCTGCTTGGTAAAGTGCCAGGTGCAGAAGAAGTCGGCTGCAGTGATGTGAAGGAAGACAATTGTATAGATGTTTCAGTTGCAGAATGCGGAGCTGTACTTCCATAAACAGTACTAAATTCATCAGTGAAAATTGTGGAATTCATAGTTGCACTTATACCAGTTGATGGTTTGTCATTTCTGGCTGTACCTTCAGAAGCAGTGCTACTAATGGGTTTAATAGTGTCTGATATGGGTGCTGTACTCCTTACTGTTTCACTTGTAATTTCTAAAAGGTGGACTGTTGCAGAAGCCATGGAAAATGTCATTGGGACTGTAAAAGATATCATTTCTGATGGAGAAACTGAGCTTAACTCCTGATCAGTGCTTCCTAATACAGTAGGGTGTCTGAGAGTCTGAGGCTCAGTTGATGAAATGGAGGATGTGGATGGTGAGGAAGAAGAAGGTTCAAGACGAGGAGGTTCTGGTGTTGTGATAGAGAATGAGGATGTTGTGGAAACTGAAGATTCAGCTGTATTTTCAAATAATGCTGAGGAGGAGGGCTGTACTACTGTGTTATGTCCAGTTGTCGATTCAACTGTGCTAGTAATGGGTGTGTGAAATGTGGACCCAATATTTGTGGGAAATGAAGACAAAGGAACTGAGCTCACCTCACTTTCGGTGCCGCCTGAAGAGAGGATGATAGAAGATTCAGTTGCAGAAGGTCCAGCTGTGGCTCCATAAACAGTACTAATGATATCTTTGAAAGTCGAAGAGGTAACGTCAGGAACTTCAATACTTGATAAGGTTGTGTGAGCTCTAGTCATACTGCTAGGCCTTTCTTCATTTTTGGTGGTTGTACCTTTGGAAGCAGTTTTGTCGAAGGGGCTAGTGATGTCTGATATGTGCACAGTACTTCCCTCTGTAACACTTGGATTTGTACTGGCTGAGATAAGGGCCATCCCAGAATTTGCAGAAAATGAAGCTGAAACTGTGCTATGTATTGTTTCTGATAAGAAGATTGAGTGTGATTCTTGTTCTGTTTTCCCTGGTACAGTGTTATTGTCTGCACTAGTTGTGTGCATTGATGGGAATGAGGGTGAGGGCAGTGAAGTTTGAAAAGCAGAAGGTCGAATTTTACTTTCATAAGATGTACTTACCTGTTCTGTGACAATAGTTGGCAAAACACTGATGCCTGGACTTGAAAATGCTTGAGACGAACTTCTGCTAACAAAGCTTATTTCATTATCATTAAATGTACCTGCAGTCACAGTGCTTTCAATGTTCCTGGTAGTATCTGATATTTGCGCAGTTGACTTTTCTCTGGCACTTGTCTGTAGTGCTGGTCTAGTAAATGAAGACGTTGTGCTTTCAGAAATTGTTTGTGGTCCACTGGTGGTGCTTAGCAGGGACAGTGATGATACCTCAAATGTATGAAATTCACGGGGAGTGGTTGTTGCATAGTTTGTAAGATAGTCTGTTGATACACTGGTAGTGAGTTTATCAGTACCAAAAGAACTGTTTACAGACGTCCCTGCATAAGATTCTGTTGTATGAAGAGTTGTAGCAGATAATAGCACCTCTGTGCTTTGTGATATATCATGGTAATTGGTCCACAGGTGTGGACTGGTAAAGGTTGATGGTGGGTCAGTCCCGGAATTTGTTTGTAATGCAGTTGATACTGTCAATGCTGACAAAGAAGCTGAGCTCAAATCGTGTTCAGTGCTCTCTGGCACAGTGGTGGGTTCTTCCGTAGTCGGCTCTCTTGATGTTAAGAAAGATGAGAAAGTGGATGTTTTAGAAGCTGACAGTTCAGATGTACTTTCAAAAATGGTTCTGATTTTATCTGTGAAATGAGAGGGTGAGAGGTTAGGACTTGTGTGAACAGCAGGTGAATTTGTATTCTTTTCCTTTCCTTTTGTAGCAATTGTAGAAGTATTGCTTCTAATAGGCTCTGAAATTTCTGATTTAAAGATAGAACTTTCTTCTACCACATTTGTTTGGAAAAACATGATTAGTAGCAGACGAAACAATTGTGTTAGTACTTTTTGACTGATAGCTAATGAGTATGCTTCAAAAAGAAAACCAGTTGTTGGCTTGTGTTTCCACTGTGCTCTGTTTGGTGGTATCGCATATGACAGTCCCTACAGTGTCAGAAAAGGGCTCACTTGCAAAGATTAAAGCCAATGTATATGAGCTGGTGTTGAATATTGATTCCAGTGAAGAAAGAGATCTTAATTCCTGATCTGTTGTTTCTGTTTCTGCATTGGATGTAAGGGTCTCTGTACTGTTGTAAAAATATTTCAAAATTAGGAATACTTATTGCAAGGCCCTGTATCTTTGTGGACTCTACAGGGGAAGATAAATAATAAGTGTTCGGAGAGATACCACTCTACTCGTGTTTCTTTCTTCATTCTTGGTTGTTATAATTTCAGAGCTCTTGCTGTTAGTTTTTGAGGTAATCTCTGATTTGAAATTAACTTGATGTGTACTCTCGTTTACTTGTTCCATTAGCTAGTCTTGAGATGGAAGAAACCTGGCTATTAGAAGCTGTGTAGGACGCTACAGTGGAGCTAGATTGTCTCCTGTGAACTTATTTCTCTTGCAAAATGTTTTAAGAGCAAGTTGGGATGTTATATGATGCACTTGGTGTTGTGCTATCTGTACTCATCGAAAGATTTCCAGATGTTTCTGAGACAGACTGAATGCCACGAATTGTGGTTCCAGTTGATGGTGTGCCCCCAGGATATCAAGATGGGAATCTCAATGGACCAGAATATCAAGGCTGGAATATTGAAAGGCAAGTAATTAGAGATTCTCTATACCTAACTCTAAATATATGTACCTTGACTATTTTGTCATTAGTGGTTTCAGGTATTATTTCAGTTTTTGTTGTTTTATTACTACTTTCACTTGCTGTAGAATGTACTTGGATTTCAGAAGAAATGTTGGTACTGGAGGCAGGTTCTGTGGCACAGTAGCCTGATGCACATCTGTTAGTGGTATATGCAGGTGCTCAGAAAGCGGTACAGTCTCAGACATTGTGGTAATTACACAGTACGGCTTTAGAGGAGGGCATAGTACAGAATCTGCCCTCATTAAATCCACAGAAGAAATCATATCAGTACTTGATAGAGGGGGAAAAGCCGCAATGATCATGTTGGATCTCTCTGCGGCTTTGGATACGGTCCATCATGGTTTGTTGATGGACCGTTTACGGGAGATAGGCATCCAGGGTACAGCCTGGAAATTACTGGATTCCTTTCTTTCTAATAGAATTCAAACTGTAATAATTAGCGATTTCTCTGCTAAACCATTTTCCTTGCCCTGTGGAGTTCCCCAGGGCTCTTCTTTGAGCCCGACACTTTTTAATGCATATGTTGCACCGCTGGCTCCCCTGATAGAATCGTTTGGTTTCAGTCTGACTTCCTACGCAGACGATACCCAAATTGTGGTATCACTAATGCCTGGATTGGGATTAGATACAGCATCAAGGTTTCATGACTGTATGTCTGCGGTAGGAAATTGGATGGATCAAAATTGCCTTAAACTTAATTCAGGAAAAACTGAAGTAGTATTGTTTGGCAATAATCCCAGCTTTTGGACTCCGGCCTGGTGGCCCGACTCACTGGGTCCGCTGCCCACCCCTAATAAGAAGGCAAAAAATTTAGGGGTGTGGATAGATCACAAACTCTGTTATAAAGATCAAGTGAATGCGGTTGTTTCTTCTACCTCCTACATCCTTAGATCTTGTAAAAAATCATGCCTTTCTTGCCTAAAGAAAGCATGCAAACAGTTATTACTGCTCTAGTCATGTCCAGACTAGATTATTGTAATGGTCTTTATTTTAACCTGCAAGAAGGACTTCTGAATAAACTGCAACTCTTACAGAATGCAGCAGCTAGACTGCTCACCGGTTTACCAAAATATACCTCTATCTCGGCCGAGATTAGAAAACTCCACTGGCTACCGATAAGGAAAAGGATTCGTTTTAAGGCCATGTGTATGGTCCATAAAGCCCTTCAAGGATTTGGCCCCGAATTTCACAAACGACAATTTCAGTGGTATGTACCAAAAAGAGCATTACGCTCAGCAGAGGCAAAATTGGTATCGGTACCCAGGGTACGTAAAGCCTGCTGGGGAGGCAGAAGCTTTACTGCCGGTGCTGCGAAGGCCTGGAATAGCCTTCCGTTGCATCTCAGAGCCATGTCGGATCTGCTTACTTTTAGGAAGGCCCTAAAAACATGGCTTTTCGTTGCTTAAACCCGCAAAAAACCTTCATTTTCCATCGGTTGTTTCAGGATTTCAGACAGCGCCAGGACACCTTTTGGTAACAGTTGCGCTCTACAAATAGAAATAACATAACATAACATAACAGAAGCTGTGCTGGTTTTCAATGGTAAAAACATAATTGTGAAATCAAATTCAGTCTTTGTTGATACCTTAGAATATCGAGTGACCACTGGTTGTTCTGGTGTGGGCAAAGGTGACACCTTGTTAACCTGTATGTTCCAAACAGAGGTTTGAGTTTCTGTTAAAATGATTGAACTACCGTTATCTCTGCTGTTCATAATTTCATGAGATTCATGATTTCTTACTTGCAATGAGGAATACTTCACTTCTCTTGTCAGACTTGCTGGTTTTACGACAGAAGACAGTATGCATTCAGAAGTCATTTGGGGTTTATATGTAGTGCTTGACATGGGCACCAATGTGGTCTTCAGTGAAGACATTTCATTCTCAGTAGCTATTGCAGAGTATGTCACAGAGACTGAGGAGGAATTTGGTAAGTTTTATTGGTGGTAAAAGAAACATTTGTTGAAGTTTCTGCAGTAGATTCTGTTATATGAACAGAGGTGGCAGATGTTGTATGATCTATGCATTTGTAGCTCTGGATAATGGACCATGTCTAGTAGCTGAGATACTCACCACTTCCTGATGTCATCAAGGGCAAATAAGCAGCAGCAAGGGTGCTGGATGCAGATTGAATGGCACTGATATTGAGTACGCCCTCTACAGAGACTCATACCTTTGGAGAAGCTGATGATATATTTTCTCAGGAAATGAAATTGAAGTTTGGTCTTCAGTTGTTTTAAATTAACTTTCTTCTTAATCACTGTACTTCCGTAACTCATGCTAGTATCAGACAATGGTTTATCAGGCAACAATGCAGTGCTCTCTTTACTGTACTTGTTTCTAGTGCATGGCTGTAAGAGAATAGGTTTGTGCTTTTCAAAGTGATTTGAGGTTTACCTGTGGTGGTCTGTGTGGACAATGAAACGGTATAATAATACCGACATTTGTTGAGCGCGAACAGCTACCTCCAAAGAGGTGTCCCGGCGCTAAAGTGACAAGTGACACGCGCGCGGCATATCAGGGACAATTTTTGTTACAGAGAAGGTTGGAAGCTCCAAGGTCTACCTTCAGTATTTCCAACAGTGCTAAATGTAATGCTTGTTGAAGTCCCCTTGATAGGAGTTATATTAGGAGTGGTGCTAGAAGACAAATCTTCTGTAGTTAATTTTCAAAGAGCTTCAGATGAATGACGATTTCTTGTCGCTGATATACAAGCGTCAACTTCCAGGATGTCAAATCAGGCTCTGAAGAAACATTAGTGCTGGAACCTGTTTCAATACTGTTGGCTTTTGAAGTATCTCCAGTGGTTAGTATATGTAGACGTGTTTTGGCTGATTGTGGTTTGGCATTGTGCGAATGCATCTGAAGTTGTGCTGGATGGTGAAAAATCATTTGAATCCTGTTCAGTGCTGCTTGATAAATTATTGTATCCAGTGTTTGTCATTGTTGATGATCTGAAGCATGAAAAGGAAATGGATGTTTCAGAAGTATAAACCGTTGCACTTTCATGATTAAAGTATATTTAATCTGTAATATGAAATAATTATATAGAGTTTGTATGGCATAGGAAGTTGTGTGAAATAAATTTCTTGTGAATGAGCTTTCTTCTATTTTGGTGTTAGTATCTTCGTAACTCGTGCTGGTACCAGGTGTGTTTTTATCTGACAGTAATGCACTGCTGTCTTCTACTGCATTTTATTCAGGCGCATAGTTAGAAGGAAATGCTGCATGTTGCTGCAAATGGTTTGTGGTTCATTTGTGATTATATGAAGGGCTTCAAGATTACTTTCAGTGCACTTGCATCATGGATAATCTTTGTTGCAATGTTGCTTGAGAACTTTGAGAAAATATTTATGTGACATATTTGGCGTGGAATGGAATATTTGTTGTAACCTTCATGGTAGATGTTACTTGAAGAGTATGGCTAGAAGGTGCTTCTCCTGTTATGTGTATGTATTTTCTGGTGAATCACCATATGCTGCTATTTCTGTAGTAATGGCCATTTCTGAGAATGTCAAGCAAGATTCAGAAGGTGCTAAAGGTGGCCTCTACAGTTATAATATTGGTTGCATCATCTCTAATAGTTAATACATTTGGTCTGGTACTGGCTGATTCAAGTGGACTTGTTTGTAGTACCGAAGCACAATGAAATGCTTTTACACTTTTGAAAAAGGTTGGTGGTTCATCTGTAGTGGTGCTAAGTCCTACTGAGTGTACTCAAATCCGGTGCGGTGCTTCTAATAGGGGAGGCTGTAAAGTTTGAACATGCTTTAATAGTAACATGATCAGTGCCGAAAGTAGTATTTTTTGAAGTATCCATGGTACATTGTATCACTTGAAGAGTATAGACAGAAGATGGCTCTTCGGTAAGTAGTCTGTAAGTATTTTCAGATACTTGACCATTTGCTGTTAGTAGGCTGTTGTTGATTCCTGAGGTTGTCAATGGAGGTTCACGGGCAGAATAAGTACTAAACGTCACTTCTACAGCACTACCATTGGCAGAATCATCCCCTGTGGTCCATACCTTTGGACTTGTTTTAGGTACGTCTGCTGAAATAGGTTCTAGTGCAGAACCTAAGGGGAATGCTTTTGTGCTTTTTAAAGTAGTTTGCAGTTTATTCTCGGCATCCCCAAGCAGTGAGATCACATCCAATGTACACATATTAAATACAGTGTTCTTGTGTCAGAGAGAGTTGTGAAGTTGGAGTAAACACTTTGGGGCAGATTTACAAGCCCCTTGCGCCACTTTTGCGTCATTTTTCCCATGTTAAAAATGACGCAAAAGTGGCGCAAGGGGCTTGTAAATCTGCCCCTTTGTCTATTGTGATCAGTGCTCAAATTATTATTTGTTACAGTCTCCTCAGCCGATGGTGTTACTTGAAGAGTTGAGCCAGATGGTGTTGTTTTGGTAATAATAAGCAAGTAGTTTCAAGCACTTGAGCACAATACTTCATTTGTAAAAGAATAAATGTTGGTCCTAAAAGGTTTTGTTCAGCCCTAGCTATCAGAGGTTGGGGTGTTGAATTCCAAAGCTGCGAAGTCTTAATTCCACCTCATGCCCCTTTCCTCAACCACCAGACACCCCCTGGCCCTTTATTCCACTGTTGCAGGTTCCTGCATTCCCCATTTGTCAAGTGTTTTTCTGTCTTTAATTCCTACCGCTTCCACTCTTGTGTATTTTTTTCTCTTTTACTCTGGATCAATGTCTGATGAGGAAAAATAAGTAAGGGTCCCAAAAATGAGTGTTGGTGGACCCCACCTGCAACCACCAGCTCAAATTTAGCACTGCTTGAGCATATGTAGTTGTTTGTGTACTGTTACTGTTTTCTGATGTTGTCAATGGAAATTCTACTGTGCTTTCATCTATAGCATCATCCCTAGTGGTCGCCGTATAGGAGCCCATGGATTGGTCGATAAAGACATGCTGTCCAATGTTCAGTGTAATGCTTTTAAAGCAGTGTTGAATGGTGAAAATGAATTCAATTTAAATTCAGTGCCTCCTGGTATACTTTTAGAATTATTTCTGATATTCTTCAAACATCTGAATACTGATGAGCTAACTGATGTTTAAGAATTGGAAGGTTTATTTGCACTTCATAATTAGTTATTCATTTGTATAAGCAGACAATGCCCCTTCATTTGTCTCAGCATAAGAAACCATTATATGACCTGCAGGTGTGCTGGATGGACTTTCTTCTTTTATGCTGGTAGTGCTTTGATTCCTGATCCTCGCATCAGGCAAGGATGTACTTGAAATGAGTTCAGTGCTCTTTTCCATTGCACTTGTTTCATGTCCAGCACTGGAGGGGAATTGGTGCATGGTTTTCCAAGTTGCTTGCTGTTCAGAGGTGACTGTAACACGTCTAGTGATATTGTCTCCAATGCGATCCTATCATTTTTAACGTTTATTGCAGGTTGCACTGTAAACACTGAAGGTATGCTTGGAGTGAAATCATTGGTACGGGCGCAAAAGGTTCGTTTAAATCTTTTTTGCAGGTTCCATTGCTCAAAGGGAGGTGCTTGATGATGTGTCTTCTGTATTTAATTCATTTGTGGATTGAGAGGGATTGTGAGATGGATTATTTCTTGCTGCAGTCCTACTGCTAATTTAATTTTATGCTGGTGTTGAACGAGCTGATGATGTTGGAAGTTGTGTACATAGCGTTGATGCTAGTTTTACCGTCTTTAGTGGCCCACAATATTTGCACTTTTGTTAAAGAAAATGCTGACTCCTCCAAAGTTGTGGTCATTGTTGATATAAGTGCAGTCGTGAAATGGAAGTGAATTCTTGGCTTGTAATGCCTAATAATAAAGAACTAAATTCAAAAGAAAGATGGGCTTGTGGGAGTTGCAGGTGAGCTTAAAGCACTTTCTTGTTTTCTGTTGGCTGTAGTTTTAGAACTCATGCTAGCATCTGGCATGATGGTTGCTGCTGTGAGTGTGACACTTGTCTTTACTGCACTTCTTTTAAAGACAAGTCTAGTGGAGAATGGTTGTGTACTTCCAGGCACTATAAGAGGTTCACTGGTGGTACCTTCTGTGGATGGAAAAATTAAACACTTGGGGTCTGGTGTAAACAGATGTGTACTTGAAATGTACATTGTGGACATTCCTGTATCAGTTTTAGTCACATGAATAGTGCTCAGTGTGCAATTGGAACCAAACAGCAACATATTGAAGAGGCCCAGCAGACCAAAATCAGCCTTGGGTTGCTTGTTCTGTGGTTCAGAGGACCGGGCAGCGCAGTTTGGGATGAACTGTGCCTAAAAGAGCAGGACTTTGTGCCTGCTGCTGCATTTCTACCAGGCAATAAGGCTGTTGGTAAGACAAGAGTGCCTAGAGTCATCTATTTTCTCATGTATGTGAATGTGCCATGTGCAGTGCTCAGTAAGAAAGTGTGTGCAATGACAGGTAAAGGTGTGGATCTGTCATCATAGAAAATGCATTTGGACTCAGTAGACAATTACACGAACGAAGAACAAGAACAGGTCATGACTTTATGTTTCTACTACAATATGTAGCAAATCACTTACAATCAAGTTTTGGTCTGGAAAACAACAATGTAATACTCTTGGAAGCAAATGTGGATTCATAAGATGGGATGATCTAAGAGTAATCATTAGGCCAAATTTGCAATTTTTCTATCAATAAATGATTGAATTCATGGGGATGTATGTTCATTTCTCTAGTTGTTTTTTAATAGTTTGTAATAAGTGCCATAGTCATGATAGCATAAGGTAGAGCAGTGGTGATGGAGAATATGGCCATATGTGTTGCTCGACATGACCCTATGAACGCATCACTACTGTTGAACATGTATGTATATCAAACCTTTCAAAAATAATATCTGGTGGAATAAGGTACAGTTTCATCATTACACTGTTGACATGCAAACCCATATCTCTGAGGTTATGGAGTCAGGCGGAGTGTTAATGAACTGTGTACAGAAATAGTTTCTAGTGCAGAACTTAAGGGGAATGCTTTTGTGCTTTTTAAAGTGGTTTGTAGTTTATTCTCTGCATCCTCAAACAGTGAGATCACATCCAATGTACACATATTAAAAACAGTGTTCTTGTGTCAGAGAGAGTTGTGAAGTTGGAGTAAACACTTGGTCTATTGTGATCAGTGCTCAAATTATTATTTGTTACAGTCTCCTTGGCCGATGGTGTTACTTGAAGAGTTGAGCCAGATGGTGTTGATTTGGTAATATTAAGTAAGTAGTTTCAAGCACTTGAGCACAATACTTAATTTGTAAAAGAATAAATGTTGGCCTTAAAAAGTTTTGTTCAGCCCTAGCTATCAGAGGTTGGGGTCATGCGGAGTGTTAAGGACCTGTGTACCAAACGAGATGGGATGGTGGGATGGCCAGCTGATCTTCACCTAGGTAGACTCAGCAGGAGGAAGGGGGAGATGAGAGCTTGTTAGCAACTGGGCTACAGATACAGAAGAGGAACAACAGTAGTAGTAGTCTAACAAAGGGGGCCATTAGGATAGCGGGCAGATCGCCACCGCCCATATGGCGGTGGCGATCCGCCCGCTATTTCCTACCGCCCGCCTCACATTTCCCCACCGCCATATTAGTATGGCGGTGGGGACCCAGGTGGACGGCAAGACCGTCTGCCGGTTTTCCGCCGGTCGACCAGTCGACCGGGCGGAAAAGGGGCTGGATATGGTGGTGGTGTCTGCTAGACACCGCCATCCATATTATCATGGGCAGCGGTGCAGGGCTTTCCATGGCGGAGACCCCGCCATGGAAACCCATGCGGACTTTGCTTTCGGGGGCCCGTTGCGGGCCCCCAGGGTATTGGGGGGGTGGGGGTGCACATGGGGGGTACCTATGGTACCCCCCTGCATTGTCATGGACATGGTGGCAGGCACCTCGCGGTGCCTGTCACCTAGTGCATGACGATGCGCACAGTGCATTTCCAGCATTGTGGCGGGCGGTGCTGTGAGCACCGCCCGCCACAATGCTGGGAATGGAGGATGCCACCGCCACGGTGGTGGTGGCATCCTAATGGCCTGTGCGGGACCGCCGCACCACCTGGCGGCCGGTCCCAGCACTGCTAGGGTGGCGGGTGGACGAAAGTCCGCCCGTCATCCTAATAGGCCCCAAAGAGCGGAAGCTGGGGGCGTGGCTAGCCTGGCTGCAATGGCAGACACCTGATCGCAGAGCTCCAGGCCCCGAACCCTCTAATTGACATTTCCCTCAACCCACGAAAGCTCCCAATATTTGATGCCTTCCAGCGGGTGCCGGGACTTTCAGTGGAACCTGGGAGACCCTCTCCTCTGATGTGGGGATTCCATGCGGATGGCGCTGCACCTGGGAGACAGGTGGCTCAAGGACTGCGGGGCTTACTTGCTGCCTGGTGAAGTCTGTCTGGTCAGCCCTCTCCTTGCCTGCACTGAGGAGCGCGTGATGGCGGAGATAAGGGGACAGCAGCAACCGTTACATCGAGGGAAAGTGCCCTGCTCCTGGGGATCGACCTGCACTGAGGAGCTGCTGGTTGCCTGCCTAGGCCCTGCTTCTGGAGCTGGACCTATCAGCAGTTGAGCCGCGACGGAGTTCCAGCTGTGGGGAGATACTGCACCGACTAGCTCTGGGCCCTGCCTTGTGACTTGTCCTTGCAGTTGCTGGGGGTCTGCACTGGAGCGGAAGACTGGGGCTGACAAACACCCCTGGATGGGGGAACCTGGACTTGCTGCCTAGAGACAGGTTGACCACCTAAGACACGCACGGAGGCGTTACTGGTCTCCTGTTGAAACCCGGGAAGGACCGCCCCAAAGCTATCCTAAATATTAATTACAAAATTCTGAGTACATTTTTAGCCACCCGGGTCCAACAGTATCTTCCCCACTTGATCCATGCTTACCAGAATGACTTTGTTCCCTGTAGGTGCACATCGCTTAACATTAGGTGATTTTACTGTTTCGCAATCACATTGACCTCCGCCTGCAACTACTGTATTGGAACTAGAAAACACATTCAATTCCCTCCGTCGAGATTACCTGACTCAGCTCTTGGACTCGCATCATTAATCATTAAACTGATCCATCTGCTATACACAAACCCAACAGTACAAGATCGTTCCAGGGGCCTGATTTCACAGTCTATACTGGTGAATAGAGGCATCAGATAGGGGTGTCCTCTTTCCCCACTTCTCTTCGCATTAGCAATAGAGACCATCTCAGCTCATGCTGACCTCTCTGGTATACCCTTACTGGATAGGATGCATGCTATGTCTCTATGCACAGATGATGTCCTCTTTTATATTAAAGATTTGCCCGACTCGTAACCCAGTCTGAGCCACTTTCAGCATTTCAAGTGAGCCTGGCTGAGCCCTTCTTGTTTCCCCTAGTGCCCACCGTGACTTCAGCCCACTAGAATTTGGGATGAACCAGGTACGCTGGAAAGATTGGACCATCTGCTATTTCCACATTGGGATATTCTACACTGAGTCAGATTTATTAGATGGCAACCTTATGACTGCAGTATCTTCCCTTAGAGCTCCAGTTACCTTCTGGATATCTCTTCCGTTATCAGTGAAGAGCCAAATAGCCCTTTCAAAGATGGTGATGTTCCCACAGTTTCTCACAGTGGTACTCCACCAGAGAGTCATCCCGGGACCTTGATAGGATACTGGACAACCTCATTTGGCATAACTGCTGTTGCAGAGTGGCCCTATTGAAGCTATGTCTCCCCCTGATGTCCAGAGACCTGAGAACTCCTCATTTCGGATTATATTTCCTAGCCACCCAGCTGCAGTGGATTGCCTGCTGGCTGCCTGGGGTTTTTGTTGCTGGACACTGGGGTGTTTCACCCCTCGCTTGACCTGGCAGCTGTTCTGGCACTGTTGGTGCTGGGGATCCAACCTGCAGTGGAGCTCCAGCACCTGTTATGGGTGGCCTTGCAGCTAAATCCCTAGAAAAGTGGTACTACACATACCCATGGCCTGTAAATTAAATGCTACTAGTGGGCCTGCAGCACCTATTGTGCCACCTACTTTAGTTGCCTTGTAAACATGTCTCAGGCCTGCCATTGTAGCCTGTGTATGTAGTTTTAAACTGCCATTTCGACCTGGCAAAATAAACATTTTGCCAGACCTAACTAAACCTTCCTTTTTAAAACATATGTCACCTGTCTGGTAGGCTCTAAACAGCCCATAGGGAAGGGAGCAGTGTATTTAAAAAGCTGATCATGTACTTTTAACCTTTACATGTCCTGGTAGTAATAAACTCTTAAATTTGTTTTTCACTACTGCAAGGCCTACCTCTCCCATAGGATAACATTGGGTTACCATATTATATTTAATAAGTGATAACTTTCAAATGAGAGCAGATAGGAATATCGAGTTTGGTGCCTATAGAATTGTAACTTAAAACCCTCTTTAAAGTTAAAGTAAGTTTTTAAGTCGCAATTCGGAAAATGTCACTTTTAGAAAGTTGGCATTTTCTTGTCCCAACCATTTGGTTCCTGCAGCCTGTATAGCCTGTATCCTGGGTCATAAGACTTAGTGTAACTGGCAGTTGGTCTTTGTGTATTGCTTCCAGATAGTGAGACAAAGAGGGAATAGGTGTTGGCTGGATGGGCCATATCTGACTTGAAAAGGGTGGCGGAGCTGTCACCTACTACACTTGTACATTACAAAGGCTGTGCCTGAGCACACTTCCAAAGGATTTAACAATGGACTTTTGTGTCCTTAGACAGGCTTGGACCAGGGTAGGGAGGCAGGAATTTCCAGGCATCTCTGGGAGTGGGAACCAGGTATAAATAGTGGACCCTATGACCCAACTCTTCAGTATGCTTCTGGACCTGTGGAAGACTCAGAAGGACTGCTGTGCTGCTCTGCAAGAAGGACTGCTACTCTGCTACCCTGCTGCCTGAATGAGAAGCACTGGACCTGCATCTTGAATCCAGGACCACAAGAGTGACTCCAAGGGCTAGTTGGCGGGCCTCCTGATCACAGCCTCAGGGATAGAAATGGTTCCAACCACCTTGAACCCAGCACCTGGACTCTGCTTGCTGTGAGTCTTGCCACCCCCCAGTGGTGCTTCCCCAGTTCTGGACACTTGGACGTGGGCCTAAAGGTGCTCTGCCAGCCCAGCTGTGGTCTCTTTGGCAGAACCGACGCAGAGCGATGCATCACCTCGCAGCCTTGCATTGGCATTACCACAGCAAGACGCATTCCAGACGCAGGAGCCCACAGCTCCTCTGAACCGCCGCTGCCTGATGCATCCTCAATGCAGGACCTAACATCATAGCCACGTAGCTCCCCAGAACCACCACTGCACGATGCATCCTCAACATAGGCCCTCGCATTGGCCCAGCAGCTCTTTGGAACTGCTGCTGTGTGACGCATGCTAGACACAGGACCTCGCAGCTGCCGCTGTGCAAGGCATCCTCGTCGGGGACCTCACAATGCTCCACAAGCCAGATTTAAGGTACTTTGTTCAGCAGGCCTAGCTTGGTCCCTGTATCTAGCCTGCGCTCCATCAGGTTCAGCCTGAACTTTTGACTTCATCCTGGTCCGGTGCGACCAGATAACCACAGTTGTCGCTTTGTGCGCTTAAGCACTGTTTTCACTTAAATTTAAAAAAAATTGCATATCTCCGGTTCTACTGATTGGTTTTTTGTAATTTTGGTCTCAAGTAATTTTTTTAATTCTGCTCTATTTTCTAAATTAGTGTAGGGTTTTTTCTTTTGTGGTGTTTTCACTTTATTACTGATTGAAGTGCTGTATAAATACTTTACACATTGCCTCTAAGATAAGCCTGACTGCTTTTGTGCCAAGCTCCTAGAGGATTAAGCACAGGTTAATTTGGGGTTTGCTTGTGTTTCACCCATGCAAGAACTGGGGTTGCTGCTTGAGTAGGCTTTCACACCCCTCAACTAGTGACCAAATTCCCGTCCAGAACTATATAGAGGATGATGCCATGTGGTCATATACACACCCGATGCACGGCAGTGTAGTGAAGTCATCTAGCATGTCTATCCCACATTGAATTCTACTAACCTTTTACATACATACCCAATGTGGCCACCAATTTATTTTTCATTTTGGGCTGTTGGTGTGTTTTAGGACATTTTGTGTGTAATTATATTCCACAAGAACTAACAGAGAACGCTATGTATTCTTTTTGTGTGATGCTAGGCATATACCTTCTCCTATAATTCTTTGTACCATCAGAAATTCCATTAACTGTATATAAACTTGGCACAATATTCACCATGATGAAGTTATTTGTATGAAAATATGTTTTTCTGCCTGGATATTCATTAAATGTTCATATTTGTTCTGTTTCTATCACTCCATGTCTTCTGGTTTTCCATATTGGCATCAGCCCATCACATATATTCATATTTTTAATGAAATAAACAATATTGAATAATGTTTCTTTACTCACCTTGGGTGCTCGTCAGGGATGACCACGTTGCCTCAATTGGAGCATAGCTTGATGTGGAGGGTAATGCTTCTGCATTGGTGCTGGGGCTTTGCTGATCAATGGATGATAAAGCGTTGGTGTTGAAGGTTGAATCTGAGATTGCACTTGTGGAGGCAGATTGTGTGACTTCTGTTCCTGCTTCATTTGTACTGTAAGAAAGAGCTGTTGTTTTTGTATGATTGTTGTTTGTGCCTGTAGCAAATAATGAGTGAGATTCAGATGTCAAAGAAGTGCGTGCAGCAGTTTCAACTGTGCTGTAGTTGAATATGCCCACTCCAGTAGTCTTGATACTTGTCTGAGTAGTGACAGAAAGAAATGCAGTCCCATGTTGTGTTTGCACTGCAGGTGATCCTGTGCTAAGCGATAATTCTGGGAACGAAATTGAACTAAAACCTTGTTCTCTGGTGCTTGGGATGGTATCAGGCTCAGTAGTAGGCATCTGTAATGATGTGAAGGAGGATGAGGAGCTGGATAATGCAGAAAACATCCCAGCTGTGCTTTCTGGAGTGGTGCTCTTTTCTTCTGTCAAAGGTGATACTACTCCATTGTTGTCAGCAGTTGAAACAGCTGTATGAGTTGTTGTTTGCTTTTGTGTACTTTCTTCATTAGCAATGGTTGTACTTTCAGGAACTGAGCTCTCAATGAGGCTGATGGTACCAGATATGACTTCTGTTGTTTCTTCCATTACACTAGTTTCAAATGAGGGAGAAGAATAAGTGCTGTAAGCAGCTGTTGTAGGCTCATCTGTGGTGCTCATCATGGATAGTGGGACGGTCTCCAATGTACTCAGTTCATTTGGATGAATTGTTGCAGAATAGGTTGTAAAGACTGAGGATACCTTTGGTGTTCTAGTATCAGTACTCAAGGGAATGCTACTTGAAATGTCTGCTGCAGATTCTGTGATATGGAGATCAGTAGCAGAGGATGGCTGTTCTGTATTTAATTCATTTGTAGTCTCAGACAGAATATTCTTTTCAGTTGTGCGTAGAGGGTTGTCACTTGATACAGATGGAGTGGAATTTTCTGATGTATATTGCCCAGATGTCAATTCATTTGCACTGGCAAAGGCTGAATAAGAAACTGTCTCAGAATGACTTGTAAATGCATTTAAATCAGTGCTGGAAACTGAGTCTGAAGACGTAATAGAGCTTAGTAACTGATCGGTGCCTCCTGATGCACTACTGAATTCAGAAGTAGTCAGTTGCATTGAAGTGAAGGAGGGTGAAAAACTAGATGGCTCGAAAGCAGATGTTTCAGCTGTACTTTCCTCGATGTTAAAGGTTACTTCTGTGGAAGAATAAGATATCTGGCTATTGGAGGCAGGTGCTGAAGTTGCTGTCTGAGCTGTAGTTTGAATGATTGAAGTTTCTCCATTTAGGATGGTGGTACTTGCAGTAATAGGGACCTCGCTGGCAATTGTGCTTCCAGATATGAGTTCAGTTGTCTCCTCCATTGCACTAGTGTCAAACAAGGAAGAAGAAAATGTACTGTCAGAAACTGTCCCAGGCTCATTTGGCGTGCTCATCATTGACATTGAGACTGTCTCCAGTGCAGTCAATTCGTCTGGAGTATTTGTTGTTGAATAGGTTGTAAACGCTGCAGATAAACTTGCTATATTAGTATCAGTACTCAAGGGAGCACTACTTGACGTCTGTGCTGCACTTTCTGTTAGCTGAAGAGTAGAGGTAGATGTTTCAGTTGTACTTTCCTGAACAGGGAAGATTTGTTCTGTGGAAGAAGATGTCAGGCCATTGGTAGCTGTTAGAGCTGCTGTCTGAGCTGTAGTTAGAATGACTGACGTTTCTCCATTTTGGATGGTGGCACTTTCAGTAAAAGGGCTCTGAGTGGCACTTGTGCTAACAACATTGAGGTCTGTTGTTTCTTCCATTGTACTTGTGTCAAACGAGAAAGATGAATGTGTGCTGTCAGACGTTGTTGCAGGCTCATTTGCAGTGCTCATATGAGACAATGAGACTGTCTCCAGTGAACTTTCTGGAGTATTTGTTGCAGAATGAGTCGTAAAGTCTGAGGGTACACTGCCTGTACTGGTATCAGTACTCGAGGGAATGCTACTTGAGGTCTTTTCTAGAGATTCTGTTATGTGGAGAGTGGAATCAGGTGATGGGTGCTCTGTGCTTAGTTCATTTGTAGTTTCAAACTGAATATTATTTTCAGTTGTGTATCGACTGTTTTCACTTGATGTAGCTGGGGTAGAGTTTTCTGGTGAAACTGTTGTAAATAGAGTTATATCTGTGCTGGAAATTGATTCTGAAGAAGTAGTAGAGCCTAACGACTCATCGGTGTCTCCTGGTGAAGCAATGAATTCAGATGTATTCGGTTGCATTGAAGTGAAGGAGGATGATGAAGTAGACGGCTCAGAAGTAGATGTTTCCATTGTGCTTTCCTGAACAGTGAATGTTTCTTCTGTGGAATAAGCAAATGTCAGGCCATTGGTGGTAGCTGTTAGAGCTGCTGCCTGAGCTGTAGTTAGAATGATTGACGTCTCTCCATTTTGGATGGTGGCGCTTTCAGTAAAAGGGCTCTGAATGGCACTTGTGCTAGCAGAGATGAGGTCTGTTGTTTCTTCCATTGTACTAGTGCCAAACGAGAAAGATGAATGTGTGCTGTCAGAAGTTGTTGCAGGCTCATTTGCAGTGCTCATATGAGACAATGAGACTGTCTCCAGTGAACTTTCTGGAGTATTTATTGCAGAATGAGTTGTAAAGTCTGAGGGTACACTGCCTGGACTAGTATCAGTACTCAAGGGAATGCTACTTGAGGTCTCGGCTAGAGATTCTGTTATGTGGAGAGTGGAATCAGGTGATTGGTGCTCTGTGCTTAGTTCATTTGTAGTTTCAGACTGAATATTATTTTCAGTTGTGTGTCGACTGTTTTCACTTGATGTAGCTGGGGTAGAGTTTTCTGGTGAAACTGTTGTAAATAGAGTTAAATCTGTGCTGGAAATTGATTCTGAAGAAGTAGTAGAGCTTAACGACTGATCGGTGTCTCCTGGTGAAGCAATGAATTCAGATGTAGTCGGTTGTATTGAAGTGAAGGAGGATGATGAAGTAGACAGCTCAGAAGTAGATGTTCGAGTTGTGCTTTCCTGAACAGTGAATGTTTCTTCTGTAGAATAAGCTAATGTCAGGCCTTTGGTCTCAGCTGTTGAAGTTACTGTCTGATCTGTAGCTGGAATGATTGAAGTTTCTCCATTTTGGGGGTGATACTTGCAGTAACTGTGCTCATGATAGCACGTGTGCTTACAAATGTGAGTTCTGTTGTCTCCTCCATTGCACTAGTGTCAAACGAGGAGGAAGAATAAGTGCTGTCAGAAGCTGTTACAGGCTCATATACAGTGCTCATCAGAGGCAATGAGGCTGTCTCCAGTGTACTCAAATCATCTGCCATATTTGTTGTGGAGTAAGTTGTAAACTCTGAAGATGCACTTGCTATACTGGTGTCAGTACTCAAGGGACTGATACTCGACGTCTCTGCTGGAGATTCTGTTAGGTGTAGAGTGGAAGAAGGTAATGGCTGCTTTGTACTTAGTTCATTTGTAGTATCTGACTGAATATTATTTTCAGTTGTGTGTAGACTGTTTTCACTTGATCCAAGTGGGGTAGATTTTTCTGGTGAGACTGTCTCATAATGTGTAGTAAATAAAGTTAAATATGTGCTGGAAATTGATTGTGAATAAGGAACAGTGCCAAATGACTGATCTGTGCCTCCTGATGAAATACTGACTTCATAAGTAGTCGCTTGCACTGAACTGGAGGTGGATGATGAATCAGATAGGTCAGAGGGAGATGTTTCAGTTGTACTTTCTTGGGGAAAAAAAGTTTCTTTTGTGGAATAAGAAAATGTCAGGCCCTTGGTCTCAGCTGTTGAAGCTACTGTCTCAGCTGTAGCTGGAATGATTGATGTTTCTCCATTTTGGGTGGTGATACTAGCTGTAACAGTGCTCACGATTGCCCTTGTGCTTACAGATGTGAGTTCTGTTGTCTCCGTCATTGCACTAGCATCGAACGACGAAGAAGAATATGTGCTGTCAAAAACTGTCACTGGCACATTTGCGGTGCTCATCAGAGACAATGAGACTGTCTCCATTGTACTCAAATCATCTGCAGTGTTTGTTGTGGGAAAAGTTGTAAAGTCTGAAGATGCACTTGTTATACTGGTGTCAGTACTGAAGCGAATTCTACTTGATGTCTCTGATGGAGATTCTGTGAGGTGGAGAGTGAAAGCATGCGATTGCTGTTCTGTGATTAGTTCATTTGTAGTATCTGACTGAATATTATTTTCAGTTGTGTGTAGACTGTTTTCACTTGATGCAAGTGGGGTAGATCTTTCTGGTGAGACTGTCTCATAACGTGTTGTAAATAAAGTTAAATCTGTGCTGGAAATTGATTGTGAATAAGGAACCGTGCCAAATGACTGATCGGTCCCTCCTGGTGAAATACTGAATTCAGAAGTAGTCGGTTGCACTGAAGTGAAGGAGGATGATGAAGTAGATGGCTCTGAGGTAGATGTTTCAGTTGTGCTTTCCTGAACAGTAAATGTTTCTTCTGTGGAATAAGCTAATGTCAGGCCATTGGCGGTAGCTGTTAGAGCTGCTGTCTGACCTGTAGTTAGAATGATTGACGTTTCTCCATTTTGGATGGTGGCAATTTCAGTAAAAGGGCTCCGAAAGGCACTTGTGCTAGCAGAGATGAGGTCTGTTGTTTCTTCCATTGTACTAGTGCCAAAAGAGAAAGATGAATGTGTGCTGTCAGAAGTTGTTGCAGGCTCATTTGCAGTGCTCATATGAGACAATGAGACTGTCTCCAGTGAACTTTCTGGAGTATTTGTTGCACAATGAGTTGTAAAGTCTGAGGGTACACTGCCTGTACTGGTATCAGTACTAAAGGGAATGCTACTTGAGGTCTCTGCTAGAGATTCTGTTATGTCGAGAGTGGAATCAGGTGATGGGTGCTCTGTGCTAAGTTCATTTGTAGTTTCAGACTGAATATTATTTTCAGTTGTGTGTCGACTGTTTTCACTTGATGTAGCTGGGGTAGAGTTTTCTGGTGAAACTGTTGTAAATAGAGTTAAATCTGTGCTGGAAATTGATTCTGAAGAAGTAGTTGAGCTTAACGACTGATCGGTGTCTCCTGGTGAAGCAATGAATTCAGATGTAGTCGGTTGTATTGAAGTGAAGGAGAATGATGAAGTAGACAGCTCAGAAGTAGATGTTCGAGTTGTGCTTTCCTGAACAGTGAATGTTTCTTCTGTGGAATAAGCTAATGTCAGGCCTTTGGTCTCAGCTGTTGAAGTTACTGTCTGATCTGTAGCTGGAATGATTGAAGTTTCTCCATTTTGGGGTGTGATACTTGCAGTAACTGTGCTCATGATAGCACGTGTGCTTACAAATGTGAGTTCTGTTGTCTCCTCCATTGCACTAGTGTCAAACGAGGAGGAAGAATAAGTGCTGTCAGAAGCTGTTACAGGCTCATATGCAGTGCTCATCAGAGGCAATGAGGCTGTCTCCAGTGTACTCAAATCATCTGCCATATTTGTTGTGGAGTAAGTTGTAAACTCTGAAGATGCACTTGCTATGCTGGTGTCAGTACTCAGGGGACTGATACTCGACGTCTCTGCTGGAGATTCTGTTAGGTGTAGAGTGGAAGAAGGTAATGGCTGCTTTGTACTTAGTTCATTTGTAGTATCTGACTGAATATTATTTTCAGTTGTGTGTAGACTGTTTTCACTTGATCCAAGTGGGGTAGATTTTTCTGGTGAGACTGTCTCATAACGTGTAGTAAATACATTTAAATATGTGCTGGAAATTGATTGTGAATAAGGAACAGTGCCAAATGACTGATCCGTCCCTCCTGGTGAAATACTGAATTCAGAAATAGTCGGTTGCACTGAAGTGAAGGAGGATGATGAAGAAGATGGCTCAGAGGTAGGTGTTTCAGATGTGCTTTCCTGAACAGTAACTGTTTTGTCTGTGGAATAAGCAAAAGTCAGGCCATTGGTGGTAGCTGTAAGAGCTGCTGTCTGAGCTGTAGTTAGAATGATTGACGTTTCTCCATTTTGGATGGTGGCACTTTCAGTAAAGGGGCTCTGAGTGGCCCTTGTGTTAACAGAGATGAGGTCTGTTGTTTCTTCCATTGTACTAGTGTCAAACGAGAAAGACGAATGTGTGCTGTCAGATGTTTTAGCAGGTTCATTTGCAGTGCTCATCTGAGACGATGAGACTGTCTCCAGTGAACTTTCTGGAGTATTTGTTGCAGCATGAGTTGTAAAGTCTGAGGGTACACTGCCTGTACTAGTACCAGTACTCAAGGGAATGCTACTTGAGGTCTCTGCTAAAGATTCTGTTATGTAGAGAGTGGAAACAGGTGATGGGTGCTCTGTGCTTAGTGCAATTGTAGTTTCAGACTCAATATTATTTTCAGTTGTGTTTGGACTGTTTTTACTCGATGTAGGTGGGGCAGAGTTTTCTGGCGAAACTGTTGTAAATAGGGTTAATTCTGTGCTGGAAACTGATTCTGAAGAAGTAGGAGAGCCTAACGATTGATCAGTGCCTCCTGGTGAAGCAATGAATTCAGATGTAGTTGGTTGCATTGAGGTGAAGGAAGATGATGAAGTAGACGACTCAGAAGGAGATGTTTCAGTTGTGCTTTCCTGAACAGTGAATGTTTCTTCTGTGGAATAAGCAAATGTCAGGCCATTGGTGGTAGCTGTTAGAGCTGCTGTCTGAGCTGTATTTAGGATGATTGACGTTTCTCCATTTTGGGTGGTGGCACTTTCAGTAAAAGGGCTCTGAATGGCACTTGTGCTAGCAGAGATGAGGTCTGTTGTTTCTTCCATTGTACTAGTGCCAAACGAGAAAGATGAATGTGTGCTGTCAGAAGTTGTTGCAGGCTCATTTGCAGTGCTCATATGAGACAATGAGACTGTCTCCAGTGAACTTTCTGGAGTATTTATTGCAGAATGAGTTGTAAAGTCTGAGGGTACACTGCCTGGACTAGTATCAGTACTCAAGGGAATGCTACTTGAGGTCTCGGCTAGAGATTCTGTTATGTGGAGAGTGGAATCAGGTGATTGGTGCTCTGTGCTTAGTTCATTTGTAGTTTCAGACTGAATATTATTTTCAGTTGTGTGTCGACTGTTTTCACTTGATGTAGCTGGGGTAGAGTTTTCTGGTGAAACTGTTGTAAATAGAGTTAAATCTGTGCTGGAAATTGATTCTGAAGAAGTAGTAGAGCTTAACGACTGATCGGTGTCTCCTGGTGAAGCAATGAATTCAGATGTAGTCGGTTGTATTGAAGTGAAGGAGGATGATGAAGTAGACAGCTCAGAAGTAGATGTTCGAGTTGTGCTTTCCTGAACAGTGAATGTTTCTTCTGTAGAATAAGCTAATGTCAGGCCTTTGGTCTCAGCTGTTGAAGTTACTGTCTGATCTGTAGCTGGAATGATTGAAGTTTCTCCATTTTGGGGGGTGATACTTGCAGTAACTGTGCTCATGATAGCACGTGTGCTTACAAATGTGAGTTCTGTTGTCTCCTCCATTGCACTAGTGTCAAACGAGGAGGAAGAATAAGTGCTGTCAGAAGCTGTTACAGGCTCATATACAGTGCTCATCAGAGGCAATGAGGCTGTCTCCAGTGTACTCAAATCATCTGCCATATTTGTTGTGGAGTAAGTTGTAAACTCTGAAGATGCACTTGCTATACTGGTGTCAGTACTCAAGGGACTGATACTCGACGTCTCTGCTGGAGATTCTGTTAGGTGTAGAGTGGAAGAAGGTAATGGCTGCTTTGTACTTAGTTCATTTGTAGTATCTGACTGAATATTATTTTCAGTTGTGTGTAGACTGTTTTCACTTGATCCAAGTGGGGTAGATTTTTCTGGTGAGACTGTCTCATAATGTGTAGTAAATAAAGTTAAATATGTGCTGGAAATTGATTGTGAATAAGGAACAGTGCCAAATGACTGATCTGTGCCTCCTGATGAAATACTGACTTCATAAGTAGTCGCTTGCACTGAACTGGAGGTGGATGATGAATCAGATAGGTCAGAGGGAGATGTTTCAGTTGTACTTTCTTGGGGAAAAAAGTTTCTTTTGTGGAATAAGAAAATGTCAGGCCCTTGGTCTCAGCTGTTGAAGCTACTGTCTCAGCTGTAGCTGGAATGATTGATGTTTCTCCATTTTGGGTGGTGATACTAGCTGTAACAGTGCTCACGATTGCCCTTGTGCTTACAGATGTGAGTTCTGTTGTCTCCGTCATTGCACTAGCATCGAACGACGAAGAAGAATATGTGCTGTCAAAAACTGTCACTGGCACATTTGCGGTGCTCATCAGAGACAATGAGACTGTCTCCATTGTACTCAAATCATCTGCAGTGTTTGTTGTGGGAAAAGTTGTAAAGTCTGAAGATGCACTTGTTATACTGGTGTCAGTACTGAAGCGAATTCTACTTGATGTCTCTGATGGAGATTCTGTGAGGTGGAGAGTGAAAGCATGCGATTGCTGTTCTGTGATTAGTTCATTTGTAGTATCTGACTGAATATTATTTTCAGTTGTGTGTAGACTGTTTTCACTTGATGCAAGTGGGGTAGATCTTTCTGGTGAGACTGTCTCATAACGTGTTGTAAATAAAGTTAAATCTGTGCTGGAAATTGATTGTGAATAAGGAACCGTGCCAAATGACTGATCGGTCCCTCCTGGTGAAATACTGAATTCAGAAGTAGTCGGTTGCACTGAAGTGAAGGAGGATGATGAAGTAGATGGCTCTGAGGTAGATGTTTCAGTTGTGCTTTCCTGAACAGTAAATGTTTCTTCTGTGGAATAAGCTAATGTCAGGCCATTGGCGGTAGCTGTTAGAGCTGCTGTCTGACCTGTAGTTAGAATGATTGACGTTTCTCCATTTTGGATGGTGGCAATTTCAGTAAAAGGGCTCCGAAAGGCACTTGTGCTAGCAGAGATGAGGTCTGTTGTTTCTTCCATTGTACTAGTGCCAAAAGAGAAAGATGAATGTGTGCTGTCAGAAGTTGTTGCAGGCTCATTTGCAGTGCTCATATGAGACAATGAGACTGTCTCCAGTGAACTTTCTGGAGTATTTGTTGCAGAATGAGTTGTAAAGTCTGAGGGTACACTGCCTGTACTGGTATCAGTACTAAAGGGAATGCTACTTGAGGTCTCTGCTAGAGATTCTGTTATGTCGAGAGTGGAATCAGGTGATGGGTGCTCTGTGCTAAGTTCATTTGTAGTTTCAGACTGAATATTATTTTCAGTTGTGTGTCGACTGTTTTCACTTGATGTAGCTGGGGTAGAGTTTTCTGGTGAAACTGTTGTAAATAGAGTTAAATCTGTGCTGGAAATTGATTCTGAAGAAGTAGTTGAGCTTAACGACTGATCGGTGTCTCCTGGTGAAGCAATGAATTCAGATGTAGTCGGTTGTATTGAAGTGAAGGAGAATGATGAAGTAGACAGCTCAGAAGTAGATGTTCGAGTTGTGCTTTCCTGAACAGTGAATGTTTCTTCTGTGGAATAAGCTAATGTCAGGCCTTTGGTCTCAGCTGTTGAAGTTACTGTCTGATCTGTAGCTGGAATGATTGAAGTTTCTCCATTTTGGGGTGTGATACTTGCAGTAACTGTGCTCATGATAGCACGTGTGCTTACAAATGTGAGTTCTGTTGTCTCCTCCATTGCACTAGTGTCAAACGAGGAGGAAGAATAAGTGCTGTCAGAAGCTGTTACAGGCTCATATGCAGTGCTCATCAGAGGCAATGAGGCTGTCTCCAGTGTACTCAAATCATCTGCCATATTTGTTGTGGAGTAAGTTGTAAACTCTGAAGATGCACTTGCTATGCTGGTGTCAGTACTCAAGGGACTGATACTCGACGTCTCTGCTGGAGATTCTGTTAGGTGTAGAGTAGAAGAAGGTAATGGCTGCTTTGTACTTAGTTCATTTGTAGTATCTGACTGAATATTATTTTCAGTTGTGTGTAGACTGTTTTCACTTGATCCAAGTGGGGTAGATCTTTCTGGTGAGACTGTCTCATAACGTGTTGTAAATAAAGTTAAATCTGTGCTGGAAATTGATTGTGAATAAGGAACAGTGCCAAATGACTGATCGGTCCCTCCTGGTGAAATACTGAATTCAGAAGTAGTCGGTTGCACTGAAGTGAAGGAGGATGATGAAGTAGATGGCTCTGAGGTAGATGTTTCAGTTGTGCTTTCCTGAACAGTAAATGTTTCTTCTGTGGAATAAGCTAATGTCAGGCCATTGGCGGTAGCTGTTAGAGCTGCTGTCTGACCTGTAGTTAGAATGATTGACGTTTCTCCATTTTGGATGGTGGCAATTTCAGTAAAGGGGCTCCGAAAGGCACTTGTGCTAGCAGAGATGAGGTCTGTTGTTTCTTCCATTGTACTAGTGCCAAACGAGAAAGATGAATGTGTGCTGTCAGAAGTTGTTAGCAGGCTCATTTGCAGTGCTCATATGAGACAATGAGACTGTCTCCAGTGAACTTTCTGGAGTATTTGTTGCAGAATGAGTTGTAAAGTCTGAGGGTACACTGCCTGTACTGGTATCAGTACTAAAGGGAATGCTACTTGAGGTCTCTGCTAGAGATTCTGTTATGTCGAGAGTGGAATCAGGTGATGGGTGCTCTGTGCTAAGTTCATTTGTAGTTTCAGACTGAATATTATTTTCAGTTGTGTGTGGACTGTTTTCACTTGATGTAGCTGGGGTAGAGTTTTCTGGTGAAACTGTTGTAAATAGAGTTAAATCTGTGCTGGAAATTGATTCTGAAGAAGTAGTTGAGCTTAACGACTGATCGGTGTCTCCTGGTGAAGCAATGAATTCAGATGTAGTCGGTTGTATTGAAGTGAAGGAGAATGATGAAGTAGACAGCTCAGAAGTAGATGTTTCGAGTTGTGCTTTCCTGAACAGTGAATGTTTCTTCTGTGGAATAAGCTAATGTCAGGCCTTTGGTGCTCAGCTGTTGAAGTTACTGTCTGATCTGTAGCTGGAATGATTGAAGTTTCTCCATTTTGGGGTGTGATACTTGCAGTAACTGTGCTCATGAATAGCACGTGTGCTTACAAATGATGAGTTCTGTTGTCTCCTCCATTGCACTAGTGTCAAACGAGGAGGAAGAATAAGTGCTGTCAGAAGCTGTTACAGGCTCATATGCAGTGCTCATCATGAGGCAATGAGGCTGTCTCCAGTGTACTCAAATCATCTGCCATATTTGTTGTGGAGTAAGTTGTAAACTCTGAAGATGCACTTGCTATGCTGGTGTCAGTACTCAAGGGACTGATACTCGACGTCTCTGCTGGAGATTCTGTTAGGTGTAGAGTGGAAGAAGGTAATGGCTGCTTTGTACTTAGTTCATTTGTAGTATCTGACTGAATATTATTTTCAGTTGTGTGTAGACTGTTTTCACTTGATCCAAGTGGGGTAGAGTTTTCTGGTGAGACTGTCTCATAACGTGTAGTAAATACATTTAAATATGTGCTGGAAATTGATTGTGAATAAGGAACAGTGCCAAATGACTGATCCGTCCCTCCTGGTGAAATACTGAATTCAGAAATAGTCGGTTGCACTGAAGTGAAGGAGGATGATGAAGAAGATGGCTCAGAGGTAGGTGTTTCAGATGTGCTTTCCTGAACAGTAACTGTTTTGTCTGTGGAATAAGCAAAAGTCAGGCCATTGGTGGTAGCTGTAAGAGCTGCTGTCTGAGCTGTAGTTAGAATGATTGACGTTTCTCCATTTTGGATGGTGGCACTTTCAGTAAAGGGGCTCTGAGTGGCCCTTGTGTTAACAGAGATGAGGTCTGTTGTTTCTTCCATTGTACTAGTGTCAAACGAGAAAGACGAATGTGTGCTGTCAGATGTTTTAGCAGGCTCATTTGCAGTGCTCATCTGAGACGATGAGACTGTCTCCAGTGAACTTTCTGGAGTATTTGTTGCAGCATGAGTTGTAAAGTCTGAGGGTACACTGCCTGTACTAGTACCAGTACTCAAGGGAATGCTACTTGAGGTCTCTGCTAAAGATTCTGTTATGTGGAGAGTGGAAACAGGTGATGGGTGCTCTGTGCTTAGTGCAATTGTAGTTTCAGACTCAATATTATTTTCAGTTGTGTTTGGACTGTTTTTACTCGATGTAGGTGGGGCAGAGTTTTCTGGCGAAACTGTTGTAAATAGGGTTAATTCTGTGCTGGAAACTGATTCTGAAGAAGTAGGAGAGCCTAACGATTGATCAGTGCCTCCTGGTGAAGCAATGAATTCAGATGTAGTTGGTTGCATTGAGGTGAAGGAAGATGATGAAGTAGACGACTCAGAAGGAGATGTTTCAGTTGTGCTTTCCTGAACAGTGAATGTTTCTTCTGTGGAATAAGCAAATGTCAGGCCATTGGTGGTAGCTGTTAGAGCTGCTGTCTGAGCTGTATTTAGGATGATTGACGTTTCTCCATTTTGGGTGGTGGCACTTTCAGTAAAAGGGCTCTGAATGGCACTTGTGCTAACAGAGATGAGGTCTGTTGTTTCTTCCATTGTACTAGTGTCAAACGAGAAAGATGAATGTGTGCTGTCAGAAGTTGTTGCTGGCTCATTTGCAGTTCTCATATGAGACGATGAGACTGTCTCCAGTGAACTTTCTGGAGTATTTGTTGCAGAATGAGTTGTAAAGTCTGAGGGTACACTGCCTGTACTAGTATCAGTACTCAAGGGAATGCTACTTGAGGTCTCTGCTAGAGATTCTGTTATGTGGAGAGTGGAATCAGGTGATAGGTGCTCTGTGCTTAGTGCAATTGTAGTTTCAGACTGAATATTATTTTCAGTTGTGTGAGGACTATTTTCACTTGATGTAGTTGGCGTAGAGTTTCCTGGTGAAACTGTTGTAAATAGAGTTAAATCTGTGCTGGAAACTGATTCTGAAGAAGTAGGAGAGCCTAACGATTGATCGGTGCCTCCTGGTGAAGCAATGAATTCAGATGTAGTCGGTTGCATTGAGGTGAAGGAGGATGATGAAGTAGACGGCTCAGAAGTAGATGTTTCAGTTGTGCTTTCCTGAACAGTGAATGTTTCTCCTGTGGAATAAGCAAATGTCAGAGCATTGGTGGTAGCTGTTAGAGCTGCTGTCTGAGCTGTAGTTAGAATGATTGACGTTTCTACATTTTGGATGGAGGCACTTTCAGTAAAAGGGCTCTGAATGGCACTTCTGCTAACAGAGATGAGGTCTGTTGGTTCTTCCATTGTACTAGTGTCAAACGTGAAAGATGAATATGTGCTGTCAGAAGTTGTGGCAGGCTCATTTGCAGTGCTCATCTCAGACGATGAAACTGTCTCCAGTGCTCTTTCTGGAGTATTTGTTGCAGAATGAGTTGTAAAGTCTGAGGGTACACTGCCTGTATTGGTATCAGTACTCAAGGGAATGCTACCTGAGGTCTCTGCTCGAGATTCTGTTATGTGGAGAGTGGAATCAGGTGATGGGTGCTCTGTGCTTAGTTCATTTGTAGTTTCAGACTGAATATTATTTTCAGTTGTGTCTGGACTGTTTTTACTTGATGTAGGTGGGGTAGAGTTTTCTGGTGAAACTGTTGTAAATAGAGTTAAATCTGTGCTGGAAACTGATTCTGAAGAAGTAGGAGACCCTAACGAGTGATTGGTGCCTCCTCGTGAAGCAATGAATTCAGATGTAGTCGGTTGCATTGAGGTGAAGGAGGATGATGAAGTAGACGGCTCAGAAGTAGATGTTTCAGTTGTGCTTTCCTGAACAGTGAATGTTTCTTCTGTGGAATAAGCAAATGTCAGGCCATTGGTGGTCAGCTGTTAGAGCTGCTGTCTGAGCTGTAGTTAGAATGATTGACGTTTCTCCATTTTGGATGGTGGCACTTTCAGTAACAGGGCTCATGAATGGCACTTGTGCTAACAGAGATGAGGTCTGTTGTTTCTTCCATTGTACTAGTGTAAAACGTGAAAGATGAATGTGTGCTGTCAGAAGTTGTTGCAGGCTCATTTGCAGTGCTCATCTGAGACGATGAAACTGTCTCCAGTGAACTTATCTGGAGAATTTGTTGCAGATTGAGTTGTAAAGTCTGAGGGTACACTTGCCTGTACTGGTATCAGTACTCAAGGGAATGCTACTTGAGGTCTCTGCTCGAGAATCTGTTATGTGGAGAGTGGAATCAGGTGATGGGTGCTCTGTGCTTAGTTCATTTGTAGTTTCAGACTGAATATTATTTTCAGTTGTGTGTGGACTGTTTTCACTTGAGGTAGGTGGGGTAGACTTTTCTGTGGCTGAAACGTGTTGTAAATAGAGTTAAATCTGTGCTGGAAATCGATTCTGAAGAAGTAGCATAGCCTAATGAGTGATCGGTGCCTCCTGGTGAAGCAATGAATTCAGATGTAGTTGGTTGCATTGAAGTGAAGGAGGATGATGAAGTAGACAGCTCAGAAGTAGATGTTTCCGTTGTGCTTTCCGGGACAGTGAATGTTTCTTCTGTGGAATAAGCAAATGTCAGGCCATTGGTGGTAGCCTTTAGAGCTGATGGCTGAGCTGTAGTTAGAATGATTGACGTCTCTCCATTTTGGATGGTGGCACTTTCAGTAAAAGGGCTCTGAATGGCACTTGTGCTAACAGAGATGAGGGCTGTTGTTTCTTCCATGATACTAGTGCCAAACGAGAAAGATGACTGTGTGCTGTCAGAAGTTGTTGCAGGCTCATTTGCAGTGCTCATCTGAGACGATGAGACTGTCTCCAGTGAAATTTCTGGAGTATTTGTTGCAGAATGAGTTGTAAAGTCTGAGGGTACACGGCCTGTACTGGCATCAGTACTCAAGGGAATGCTACTTGAGGTCTCTGCTATAGATTCTGTTATGTGGAGAGTGGAATAAAGTGATGGGTGCTCTGTGCTTAGTTCATTTGTAGTTTCAGACTGATTATTATTTTCAGTTGTGTGAGGACTGTTTTTACTTGATGTAGGTGGGGTAGAGGTTTCTGGTGAAACTGTTGTAAATAGAGTTAAATCTGTGCTGGAAATTGATTCCGAAGAACTAGTAGAGCCTAATGAGTGATCGGTGCCTCCTGGTGAAGCAATGAATTCAGATGTAGTCTGTTGCATTGAAGTGAAGGAGTATGATGAAGTAGACAGCTCAGAAGTAGATGTTTCACTTGTGCTTTCCTGAACAGTGAATGTTTCTTCTGTGGAATAAGCAAATGTCAGGCCTTTGGTCTCAGCTCTTGAAGCTACTGTCTCAGCTGTAGCTGGAACGATTGACGTTTCTCCATTTTGGGTGGAGATACTTGCTGTAACAGTACTCACGATGGCCCTTGTGCTTAAAGGTGTGAGTTTTGTTGTCTCCATCATTGCACTAGCATCAAACGGGGAAGAAGAATATGTGCTGTCAAACACTGTTACTTGCTCATTTGCGGTGCTCATCAGAGACAATGTGACAGTCTCCATTGTACTCAAATCATCTGCTGTGTTTGTTGTGGAATAAGTTGTAAAGTCTGAAGATACACTTGCTTTACTAGTGTCAGTACTCAAGCGAATGCTACTTGGTGTCTCTGATGGAGATTCTGTTAGGTGGAGAGTGAAAACATGCGATTGCTGCTCTGTGCTTAGTGCATTTGTAGTATCTGACTGAATATTATTTTCAGTTGTGTGTAGACTGTTTTCACTTGATCCAAGTGGGGTAGATTTTTCTGGCGAGACTGTCTCATAACGTGTTGTAAATAAAGTTAAATCTGTGCTGGAAATTGATTGTGAATAAGGAACAGTGCCAAACGACTGATCGGCCCCTCCTGGTGAAATACTGAATTCAGAAGTAGTCGGTTGCACTGCCGTGAAGGAGGATGATGAATTAGATGGCTCAGAGGTAGATGTTTCAGATGTGCTTTCCTGAACAGTAACTGTTTCGTCTGTGGAATAAGCAAAAGTCAGGCCATTGGTAGTAGCTGTAGGAGCTGCTGTCTGAGCTGTAGTTAGAATGATTGACGTTTCTCCATTTTGGATGGTGGCACTTTCAGTAAAAGGGCTCTGAGTGGCACTTGTGTTAACAGAGATGAGGTCTGTTGTTTCTTCCATTGTACTAGTGTCAAACGAGAAAGACGAATGTGTGCTGTGAGATGTTTTTGCAGGCACATTTGCAGTGCTCATCTGAGACGATGAGACTGTCTCCAGTGAACTTTCTGGAGTATTTGTTGCAGAATGAGTTGTAAAACCTGAGGGTACACTGCCTGTACTGGTATCAGTACTCAAGGGAATGCTATTTGAGGTCTCTGCTAGAGATTCTGTTATGTGGAGAGTGGAATCAGGTGATGGATGCTCTGTGCTTAGTGCAATTGTAGTTTCAGACTTAATATTATTTTCAGTTGTGTCTGGACTGTTTTTACTTGATGTAGGTGGGGTAGAGTTTTCTGGCGAAACTGTTGTAAATAGAGTTAAATCTGTGCTGGAAACTGATTCTGAAGAAGTAGGAGAGCTTAACGATTGATCGGTGCCTCCTGGTGAAGCAATGAATTCAGATGTAGTTGGTTGCATTGAGGTGAAGGAGGATGATGAAGTAGACGGCTCAGAAGGAGATGTTTTAGTTATGCTTTCCTGAACAGTGAATGTTTCTTCTGTGGAATAAGCAAATATCAGGCCATTGGTGGTAGCTGTTAGAGCTGCTGTCTGAGCTGTAGTTAGAATGATTGACGTTTCTCCATTTTTGATGGTGGCACTTTCAGTAAAGGGCTCTGAATGGCACTTGTGCTAACAGAGATGAGGTCTGTTGTTTCTTCCATTGTACTAGTGTCAAACGTGAAAGATGAATGTGTGCTGTCAGAAGTTGTTGCAGGCTCATTTGCAGTGCTCATCTGAGACGATGAAAGTGTCTCCAGTGAACTTTCTGGAGAATTTGTTGCAGATTGAGTTGTAAAGTCTGAGGGTACACTGCCTGTACTGGTATCAGTACTCAAGGGAATGCTACTTGAGGTCTCTGCTCGAGAATCTGTTATGTGGAGAGTGGAATCAGGTGATGGGTGCTCTGTGCTTAGTTCATTTGTAGTTTCAGACTGAATATTATTTTCAGTTGTGTGTGGACTGTTTTCACTTGAGGTAGGCGGGGTAGACTTTTCTGGTGAAACTGTTGTAAATAGAGTTAAATCTGTGCTGGAAATCGATTCTGAAGAAGTAGCATAGCCTAATGAGTGATCGGTGCCTCCTGGTGAAGCAATGAATTCAGATGTAGTTGGTTGCATTGAAGTGAAGGAGGATGATGAAGTAGACAGCTCAGAAGTAGATGTTTCCGTTGTGCTTTCCTGTACAGTGAATGTTTCTTCTGTGGAATAAGCAAATGTCAGGCCATTGGTGGTAGCTGTTGGAGCTGCTGTCTGAGCTGTAGTTAGAATGATTGACGTTTCTCCATTTTGGATGGTGGCACTTTCAGTAAAAGGGCTCTGAATGGCACTTGTGCTTACAGAGATGAGGTCTGTTGTTTCTTCCATTGTACTAGTGTCAAACGAGAAAAATGAATGTGTGCTGTCAGAAGTTGTTGCAGGCTTATTTGCAGTAGCTCATATGAGACGATGAGACTGTCTCCAGTGAACTTTCTGGAGTATTTGTTGCAGAATGAGTTGGAAAGTCTGAGGGTACACTGCCTGTACTAGTATCAGTACTCAAGGGAATGCTACTTGAGGTCTCTGCTAGGGATTCTGTTATGTGGAGAGTGGAATCAGGTGATGGGTGCTCTGTGCTTAGTGCAATTGTAGTTTCAGACTGAATATTATTTTCAGTTGTGTGAGGACTGTTTTCCCTTGATGTAGGTGGGGTAGAGTTTTCTGGTGAAACTGTTGTAAATAGAGTTAAATCTGTGCTGGAAACTGATTCTGAAGAAGTAGGAGAGCCTAACGATTGATCGGTGCCTCCAGGTGAAGCAATGAATTCAGATGTAGTCGGTTGCATTGAGGTGGAGGAGGATGATGAAGTAGATGGCTCAGAAGTAGATGTTTCAGTTGTGCTTTCCTGAACAGTGAATGTTTCTTCTGTGGAATAAGCAAATGTCAGAGCATTGGTGGTAGCTGTTAGAGCTGCTGTCTGAGCTGTAGTTAGAATGATTGACGTTTCTACATTTTGGATGGTGGCACTTTCGGTAAAAGGGCTCTGAATGGCACTTCTGCTAACAGAGATGAGGTCTGTTGGTTCTTCCATTGTACTAGTGTCAAACGTGAAAGATGAATGTGTGCTGTCAGAAGTTGTTGCAGGCTCATTTGCAGTGCTCATCTCAGACGATGAAACTGTCTCCAGTGCTCTTTCTGGAGTATTTGTTGAAGAATGAGTTGTAAAGTCTGAGGGTACACTGCCTGTACTGGTATCAGTACTCAAGGGAATGCTACTTGAGGTCTCTGCTCGAGATTCTGTTATGTGGAGAGTGGAATCAAGTGATGGTTGCTCTGTGCTTAGTTCATTTGTAGTTTCAGACTGAATATTATTTTCAGTTGTGTGAGGACTATTTTCACTTGAGGTAGGTGGGGTAGACTTTTCTGGTGAAATTGTAAATAGAGTTAAATCTGTGCTGGGAATCGATTCTGAAGAAGTAGTAGAGCCTAATGAGTGATCGGTGCCTCCTGGTGAAGCAATGAATTCAGATGTAGTTGGTTGCATTGAGGTGAAGGAGGATGATGAAGTAGACGGCTCAGAAGTAGATGTTTCAGTTGTGCTTTCCTGAACAGTGAATGTTTCTTCTGTGGAATAAGCAAATGTCAGGCCATTGGTGGTAGCTGTTAGAGCTGCTGGCTGAGCTGTAGTTAGAATGATTGACGTCTCTCCATTTTGGATGGTGGCACTTTCAGTAAAACGGCTCTGAATGGCCCTTGTGCTAACAGAAATGAGGTCTGTTGTTTCTTCCATGGTACTAGTGCCAAACGAGAAAGATGAATGTGTGCTGTCAGAAGTTGTTGCAGGCTCATTTGCAGTGCTCATCTGAGACGATGAGACTGTCTCCAGTGAAATTTCTGGAGTATTTGTTGCAGAATGAGTTGTAAAGTCTGAGGGTACACGGCCTGTACTGGTATCAGTACTCAAGGGAATACTACTTGAGGTCTCTGCTAGAGATTCTGTTATGTGGAGAGTGGAATAAGGTGATGAGTGCTCTGTGCTTAGTTCATTTGTAGTTTCAGACTGATTATTATTTTCAGTTGTGTGAGGACTGTTTTTACTTGATGTAGGTGGGGTAGAGGTTTCTGGTGAAACTGTTGTAAATAGAGTTAAATCTGTGCTGGAAATTGATTCCGAAGAACTAGTAGAGCTTAATGAGTGATCGGTGCCTCCTGGTGAAGCAATGAATTCAGATGTAGTCTGTTGCATTGAAGTGAAGGAGTATGATGAAGTAGACAGCTCAGAAGTAGATGTTTCACTTGCGCTTTCCTGAACAGTGAATGTTTCTTCTGTGGAATAAGCAAATGTCAGGCCTTTGGTCTCAGCTGTTGAAGCTACTGTCTCAGCTGTAGCTGGAATGATTGACGTTTCTCCATTTTGGGTGGAGATACTTGCTGTAACAGTGCTCACGATGTCCCTTGTGCTTAAAGGTGTGAGTTTTGTTGTCTCCATCATTGCACTCGCATCAAAAGGGGAAGAAGAATATGTGCTGTCAAATACTGTTACTAGCTCATTTGCAGTGCTCATCAGAGACAATGAGACAGTCTCCATTGTACTCAAATCATCTGCTGTGTTTGTTGTGGAATAAGTTGTAAAGTCTGAAGATACACTTGCTTTACTGGTGTCAGTACTCAAGCGAATGCTACTTGATGTCTCTGATGGAGATTCTGTTAGGTGAAGAGTGAAAACATGCGATTGCTGCTCTGTGCTTAGTTCATTTGTAGTATCTGACTGAATATTATTTTCAGTTGTGTGTAGACTGTTTTCACTTGATCCAAGAGGGGTTGATTTTTCTGGTGAGACTGTCTCATAACGTGTTGTAAATAAAGTTAAATCTGTGCTGGAAATTGATTGTGAATAAGGAACAGTGCCAAACGACTGATCGGCCCCTCCTGGTGAAATACTGAATTCAGAAGTAGTCGGTTGCACTGCCGTGAAGGAGGATGATGAAGTAGATGGCTCAGAGGTAGATGTTTCAGATGTGCTTTCCTGAACAGTAACTGTTTCGTCTGTGGAATAAGCAAAAGTCAGGCCATTGGTGGTAGCTGTAGGAGCTGCTGTCTGAGCTGTAGTTAGAATGACTGACGTTTCTCCATTTTGGATGGTGGCACTTTCAGTAAAAGGGCTCTGAGTGGTACTTGTGTTAACAGAGATGAGGTCTGTTGTTTCTTCCATTGTACTAGTGTAAAACGAGAAAGACGAATGTGTGCTGTCAGATGTTTTTGCAGGCTCATTTGCAGTGCTCATCTGAGACGATGAGACTGTCTCCAGTGAACTTTCTGGAGTATTTGTTGCAGAATGAGTTGTAAAGTCTGAGGGTACACTGCCTGGACTAGTATCAGTACTCAAGGGAATGCTATTTGAGGTCTCTGCTAGAGATTCTGTTATTTGGAGAGTGGAATCAGGTGATGGATGCTCTGTGCTTGGTGCAATTGTAGTTTCAGACTCACTATTATTTTCAGTTGTGTCTGGACTGTTTTTACTTGATGTAGGTGGGGTAGAGTTTTCTGGCGAAACTGTTGTAAATAGAGTTAAATCTGTGCTGGAAACTGATTCTGAAGAAGTAGGAGAGCCTAATGAGTGATTGGTGCCTCCTGGTGAAGCAATGAATTCAGATGTAGTCGGTTGCATTGAGGTGAAGGAGGATGATGAAGTAGACGGCTCAGAAGTAGATGTTTCAGTTGTGCTTTCCTGTACAGTGAATGTTTCTTCTGTGGAATAAGCAAATGTCAGGCCATTGGTGGTAGCTGTTAGAGCTGCTGTCTGAGCTGTAGTTAGAATGATTGACGTTTCTCCATTTTGGATGGTGGCACTTTCAGTAAAAGGGCTCTGAATGGCACTTGTGCTTACAGAGATGAGGTCTGTTGGTTCTTCCATTGTACTAGTGTCAAACGAGAAAGATGAATGTGTGCTGTCAGAAGTTGTTGCAGGCTCATTTGCAGTGCTCATCTGAGACGATGAAACTGTCTCCAGTGAATTTTCTGGAGTATTTGTTGCAGAATGAGTTGTAAAGTCTGAGGGTACACTGCCTGTACTGGTATCAGTACTCAAGGGAATGCTACTTGAGGTCTCTGCTAGAGATTCTGTTATGTGGAGAGTGGAATAAGGTGATGGGTGCTCTGTGCTTAGTTCATTTGTAGTTTCAGACTGATTATTATTTTCAGTTGTGTGAGGACTGTTTTTACTTGATGTAGGTGGGGTAGAGGTTTCTGGTGAAACTGTTGTAAATAGAGTTAAATCTGTGCTGGAAACTGATTCTGAAGAAGTAGGAGAGCCTAATGAGTGATTGGTGCCTCCTGGTGAAGCAATGAATTCAGATGTAGTCGGTTGCATTGAGGTGAAGGAGGATGATGAAGTAGACGGCTCAGAAGTAGATGTTTCAGTTGTGCTTTCCTGTACAGTGAATGTTTCTTCTGTGGAATAAGCAAATGTCAGGCCATTGGTGGTAGCTGTTAGAGCTGCTGTCTGAGCTGTAGTTAGAATGATTGACGTTTCTCCATTTTGGATGGTGGCACTTTCAGTAAAAGGGCTCTGAATGGCACTTGTGCTTACAGAGATGAGGTCTGTTGGTTCTTCCATTGTACTAGTGTCAAACGAGAAAGATGAATGTGTGCTGTCAGAAGTTGTTGCAGGCTCATTTGCAGTGCTCATCTGAGACGATGAAACTGTCTCCAGTGAATTTTCTGGAGTATTTGTTGCAGAATGAGTTGTAAAGTCTGAGGGTACACTGCCTGTACTGGTATCAGTACTCAAGGGAATGCTATTTGAGGTTTCTGCTAGAGATTCTGTTATGTGGAGAGTGGAATCAGGTGATGGATGCTCTGTGCTTAGTGCAATTGTAGTTTCAGACTTAATATTATTTTCAGTTGTGTCTGGACTGTTTTTACTTGATGTAGGTGGGGTAGAGTTTTCTGGCGAAACTGTTGTAAATAGAGTTAAATCTGTGCTGGAAACTGATTCTGAAGAAGTAGGAGAGCTTAACGATTGATCGGTGCCTCCTGGTGAAGCAATGAATTCAGATGTAGTTGGTTGCATTGAGGTGAAGGAGGATGATGAAGTAGACGGCTCAGAAGGAGATGTTTTAGTTATGCTTTCCTGAACAGTGAATGTTTCTTCTGTGGAATAAGCAAATATCAGGCCATTGGTGGTAGCTGTTAGAGCTGCTGTCTGAGCTGTATTTAGAATGATTGACGTTTCTCCATTTTGGATGGTGGCACTTTTAGTAAAAGGGCTCTGAATGGCACTTGTGCTAACAGAGATGAGGTCTGTTGTTTCTTCCATTGTACTAGTGTAAAACGTGAAAGATGAATGTGTGCTGTCAGAAGTTGTTGCAGGCTCATTTGCAGTGCTCATCTGAGACGATGAAAGTGTCTCCAGTGAACTTTCTGGAGAATTTGTTGCAGATTGAGTTGTAAAGTCTGAGGGTACACTGCCTGTACTGGTATCAGTACTCAAGGGAATGCTACTTGAGGTCTCTGCTCGAGAATCTGTTATGTGGAGAGTGGAATCAGGTGATGGGTGCTCTGTGCTTAGTTCATTTGTAGTTTCAGACTGAATATTATTTTCAGTTGTGTGTGGACTGTTTTCACTTGAGGTAGGCGGGGTAGACTTTTCTGGTGAAACTGTTGTAAATAGAGTTAAATCTGTGCTGGAAATCGATTCTGAAGAAGTAGCATAGCCTAATGAGTGATCGGTGCCTCCTGGTGAAGCAATGAATTCAGATGTAGTTGGTTGCATTGAAGTGAAGGAGGATGATGAAGTAGACAGCTCAGAAGTAGATGTTTCCGTTGTGCTTTCCTGTACAGTGAATGTTTCTTCTGTGGAATAAGCAAATGTCAGGCCATTGGTGGTAGCTGTTGGAGCTGCTGTCTGAGCTGTAGTTAGAATGATTGACGTCTCTCCATTTTGGATGGTGGCACTTTCAGTAAAACGGCTCTGAATGGCACTTGTGCTTACAGAGATGAGGTCTGTTGTTTCTTCCATTGTACTAGTGTCAAACGAGAAAAATGAATGTGTGCTGTCAGAAGTTGTTGCAGGCTTATTTGCAGTAGTCATATGAGACGATGAGACTGTCTCCAGTGAACTTTCTGGAGTATTTGTTGCAGAATGAGTTGGAAAGTCTAAGGGTACACTGCCTGTACTAGTATCAGTACTCAAGGGAATGCTACTTGAGGTCTCTGCTAGGGATTCTGTTATGTGGAGAGTGGAATCAGGTGATGGGTGCTCTGTGCTTAGTGCAATTGTAGTTTCAGACTGAATATTATTTTCAGTTGTGTGAGGACTGTTTTCCCTTGATGTAGGTGGGGTAGAGTTTTCTGGTGAAACTGTTGTAAATAGAGTTAAATCTGTGCTGGAAACTGATTCTGAAGAAGTAGGAGAGCCTAACGATTGATCGGTGCCTCCAGGTGAAGCAATGAATTCAGATGTAGTCGGTTGCATTGAGGTGGAGGAGGATGATGAAGTAGATGGCTCAGAAGTAGATGTTTCAGTTGTGCTTTCCTGAACAGTGAATGTTTCTTCTGTGGAATAAGCAAATGTCAGAGCATTGGTGGTAGCTGTTAGAGCTGCTGTCTGAGCTGTAGTTAGAATGATTGACGTTTCTACATTTTGGATGGTGGCACTTTCGGTAAAAGGGCTCTGAATGGCACTTCTGCTAACAGAGATGAGGTCTGTTGGTTCTTCCATTGTACTAGTGTCAAACGTGAAAGATGAATGTGTGCTGTCAGAAGTTGTTGCAGGCTCATTTGCAGTGCTCATCTCAGACGATGAAACTGTCTCCAGTGCTCTTTCTGGAGTATTTGTTGAAGAATGAGTTGTAAAGTCTGAGGGTACACTGCCTGTACTGGTATCAGTACTCAAGGGAATGCTACTTGAGGTCTCTGCTCGAGATTCTGTTATGTGGAGAGTGGAATCAAGTGATGGTTGCTCTGTGCTTAGTTCATTTGTAGTTTCAGACTGAATATTATTTTCAGTTGTGTGAGGACTATTTTCACTTGAGGTAGGTGGGGTAGACTTTTCTGGTGAAATTGTAAATAGAGTTAAATCTGTGCTGGGAATCGATTCTGAAGAAGTAGTAGAGCCTAATGAGTGATCGGTGCCTCCTGGTGAAGCAATGAATTCAGATGTAGTTGGTTGCATTGAGGTGAAGGAGGATGATGAAGTAGACGGCTCAGAAGTAGATGTTTCAGTTGTGCTTTCCTGAACAGTGAATGTTTCTTCTGTGGAATAAGCAAATGTCAGGCCATTGGTGGTAGCTGTTAGAGCTGCTGGCTGAGCTGTAGTTAGAATGATTGACGTCTCTCCATTTTGGATGGTGGCACTTTCAGTAAAACGGCTCTGAATGGCCCTTGTGCTAACAGAAATGAGGTCTGTTGTTTCTTCCATGGTACTAGTGCCAAACGAGAAAGATGAATGTGTGCTGTCAGAAGTTGTTGCAGGCTCATTTGCAGTGCTCATCTGAGACGATGAGACTGTCTCCAGTGAAATTTCTGGAGTATTTGTTGCAGAATGAGTTGTAAAGTCTGAGGGTACACGGCCTGTACTGGTATCAGTACTCAAGGGAATACTACTTGAGGTCTCTGCTAGAGATTCTGTTATGTGGAGAGTGGAATAAGGTGATGAGTGCTCTGTGCTTAGTTCATTTGTAGTTTCAGACTGATTATTATTTTCAGTTGTGTGAGGACTGTTTTTACTTGATGTAGGTGGGGTAGAGGTTTCTGGTGAAACTGTTGTAAATAGAGTTAAATCTGTGCTGGAAATTGATTCCGAAGAACTAGTAGAGCTTAATGAGTGATCGGTGCCTCCTGGTGAAGCAATGAATTCAGATGTAGTCTGTTGCATTGAAGTGAAGGAGTATGATGAAGTAGACAGCTCAGAAGTAGATGTTTCACTTGCGCTTTCCTGAACAGTGAATGTTTCTTCTGTGGAATAAGCAAATGTCAGGCCTTTGGTCTCAGCTGTTGAAGCTACTGTCTCAGCTGTAGCTGGAATGATTGACGTTTCTCCATTTTGGGTGGAGATACTTGCTGTAACAGTGCTCACGATGTCCCTTGTGCTTAAAGGTGTGAGTTTTGTTGTCTCCATCATTGCACTCGCATCAAAAGGGGAAGAAGAATATGTGCTGTCAAACACTGTTACTAGCTCATTTGCAGTGCTCATCAGAGACAATGAGACAGTCTCCATTGTACTCAAATCATCTGCTGTGTTTGTTGTGGAATAAGTTGTAAAGTCTGAAGATACACTTGCTTTACTGGTGTCAGTACTCAAGCGAATGCTACTTGATGTCTCTGATGGAGATTCTGTTAGGTGAAGAGTGAAAACATGCGATTGCTGCTCTGTGCTTAGTTCATTTGTAGTATCTGACTGAATATTATTTTCAGTTGTGTGTAGACTGTTTTCACTTGATCCAAGAGGGGTTGATTTTTCTGGTGAGACTGTCTCATAACGTGTTGTAAATAAAGTTAAATCTGTGCTGGAAATTGATTGTGAATAAGGAACAGTGCCAAACGACTGATCGGCCCCTCCTGGTGAAATACTGAATTCAGAAGTAGCCGGTTGCACTGCCGTGAAGGAGGATGATGAAGTAGATGGCTCAGAGGTAGATGTTTCAGATGTGCTTTCCTGAACAGTAACTGTTTCGTCTGTGGAATAAGCAAAAGTCAGGCCATTGGTGGTAGCTGTAGGAGCTGCTGTCTGAGCTGTAGTTAGAATGACTGACGTTTCTCCATTTTGGATGGTGGCACTTTCAGTAAAAGGGCTCTGAGTGGTACTTGTGTTAACAGAGATGAGGTCTGTTGTTTCTTCCATTGTACTAGTGTAAAACGAGAAAGACGAATGTGTGCTGTCAGATGTTTTTGCAGGCTCATTTGCAGTGCTCATCTGAGACGATGAGACTGTCTCCAGTGAACTTTCTGGAGTATTTGTTGCAGAATGAGTTGTAAAGTCTGAGGGTACACTGCCTGGACTAGTATCAGTACTCAAGGGAATGCTATTTGAGGTCTCTGCTAGAGATTCTGTTATTTGGAGAGTGGAATCAGGTGATGGATGCTCTGTGCTTGGTGCAATTGTAGTTTCAGACTCACTATTATTTTCAGTTGTGTCTGGACTGTTTTTACTTGATGTAGGTGGGGTAGAGTTTTCTGGCGAAACTGTTGTAAATAGAGTTAAATCTGTGCTGGAAACTGATTCTGAAGAAGTAGGAGAGCCTAATGAGTGATTGGTGCCTCCTGGTGAAGCAATGAATTCAGATGTAGTCGGTTGCATTGAGGTGAAGGAGGATGATGAAGTAGACGGCTCAGAAGTAGATGTTTCAGTTGTGCTTTCCTGTACAGTGAATGTTTCTTCTGTGGAATAAGCAAATGTCAGGCCATTGGTGGTAGCTGTTAGAGCTGCTGTCTGAGCTGTAGTTAGAATGATTGACGTTTCTCCATTTTGGATGGTGGCACTTTCAGTAAAAGGGCTCTGAATGGCACTTGTGCTTACAGAGATGAGGTCTGTTGGTTCTTCCATTGTACTAGTGTCAAACGAGAAAGATGAATGTGTGCTGTCAGAAGTTGTTGCAGGCTCATTTGCAGTGCTCATCTGAGACGATGAAACTGTCTCCAGTGAATTTTCTGGAGTATTTGTTGCAGAATGAGTTGTAAAGTCTGAGGGTACACTGCCTGTACTGGTATCAGTACTCAAGGGAATGCTACTTGAGGTCTCTGCTAGAGATTCTGTTATGTGGAGAGTGGAATAAGGTGATGGGTGCTCTGTGCTTAGTTCATTTGTAGTTTCAGACTGATTATTATTTTCAGTTGTGTGAGGACTGTTTTTACTTGATGTAGGTGGGGTAGAGGTTTCTGGTGAAACTGTTGTAAATAGAGTTAAATCTGTGCTGGAAATTGATTCCGAAGAACTAGTAGAGCTTAATGAGTGATCGGTGCCTCCTGGTGAAGCAATGAATTCAGATGTAGTCTGTTGCATTGAAGTGAAGGAGTATGATGAAGTAGACAGCTCAGAAGTAGATGTTTCACTTGCGCTTTCCTGAACAGTGAATGTTTCTTCTGTGGAATAAGCAAATGTCAGGCCTTTGGTCTCAGCTGTTGAAGCTACTGTCTCAGTTGTAGCTGGAATGATTGACGTTTCTCCATTTTGGGTGGAGATACTTGCTGTAACAGTGCTCACGATGGCCCTTGTGCTTAAAGGTGTGAGTTTTGTTGTCTCCATCATTGCACTCGCATCAAAAGGGGAAGAAGAATATGTGCTGTCAAACACTGTCACTTGCTCATTTGCGGTGCTCATCAGAGACAATGAGACAGTCTCCATTGTACTCAAATCATCTGCAGTGTTTGTTGTGGCATAAGTTGTAAAGTCTGAAGATACACTTGCTTTACTGGTGTCAGTACTCAAGCGAATGCTACTTGATGTCTCTGATGGAGATTCTGTTAGGTGGAGAGTGAAAACATGCGATTGCTGCTCTGTGCTTCGTTTATTTGTAGTTTCTGACTGAATATTATTTTCAGTTGTGTGTAGACTGATTTCACTTGATGCAAGTGGGGTAGATCTTTCTGGTGAGACTGTCTCATAACGTGTTGTAAATAAAGTAAAATCTGTGCTGGAAATTGATTGTGAATAAGGAACAGTGCCAAACGACTGATCAGTCCCTCCTGGTGAAATACTGAATTCAGAAGTAGTCGGTTGCACTGAAGTGAAGGACGATGATGAAGTAGATGGCTCTGAGGTAGATGTTTCAGTTGTGCTTTCCTGAACAGTAAATGTTTCTTCTGTGGAATAAGCTAATGTCTGGCCGTTGGCGGTAGCTGTTAGAGCTGCTGTCTGAGCTGTAGTTAGAATGATTGACGTTTCTCCATTTTGGATGGTGTCACTTTCAGTAAAAGGGCTCTGAATGGCACTTGTGCTAACAGAGATGAGGTCTGTTGTTTCTTCCATTGTACTAGTGTCAAATGAGAAAGATGAATGTGTGCTGTCAGACGGTGTTGCAGGCTCATTTGCAGTGCTCATCTGAGACGATGAGACTGTCTCCAGTGAACTTTCTGGAGTATTTGCTGCAGAATGAGTTGTAAAGTCTAAGGGTACACGGCCTGTACTGGTATCAGTACTCGAGGGAATGCTACTTGAGGTCTCTGCTCGAGATTCTGTTATGTGGAGAGTGGAATCAGGTGATCGGTGCTCTGTGCTTAGTTCATTTATAGTTTCAGACTGAATTTTATTTTCAGTTGTGTGTGGACTGTTTTCACTTGAGGTAGGTGGCGTAGAATTTTCTGGTGAAATTGTTGTAAATAGAGTTAAATATGTGCTGGAAATCGATTCTGAAGAAGAAGAAGAGCCTAATGAGTGATCGGTGCCTCCTGGTGAAGCAATGAATTCAGATGTAGTCGGTTGCATTGAAGTGAAGGAGGATGATGAAGTAGACGGCTCAGAAGTAGATGTTTCCGTTGTGCTTTCCTGAACAGTGACTGTTTCTTCTGTGGAATAAGCAAATGTCAGGCCATTGGTGGTAGCTGTTAGAGCTGCTGTCTGAGCTGTAGTTAGAATGATTGACGTCTCTCCATTATGGATGGTGGCACTTTCAGTAAAAGGGCTCTGAATGGCACTTGTGCTAACAGAGATGAGTTCTGTTGTTTCTTCCATTGTACTAGTGCCAAACGAGAAAGATGAATGTGTGCTGTCAGAAGTTGTTGCAGGCTCATTTGCAGTGCTCATCTGAGACGATGAGACTGTCTCCAGTGAAATTTCTGGAGTATTTGTTGCAGAATGAGTCATAAAGTCTGAGGGTACACTGCCTGTACTGGTATCAGCACTCAAGGGAATGCTACTTGAGATCTCTGCTAGAGTTTCTGTTATGTGGAGAGTGGAATAAGGTGATGGGTGCTCTGTGCTTAGTTCATTTGTAGTTTCAGACTGAATATTATTTTCAGTTGTGTGAGGACTGTTTTTACTTGATGTAGGTGGGGTAGGGGTTTCTGGTAAAACTGTTGTAAATAGAGTTAAATCTGTGCTGGAAATTGATTCCGAAGAACTAGTAGAGCCTAATGAGTGATCGGTGCCTCCTGGTGAAGCAATTAATTCAGATGTAGTGTGTTGCATTGAAGTGAAGGAGTATGATGAAGTAGACAGCTCAGAAGTAGATGTTTCACTTGTGCTTTCCTGAACAGTGAATGTTTCTTCTGTGGAATAAGCAAATGTCAGGCCTTTGGTCTCAGCTGTTGAAGCTACTGTCTCAGCTGTAGCTGGAATGATTGACGTTTCTCCATTTTGGGTGGAGATACTTGCTGTAACAGTGTTCATGATTGCCCTTGTGCTTAAAGGTGTGAGTTCTTTTGTCTCCATCATTTCACTAGCATCAAACGGGGAAGAAGAATATGTGCTGTCAAACACTGTCACTGGCTCATTTGCGGTGCTCATCAGAGACAATGAGACAGTCTCCATTGTACTCAAATCATCTGCAGTATTTGTTGTGGAATAAGTTGTAAAGTCTGAAGATGCACTTGCTTTACTGGTGTCAGTACTGAAGCGAATGCTACTATATGTCTCTGATGGAGATTCTGTTTGGTGGAGAGTGAAAGCATGCGATTGCTGCTCTGTGCTTATTTCATTTGTAGTATCTGACTGAATATTATTTTCAGTTGTGTGTAGACTGATTTCACTTGATGCAAGTGGGGTAGATCTTTCTGGTGAGACTGTCTCATAACGTGTTGTAAATAAAGTTAAATCTGTGCTGGAAATTGATTGTGAATATGGAACAGTGCCAAACGACTGATCGGTCCCTCTTGATGAAATACTGAATTCAGCAGTAGTCGGTTGCACTGAAGTGAAGGAGAATGAGGAAGTAGATGGCTCTGAAGTAAATCTTTCAGTTGTGCTTTCCTCAACAGTAAATGTTTCTTCTGTGGAATAAGCAAATGTCAGGCCATTGGTGGTAGCTGTTAGAGCTGCTGTCTGAGCTGTAGTTAGAATGATTGACGTTTCTCCATTTTGGATGGTGGCACTTTCAGTAAAAGGGCTCTGAATGGCACTTGTGCTAGCAGAGATGAGGTCTGTTGGTTCTTCCATTGTACTAGTGTCAAACGAGAAAGATGAATGTGTGCTGTCAGAAGTTGTTGCAGGCTCATTTGCAGTGCTCATATGAGACAATGAGACTGTCTCCAGTGAACTTTCTGGAGTATTTGTTGCAGAATGAGTTGTAAAGTCTGAGGGTACACTGCCAGTACTGTTATCAGTACTCAAAGGAATGCTACGTGAGGTCTCAGCTAGAGATTCTGTTATGTGGAGAGTGGAATCAGGTGATGGGTGCTCTGTGCTTAGTTCATTTGTAGTTTCAGACTGAATATTATTTTCAGTTGTGTGTGGACTGTTTAAACTCGATGTAGGTGGGGTAGAGTTTTCTGGTGAAACTGGTGTAAATAGAGTTACATCTGTGCTAGAAATTGATTCTGAAGAAATAGGATAGCCTAACGAGCGATCGGTGCCTCCTGTTGAAGCAATGAATTCAGATGTATTCGGTTGCATTGAAGTGAAGGAGGATGATGAAGTAGACGGCTCAGAAGTAGATGTTTCAGTTGTGCTTTCCTGAACAGTGAATGTTTCTTCTGTGGAATAGGCAAATGTCAGGCCATTGGTGGTAGGTGTTAGAGCTGCTGTCTGAGCTGTAGTTAGAATTAGTGACGTTTCTCCATTTTGGATGGTGGCACTTTCAGTAAAAGGGCTCTGAATGGCACTTGTGCTAGCAGAGATGAGGTCTGTTGTTTCTTCCATTGTACTAGTGTCAAACGAGAAAGATGAATGTGTGCTGTCAGAAGTTGTTGCAGGCTCATTTGCAGTACTCATATGAGACGATGAGACTGTCTCCAGTGAACTTTCTGGAGTATTTGTTGAAGAATGAGTTGTAAAGTCTGAGGGTACACTGCCTGTACTGGTAGCAGTACTCAAGGGAATGCTACTTGAGGTCTCTGCTAGAGATTCTGTTATGTGGAGAGTGGAATAAGGTGATGGGTGCTCTGTGCTTAGTTCATTTGTAGTTTCAGACTTAATATTATTTTCAATTGTGTGAGGACTGTTTTTACTTGATGCAGGTGGAGTGGAGTTTTCTGGTGTGTGCTGGTTATATGTCACTAAAATTGGACTTGTAAAGGCCGAAGAAGAAACTGTCTCATAAGTTGTTATAACCAGAGTTAAATCTGTGCTGGAAATTGATTCTGAAGAAGGAGCAGATCTTAATGTCTGATCATTTCTTCCTGGTGTAGTGCTGAATTCAGATGTAGAGGTAGATGTGTCAGATATACTTCCCTGATCAGTAAAGTTTTCTTCCGTGTAAGAGGAAGATGTGAGGCCAATGGAGGTAGTTGTTGAAAGTTTTGTCTGAGCTGAAGTTGGATTGATTGAAGTTTCTCCATTTTGGATAGTGGATGATCCAGATATATCATTGGAGTATATTCCAGAAATAGTTTCTTTATTAGGGCTGAATACATCCAGTTCCATAGCAGAAGAGCTGAACATTGTTGAATGTTCTGTAGTTGTGCTGATAGATATTTCCTCATCTGTGTTGATAGTATTTTCAAAAACAGTCCTGTTACTGGTCCTAGTAGTTTCTGGTGTGAGTGTGGTACTGCCTTGTACTGTAGGTGTTTCAAGCAGAGGTGTGGTGAAATATGACAATGCAATTTCTGTTGACGTTTGTGGTTCTTGACTTGTGGCTGGCATTAAAGAGGGTGTCTCTGAAGGTATTGGTTCCTTTGGTGTGTAAGTTACAGAATCAGGACTAAAATATAAAGGTGACATTGACACAGCATAGTCACTGGTAGAGTGAAGGACTCCTGCATCATCACCTTCAGCAATTAGAGTATGCTCAACAGATATATCTGTAATGAAAATAAATTATTTACATCAATATTGCCTTAAATATAGTGTTTCATAATTTTTATTTTACAATTCTTCTTCCTTTTCTACTTAGTATGTACTGTATCTACTTTTCTTATAATAATTTTGTTTTGCCTACTGTTGTGTACCATAAAGAAAATAATCATAACATTTTCAGTTAGTACATCAAATTGATCAGTTAATAATTTAATAATCTCATCAATCAATCATTCATTCAATCTGTCACTGGGGGAGAGGATGTAGCCTTACGGCTAGAGCGATCGACCTCGAAGCTGTGGAACCTGGTTTGAGTCTCGGCAACTACGCTCAACATCCTGTGATTCTGGGCAAATGACTTAATCTCCCCGTGCCTAACAAAAATGAATGTGTGTATCTGTAACGAAACGGGTGCTCATGTAAAGCGCTCTGATACCTGATATTCTCGGGTCTAGTTCGCGCTATATAAAACTCTAAAAAAAAAAAAAAAATCGTCTGACATATCGTATTTATACAGATGCAAATTGTTCTGGCTAAACCTGCTCTAAAGCTGAGGTTGGGAACTACAGGGAATAATATCCTTGTTCGTTTTAGAGGAAGAGACACACAGATTTTCTTCTTAGCTTCAGCAAAGCGCCTAATCTTTGGAACTGCGTGACAATCAAAAATAAAGCCCCATGAAGAGGTGGGAAATTGCAACTGGTTGTTATCATATCTTCTTCTGACACACCAAGGTCCCAAAGAGCACTAATTTGTAAACAAGCATCAGCAAAGTCAGTAGGTCTGGTGTTGCCCACTAGAATTTTAGCAATTGTTTTGTCATGGTTTTTGCAAAGCTTTATTGATTGGAAAGCTGCCTGGCCCTCATTAAATCTACATTTTCTGCTGTCAGAAAAATAGGCATTACCATAGGACTGAAGGGAACTAATGTGTGTGGATGTGCAGCATGCCATAATTCATAGTGAAGAAAGGAAGGAAGGAAGAAAATGAAGGAAGCAGACAAAAAAGGAAGGAAGACAGGCAAAATAGGAAGAAGGGCAAAAAAGGAATGAGAGAAGGTAAAAAGGACGGAGGGGTGGATGGCAAAAAGTAAAGGAAGGAAGGAAGTGAAGGAAGGAACGCAAAAAGGAAGAAAGGAGGGAAAAAGGAAAGAAGGCAAAAAATAAAGAAGGAAAGAAAAAAGGAAAGAAAGATAGAAAATAAGAAAAAAAGAAGGCAAAAAGAAGGAAAGAAAGAAGGCAAAAAAGAATGAGAAGCTATGAAAAAAGGAAAGAGAGCAAAAATAAAAGAAGGAAGGAAGGAAGAAGGAAAAGAAAGAAAAAAAGTCAAGAATTAAAGCAGACAAAACAGAAAGAAAGAAGAAAAAAGAAACAAAGAAGGAAAGAATGAAAGTAAGAAGGCAACATAGAACTAGAAAGCAACAAAGAAAGAACAAAGGAAAGAAGGAAAGAAAGTAAAAAAGGAGAGAGAAGGCAAAAAGAAAGAATGAAGGCAACCAGTAGGGAAAAAGAAAGAAAGAAGGGAAGAGGGCAAAAAGAAAGAAAGAAGGAAAACAGTAATAATTAAAGAAGGCAAGAAAGAAAGAAAAGAAAAAAGAAAGAAGGCAAGAAATAAAGATGGAATAAAGAAAAGAGGAAAGAAGGCAAAAAAGAGAGAAATAGGGAAATAAAGAATAAAAGGATGAAGGCAAAAAAGAGAGAAATAAGGAAATAAAGAATAAAGAATAAAAGGATGGAAGGCAAAAGAGACAGAAATAAGGCAAAAAGAAAGAAGAAAAAACAAGGAAAGAAAAGAAGGAAAGAAAAAAGAAAGAATGCAAGAAAGAAAGAAATAGAAAGAAGGCAAGAAAGCAAAAAGGAAAGAAAGAAGAAGAAAAGAGGGAAAAAGAAAGAGGAGAAATGAAGGCAAACAAGACAGGAGGAATGAAAGAAGGAAAGTAAAATGTAAAGAAAGAAAATAGGAAAGAAAGAAAGGAAAGAAAGAAGATGGAAAGAGGGAAGGAAAGAGGGTTCACTCTATAAACCCAAATTTCACCCCACCTATGTTTACATGATACTGTTACATGTCTGCTGCATATTAAACACATTAAAGTTTTTTTTTCCTGGGCAAAGTTTATTAAAGAACTATTGGTAAAACCCAGTCCAGGAACACAATATGGTATATTGTGAAATAGCAGTAGTAATCCACTTCAAAAGGAATTTACAACAGCATTGGATGGAGACAGGAACTGATAAAGCTGAAATATGTCCTGCTCTCACCTCAAATGTATTCTATCTTATCAGGTAACTACATAGTGTGCAGTTGTCCACCTTACGAAAGAGTAAAATGCAGTCACTCAAAGTGAGGTTAACTAGAGGCTTAAGTAGGCTGACCCATTGCCCCATTGCCTGATGCTGTAGTGGGTGGAAGCAAAATAGGAATGACACAACAACAGACCAATGGGTGAAGACAGGTGACTGATAGCCTCTTAAGTACGTTTTCTATACATATTATTTTACTTAAAGCAAACTGTCTTGGCTAATGCCAGACCCAAAAACGATGAAGGTTTATTTACATCTAGCCTTAAAGTGTAAAGAAGCAGAAATAATTGTCATTAAACTTTCAATTAAGAGACCATATCATCCTTGAAAGTTTCAATATAGATGCTCTGTTGCTGTATAGAGAACATACTTTCTGTGATGGACAAGGAGGTGTGCACCCTCTCCCAATAATGATTTAATTACTGATTTCCTTAGTTCATCTGGTAATATCAATGCACTAAGAAGCTTATGGAGTAATTTAGAGTTTGACAAAGTTGACCTCTGGTATTGCGACTGACTTCTTGGGCTTGAGTCAGTGCTTCTTCTGGGTGTGAAACCATTCTGTCTTTCTGGTAGAAGGCTGCAATGTTTGACAACTAATGAGATTTGAGAGAATACTTCTTTTTCTATCACTTTACCTAACAAGGGTGTGTTTGAGATTGTCTCTAGTTTGCTGGGTCTTACTGCTCAAGGCCCTTGTTCTTTAGTCTAGCTTTAATGAAGGTTTTCAATTCACCAGGGAATTTTCCCATTGTCACAGAAGAGTTGATGATCTCTTTTGCTGGCATGGCCACAAATGTTGATAGGAGAACAGACTTGGAAATATTTGGAGTGTCTTCTGGGGAGCCAGACAAGTTTATCTCTTTTATTGAGTCAATGGTTACCTTATCAGTTGGTAGATTGATTGTTGGAGCCCAATTTAGGTTTTGTATTTAGCGTAGCTGGTTTTGTTAGGCTGCTGTTGATTTAAATTTGTTGCTTGCCTTTGAATGGAAGTAAGATTCAAGTTTAGCAGCTTTTGTTTGTTAAAATGTGTCACTTAGAGACTGCAGAGTTCCTTTGGGTTGTTTAGCCTTGTTTTGGCAATGATTGAGTCACAAAACGAATTGGCTACTTGATGGGGCATAATGCATCAATGATGTGTGGCCGTAGTGACACATTTTTACTTTTATGATGGATACTGCCTTTGGAGTCACTTGTTGACATTGGTGTTAGTTTCCTCTATACTCTTTCAAGGGGTCTGGGGCCTGATGTACAAAACGTTTTAGCCATTGCAGTCTCTCTGATTCACTGAGTGTTTGAGACTGTCAGAGAGCACCTTTGTATTTACTAAACACATTGACCAGTTCAGAAATGTTTCTGATTCAATAAATAAGTTTAGAAATGGATTATGAATTACTATTTGAAAGAGGCGTGTTGTGGGCGTCCTTTCCAAATTGTGATTTACACCCTGAAGTATTAATGGTTTGCGACCGAAATTCCAGTTGCAAACCATTGTTCAGTTGCTAACTCCCAAGTTGGGCTGTAATTCATTTGCAAAGTGGAATAGATCACCTTTTTTGACTCCCTTTTCGTTTGTGAATGTTGAAAAATGTTTCAGGGAGAGTAGGCAGTGGTCCACCACAACTGCCAACTTTCTGAAACTTTTTTAAAAAGTAAACTGTAGTGTTGTTTTTCAGAAAAACAGGCAGCATTCAAAAAACTTTTCTTTATCTAAACACAATCACATACATGGTGGTCTGCTGACCCTTGCTGGCCACCATCCATGTGATTGTAGTCAATCACAGGGGGTTGCAAATTGTGACCTGCGTAATGAATAATAATTAGGCATGTTGTTATGTGACCCTCTATGATTCTGTAGTTTGTGAACCAAACTAATTGTACATAGGACTGTTCACAAGATAAGTTTGCATTTACAAAAAGTCAGTGGGCAATTTACGACCACTTTTTGTGTTTGAAATATTTGTTCATGAGGCCCTTCGTTTCTGGCATTAAAAGTTTTACATCAGTTTTTAACCATCCAGCTTTCCTTTTGTGAATTTGTAGGCATACTGATTTGTGAGGAATTGCAGTATTGAATACATAAGTTAGCTATGGGTCGTGCATACTGTGTCACTGGAACCAAGTTTTACCTGTTGCAAGAGCCCATAGCTAGGGTAAAACCGGTCCTGGGTTGCTTGTGTGCCGGTTCAGGGAGCACCTGGCTTTGCAGTTCGGGCTGGACTGATCTGATTGGAGTAGGGTCAAGACTAATTTGCATAAAACTGGGTCCTAACTGAGGTGACATGGTGTGCAAAATAATGATGGATTGGGATGCAGCCCCGAGTAATTACCGGTGGCTGAGATTAATTCAAGCATTGCATCCATCTCTTTTTTGTATACTTTAGTGTGTTGAGCTCAGTGGAACTGGTATGCCCAGATGTGGGTCCCATGCACACTGTGCCACTAGAACCAAGCTCACCCTGGCTGGTGAGCCCAAAACTAGGGTGAAAATGTTCCTGTGTTGCTTGTGTTCCAGTTCAAGGAGGATCTGGCTTGGCATTTCGGCCTGGACTGTCCCGACCGGAACATGGTCAAGGCTGATTTGTACTTAGCTGGGACCAAACTGAGGTGACTTGGTGTACAAAATAACATGGATTGGGATGCGGCCCAAGTAATTCCCTGTGGCTGATTGCGTGCTGGATGAACAATAACAGACTAAAACTAAATGCGGAGAAGACGGAGGTCCTGTTCTTCGGCCAGCCCTCCCCTCAGTCCGCTGGGTTATGGTGGCCAGCAGAACTGGCCATGCTACCCTCTCCATATGGGTGCCTGTCGCAGTTCTCTCCTCCGCGGCACGGACGAGCCTAACAGGACAAGGCTAGGTCTCCTCAGAACTTGTAGCTTACTCCCCAGCTGATGCGTCCGAGGCCAAAGGCCGATGTGAGCTTGGAGGAACCCAATGGAGCTTAGGGGGAGATAGTCACCTTGGGAGATGAGTAATGGGGAGGGGGTGGGTGTTGTTGCCCTTATTTTAATGAGTGAGTGAGTGAGTGATTGAGTGAGTGTTTATGAATGACCATATGTGGGAGAGTCTGTGTGTGTGCATGTGAATGTGAACAGTGTACCATGTATAATGGCTGTCATTCTGTGGTGGATTTCGACTCAACTTTGAGCAAGAATGCTTCTTCTACAGGTAATACTTGAATGTTGAATGTTTGCAATATCTATGATTACTTCCAGTAACAAACGCAACCATTTCATCACGAATATGCTCTGGCCTTTACTTAGGCATGACAAACTACCTCAATGGTAGTTTAATATATTGAGAATGCGGCACACTGTCTGGTGGCAGGCTGCCACAAAAATGACCATATTTCCTAGGCCTGTTCACCTCACTTTGGCTACCTGTAAAAGGCCAGAGACAATTTATAGAACTGCATTAACCACGAGGCATACCTCTGTCTGGGACATACATTTCTTGTTCTCATCATTACATCCCTTATCAAACTCTGAAATCTTTCTCCATCTTAGCGATACAGGTGCCAGGTCACATATCCGCCTGCGGAACATGCTTCTTACTCCCTTTTATTGCAACTAAGTGAATTCAAAGCGCCAAGAAGCCATTCTTGAACTATAAGTGGGCCAAAGAATCTATAAAATTACTGGTGCGCAACTTAACATGAGGCTGTGTTAGACTTGGCATCTTTTGGCGTGTTTCCCCTGAGTTTTTGCTTTCTGACCTCCCGGTTTTGACTCTGTGCTGGCTTAGTGTTTCTGCGTGCTTTTCTCACTGCTGATCAGTGGTAAAGTGCAAGTGCTCCTGTTGTAAAATGTGTTATGCTTTGGTGTTTCCATGATTGGCCTATTTGATTTATGTGTCAGTCCCTAGTAAAGTGCACTGAGTGTGCCAGGGCCTGTAAATCAAATGCTGTTGGTGGGCTGCAGCACTGGATTGTGCCACCCACACAAACCACCCGTAAATGTAACTCGGGCCTGCAATTGTAGAGCCTGTGTGCAGTCTGGTACTACCATGTCGACTTGGCAAGTGCATCCACTTCGCAGGCCCTAACCTTCCCTTTTCTTACGTCAGTCACCCCTAAGGTAGGCCCAAGGTACCCCTGCGGGCAGGGTGCAGTGTATGAAAGGTAGGACATGCCCTGGTGTGTGTGGCATGTCCTGATAGTGAATTACTGCCAATTTCGTTTTTCACTATTGCAAAGCTACCTGTTCCCCATAGGACAGGATGGGGAGTTTGTTTATAACATCTTATAAACATAACTGGCCCTGGGAACTAGGTAGGAAAATAAAGTTTAGTATGCCTGAACTCAGAATTTAAAGATGCATCTTTTAGTGAAGGTGATTTTTACATTATGTGTTTGAAAATACCACTTTTAGAAAGTAGGTATTTTCTTGCTCAGCCATCCAGCAGGCCTCTGCTGGGTTTGTGGATTGACTGTCTGGGTTTTGGATGACAAGGGCTGGGGAGCAGCAGAGGCTCCAGATAGTCTAGGTGGGTCAGGAAAGGGCTGAATAGGCCTGGGCTGCATTTGGAATAGGGGGAGGAGATTTCCTTGCACCTGAATGGGCCTGGTCTGCCTCTGACAATGCCGTCTCCACCTCCTCCCAGGAAGCCACACCAGGGAGGGCAGTAATGGTTCTGGCTGGGCCCAGACACTCTCTGCCTGAGAGGACAAAGGATTTTGTGGTATAAATATTGGGGCCCAAACCCCTGAACGTTAGAACTCTTTTGGACCAAGAAGACTGCCAAGAAGAAGAGCTGGAGACGCTGTGAGGAGGAACTACCACTTTGCTGAGTGCTTTGCTGTGTTGGCCTGCAGTGGCTGCTTCTGTCTTGGGCAGTGAAAGGACTGGACTGAACTTTCTGCAATCTATTTTTATGAGTTTCTCCAAGGGCTTGAGGTAGAGCTTGCCCCCTGTTCAAGAAGTCTCAGGAACAGCAAAGACTTCAAGCTCTTCTGCCCTCAGCACTGGGAACTGTGTGTTTTGTGCTGCAACAGAAGAAAAAGCAACCCGACGCCGTCTACGCCGCCGCTGCAGACTCCGTGTCCTGAAGGCACCGCAGAGGGCACCGCCGCAATGCCGCACTGTGACCCTGGTCTTACCGACGGTGCCTGCTGATGCTGCCACCGAGCCGCTGCTCGCACCGCGACCTGTGGGCACCACACTCCGCACCGCCTCGCTTCACGACGACGCCTTGGTATCCCCGACGACGACGCTCCACGCCGAAATCGATGCCGCTGCTTGCACCGTGGTTCGAGGGCACCGCTCGTAAAGTTACACGACGCACCGCAGCCTTGGCCTACCGACGCCGGCGCCATCGACTCCAGTCCGTCAGTCCGTCAGCAGACGACAGCGCTTCAGCAACGACGCCGCCGCTGCTTGCACCGTAACCTGCCAGCACCGCGACAAGCACTGCATCACTTTGCACCGCGACCCTGGTCTCACCGGCGACGCCATCTGACGCCGCCACCGAGCCGCTGCTCGCACCGCGACCTGAGGGCATCGCACATCGCACCGCTGCACTTCGCACCGCAGCACCCGACGCCTGCCGACGCCAGCGCTCCTGACTTCAACCGCAAGGAGTTCGATCTGCAACGCGTGTGACTTCAAGGGCCTGACGACTCCTGCACCGACCTCCGGAACCGATGCCTGCGGACGCCGTGCTTTCGGAAGCTCAACGAGAGGTCACCGACGCCCTGCATTTCTAAAGGTACTGTTTTGCGGGTCTTCCCGACACCGTAGCTGGCCCGCGACGCCGCGGTCAGCCAGAACTGTTTGGATTTGTTTGTTCACGACGCCGTGATAGCCCCAAAGGGAGCTATCGACTTCAAGGAACTGTTTTTCAAGGTTATTTTGATAACTGATGATTTCTGAATACTGTATTGTGAATTTTTAACATTTTTGGTCTTGTCTTAAGTATATAAAAATATTGGATATTTTTCTAAACTGGTGTGGTGTCCTTTTGTAGTGCTTACACTGTATTACTGTTGGTTATGTGCAAATGCTTTACACACTACCTCTAAGATAAGCCTGACTGCTCGGGCCAAGCTACCAAGGGGGTGAGCAGGGGTTATTTTTGGAGTGTAACTCCCTTATCCTGACTAGAAGGAAGGGTCCCTATTTGAACAAAGGTACCTACCTCTGCCAACTAGAGACCCCCATTTCTAACAGGCTGGAAACATCGTATTGTCTGTCACCTTCTCATACCATCTTTCCACCACTTTGTTCAAAATACTGTGGGGGATATGTACAACGAAGTGGCGGAGCGTGTCATTAGCCTCCTGGGCTTAACGACACGCTCCGCCACTTCGGAAACGCAAGGCTGCACCATATTTACAAGAATGTGGTGCAGCCTTGCGTTTCCCCCTGCGATGGCGCTAAGTTTAACAACTTAGCGCCAACGCAGGCACCCTTGCACCAGAGTGCAAGGGTGTCTGTGTGCAGGGGAGGATTGGTTATGTGTAGGAAGTTGTCCCTTCCTGCACATAAACAATCCTAAAATGCCAGTTTGTAACTTTCATGTGTGCTGCTTCATGCAGCACACATGAAAGTTACAAAATGGCATTTTTTTAAAAGGTTTGTTTATGTATAGGAAGGGGCACCTTCCTGTACATAAACAAACCATTGCATTTTGCTTTTTCCATGCTTGCTGCACAAGGCAGCACACATGGAAAAAGCAAAAACGAGGAGAAATAATGCATTTCTCCTCGTTTCACCAACTTAAGACCAGGATTTTCCTGGTCTTCATTTTGGTGCTGCCTCCTATGTACGCCACCCTTGTACATAGGGGGCAGCGTCAAATACAATGGGTGTTGCGGTGGAACGCACAACACCCACTGCACGCCCCTTTCACGCTAAGCATAGCGTGAAAGGGTGCCATATGTACAAGGCAGCGTTAAGCCACGTTAAGTGGCTTAACGCTGCCTTGTACATAAGGCAAGGCCCCTATCGCCACGGGAACGTCACAAAAAGTGACGTTCCTGTGGCGATAGGGGCTTGTACATATGCCCCTGAGTTTACTGTTCCTCTGCCTCTCAAACTTTCATTAATTCCCTTGTATCTGTGTTAAGTTCTATGAAAAGCGCTCCACTGACGCTGTAGGCAGCACAATAAAAGTTTCAGAAATTAAGTAAAATTCCGGCACACCTCCCCTTGAACACAGTGCTTAATTTGAGCCGGTGATTTCCGGTGCTGGGCACTTGCACTTATTTTTCAACACCAGCACAAATGACAGTCCTCCACATAGTGGCACTCTCTGACTCATTTTAAGATGACCACAAAAATTGTGTTTATTAATTCAATATACATCAAAAAATGAATAATTCCTGCCACCAATGACTTTAGCTTAACTTTGGGGGACTGGAATAGTCTGAAATGGCAGCCCTAGCAGGAACTGCAGGTGGTGCAACCTGCAGTGCCTTTCTGCGAAGGGCCCTGGCATTTGTTTCTCTTTTACAAATTAAGCACTGATTCCTTCATCAACACTTAGTGCCTGATCTAGACTTTGGCAGACAGACTGCTTACTCCATCGCAAACATGGCGAATACCCCGCCTGCTTATTACAAGTGCCATGGTTTATAATGAACTTGTCTGCTGCCAAGCTTCCATCTTAAAGCATGTGATGGCTCAATCCAGTGAAATCTCTCACTTGTTTTCTCACTACAGTCAACCGAATGTAATCAAGAGGAACACCATTTAAGTAACAAAAGGGGCATGCACCATCAAGAGGCAGATCCATGATAAGTCTAATAACTCACCTGGAAGATTATATCTATCGAATCTCTCCTCTGGCTGCTGCTTTGCATAGAATCACTCAGGTGAGATGTCCGACTTATGAGGGTGAGTGTTTCTTTCATAATTTTCCATGAAAGACTTGCTTTAAAGTTAAAAAATACTGATTGTTTGAAACAATCTTACAAACAGACAGTGCCTGACAAAATAGTATATCATTTTTGGTCTGTGGCATCCTGTTGTGCATGCCTCAGGGTGAAGTCTCTGTGGGACTGAAACACTCTTGAACAACATTTCACAGCACAAACATCTGTGTTTTAGGTAACACGTGTTCCTGGAAGCATTCTACAAGGCAGCAAATCTCAACCCCTGAAAGTTTTTTCACAACTGTGGAGTTTGAACCTTTGTCCATTTGCATCTACACACACCACTTAGAAACCCACCAATTCAGCCCAGTTCATGTAACTTTACCTGTAACCTATTTCATATGTAACAATGTGCTCAGAAGTGGCCACAGGGTGACTTGCTTGGTGCAGCTTTCAGTGGAATGACAACGGTGGCGGGCCCCAAAATGGGTGTGGCGAGAGAAGTGTCTCTAAGAAACCGTCCCAAGAGGCAAAGCCTCTGTAGCTAAGAGCGATGACTAATGCACGTGACATAGAGTCATGTGCTCTACACATCCATATATGTAGTCTTACTGGACAAAGCACAATCAAAAAAACAGCAGGTCGCTTTAATTCACAGTTTAAATAGCACCTTTATCCTTGCTGATAACCAATAAAAATAGTTGAGAAAGTAAATATTAAAGTAATTGAATATAAGTTGCATATTCAATTGGAATTAAATTGTGCTTAGGCACCGGAACACCACAGATAAACAGCAGCACCCACCATGATGCTTAGTCCCCGTGCCACAAAGGGGACTTCCGGTACCAATGCACTGCAGCACTAGAGCGTGACAGGGAGGCAGGTACCGTTTTTACCCTTCAGCCGGTGAATGACAGAAATAAGGACCCCATAGGGCCCTGCTTCAACATCCATATTTTGCTTTGCCTGGGACCGGCCTTTGAGAACTTTTACATTTCTCATGCAAATCTTGTATTCTTCCTTAGTTGTCACCCCATTAGGGCATATCACTTTTATTTCTCCACTGAGAACCTATTATTACCACGTTGTGCCGATAGCTAGGAGACAGCAAATCACTCGCTCATCCTCACAAAGATGGCGCCCAGGTTTTGAGCAAATAACAACACCAGACATGCTCTCTGCCCATCACTCAGATGGCCCCTGAACACGTGGAACACGGAGCACTCTGGAGACAACAAATTGTAGCTTTTAATGGAAAAAGTGGAACGCAAGCCTTGATGTACAGAAACATACGGGGCTCGTTCACAAAACCCTCCCCAGCGCGCATGCGCGTACATAATTGAAACCGATGGATATTCCCGTGGAAGTGGCCAGTTGAACGCCTTGTAAACGAGGCGAAATCCATACAATGTATTCTGAACTTTGCTGCTACTGACATGCATCTTCAATGCATTTATCTGCTATTTTCACAGTTAACACTGACATTTAACTAACAACTGAAGGTTTTAGGCCCAAGTGCTACAGTTAAGGGCACCAAATTATTTCCGAATCATAGAGTGCAGTAATTGAAGACATCTAAGGGACATTTCCTAAATGCTGGCATGTGTACTCAATTCCTTCCACTGAATTGCATCAATTCGCAATGATAATTTGTGACATATAGACATTATGCATTTACATGTCAGAAGTGTATATGAAATAGCTAAACATAGATAAATTATGAACAGGTTTAGGAGTAAACTACGCTTGTGGACATTTACAAGTATTTTTGCAAATCCGGCCACAGTGCTCATTGACAGTGTGAACAATCTAAGTCAGGCACTTCCACCCACAAGCTTTCTACCGAGATCCACCAGACATATTTTGGGACTATTTCCGAAAGATTGTAAAGCTGTAAATAGTGTATCTATTAGTAAAGTGTAAATCACAGATCAGATATGCATAGTTGATGTAACAATAAGGGATCTAAAGTTTACTTTGTGTGGGCTTCAATCTAGTTATGCCTCATTGACTGAAGACTACACATCTTTGGCATTCATTCATACACTGACTTAGGCACCATGGCTAAAGCTGTGGGTCATTGCATGACTGTAAAACCACGGACTTAGTTACACCAGGAGCAAAGAAGAGCTGAACCTCTCGCTGTGCCGCAGTCAGTCCATTACAGTTACAGTGTCCCTAAGTATATCACGCCCAATTCAGCCAAGCAGGGGTCACTTTGGTGCAAAACAACATCGCCAAATACATTAACATCGATTTGCCGCTTGTAAGGAAACGAGCAAATGGTATCTGTAGGAGGACCAAGTACTAAAACGATGACTTCACAATGTTATATGGACTTTTCAAATGTGACATTCTGAACTATGTTTCAGGGTAAAATATTATGTTCTCTCAGTTGTATTCGATTAGGAGCAAAACCGTGACCAATCAGTTTGCTTTATCTTCTTAAAGGATTTTTCGTCGGTCAAGGTTTCTATGCTAAAATCTGTGTGACACGAATAAATGGTTTAAAAGCAAAATATGTATTACATAAGTTTAGCAGTGGCTCTGCAGTGCATTTTGTAATTTTTGGCATGGTGCAATAAACGTTCCATAACACGGGCTGGGGTTAAATTATTTGCTTCATTCTGCATTGCACAAGCAGGGAATTGTTCAGAATTCTTTGCTTTCGGTTTACGTTACTGCCCCAAGTGCCACTTACGTGCATTAAAAGTTACATTTGACATCTTAAAATGCATATCTTGATTCACAGAATCAGATTTTGAGGATTTATTCAAGTGCAAATCACTTGTGTGAAAAAGTACATCGGCTAAGTACATCCATTGGTAGATTCTTCTGTGAGTGAGTAGGTGTTAGCAGTTGGGGAGGCATTGAATACTCTTGCGCACATCCGCAATTTTATTCATTTTTTGTCCTTCAGAAACATTTTCAGTGATGTTTCCCACAGAGGAAGCACTTGGGTTACTAATAGTGTAGGTGGCAGGAGCTCGTATTTCCAAGGATGGGAAAAGGGTTGGAACCCTGCACTACACAATACATATCATAAAATCAGTGTATTGGATTTATCGTAGTATTATATTTCATATGAAATCACTCAGTAGAGAATATGATATTCTAATATAAGCATATCGACTTGCATAGTATCGTGTCATATCACTGCGTAGACTGTGGTATCACAAGATCAGCATAGCAACTGATTGTCAACGTAGGGAATATCATATCATAATATCCGCATATCAACTGATAGTCAACATAGGGAATATCATATCACAAGATCAGAATATCAACTGATAGTCAATGTAGGGAATATAAATAACCCGGCACCCACCCTCTTCTTACTTTACGTAAACGATGCCCCGAAACATCTTTTGGGGTGCAGACATGACTCACCGAAGTTGGGTGGGGTGCCAGTACCGGCTCTTTTATTTGCAGATGATACTATTTTACTATCGCAAACCCCGAAGGGACTCCAAAATCTATTAGATTCATTAAGTGACAATTGCGATTTAAACGCCTCAAAATAAATTCTAGCAAAACAAAATATATGGCAGTTAAACCGCACAATTTATTTAATAAGAATATTACTGTCCAAAAACAGAAGCTAGAATATGTGCCGAATTTTAACTACCGAGGTATCACACTTGACACTAAACTGACTTGGTACCCGCATCTGCAAAAAATATTAAAAAAACATCAGAATAGTATTACCAAGGCAGTGTCTCCTGCACTTGAAGTGTATAAATACAGGGCACAATCCGCAACCCTCTATGGTGCAGAACTTTGGGGGTCTACTTGCAGGAACATGTTTGCGGGGGAAGAAAACAAGTTTTTTAGGATGCTGCTACGTCTTCCTATACTTACACCCATGATCCCCATTACCATGGATTTGAACATAAAGCGCATAGACCACCAGGCTATACTGAGACCATTGTTGTTCTTGGTACGTTTGTGGACCACTGCAGAACTTGAAAGTTATAAAGAAGGTCTAGAAGAGATCTTAAGATTTGATCAGTGGGCTAGCCTTCAGTGGGTCAAGCATGTTCATACATGGTTTTGCAAACTTGGGCTGAACCATTATTGGGAAGCGCCCACCCTATTGACACCATCCTCAAAATATTTTGGGAAAACCATATTTTGGGCATTTATGCAAAATAGTGTCTTCCATAGCTCAGATATTGGTAGGTTGACATCTGTTTCTTCTTACAAAACCACTTCCGTTTTTTTAGCAATATTTGGACGAAGTCCAACCTCAATTGGCAAAATCTTTGTACATGAAGTTTCGCTATGGTGTTTTGCAAATACAATCTACCACGGTCAAATGGTGTCGGAAAAATGGTGACGTTAATGATGATTACTGCCTTTTATGTCAACCTAACGTGCAAGACAACGATTTCCATATACTGTTTTTTTGACCAGCATATGCGATCCCAAGGCGAAAATGGATCAAATCCATTTGTCGGAATCTGGGAATTAGGTCTTGCTCTGATGCGGCGAGAGTCTTAAAAACTGATACTTCACAGAAAATTGTTTTTAGCTTTAGCAGATACTTGTTTTCCGTCAATTTATTAAGGAAAATAAAAAGGCCTGAAATTTTAACGTTGCAAATCTTCATGTGCTGTTCTAAGAACAATGCACTTTTCTTGCATTTGCACTTTACTTTTTGCCCAGAATTCATGCAGAAAGTTCCAGATACCTATATGCACCTTTTGCACATTATATGTGTTGCATCAAGTACCTATATGCACTTTTATAGCATTCACACTTTATTCCTTGCCTAGAATCTAAGTAGAAAGCTCTAAATACTTATTTGTACTTTTCTAGCACTTGCACCTTTTTTTCTGCCCAGAACTTATATTTCCCTCTATGTTTTAAATACAGTGAACAGTAAGATTAGCATTTTTTTATTGTATTTAATCTGATTTATTGTGTAGCTGGTTTTATATTGTAAAGGCAAAATTGTATTAATTGTAATTGATCGAGGACGTATCAAGGAAACGATTATTTAAATTGTGTTTATTTACTATGTATGAACTGTTTTATTTTGTATCTTTTATGGTTTCTTAAACCGAATAAAGATTAATGAATGAGAATAACCCAGTATTTGTAAAGTGCAAACTAATCACCCGTAAGGGTCTCAAGGCGCTGGGGGCCGTTGGGGAGAATAAGTGAGCTATTGCCCAGAGTCACATGATGCTGAGCTGATCTCCCTCCGGCGCTGGGAATGGAACCATGAGCCCCACGCTCCGGCGCCCTGGCCGCTGCACCACACCTCTCCTTTACCATTTCATAATATCCGCATATCAAATTGTTTTGCATAATATAATTGAATGGTGCAGAATGGCTTATCATAATATCAGCGTATTGAATGGTATAATATCATATCACATGACAGGAGCCAGCCATATCATACAAATACTGTTCTACAAGCAGCAGGACCACTCAGCAGGTGAGGAGCCAACCCCCTGTTCAATCTGCAAGTCACAGGACTAAATCCTGGCAGGGCTGAGGTACCCTCTCATATATCCCAGATAGATACACTGAGTACCATTCCATCGGGTATGCATATTCCATCATATTAAATAACTTCATATCACATCATAACATTGGGATATCCATTTTCATTGTTATAGCATATCATACCGTTTCATATCACACCCTGTGACAGCAAATGATTGCAAGAGCCATACCATGCCAATGTTGCTCCCCAGCCAATAAGATTTAAGAGTTCACTGAGTAGAATCTTGGGTCACTTCAAGTCAAAGCTCTGACTCCTGTAGGGCCGACAAGGCGTCTCTTACTTCCAGGGTGATACATCCAGATCAGTTACACTGGGTAGTGTTAACGATAGTTATTTACAGTGCTATTAAGTGGTGCAGCGGTGTCAGTAACAGGCAGGCATGAATTAGGGATTTCAAAATATCATTGATACTACCAAATGAAGCACAGATGACATTATCAATACATCATGTGATGTCCCACGCCGACCAGTGACATCCCACAAACCAGAAGCGCGTGACTTTGTTCCAACCCAGAACAGTTGGCAGCTCCTTTGGCATACACTAATCTTCACCTTTTTGAAAGTTCCTCAAAGGAAGGCTCCCTAAAACGTTATCCTTTGCCTAAAATGTGCTGAGATTTTGGACTGCGCTAAATTGGAAATGCAAACTTCGGTTCTCAGTGCCTAGAAGCAGTCGCATGCCAGAACCATAGCTCCGGGCTCTTAGTAAACTTGGCCCCATTCTGAAATGGTTCTTTACAAGCATAGTTTCACATAAAGCGTTCAATAGGAATTACATGATAGCATGGAGTCCGATTTCAAACATGACATTAATACACGCTTTTAGGACCCATTTCACAACCCCGTCTGCACTGCACCTGCGCCTTCCACACATACAAAGGCCATGCTTCTGAGCAGCACTATATTGCAAATACTTCTTTAAAAACAAAAGGCGGGGCTCCTTGTATACCTATGTGTGTCCCTGCCCACCCAAAAAAAATCGTAACGTTGCGTAGTTTTAAAACTAAAATGTCAACATATTGCTTTGAACAGACCTTCAATCGGTGGTGTTTGACCTCATATAAAACGTAATCTGACTTCTATCATCAGAGGTAGACAAGAAGCCATTGACCTGTGTTGTAATGGAAATTGGAATTGATTTATATACAGCGCTTACCGCCTCCGACGAGACGTCAAAGCGCTTTTCGGCTACTAAGTCGCTACAACATCCCAAAGTCTCCCGAAAAAAAACTTCCGAGCAGCATCGTCTTTCGAGGTCCATCCCAGCGCGCGCCGCTGACAGAGGCCGGCAATAACAAATAAATCATTTATTAGTAATATTAAGCAGACTTACAGAGGATGAGCAGCAGAGACAGCGGCGAGCGTGTCCAGGTCCCCATGGCTAAGCGTGGCTGCCCCGAGGGATCATTCCGTGTGTTGTCTCACTCCTCACACCGGACTGTGTTTGCGGCCTGGGGACGTCCCTTTATAACCTCTGGAGACTAATCCGGGCGCGGCTGCATTGTCGCCGCGGCAGTGCTTGCATTTTTAGGATGTCAAACCTGTTTCCCCCTGCGTCATTCACTTCGCAGGTGAGCTGGTCAGAATATTGTATTTATTTAGATATTTAGATAGCGCTTAGTACCCCTGCCAAATATCAGACACTTCAACTTCGTCCTGTTATAACTCCAGTTTTTAAACTTAGAAATACACATTGAATAGGCGCAGCTCCAGGCAGAGGTACATAGAGGCCCTGCGGGCTTTTATTTTCAAGGTCGGTGCAAGCAACGAGATGAGAGTAGAGCATCGAAGGTGCTGGTCCTCGGTGAGTCTCAGAAACAGCACAGGGGCGCTTTCTGCTATGTTGCTCCCTCGTTACTAGTTGACTGAAAATTAGTGCGTGGGGTGGATACGGTGTTTGAGGGTAAAATCCCGATTCCCGCCGGTATCCCCACACCAAATTCCGGCTATTCCAAAATTTCTGCCATGATGGAGAATAACTGCTCTGACCCAGAAATAGATGGTAGTTTCCCGCGCATTTTATGGCCTTTTCCAGGGGGAAAACCACGGATATTTACCACCTGTTCCAGGCAGTAGGTAGTTTCCTCTGCCTGAAGACTAGACTGGGGTCGAGTGGGGCTCTGCCCTGTAGACACTTATAAGTGCAGGTCGCGCAGTTCCACCTAGAGGTATCGCTCTGGGTGAAACAGCATCACTGGTTGTGTGGGGAATGTTGGCCTAGAGTAGGAGTGTCATAACGTGAATTCCCTTCCTGCTCCCCGTTTCAACTCCTGGACCCAGATTCACGGGTAATACCCCTGCACTTGTCCCACTCCAAACATTCACATTACAATGACTTCTGCTAAAAAGACATGAGCCCTGTGTTGTGCTTTTGGGAATTCTTGGCCGCAGTTTTATTATCATGTATGATTGTCACTTGGCCGTCATTTGAGGCCATAAATCGCTTTGACAGGGTCCTAAATCATTCTGACTGGGACAGGTCATAAAACATTCTGGCAGGTCATAGCTCATACCCAGTCATAAATCAATCACGTTTGGCCATAACTCCTGCCATAAATCATAACATACTTTACTTGTTGCGAAGTCATCACTCATAAAGGTCAATTTTGTGAGGTAAATAGAGTTTCTGTGTTGGACTTATCCTCTGACCGCGAGGGGGGTTAGCCTCTCACTGCTGTTAGGCTCAACTCGCTACCTTGTCGGTCCATTTGTGCTCTGCAGTCGGCGGGTCTGGGCTGTCAGTGCCCTGCTCTGCGTACTCCCCCCCCCGTGTGCCGACGTACCCTGCTGTAAGGCATCCCCACGTAAGTGACCTTCATCTGGCACACCGCCCTGCCTGAGCGCCTCCTTTTTCCAACACTCGTTCCTTGTTTTACCGCCATGCCGCCTGTGGGGCTCACATCCCCAGACGACTCCCTCCCGATGCGGGGTTTCTCACATCTTTTCTTTTTCTTTTCCTTTAGGAGCAGCCTGCTATCACCATGGCTGGCCACTGGTTTGCCCAGAACACCTCGATGCCCTCGTCTGAGAGGTGCACTCCCTGTCCTGCGCACAACTCCAGGCGCCTAAGGTTGATCAGCCCATGCATGATACTCTCTAAGTCATTTGCCTTGCAGACCTTGCTGACTGCAATGATTACTTTTTCTTGGAGTTTCCACTGCCCCGTTCAATAGGGCCCCCCTCCATTTCTGCGTGGGAATGATTTCGGACCACATGATGGTGGCTCTGCCAAAGGATCTCACTACTTCTTTAAGCCCTATTAGGATGTCGTGGATGAGGTCCTTCCTCCCAAGCTGTGCGAGATCGTTTCCGCCCAGGTGTATTATAAGAATATCCAGGTATTGTGAGGCAGTTGCCTATAGTTGGCCAGGGTTGCCACCAGTTGCCCCATCTAATACCTGGGATGCCCCACTGTTAGACCTGGCATCCTTGGCGTGGGTCTCCCTTCCATTTTTTCGTAATGCCTCCACTGTTGCCGATATGTTTTTTCTGGACTAGATGCTCATGGGCACTTTGCCGCTGCTAATCAGTGCCAAAGTGCAAGTGCTCCCTAGCGTAAATTGATGTATGTATTAGTGACTCCATGATTGGATGATTGGTTTACTTGTCAGTCCCTAGTACCGTGCACTGAGTGTGCCCAGGGCTTGTAAATCCAATGCTGCTGGTGGGCTTGCAGCACTGGTTGTGCCACCCACAGAAGCAGCTTGTAAAGTGTGTCTCAGGCCTGCCATTGCAGAGCCTGTGTGCAGCCTAGGGCTGCCATGTCGACTTGGTGAGTGCACCCACTTACCAGTCCCTAAACCTTCCCTTTACTGCATGTTGGTCACCCCTAAAGTAGGCCCTAGGTCAGGGTGCATTGTAAGTATAAGGTGGGACATGTCCTGGTGTGTGTGGCATGTCCTAATAGTGAATTACAGCCAGTTTCGTTTTTCACTATTGAAAGGCTACCTGCTCCCCATAGGCCAGAATGGGCGGTTTTGATTATTACACCTTATAATCCTAACTGACCCGGGGAACATGGTAGAAAAACGAATTTAGTATGCCTGAACTCAGGATGATAAAATACATCTTTTAGTGAAGTTGGTTTTAACATTCTGTGTTTGAAAATACCACTTTTAGAAAGTGGGTATTTTCTTGCCTAAACTATCCAGCCTGCCTCTGCCAGCTTGTGTATTGTGTGTCTGGTTTTTGCGTGACCGGGGCTGGGGGTGGCTACAGGAGACAGGGTGAGTCAGCACAGGGCTGAATAGAGAGATCTGCATCCCGAGTGGAGGGAGGAGTTGCACCTGGGTCTGAATAGGGCTGTGCCTGCCTTCCACAATGCTGGCTCCACCCCCTGCCGGGCGTCTGAGTACCCTGCCCCACATTCTGAAAGGAAAGAAGGAGTCATGTACACAGAGTGCTCCAAAGCTGCACAGAACTGGTTTAAGCTAGGCAAAGGCCTCTCTGCCTCCAGAGAACAAAGAGAATCAGGGTATAAGAGGGGCACCCAGACCCCAGGAAAATTAGATCACTGTTGGGAACAAGAAGAAACCTTTGCTGAGGAGCGGAACCAAGAAGAAACTGAGGAGAGACTATCCCTAAGCCTGAAGTGCTGCTTGGGGGATTGGCCTGCAGTGGTGTGCCTGACTGCCAAAGAAAGGAGAAAGGAACTTTTGCTTTACTGTGACTTTCATCAACTTGTGAAGGATCTCCAAGGGCTTGGAAGAGAGCTTGCCCCCTGATCGAAGTCCCAGGACCATTGGACTTCACCCCCTTTGTGAATTGCTGCTGGAAACTCTGTTTCAGTGGCTACAGAGGTAGGGAGCTGTGACCGACTCTCCCAACCGGCTCGGTGTCCTGTTGGCACCGCATCGAGCGACGCCTGCATCTTGCAACGCACGGCCTTGGTCTCACCGACTCCGTCAACGAGCCGCTGCCTGCACCATAACCTGTGAGCACCGCACCTTGCAACGCCTCGCTACACCGAATCCATCTGGTCCGACCGACACGGTCACTGTTGCTGAGTTCGGGTCCTGTGACCGCACCGGAGTTGGGCACCGCTCGCACGCTTCGCGACGCACCGCCCGACTCGCACCGCTGTCCGGACTGATCGACGCCAGCTCCTGAATCCGGCTCCGTCGCCGCACCGCAACCTGCCAGCACCGCATCGAAGCACCGTCTCGCCCTGCAACGCATGGCCCTGGTCTCACCGACTCCGTCTTGACGACGTCAACGAGCCGCTGCCTGCACCGCCTCGAGGGACAACGCGTCCTGCAACGCTTCCATTTTGCAACACAACCGCGACAAACAGCCATCCGGCTCGCACGCCCGTGCCTGCCGCTTCAAGTAAAAGGTACTGTGACCGAGTCCGTCTACGCTGTGTTGGCCCGTATCGACGCGGTCAGCTGGATTTGATAGACTCTGTTTGTTCTTTACATCGCAGTGGCTGGAGAAGGCTACCGACTCGCACAGAACCTTGAATTAAGCCTTTTTGATCAGAACTAAGCATTCTTGACGGTATTGTGGATTATTTTTGTCGTTTATGGTCTTGTGATAAATCTATATAAAGTATACCTATTTTTATAAATATATAACCTGTGTGGTGTCCATTTGTAGTGTTGTCACCTGATTACTGTATGTGTTCACAAATGCTTTACACACTGCCTCTGAACTAAGCCTGTCTGCTCGTGCCAAGCTACCAAGAGGGTGAGCAGGCGTTATTTCAGGAGTGTACCTACTTTCCCTGACTAGACTCAAGGGTCCCTATTTGGACAAAGATACCTACCTCTGCCAACTAGAGACCCCCAAATCTAACACCCACCATCTTATTTTAGTGGCCTTTGGCTAACTTGTCCCGTGTCTGTGGTTCCACCACGCCTGCATCCGGTGAATTAATGACTGGCGGACCACCCAAGCTTTCTTTGGCCTGTCCCCTGCCAAAGCAACTACAACAACTGTCAATTTGCCCGTCACACGGGTCATGTGTGGTCATGAGAGTTGGTGCTGCATGTAAGTTTTGTAAGCATTGGAGTGCCCATCACTTTGATTCCTGCCTCTGGCATCCCGTATTGCGCTTCCTTCGTTGTCACACCATCCTGAATGAGTGGGACTCAAATAAAGAGGACGGTAGGCCCACCCACCTGAGAGCCTCGTGCATTGCTGCTGTGAATTGAAACTTGCTCAGTAGATCCCCGTTCTTGTTCCTGAACAGTACCCACCCCCTTGCGGGCCTCACTGCCATGTAGGAACACAAGCAGCATACTGGGCAGTACTTGGGGTCCGCTAGGCAATGCAGTATCACCTAGGACCCCTTGCTGATCTGTTTCTCAGTGGTAGCTCCACCTGTATTAAGCCTGGTTTAGCATCTGCCGCTTGTAGGCACACTGTGCCCGCCTCCCTTTTTGCTGGGGCTATCAGCACGCTCACCCTGAATGCCCCAAAAAACACTTTGGCGAACACCGCCTTGAACACAGAGTACTCCAATGTGTCTAGGGCCACTAACTCAAAAGCATCCATGATCTGGGTAAGCCTTTTGAAGTCTATGGGTAGTCTCATGTTCTGCCTCTTCCTGTCAAGGTGCTTCCAGCCTTTCATCGCTGCCCTTCTGTAGTGGGAGGCAGTAGGGTCCTTTCCTGAGATCAATTTGGCAAAATGTGCTACTGCAGCTATATGATCTTGTGCCCATGATTTTGGCTTTCTCTGGTTGTATGCCCATTTAATGAATCATTCCCTGGCTCCGGCCATGGCTTCCAAGCCCCCCAGTGTCTGAAGCCCTGTTACCTGCATCACCGTGCTTGTATATTTCTTATAGTGACTTGCCGAACTGGGTGTTAGTGCGTGTTCGATCAGACTTGACAAGTCTGTTCTGCCAGCTCTCACATAGCTTCTGGGGAAGGGGTCATCTGCTGCTCTGCCTCTGGTGCTACGTTTTGACCTTGCTCATCCGGAAATGAGAGAGCACATCTACCTGTGAATTTTCAACCCCTTGGACACGCCTTGCCTTTATGTCGAGATTTCCCTCCAATTCTAACTTCACCATGTACCTCATAAGCCTCAGTATATTAGGGCATCTGGCTGCATCATTGTTTATTGCATGCACCACCTCTTGATTGTCAGACCAGGGAGTGAGTTTCATGTCTCTCAACCAATCAGGCAAGACCGTCAAGACCACCACTACGGGGAACCACTCTAGGAAGGTGATGTTCTTTGTGACGCCCAACTCTTCCTACCTCCTGGGCCATTACCCCACGCACCATGACCTCCCTTATATGGCTCCAAAGCCTTGGCTACCTGCTGCATCTGTGAAGAGGGCTATCTAACACTCTGCAGAGGAGTCCAATCTGACCTGCACCCTAAGATGTCTGCCGAGGGGACTGGCTCCCCAACGGTCTGCAATGCATAGTCATTCTTCCAAGAACCCCCAACCACGCCCACAGTGGAAAGTTACCGGCCTGAGCCGAACATGAACAAAGAGGGCACAGAAGGATGGGCTACCACCTGCCAGATGGGTACACGTTATCGGCAACTCAAGGTTGCCGCGCTGCTTCTCAGCGTCTCCCAACGTGGGAGCAGAACTACACACTTGGATAGGTATGCGAGGGCAGAATGGCCTATTCATTAGTAAGTTTAAAAACAGCCTTGAACAGGAGAGAAGAAATAATAACTAATACAGTATTCTGCTGAGGCAAGCAGTACGAATAATGAGGCCTAGTTCAGGCACAGCCTAATAGGGATTACGAAATACAAAATGGAGTCACACTTGCTAACTAAAGCCTGCACATTGCGGGGATAACTCAGTGGGTTTCATTACGTGAATACAAATGGCATATATTTAGCCACGCGCTGCTAACCTAATATAGCATGATACGAGTGCATAACAGGAATGGGATTTTCAAATCTAACAGACCCTCCTTTTAGCAGTGCTGGCTAAATGCTTTATTAGGCCATCCGGTAGGGTCTTTACAATTCTAAGTGGAAGGAAGGGAATACATGCTCTCTTCATGTTACAAGAAAGAACGAAACAACACATGGGAATCAACATCTACTTAGTACTCGAAAATGCCTTCATCAATCATCATGATATCCTGGATATCCTGCATCATCATTATTGTTGTTACCTTAGTATAATGTTCTGGCAATTTAGGTGGAGGGGTGAGTTTGCTCACACAATAGGTGCAACATGCTGGAAGACAATTAATACATAGGCAACATGTGAAAATGACACCTGCGATAATTATGAGGGCACGTAGTATCTTCCAATCCCATGATGTCAGTAGATCCCAGAACCATCCTGTGAGGGACCATTAACCATTATCCTGATGGAGATCTGAAGCAAGCCTGTGTAATTTCTGTATGGCGGAGTATACACTAGGGGCTGTATCAGGAATGTAAACACAGCAACTGCTGCCAATGACGCGGCAGGCTCCGCCCCTATCAGCAAGAATGACGTCTAAAACCATCCGGTTCTGAAGAGCAACAAGTCTTATCGCCTGGAGCTCGACTGTGATATTAGTAAATATACCTGCAGTAGTGTTAATAACCCCTTCGACTACTCTAGCAAGGCAACGGATATTACGGCTATTGAACATGGGGCCCCAGAACTGCAAAATGCCCTTTATAATGTCAGTAAATTGTTGTAGGGAAGTATCCATTTGATTTATATCTTCTGTATTGACAACTCTCTTGGCTCGGTGTAAATGGAGATCCCTACGCTGTAGTCTATGATCCTTGTGATAGTTAGATGGTGCAATATAAACTGGGGGCAAGAGGAAAGAAACATAACACCGGCCAGACCATCCCCTGGGAAGCCAGGTATAAATAAGCCTGTTCCCAATAAACAAAGTATGCATTTGGAGGCGTGAGCAAAGGTGGGCTACTTATAGTGTTCAATCGGTATGTATAGTTACAGCTACTCTGGCCTACTGGAATGCTCCCTGTACCTTCAACACAGAAACTGGCTGCTGTATTGATCACGGGGACGGGAATGGCTTTGTCTTCTGTTATATTTCGTTCCTGAAAACATTTAAAATATGCAGTAACATTAAAACCTTGAAAATCCAGCATTTCGTTTTGCAACCAAGTGACATTCTTTTTTTAATTTTTTTTTTTTTTTTATTGAGAGTTCATAGATCTTACACACATTCCATGATATTATACATAAATACATATTCCAAGATATTGAGGAGAGAAATAATTAACTTCGATCTAAAGTGCAAAGTGCAGAAATTACAAATACTCATTTCAAAAAAATATTTTAGCAGTACAATCAAATTATTCCTAAAATACCAAAAAAGATCCTATTAAAATCAGGTACAAAATACAAACTTGTGGCGGATAAATACATAGAAAGATCACATTAAGAAAAAAATGCAATAATACTAAAACCAGATAGGTACCCACATACCCTTTGTGTCTGTATACCAAAATGCAATATGTTATCCTATATTTCAAAAATACTCCAATATTTCTCATACCTTCTTAATGCTCCTGATCTTATTGCATATTTCCTTTCCAATTCTTGTACTTTAGATAATTTTGCCCTCCAAGCATTAAAAGTGGGTATCTTCTCTGTTCTCCAGAGTTGCAAAATTAAAGATCTTGCCAATAATGCTACTATAAACAAACATTCTTCATATTCGGCAGTATCAGAAGAACATCCCAAAACCGCAATAGATTCATCAAGTGAGATGTGAGGGTCTATTGTAAATCTAAGATATTTCTCGATCTCCCCCCAAAAACTCTGAATTTTTGGGCACTTCCAAATAATATGCGTCCAAGTGCCTTTCTCTGCGCAACGAAAGCATTTATCTTCAGTTTGCGGATATAATTTATGAAGGAAGGAAGGTGTTCTATATATTAACCATTTCAAATAGAATTGCATACGTCTGAAGTTCGCCCCTCTAAATATGCATGCATTAAACGTATTTAACCTATTCCACGTTGATTGAAGAATCTGTATATCTTCCACTTTCCTCCATTTATCCCTAACTTTTTCATATAATGAGGAAGATTTATTCTGATCGAATATCTTAGCCCAATCACTGATCTTTCTTTGTATAGGACAGTTAAGGGCTTCACTAATACTGAATTTATAGTCCAAATTTTCTATATTTAATTTTTCCAATATAGGTTTTAATCTAACAAATGACCACTTTAAAATTATGTTGGAATGCTGGAGGCCCATTTCAATTTCCATCCAGGTTTTCCAGCAGTTCCCCCTGATGAAATCCTGAATTTGGACATAACCATTTTCTTCCCATAGCCTTAGAATATTATTCGCAAAAATACCTATTTCCCCCGTATGTATGTTCGAAAGTCTAGTTGAGTTATTAATTCTTAAAATATCATAATACGCTAAAAGCTGTGTTTTTTGTTTAAATAACCACTGTAAGGTCTTATAACGAACTTTCTTAGGGTACTTCGTAACTCTTGTGGGATCTCTAATATTATATTCCTTTAGGATCTTTTTCATAAAAAAATTATCTGCCTCTTGAGGATCTGAAAAAAGAATCTAAAACTATGATGTACAAATGTCGCATAATAATAATTTCTAATATTCGGAAGAGATAAACCTCCTTCCACCACAGGATAGTTTAAAGTACTAAGTGCTAACCTTGATATCTTATTTGCCCATAAGAAAGAGGACAGCATACTATCTAACTCTTTAAAAAAGAGGCCTGTATTACGCAGGGGGCAGCACTAAAAAGAAAATTAAACAATGGAATAATAGACATTCGAATTAACGCAACTCGTCCTATTATTGACAATGGGCGCTGATTCCAGCGTGTTAACTGAGAGCTCACCTTTTTCAATAATGGGGTGTAGTTTAAGGAAAAAAGGTCTTCTACTTTCTCTGTGACAAAAATCCCTAAGTATCTCTTTGGGCGAGTATTGTACGTCTGTCTAAATTCTAATAATAAAGAGTTCACGTCACAGTTACACAATATAATTTCTGTTTTGGTCTTATTGATTTTATAGCCTCCTATTTCTTGGAAGTCTGAAAAAACTCTCATCACTTCCACCTGGGTGTCTATCTTCGAATTCAAGAAGAGTACAATGTCGCCAGCATACAATTTTATATTCGTCATTCCTTGCACCGGGGCTGTATGTGCTCTTTTTTCCTTGATTGCAATTGCTAAAGGCTCTATAAAAAGAGCAAATAAAATCGGTGAAAGGGGACAGCCTTGCCTGGTACCTCTATTTATTTGGCATGTCCCTATCTTAACAGAGTTAACTAATATTTGCGCCTGAGAGTTTATATAAAGTTGTTTCAATAAAATTATAAACTCTTTTGGAAAACCGAACTTTGCTTAAATCGTAAAAAGACAATTCCAAGAAACAAGGTCAAATGCCTTTTCGGCATCTAAAAACCATACCTGTGCCTGAACTTTATTAATATTAAAAAAATCCAAAGCTTCTAATAAAAAATTAGTATAGAGCTGTCTCCCTGCTATAAAACCACATTGATCCGTTCCAATAAGTGACCCCACCATCTTATTTAATCTATTGGCAATCAGTTTAGTAAAAATTTTGTAGTCAGTATTTAAAAGGCTTATTGGCCTATAGGAATTCACATTTTCACTGTCTTTATCTTTTTTAAAATACTGACCACTACTGCAATACGAAAAGATGCTGGCGGGTCCCCTCCATGTAATAAAAAGTTTGCGAGTTTTAAAATTTCGGGGCAAAGTATTGTAGCAAATGTTTTAAAAAATTCCCCAGGAATGCCATCCTCCCCGGTAGCTTTACAGTTAGGTAAAGAGCTGATAACTGCATCTAGTTCTTCCTTCGTAAATTCGGCTAGCAGCAGCTCTTTAAAATTATTTCCTAAAGTTGGAATAGGCAATCCCTGCAAAAATTCATCAATTGTTTCTACAGGAATCTGATAAGATGTCTGATATATATCTTTATAATGATTAAGAAAAACCTCACCTATTAAAGACGTAGTATTTACACGGGATTTTTTTTTTTTAACAACAAATTTTATTGAGTTTACAACACCCAGTGGGTGAACCCCTGTAGTCAGTATAGAGACACATATCAATATGCATATACAACCGATACCTACAAGGGTTTCACCAAAGAATCTGCTAAACATGCAGTCCAACATCCCACCCCTCCCCCTCCCCCTTCCCCTGCACCACTCTTCCCACCTGAAATGAGAAAGACATACATGATCATAACACTGTGTCGAATGCCCCAGCCAATGAGCACCTTAGATTGGGGAATCATTGATGATGAGTCTTGCAATAGGGTCCGGATTCGCTGACTGTGTATGGATAGATAGGTCAATGCCCCGGTATTCTGCCCACTTGGACCAGATCCTCCCATGTTTCTGCGGGCAACCCCGTGCCTGAAACACCGCCACTTCCGCCGACATACATGTATCTAGGGCTGTCTTCCAGGCCGCCACCCCGGGGGAGAGGGAGACTTCCAATTCTGCGCTATATCACGCTTGGCTAAGGTGAGACCGAGGAATAGAAGGTGCCTCTTATATCTGTTTCCCCCGATGTCCTCTGTGCCATGAAGAAGTATCAATCGAGGATCCTCCGGGAGGTCCCAGCACAACACCCGCCCCAGACAGGACAGCACCCCCGACCAAAAGTGTTGTAGTGCCGTGCAACTCCAGACCGTGTGGAGGAAGGACCCGTCGTCAGAATTACAACGGAGGCAGGTTGGGGACTGAATAGCCCCCATCTTCCAAAGGCGAAGGCGGGTATAATATACCCTATGAAGGTACTTAAACTGTATCAACCTGTACCTAGAGGAGACGGCAGCATACCTGGGGCTGGCAAGGGCCTCAGTCCAATCATCGTCCGTGAGGGCCGGTAAATCCACCTCCCAAGCTGCCCTAGTCCGGTGTATGCGCGTCTTGGAGTGCGTTGTCAGGGTCTGATATATTTGACGGATTTTGTGCCCTCCCAGATCCCCCATCAACAGTCTGCCCTCTAGTGGGTGGAATTCGGGTAAGGACGTTAGGTGCTTTATCAGGGGGACAGGGCATGGCGAAGCTGAAGATACCTGTGGAACTGGGACTTGTGTAGATCAAACTCCTCCTGCAGACTCTGAAAGGATTTAAGCGTGGTCCCTCGCATCACATCACCCAATGTAGAGATTCCAATAGTATCCCATCCCCGGAACCCGGCTAGAGTGGAGACGGGCCGAGGCGCGTGCCTCGCCAAAGGGGAGTCGCGCCTGTCAGCGTATCCCACCAACCCATGGACCGGGATACTCGTCTCCAGATCTGGACTACGGTACTACAGGCGGGGGGAAGAGCCTCCAGGACGAATTGCTGTATAAGAGATCTAATAGTGGATGTGCCGCCAGGAAGAGCCGGTCCACCGCATAGGCCGGATCAGTCTGAGGATTGTACCACCATTCATTGATGACTAAGAGCTGGGACGCCCAATAATACGCCCGTACGTCCGCCGCTGCAATGCCACCGCAATAGGTGGATTGGATACAGGTCGCCAGAGCCACCCGGACCGCCCCACCCCCAGAGGAATCTATTTAGGAGCGCATTGATTTGAAGAAACCACGACGGAGGGATCGGGAACGGGAAATTTTGCAACCTATAAAGCAAGCGTGGCAGTGATACCATTTTGAATATTGCAGACCGGCCGTATAAGGATAAGGGAAGGTGGGACCATACCGTCGTCTCCTCACGTACTGCCGGAAGCAGGGGGGCTATGTTGCGCGACCACGCCACGACGGGGCATCTAGAGATATGGACGCCGAGGTATCTAAACCCTTCGTCCGCAATGACCAGCTGTGAGGCCCAGGTTTGACTTCCCTGTGCGCCGCATATGGGAAAGAGGATCGACTTGGACGGGTTGGCGTGTAGTCCTGTCGTCTCACCGAACACCCGCAAGATCTGGAGCACCCTCGGTCCGGTGACCCAAGGGTCAGAAAAGAAAAATAGCGCGTCATCAGCATATAGTGCTATCCTGTCCGAACACTCGGGCGACCAGACCAGTCCCCGGTAAACCGCATCCCTGCGTACCCACTCAGCCAGTGGCTCTATCGCTAAAGCGAACAGAAGCGGAGAGAGGGGGCAACCCTGTCTGGTCCCTCTGCAGATGGAGAAGGAGGGAGAACGGTGGCCAGCCACACGGATCGAGGCCGTAAGATCTGTGTACAGCAATTTAACATACGCGCGGAACCGGGGCCCCAGGTTGACAGCTTCCAAAAGTTTAAAAGGTAGGTCCAGCTCAAGGAGTCGAACGCCTTGTCGATGTCAGCTAGCAGGACCGCCGCAGGGCGTCCCAGACGGTGGGCCTCGGCAACAGAGTTGTGCGCTCGCCGTATGTTATGCCTAGTGGAGCGTTGGGGCATAAAGCCTGACTGGTCCGGGTGGACGAGGTCCAGAATACAGGTGCGGAGGCGTTCAGCCAACACCTTCCCCAGTAGTTTCGGCTCGAAGTTTAATAGGGATATGGGACGGTATGAGCCCGGGGCCTCCGGAGGGCGGCCCGGTTTGAGAAAAACCACAATTTCGGCATGGCGCCAGTCTAGGGGCAAGATCTTCTGCTCCAACGCCTGGTGCAGCGCGCCAAGAAGGTGGGGACCAACGGTCCCCATTTGGGAGCGCAAAAAATCGCAGGGAACCCGTTGGGGCCTGGTGCACGGCCCGGGTGGGTATTGGTGAGGGCTGCCTGCAGCTCCTCCACCGAGATAGGCTCGTCAAGAACCGCTCGCTGCACATCAGAGAGGCGTTTTGGAGGGATATCTACAAGGAAGGCATCAATAAGCGGTGCAGCGAGTTCCTCACGCTCACAGTACAGGGCCGTATAAAAATCGGCAAAGGCCTGCACCACCGCCCCCGGGGTGACGCACATGTCACCGGCAGGGGACCTCAATAGAGGGACTTGCGTCGGGGAGGCCCTCGCCTGACATAGTCGGTGGAGCATCTGGCTAGACTTATCGCCCCAGTGATATATCCGGTGCTGGGTCGCCAGCCAGGCATCCCTTGCATTGTCCGTGAGCAGCTGGTGCAGCTGCTGTTGGACATGGAGCAGGTTACGGCGGGCACCGGCGTCGGAGCTTTCCACTAACGAGGCCTGGAGAGCGAGCTGTCTATCTTCTAGATCTTGGATCTGTGCCAGGCGGCGCCGCTTTTCCCCAGTGCGATAGCTAATATCCGCCCCCGAATTGTCGGCTTAAAGGCCTCCCACAATATTATCAGGGATTGAGTGGTCCCGGTGTTGAAAGCAAAATAATCTGCCGTGGCTCGATGGAGCATCTCCCGATACCCGGGATCTCTAAGCAACCAGGGAGACATGCGCCAGTGATAGGGGGGACGACTGGTCTGCAGACGGAGTTTGAGCTGAATGGGTAAGTGATCAGACAGGCCACGTGGGAAGATAGAGGTATGTGACACCCGATGCAGGTAGCTGCCTGGGAGGAACATGTAATCCAGACGTGAGAGGGTGGGGTGGACGGATGATGCGTATGTAAATCCATTTTCAGAAGGATGATAAGCCCGCCATGTGTCCACCCAACCCAATGTATGGGCCAAGATGTTGAGTTTAGACCTAGGAGGAGGGGTGGTCGGCGGTCGTGCCCGCCACCTATCCGGGGGAGCCATTACGTCGTTCCAGTCCCCACCCAGGATAGTCAGGCCGTCGAGGAATTCCCCCAGAGTTGCGTCAGTCTGTCAATGAACGTCCGACCTAGAGGAGGTGGTGCGTATATGCTCCCAATTGTAATCTGTTCCCCAGCCAGGGTGCCGGAAACGGCCGTAAAACGGCCACCCGGGTCGAACCAATGCTGTGTAACTTGAAATGGGACCCTGCGGTGAATAAGGATGGCCGTACCTCGTGCCCCCCTTGAGAAGCCCGAATGGTACACCGTGGCATAGCCATAGCGAGACAGACACGGGGCCTTGTTGCCTAGCATGTGAGTTTCTTGCAGCAGCAAGACATCTGCTGAGTAGCGTTTTGCCAGGTGTAGTACAGCCCCTCTTTTAATCTTATTCAACAGGCCCCGTACATTCCAAGACACGATATTGAGATCTCCTAGGGGAGTGCCATTAGCTGTATGTGTCATGTGCTATCGGTAAGGTGTAGAGCAGCGGACATTGTGGACATATGGGACATCGTGGTGCGTATATCTTAAAAAACAACTGTATAACTAACAACGAATCGCCCTCCCAACCCCTCCCCCCGCCCCCCCAACCCCTATACTTCCTGGAACACGGAGTACCTGTCGCGGCGGAATCTCGTCCTGGCCCCCAAACGTGGAGGCCCCGGCGGACCCTCCAAAGGATCCCCCCACCCAACATTACCCATAAAAACTCAAAACAGGGAAGGCGTGGAGAACCCACTCCCTCCAGGGAAAGAGCAAAAGTCCCTGGCTCTTAGTGGCAGGATATCCCGGCCAGTAGCAGCAGCCAACGGGCTCCGCCGTCGCATGAGACCGGGAAGAGTCAATACACCAGCGTATGTCCCAGCCTCGGGCTGCCTCAGTCCGCAGGGTCCTTCTTGTTCTGGGAGCGCCAGTTTGAGCGGGATCGATGTCGTCGATGAGTAGCGTCGCCTCCCTGCCGTCCACCCCGATGCGAGCTTTGAGAAGAGTCAGAGTCTAAAGGGGGTGGGGAATGCGGCTTCAGGTGGCGGCGCTCATCTGTCCACGCAAATACTTCCTCTGGAGTATCAAAGAAATATGTTTTTGAATCATAGATGACCTTCAGACGGGCCGGGAACATGAGCGCATAGGATAGGTTCAGATCCCGCAGCCGCCGCTTGGCCGCAACAAAGGATTGGCGTTGCTGCTGAACCGTCCGGGTGTAGTCCGGGAAGGCCATGATGGGATGGGACTCAAAGATCATTTCATCCTTATGCGTCCTGGCAAAGCGAAGAATGGCATCGCGGTCAGCATAATTTAGAAGGCGAGCAATAACCGGGCGTGGGCGCTCCCCCGGCGGCGGCTTCTTGGTCAGGGCACGATGGGCCCTCTCGATCATGAAGCAGGAAGAAATGTCATCTGCGGGTAGTCACGCCTTGAGCCATTCTGAGAGGAAGCCACCCATCGAGGATCCCTCGCAACCTTCTGGAAAACCCACCAGGCGGATGTTGTTGCGGCGGGCCCGCCCCTCCGCGTCTTCGGCCCTTGCCTCCAGCTCTTTAGATACCATGGCCAGCTTGTCAACCTTCTTCTGGAGGGTGGAGACAGTATCCTCAACCGCGGAGACCCTCGTCTCGGCCTCGGTGATTCGGTCGACCGCCTTCCGGAGGTCCTGACGGAGGAACGACACTTCGGACCCCACCGCACCGATCTGGGCCTCAAGGGCGGTTCGTGACTGATTGATGGCCTCTAGGAGTGTCGCCGTATCCGAGGAGACGCCCTCTGCGGCACCCTTATTCACTGGGGTGGCCGTGGTGTATTGGTCCATGGTAGGTTGTTTGGGTGCCGCCGCCCGGGGTTGCTCTTACCCATGATGGCGTGGAGGGTCCGTTCCAGAGCAGTCAGTGCCGCAGCCAGAGAGAATGATGGAAGGGGGATCGGTAGAGTTCACCACCCACCCCAGGGCGGGCGGATCACCACGACCGCGTCCCCAGCGCAGGCGCCCGATCCCAGGCGGCGCCGACAGGTATCTCCGTCAAGAGCCTCCGGGGTCTCCCAGCCTCGGGGCAGTCAGGACAGTCCGTATGGCTGGGGGGAGGGGCCGGCGGAGCCCCCCGCCAGGGGGTCAGGCGCATAGGCAGCAGCAGAGTCCAGCCCCAGAGGTCCCCCGCCCAGCTCACCGCAATACCCTATGGCACCGGAGTCCTCAGGCAGGGCTGCAGTCAACGTCAGGCCCAGGGTAGGCCCCACAAATCCAGAGCCTCTCCTGCAGGGGACCGGAGGTAGGCGCCGTGATCGTAGTGCACTCCCCGCCGCCGCTCAGGGCCGGGGCCCGATCAGCAGCTTTCCGGGGGGGCCGCTGGGCAGGATAATAGCGTCCCCAGCCGCGCCGCCAGTGAATCGCGGCCGCCGCAGCTCAGCCGCAGCCGCCCGCCGATGCGTGCGTGGTCTCCGCCGGTCCGGCAAGCCGCGGCCGCAGCGGCCGAATTGAGCTTCCTGCCGCCACCAAGGTGTCTCGGCGCGATCGCCGCGGGCCCGTGAGCAGCCCGCTCGCACAAGCCCGAGCGTCGGGGACCAGGATAATGGCGGATGCTGTCCCTGGAAGGAGCGAACAGCGGAGCTCTACGGAGACGCGTCCGCCATGTTCGGCTCCTAAGCCACGCCCCCTTACACGGGATTTTAGTTACTTTATCTTGAATGTACTCGACTCTATTTCGAACTTGCTTCTCCTTTGCTTGCCAGGCTAGCAATCTTCCTGTATATTCGCTATCTTCATAACTAGTCTGGAGGTATAGCCTACTTGACATATTCCCTAATTCGTAATAGAATTCCCTCATTCTCGTTTTTGCGTTCAATACTTTTTGTCTGGTGGCTGGGGTCCTATTTCTAAAATATTCCTGATTTGCATGGGCCAGACTATTTTCTATCACCATTCTCTCCTCCTTCTTAGCCTTCTGTTTTGGAATCTCTTTTGAGATGATTATGCCTCTCAGAGTGGCTTTAAACGCCTCCCATATTATGTTAATTGGTGCGGAATCCTTATTTATATTAAAAAAGGAGCTAATCTCCTTTTCTATTTCTGCGCACCATTGTTTCTCAGCTAAATTAAGTTTATTAAAATACCATCTCCTTGATGATTCATCCTCTATCTTATCTAACATAATTTCCAACTTGATGAGGACATGATCTGAGAAGGCATTTACTATATGCTCATATTTACTAAATTCAAGGTTATGAGAAGTGAGAAAAAAGTCTAGCCTAGATGCTGAATCATATTTTGCCGAATAACAAGAATATTCACGTTTAACCGGATTGGTGTGACGCCAGCTATCCAGAATATCTAGATCCGACTTACAACTCAGCAAGGCAATGGCAACTTGTGGTTTATTTTGTCTCCGGTCTTTTTTGGTTGAGTCGACCACAGGATTTTGTAAAAAATTAAAGTCACCACCCCATATAATCTGACCCGGTATACCAGATAGAGCTTGCTTTAACTGTAAAATAGGGAGTGGATCATCGGGGACTGGTGCGTAGATTGTAACTAGTATAAGGTTTGTTTGGTTTATTTTCCCAGATACAAATGTCCATCTACCGCTCTTATCTGAATGTGAGGCTTCAACCTGAAATTGGACGTGCTTACCTATAAAAATACTCACACCTCTCTGAGCTACCCCCGACACCGATGAACAGTAAAACCCTGCCCAATTTTTTAGCATTTTTCCAGCATTTGTTAGAGCCCGAAAATGTGTCTCTTGTATAAAGATCACATCTGGGTGATAACCTTTTAGCCAACTCTCTATCGCACAAGTTTTACGTCTGTTATTTAAACCATTGGCATTTAAAGACAGAATCAACAATTTCTTCCTACTCATATAAAAACTGTCTTTCCAAAGTGGAAATTATGCGGAGTATACCAAGTATACATATTCTACTCTTTCTAAATCTCTAATAAGAGCGTAGCTGACTAATTTACACACCAAAGCACCCCCCAGCTGTTTTAGGTAAGCTCCACAAGTACTGGAGCAATACACCATCTTACCTATGATAACATTTGTGAAAAGTACGCATAAAATATAAAACACATAGCTGCTAACCAAATACACTATAGTGCCAATTCCACTAAATATATATATAAATATTGTTAAATACAATCACGTACCTGTTGGACCAATACACTTCAATACAAATGTAAAAAAAAAAAACCCTACACTTTCAATAGTACAAGTAAGCATTAAAGTGCAAATCACGCAACCAAAAAACACAGTACAATATAACAGCATAATACAGTACAAATTGTAACTATTGTGCAAAATATGCATTAACGTGCATTACGGTGCATAAAGTGCCTTAATAGGCAACATTTCATGTGTAATATATCATTTCTGTTGTTCAGTGCCACGACTTACTCCTAACCCTGTTGAATAATTACTACGCGCATTATTTAATCTCCTCTTGATGGAAATAATCACACACATTTTTCCCCTTTATGAACTCTCTTTTTTTACTGCATCACCCCCACCACCACCCACCCAACCCACCCTCTCCAGAAGAAGGGGAGACCCATCCTTCCCCACTAACTTCCCCTCCTTCTCCCTTCTATTAGCGGATGCCATCTTGTTGCATCCTGATGCGACTCCTGATTCACCTTGCAACCGCCCCAGAGATGAACCAAACTCTTAACCCAGACATCTTAAACATTTCATAACAATACTCACATATGACTAATTAAATATTCGAGAAGCTTATAAATACAAAATCTCCCTTTCCTTATGTAGTATTATTAAGGCCCTCCAGAAGGTTCTGGGCTTCTAAAATATCAGTTAGGATAAAAAAATTCCTTTGACTAGAACTTTTAATTTAGATTGTTGCACAATCATTGCCTGTGCCCCTTTAGCTTTAAACGGATCAATCATTTTAACAAAGTTCTTGCGTCTGAGGGCAGATGCTGCAGACATAGCAGAGAAGATTTAAATTTTTTTAATTTCATCAGTTGTGAATGTTCTCCTTGATATAGCTGTACTTAGGATTCGCTCCTTAATTCTATAATCCGAAAAGTTTATTAAGATTGTTCGTGGGTACTTGAGATTCGCGGGCTTATGTGCAGGTACCCTATGGGCTCTGATATTCGTGCGGTCCCCTTGTAATTCCGGAATTGCTTTTTTCAACAGGGACTCTGTCCATTTTACCATTTCCGCTCCCTCCAGCCCCTCGGATACTCCCACCAAGCGTAAATTAGATCTCCTATTGTAATTCTCAAGATCTTGTAACTTTGAATCCATCTGGTACTTATTTTTGTTCAACACCTGAAGTTCCTCTTGCATAACAACAATTTTGTCCTCAAGGCCTGAAACACGAGCCTCCAATTCTGCGATCCTTATAGGTAAATTGCCCAGTTTTTCCTCCATCTTTGATAATCTATCATGCAGCTGGGATATTTCATATACTTGCGACGCCTTCAGATCTCTTACCTCTTGTAAGATAGTTATAAACATTTCTTGTACTGAGGTATTGTGGTTGGCATTTTTTTCCCTCTTTTCTTGTCCCAAACTTTCGCTGACTCCCACAGAATTGGGGGATATTTCTTTTCCCTTTTTCCCCTTTTTCTTTTTCTTTTTCCCCTGCTCTAATTCTGATTCTGATTCTAGTTCTAATTCTGCTTCTGAATCAGATATGGACGTCGAATCCAGCTCATCCGGCTTGTCTGTCAGTCTCTGACTCCCATTCTCCTTTTGCACAGACTGAGGAGGTACTTGTCCCTGTAATAACAGAGGCCGGCTGCTCAGAGATGGTTCCCCATAAATCACGGCGTTTATTTCTAAGTTTATTTCTGCCGGGGCTGGGATAACGTGTGATTTGGATTGCGACTATAGGTGTGCTATACCAGCTGAGGGGGTGTGAGCAGGGTAAGCAGGGGTATGTAGCAATTTCTGACCTTGTATATCCTGCAATTCTTTCTGACCTCTTAGATCTTCCACACTATGCTCCTCCCTATTTACAAGAGGAGTACTAGTAGGTAAGTCCCGTACACCCAAGGTACTACCAAGTGACATTCTTGTTATCCTCAAAAACGTTCATACAAGCTTCTGGATTTAGGGTACCCTCCTTTCCATCTGCCCCAGGCATATACCCTTGGTGTATCACTATATATTCCAACACTGCCTCGTAATCAGACTGTTCCATATTCATTTCGCCAGCATAATAGTGCATATACACCATAGAAAGCAATTGGAACCATGCCTCACAACTACCCAAGTATGAGAGGGGCAAAGACACCAGTAGATCATTCTTATGCATAACTGAGGGAAGTAACCCACACACTCAGCAATTCGTGGCATTAGTAGTGCTGTGTACCTGATGAAGCATCTGCAGAATCGCGTTCTCAACATAGGTCTGCCTATATCTCTCCTTATGCGAGGCCAGTGTAACAAACGAATGCTCAGGTGGAGCCGGGGTAGTCCCTATCAATAAGTGCACACGATGCTGTTCTTCTAAATACCACACCACCCCGAATAGTGTTATCGTTACAATGAGGAGGACCACTACCACTACCACCCTACTCCCAGTAGACCAACTAGACCACACAGGACTGCTCTGCTGTAATGGCGGGGTCACCAAAGGCTGTTCCTCCTTCATAATTGGCCGGCCAAATGGGTACCTAGAAAGAAACTTTTGGGGAATTGGAGCCACAAAAATACAACCAACCAGAGGGGTACAAATCACCCAGTGTCCTTTAGAGCCTCACTGGTAGGCTCCTATTGCTCATCAACGACGGTGCTATGAAGCACTCCCACAGGGGAGCTGCGCGTTCGCAGCCCTTGCTGGAAAACAAATCCTCTTCTTTCAGGATAGGGCACTCTCCCTCCTTGGAAGACACCCTCAGCTAATCCTGTCCAGTGTCCAGGGCAGTGCACCAGTGCGACTCACTCTAATCTAAAGCAGGTACCTCAGGCATAGCACCCACACCCTAAGCTCGAGTCCTTCCCTAACTCCTGGACCGTCCTACTGGCGCACTGTCCTTCCGTCGGGGCCGCAAGTTGTACCTGGCCACCCCAGGCACTTCTTCATCAACAAAAAGGGGAAGAAACTCAGCAGGGCATTGAGACTCAGGTGTCTGTGCACCAGAAGCGGGAGCATCTGGGGCGGCCCTTTTCTCTGGGGGGACCGCTTCAAGTAAGGGCTCGTTGCTCTCCTCGTCTGTCTGCGCCCACCTCAGTCGGGCATCTGAGAAAGGAACGAAACGGGGCACGCGCTCCCCTTCCTGGTCAGCTATTCCGTCGAGAGCCCACTGATCATACGGAAGTGGTAGAGGCACCCGTTTGACATGAGATGCATGCACCCAGTACTTCCGGCCTTCAAGCTTCACTGCAGTGCGGGTAGCGAGCAGGACAAGCAGGGGCCCTTTCCACCTCGGCTCCAGGCAGTTCTTCCGCTGAAAATTTTTCACCAAGACATAAGTCCCGGGCTGTATCTGATGCCCGGGCCCCTCTGGTAATGGTTGCAGCGTGGCGTGAATCTGTTGGTGAACAGAACGAAGATCTTTAGTCAATTCATACAAATAGTCCACAAGTAGGGGGTACTCTATCTCGGAAAAGCACTTGGGTCTTGGGATGCCCCAGACGTTGGCGGGGTGCCCAAAGACCACCTCATACGGGGACAACCCTGTTCTAGAATGCGCTGTCGCTCTGGTAGATAACAAAGCCAAAGGTAGAGCATCGGGCCATCGCAATCCTGTGCTTTCTTGAATCTTCGCTAACTTCAATTTGAGAGTACCATTGTACTTCTCAACCAGTCCTGCTGACTGCGGGTGGTTCGCTGCATGAAACTTCTGTCTAATATGCAAGCCTTTACACACCAATTCAATGACCTTTGAATTGAAGTGAATTTCGTTGTCACTCCAGATCACACGTGGCAATCCATAGCGCGGTAAGAACTCTTTTAAGAGTGCCTTCGCCGTCGCCATAGCCGTGTTCTCTTTAGTGGGATAAGCCTCAATCCATTTACTGAATGCGCAAATCACTACTAGCACATACTTTAGGTTGTTAACTCGTTCCATTTTGATGGAATCCATCTGGAGAACCTTGAAAGGGAAGGAGGGTGGTGCAAAATTCCCTGCAGGTGTAGGAGTACCTTTCCCAGGATTATGTTTCAAACAAATGATGCAGTGTTTCACCAAGTGTGTGGCTACCTTAGGGATATTATCATTTCGCCATACTGGGTCCAGTAGCTTACATATTCCTTTAGTACTAATGTGTGCTGGGCCGTGGGCCATGGTAACAACAGGGAGCATGTAGGCATCGGCAGACAAGTCAGTCCAACACCCATCCTCATCCAACCGCCCTATCCTCTCCTCCCATTCTGCCAGTTCATCTACTGTTGCCTCACTCTGTATTTCCCTGACATTGTCCAATGTATCCTCGAACATTCCATTGTCTGGAACCCACCTAGCAGGCCCTGCCACGAACATCTTTTTCATCTTCGATCTAGCTGTCTCCTTAGCTGTCTAATCTGCAAAAGCATTGCCCCTCCCAACATCGTCTGTTACTGCTTTGTGAGCGCTACACTTTATTATTGCTAATTTATCAGGAAGTGTCAGTGCTGTCAACAGTCTATGTATCAATGGACCATGTTGTATGCGCAACCCATGCGAGGTCAAGAACCCTCTCTCCGCCCAGAGGTGCCCAAAATTATGGGCCACCCCAAAGGCATACTGGCTGTCAGTGTAGACATTGACAGTCAGTCCCTCACTCAACTCGCAGGCCCTAAGGAGGGAGACCAACTCTGCAGCCTGGGCCGATTGGTATGGGATACGGGATGTCTCAACTACAGTGTGTAACGTTGTGATTGCATAAGCTGCAGTGGTAGTGCCATCTGGTAATTTGAAACAAGAGCCATCGACATATAGTTCCCCTTGGGGGTCAGACAAAGGAACATCAGTCAGGTCTACCCGTCCCTTCGTTTCTTCCTCAGTCCGAAATAAACAATCATGGACATCATTGTCCTTTTCTTCTGAAGGGAGGGGTAGTAATGTGGCTGGGTTCAGAGTAGCACATCTTTTAATGGTAATGTGTGGAGCAAACAATGCCAATTCATATCCAGTAAGACGCGCACTAGTAAGGTGCTGCGTCTTTGTCTTGTTCAAAAGCGTGTCCACAGCATGGGGTTCCATGACTGTGAGAGCAGTATCAAGGACGAGCCCCGCCGATTGCCTGATAGAAACTGCCACCACCGCGGCAGCTCTCAGGCAGCTCGGGAGCGCTCTAGCTTCGTTATCAAGAATAGCAGAGAAATATGCGCAGGGTCTCTGCTTACCACCGAAACCCTATGTTAGAACAGAAAGCGCGCAACCATCCGCCTCATGTACATAGAGCACAAAAGGCTTCTGGTAATCAGGAGTACCAAGCACAGGAGCAGAACAAAGCGCAGTCTTTAGTTGCTCAAAAGCTTGCTGGCATGCAGGTGTCCAGGGCAGGGGTTCATGCACATCTTTAGTGGTCAGGTAAAGAAGGGGTTTCGTTAGTAGGGAATAATTAGGGATCCAGTGCCGACAATACGAAGTTATACCTATGAACGCGCGTACCTCGCGTTGGGTTCTAGGAACAGACATGTTAGTAATTGCAGCTATGCGTTCAGGTGTTAGTCTGCGACCCTCCTTCGACAGTAGGTGACCTAAAATGGTGACCTCCTGTCGACAATATTGGAATTTTGAAAGTGACACCTTATGTCCATGGCGTGCCAAATGTAACAACAATTTAACCGTGGCCTTTTTACAACCATCTTCAGTATCTGAAGCCACCAGGAGGTCGTCAACGTACTGCAACAGCAAATTACCAGAGGGAAGTTCTAAAGAATCCAATTGACCTTTCAATGCTTGACTGTAGCTACTCGGACTTTCTGTATAGCCTTGTGGAGCACGGCAGAATCTCAAACTCCTACCGGCTATTTCGAATCCAAACAGATGTCTACTATCTGTATGGATTGGAATGCTGAAGAAAGCATTCTTCAAATCGATGACTGAGAAGAATTTTGCAGACGGGGGAATCATTATCAAAATTGCGGTGATGTCTGGGACTACAGGGTACTGGGGGACCACTATCTTGTTTACCTCTCTAAGGTCAATTACAAAGCGGTAAACATCAGGGTGAGCATCAGAAGAATCCAAAGGTGCCTTTTCAAGAATAGGAATAGGGCTGTTACACACATTCGCCGCTGTCTCTTTAACCACACCAGACTTAATCAAATCCTGTATTATTTGCAATAAGGCCTTTTCTCCTGCCTGTGATATCTTGTACTGGGGAAAACGTGGTAATACAGCATCGTCTCTGATCTGTATAGAGACCGGTGGGATCTGGAGTAACCCCACATCCGTGTCTCCTGTAGCCCACAGTGTACGTGGCACATCTTTAAACTCAGCTGGGAGGGGGGCGTCCTTTGCAAAACATTGTGTGCCACGGGCCACCTGTGGTCCAATAGTCATGTAAACACTGTCTGGAGAACAAGAAATTGTCGCATGCAACCTTTTCAACCAATCCAACCCTAACAAATTTTCCCCACAATTTGACGTTAATAGAAATGGTGAATCAACCGTGAAGGGGCCAATAGTCAAAGTAAGAGGTTTGGAAATGGGGCTGACAACCGGCAAGCCTGAGGAACCTACCGAAACATTATTTTGGCCAGACAGAGCTGCCCCCGGGACCAGTGAACGGGAAACAGAGCTATTCATAGCCCCTGTATCAACTAAGAATTTCTCAGTCGTACCATGTAAATCTGCAGTGACATAGGGTCCACTCTGATCTACAGGCACCGGAACTGGTCCCTTACCCTGTCCCTGGCTGTCCTAGCTGTGAAACATCCCAGTTACGCCGTCCATGTCATAATCGTCATGAAAGTACTGTCTCCCTCGGGGGTCGACAAAGTAGTTCCCGCTCTGTCTATTGGATCCTGTGTTCTCTGATCGCATGTCTCCGCGACCTCCTCCTCCCCATCCACATCCTCCAAATCCCCCACCTCTCGGAGTCTCACCTCTCTGTGACAACTCCGGGCACTCATTCCGCCAATGTCCCTCCTGCTTGCAATATGCACATTGATTGACCCCCAGGGGTGCATTCGAAGTACCACCCCTGTTAGTCCGGGGCAGCTGCTGGGCCGATCCTGAACATCTTCCTCTCGCAACCTGCTGCAGCAACACCCTCATCTTCAAATCCTTTGACTTTTTCTCCACCTTCTCTTTGTCTTCATTCTCCCTATGCTCATAGTACTGTGCCATACTTAAAATTACTGATGGGGAAGAGGTGCTCCAAGTGCTTTCTGAAGCCTGCAACCTAGTCGCAATCTCTGGAAGCAAATTAGTAACGAACCTGCTAACAAACAACCGGACACCACCCTCCAATGACAGATCCTGGCCACTAAAGTTGAGAAAAACCCCTTCAAACCTAGTAAAGAAATCAGACACACTCTCGTCCTTCTTCTGACGACATGCAGTTAACTTGTCCCAGTCCAGCCATCTTGGCGGGATAAGGGAATGCATATAAGTGATAATGCGACCCGGTAAATCCAATATCTCCGCCCCTGGCTTGTCGCCGAGCTTGCGGTCCTTATCCCACGCCCTGATCTGATCCCATGTTCCTCCCAATTCCACCACATGATCCTGTGTATGCACTTGCCTCCATATATCCACCGGTACCAACAAGCCAAAGAACAACTCAATATCTGCTAACGTCATCACCGTGGAGGAGGCCGCCTCTGTCAAATCTTTGTAATACGCAGTCGGGTTTTTTTCGAGGGTCCGCAGCTGACTTTTAAGGGATATTACCTCACTCCTCTTCCAAGGAGTGTAGATCCACAGTTCCTGGAACCGAGCATCGGCCCGTGGCCTAATTACAGCACTTGCGGAGTCGCGCAGTTCTGGTATTTCAGGATGATAAATGGGATGGACCTCTCTCATGGGGTACTGAGTCACCATTGTCGGAACCTTTTGGTGCAATCTGCCTCGATAACCCACCAATGTCATTACATTGCTAAAAACCTCGTTAGGAGCCATATTTGCAGCATATACCTTGTCCCGTATGTCATAGATGATCTGCGGTGCAACACCCTGAAAACACTGCTCCCGCAGTCCTATTAGCGTGGCTGACATGTGCTTAAGGGCATGCTGCTGTATAAAGGGCTCATAATCTTTCATCACACTCCACACATCTTCCACACTATAAATCGGGTTCCGGGTCCACTGGGCCGCCTGGTTCGCCACCATTTGCTTCTCATCACCCACAGCAGAACGCACCAACACTTTGTCCATACGGTCTCGTGCTGCCGCCCAGTTCCCTTCATGTATTCCACATACAGGGGTCTCGCCAATCAGCAGTGCTAGGGGTGTCATACTTGAGGAAGAAAGAGCAGATGAGGAGACAGGTATCATCATGAAAGGAGACAGCGTCGTAGGAGTGAAAGGGGTGCAGCAGTAGGTACAGAGTCAGTAGACGGAACAGGAGAGCTAGCGGCTCCCACCCCAGTCCCTACCGTGAGCAGAGAAGGAGCAAGCGGGGCTGTAGCAGTTGGGCTGGAGGCAGAAGTACTAGGAAGAGCGGCATCAGAGGCCGGGGGCAGAGATGTGGGAACCCTTGGGTATATCTGTTCAGGAGCATAGGGTGGAGGAGGGCGAGAATCCAATAGCTCTTCAACAAAAGCATCACCTTCCTCTCTCGTAACATAACATTTATCAGTCTGCAATCAAAACTTTCTATCTGCACATTCTATGCATTTCTATATCTTTGCCCTTTTATAGGCAACTGCTTTCTGCGTTCTTGTTTGCGTCTGCCTCTTCCGGGCCTCTTTCTCTGCTCTCATACGCCGCTGCTTTGCCTCCTTCTGCAATACTCTCAGAGAATCAAACATCGACTGCCTGCTCTTTTTGGCGAACAATTTGTCCTGCAAGAAATTCAATTTTTGCTCATCAAACGAGCCAGTAAGTGGCCATTGCAACTCAGTATTGTCCCTCATATATTTATTCCACAATGTGCTATACATAATAGGGCCAATACCATGCTTGACGTATACATCAAAATTTGGCGTACCCTCCGGAGGTGCAGGCTGGCTTTCTTCCAATCGAGCCTCAGTAGAACAACACCGACATCCAAAACACCCCAATTTACTTAAGCAAGGCATCTTAATATAAGACACATGCACAGACAAGTATAACACCAGAAACAGTAATATAAAGAAAAGATAAGCAGCAAAAATTATTCAGAAACCAAGAAGTATTCAAAAACCAAACCAAATGGTCCAAAAACCACACCCTACAGACCGGAGACTGTACCAAGTTCAAGAAGACAGGCTCGTGCCCCAGACCTTTTCAAACATTGACCAAATTACCAGTTGGCCTGGCAGATTGTTCGCGAACAGCCCAAGACCTTTTAAGCGTGGGCCACATTTCCAGTTGGTCTGGCAAACTGCTCACAAGCACTCTGTGCCTTTACCAAGGGTCCACAGACCCACCAAGTTCAAGACAGTCCGAAGACCGTACCAAGACACAGCCCGTCGGCTCGTGCCGTTCAAGCAAGGCAGTCCGAAAACTGCTCCAAGACAGTCCGGAGACTGTACCAAGACACAGCCCGTAGGCTCATGCCGTCCAAGAATGGCGCCATTTTCCAAGAATCAAATCACTCACCTGGTGCACACAGGTCGAGTCAAGTTATTCTCCACTGCTGACTCTTCGGACCAAACGGTCAACTCCAAGGTTTCGCCTTCTAAGGACCCCAGCCGGTGACCACTAGAAGAGGAGACGCCCGATCAGCCGGGCCGCTGCGAGAACCAAGCTCGATCGTGTGGGGTACCCTGTTCCGCCCGACCGACCAGACGCAACCCCGACCCTGCAACCCGATTACGGGTGAGTCGGATCACCTTGCGGGGTCCCTGTTCTGGCGCCAACTGAAGGAAGTGGCCCTTAGGGGCCACTCGGGTTCCTTACAACCACCTGCTATGCCTTCCCAAGAAATGAAGAGTCGGTCAGACAGTAGAGAATACAAACATACCTTTATTAGTAACACTCTGCAGAGGAGTCCAATCTGACCTACACCCTAAGATGTCTGCCGAGGGGACTGGCTCCCCAACGGTCTGCAATGCATAGTCATTCTTCCAAGAATCCCCAACCACGCCCACAGTGGAAAGTTACCAGCCTGAGCCGAACATGAACAAAGAGGGCACAGAAGGATGGGCTACCACCTGCCAGATGGGGACACGTTATCGGCAACTCAAGGTTGCCGCGCTGCGTCTCAGCGTCTCCCAACGTGGGAGCAGAACTACACACTTGGATAGGTATGCGAGGGCAGAATGGCCTATTCATTAGTAAGTTGAAAAACAGCCTTGAACAGGAGAGAAGAAATAATAACTTAGGGGGTCATTACGATGACTAGCGGATGCACCTCCGTGATGCTGGCGGTGGGAGAAAACGCTGTTTTCCGCCCGTGAGCAGCAGTGCACCCGTCCGCCATATTACAATGGTCAAACTCAGCCCATTGCCCGTCCGCCGTGGTGCTACGTGCACCGCCATCCAAACGCGCCGGCCACCGCGGCAAAGACAACCAATCCAGAGACACCGGCGTGCGGAATGACGTCCCTCACTCCGTACAAATTAGGATGCGCGAAACAGCCAGGCCTACCGCCGCGGAGAAACCGGCTATCCTGAGCATACGGAAGCACCACAGTGGAGCGCCCAATCGATACCCGGAGCCGATCGCCATGGGCCCGGCACTACACATCTTCCCGGCGCTGTACATGATACACCTCCAGCAAGCCATGGACCGTGGCGGACGCCGCTGCTGGTACGCGATCACACAACTCTGCACACAGACACAGCCCACAACTCCATGGCTGATGGAAGGTTCCTGTCCCCACCAGACACCCTGGTGGGGACAGGAACACAACCACAGGTGTAGCCACACATGTGCCACCTGCCACAAGGCCACCACTCCACAGCCAGGCCACCATGTCCGCGACCCTGAAATAATGCCCAGTACACGTGACCGCAGCGGTGAATCCACGAGAAAAAATGCACACAATGTAGCAGGCTGGGCCAGTGCTAGGCAGGGGCAGTGCCAAAAGTACACAGGGCAACACCTCAACACTCCACACACTAGGCCCACCCACACCATGAAGGGACATGCCACGTGATCTCCCTGTGCCCCCACATGCCCAAAAAGCAGCCAGGTGAACACACACACTGCACCACACAACCAACAACTAGGGAGACAGCCTCATCAGGTGTGGCTGCAGAGTAACACACAGCGCACAAGCACTGGGCCAGGGGAACACACACACCACAACAACACCACACTCATGGCAAGTAAACTGAGTACAAGCACAAATTAAACACACACACACAATGAACAAACACACCAATGGACACACAACCTGCCAAGTCACACAGACATACCCCACACTGACACACAGCAACAAACACAGACCACATGCCAACAGCAATGGAGGACAACAAATAGGCAACTCAAAGTGAGGTGCACACAAATGGAATGGCAAGGAGCTGAACACCACAAATGTGTACATCACATGCAAGGGAAGGAACACATCACATCCACCCCAGCCCAAACATCCACACATGGCAGTCACAGTCACCTCACTGCAACAACTCAGGGAGACAGCAAGGCAACCCATGAATAGGCACAGGGATGAAAGGAAGGGTATGAAGTCCAACCCTGATCAGCCACACATCTGAATCCAAATACATCACAGGAGTATGTCAGCAGCACAACACACAGGGGCCATTGCAACACTCCATGACAGTCAAACACAAGTATGAACCTTCACACAACCCCCACACCCATCACACCAGCAGCACACAACACCACTGACAAACACACAGAAACTTGCCAATAATATCCAGTCAAAACACTGACAATCAAACACACCCCCTGGGTGGTAACCACAAACATCACACACACACAGGTATGGCAGTACCACTGTATGCACAATAACAACAGTCAAACACAGAACACAATCAAAACACACACACAGAACTACTACAACAACAGACAAGACCTGTGCAGCTAAACAGTGCCAAACCAATGAGAGCACAGACACAACAGGAGTACACAACCACATCAGTCACGAAAAACGCACAGACAACATACCACAACACATATAAGAAGTGCATCCACTAAAAACAATAATGGAGACCAAAAGGCAGAAATGGGCCTACAATGACACAGAGACAGACATACCACCACACACATCCACTCAAAATGGTGTCACAGTGTACCACATGTCTGCACATGCACAACCATGACCAGAGACACATCAAATGTGAGAGGAGAAAACACCAAGGATGCATATGAAACAAGCACTGCAACCACAATAGACCTCAGTCCATGTGACAGACACACAAGTAAGGCACACCACAATGGCAACACACCTGAATCAAACACAACCACAACACACACACACTGACAGGAAAATAGAACACCACACACAGAGCAACAGTCAACTGCATGACACAACACAAACATTGCACACAGCCACATCAGTCACAACACATGCACAGGCAAAGATATCAACATGCTACAAAAGCCAAACATCAGGGGGTGCACAACAGGCAAGGACAAGGCAACATCAACTCACAGCACTGCATGCACACCAAGCCTGTGTGTGCACAACACACATACCAGTTACAAACAGAGATGAGTGACACACCTTGAACACACACAACAACAATCTAAACATCACACACACACCAACACACCCAGGAAGCCAATTAGTCCCCAGCAAACACACATACTACCAAGCCAACACACACAGATGCAGAAGTCTGGGACACAAAAGTTGAAACAACATGATCAGAGGAAACAAGACATTGGCAATGTTGAAGTGAAGAATAGAGCATGTGTCACAGTAAACACTACCTACACAGTAACCCTTTATTTAGCAAGGAAATTGACAAGGCAGACAACAGGAGTAAATATCTTCTTTTTATTTACACTTCACACAGACATGCAGCAAAAGTCAGACAAGAGCAAGGCCAGTGGCCAGTCCAAAGTGCAGGTGAGGAACATGAGATCCTGCACAGGCAAGGGGCAAACAGCAGTGAACAACAAGGCCAGTGGCCAGGACACAGTGCAGGTGAGGTACATGAGAAGCTGCCCAGGCAAGGGGCAAACAGCAGTGAACAACAAGGCCAGTGGCCAGTCCAAAGTGCAGGTGAGGAACATGAGATCCTGCACAGGCAAGGGGCAAACAGCAATGGACAACAAGGCCAGTGGCCAGGACACAGTGCAGGTGAGGTACATGAGAAGCTGCACAGGCAAGGGGCAAACAGCAGTGAACAGCAAGGCCAGTGGCCAGTCCAAAGCGCAGGTGAGGTACATGAGAAGCTGCACAGGCAAGGGGCAAACAGCAGTGAACAACAAGGCCAGTGGCCAGGACACAGTGCAGGTGAGGTACATGACATCCAGCACTGGGAATGTGTGGTACAGTACCCTGCCATGGTCAGCAACACACCCAGGGCATCAAAAATGGGCAGTCCATGGTACCACTGTGGGAGAGACATGCGTGTGAGGGTGACCAACACTCAGACTTGGCTGGCAGTATGACTGGGAGGTGGATGTCTGTCAGGGCCAGTTGGGGTACTGGCTCCGGGAGAGAGAGGCCCAGCTGGGGTAGAGCCATCAGTGTTCTTGGAAGCTTGAGGGCTGCTAGGTCCAGGTGTGGTAGAGCCAGCAGTGGTTTGGGAAGCCGGAGGGCTGCTAGGACCAGGTGGGGTGGTGGCACGTGGAGGTGGACTCATGCTTGCACGAGACCCAGTGTGTGTGGGAGAAGTTGGAGGGGTGCCCTTCCGCTTCTTGGGGATCTGATATGGCTTCCCTGTCTTGGGATTAAGGCCAAGTGGGGTGACCTCTGACCCTGCCTACAGGTTAGGTCGCCCCCACGCCGCTGCCGCCTGCTCACCCTGGTCTCCTGCTGCTGTCTCCTGCTGCCAGCTGACTTGGCCTGCCCGCTTGCTGCCTCTGCCTGCCCCCGGTCCCAGCCGCTGCTGAGCCGGTCACCTTCGCCGCACTATTCCCGCCGCTGCCTCCCTGCGGCCCCGCCCCCCTGACAGCCCATTCGCCGCCCCGCTCCCGCCACCCAGCTGCTCCTCCCTCCCATCAACACTCTTATGCAGACCGCGAAGTGACCGCGCAGCAGACGCGCGCAGCGGGCACGCCGATGGCGCGTCGAAGGCGCGCCTAAGGCAAGCCCGTCTGCGCCCGTCCGTGCCTGGACCGCGCCCAGCGCCAGAACCCCTGGCCCCCGCGACCACCACAACACCCGTCTCCACTACGCCACCGGAACCCTCCACGCACTCAACACCGGACGATCAAGCACCTGCTACCTGGCCGCCCCGAAACGCACCCACGGACCCTTCACCTGCCGAAACTGCAGCTACACCAGCATCCAGCCCGCCAACCCACCCGCCAATCAATCCAACCACCTTCGCTGCATCCTCCTAAACACCCGCTCCGCCAGGAAACACGCCGTCGAACTCTGGGACCTACTCGACACCCACACCCCTGACGTCGCCTTCCTGACCGAGACCTGGCTGAACTCCTCCTCAGCACCCGACATCGCCATAGCCATCCCGGAAGGCTACAAGATCATCCGCAAGGACCGCACCAACGGAATAGTAGGAGGAATCGCCATCATCCACAAGAACACCCTCAACATCTCGACTAACGACGCTGACACCCTCTGCACCGCCGAACACCTGCACTTCCAGATCCACACCGACCCCAACACCACCCTCAGAGGAACACTCGTCTACAGACCCCCCGGTCCCCGACCACAGTTCTGCGACTCCATCGCCGACCTCATCAGCACGCACGCCCTCGCCTCCACGGACTACATCCTCCTCGGGGACCTGAACTTCCACCTCGAGAACAACAACGACCCCAACTCCTCCACCCTGATCGACAACCTCACCAACCTCGGACTCAGACAGCTCGTCACGACGCCCACCCACTCCGCCGGCCACACGCTGGACCCCATCTTCTCAGCAAGCACCCACGTCTGCTTCAACCACACCACCGAACTCCACTGGACCGACCACCGCTGCATCCACTTCACCTTTCGGAAACCCGTCACACCCCACCGCACCCAACAGATGCCACGCCGCTGCTGGAGCAAAGTCACCGATAACCAGCTAACCACCACCCTCGCCCAAAGCCCACCCGCAGACCCGACCAACCCGGACGCCGCAGCCCACAACCTCAGACAATGGATCGAAAACTGCGCCAACGCCCTTGCCCCAATCAAGAAACCCTCCACCAGCCACACCAGGAAGAAAGCGAGCTGGTTCTCCCAAGACCTCCAGGCATCCAAGAAAACCTGCCGTAAGTTAGAGAAGAACTGGACCCCCGAACGAACCCCGGAAAGCTACGCAGCTCACAAGGACGCCACCCGCAACCACCACCACCTCATCAGATCCGCCAAGAGAGCCTCCTTCAAAGACCGCCTAGACAACAACGCACACAACAGCAAAGAGCTCTTCAACATCGTGAAAGAACTCTCCAACCCCAACTCCAGCGCCAACGACATCCCACCCTCGCAAGAACTGTGCGACTCACTGGCCACCTTCTTCCACCGCAAGATCACGGACATCCTCGACAGCTTCAACACCGCGACCGCCCCGGAAACCACCGAAACACCCACGACCACCACTCTCACCAACCGCCTGACCTCCTGGACCAACATAGACAACAACGACACCATCAAGATCATGAACTCTGTACACTCCGGATCCCCGACAGATCCATGCCCACACCACATCTTCAACAGGGCCAGCACCGTCATCGCACCCCACCTCCGGAAGGCCATCAACAGCTCCCTCGAGACAGCGACCTTCCCAGAGGACTGGAAGCACGCCGAGATCAACGCCCTACTGAAGAAACCCACGGCAGACCCCAAGGACCTCAAAAACTTCCGACCCATCTCCCTGCTCCCGTTCCCGGCGAAGGTCATTGAGAAGGCCGTCAACATACAACTAACCAGGTTCCTCGAGGAAAACAGCATTCTGGACTCGTCCCAGTCCGGATTTCGCCGCAACCACAGCACCGAGACAGCCCTCCTAGCCGCCACCGACGACATCAGAACCATGCTAGACAACGGTGAAACCGCGGCCCTCATCCTCCTGGACCTGTCGGCCGCCTTCGACATGGTCTGCCACCACACCCTACGCGCACGCCTCCACGACGCAGGGATTCAAGAGAAGGCCCTGGACTGGACCACCTCCTTCCTCTCCGGTAGAACACAGAGCGTCCGCCTTCCTCCCTTCCGCTCCAAAGCCACTGAGATCATCTGCAGCGTACCCCAGGGCTCATCCCTCAGCCCCACGCTGTTCAACGTCTACATGGCCCTGCTCGCCCGCATCGCCCGACTGCACAACCTCAACATCATCTCCTACGCCGACGACACCCAGCTGATCCTCTCCCTCACCAGAGACCCTCACACAGCCAAAACCAACCTCCACGAGGGAATGACGGCCGTCGCCGACTGGATGAGAAACAGCCGGCTGAAGCTGAACTCAGACAAAACGGAGGTCCTCATCCTCGGGTCCACCCCCTCGGCTTGGGACGACTCCTGGTGGCCCTCCTCGCTAGGAACGGCCCCCACACCCACCGACCACACACGCAACATAGGGGTCATCCTCGATTCCACCCACTCCATGATGAAGCAGGTCAACGCCGTCTCCTCCTCCTGCTTCAACACCCTCCGTATGCTTCGCAGGATCTACATGTGGATCCACACCGAAATCAGAAGGACGGTCACCCAGGCTCTCGTCAGCAGCAGACTGGATTACAGAAACAACCTATACGCCGGAGCCTCGGCGAAACTCCTCAAACGGCTCCAACGCATCCAGAACGCTTCAGCACGTCTGATCCTCGACATCCCGCGCCGCAGCCACATCACACCCCGCCTGAAAGACCTGCACTGGCTCCCCGTCAACAAGAGGATAACCTTCAAGCTCCTCACCCACGCACACAAAGCACTCCACAACACCGGACCAGCGTACCTCAACTGCCGCCTCAACTTCTACACCCCCACCCGCCAGCTCCGCTCCGCCGACCACGCCCTCGCCACCGTCCCCCGCATCCGAAGAGCAACCACCGGCGGCAGATCCTTCTCCCACCTCGCCGCCAAGACATGGAACACCCTCCCCCTCCACCTACGGCAGACACAGGACCTACTGACCTTCAGGAGACTCCTCAAGACCTGGCTATTCGAACAGTAGCAGCTCCCCCCTCCCCTCAGCGCCTTGAAACCCTCACGGGTAAGTAGCGCGCTTTACAAATATAATGATTGATTGATTTGATTGCGGAGTCCTGTTTGGAACCAAGGTGAAAGGGCTCCTACCCCGTTATTCTGATCACCAACATTGCCAAGTGCGTCGACTGTGCTGGGATACCTGACCGCATGCCTTGCATCAACACACTAGCGAGTAAGGTGTGTTCTCATGAAGAGGGTAGTGCTCTTTGAACCAAGTCCAGAGAGCACTGGTGACAGCACTTTCAGAAGAACACAGGGCAGGAGAAGAAGGCATGCTCTCACACCAGTGCAAGTCCTACAAAATATCACAGAGTGCTGTGAATTTACCCTCTGAAGAAACTGTTGATGTTTCACAAAGAGAGTTGAATTACCCGGATGAGAACGAGTGTGAGACAAGAAGGACGAATCTGGAGATTTGAATGGCCAAGTGGCAAAGACAATTGAGGTCAAGGGTGTCAGTCGAATGAATACCACCTACAATCATCTAAGCAGCCGAATATAGCAGTATAAGTGACGCAGAAGATGATCATCAGACACTGAGGACATGCAAAACAGCAAGAGTACCTTGTCAGAGGTATTCAGCACCTAGAGCGGACCAACTACATGTGAAATGTGCCAAGGGGAGTCAAAAAAGGTGCAGATGAACTGAGCTCTGGAGTTGTTCAAGCCTTCATGAAATACGCTACACTGACAAACAACATAGATTAAAACAAAATATTTGAAACAAAACATTGCAACTGAGAGACTTGCCGAATAATATTTTGGAACTTGAGAATGAAAAGACTTAAACAACAAATGGTGTAACTGTATTATAGTCAAGAATGTAAAAGAGACTGAAATAATAAAAAAATAACTAATGAGATTCAGATATGGATTAAGGCCATCACAGCTCTTTAAATTGCCCACCGACCATTGTGAACTCGGCCAAATCACTGGGAATAACCCTTGACTGCAACTTGAACATGCGGGACCACATCAACTCGATGGCCAAACCAGCCAGGGATTCCACCTGAGCTACCTTTGGAAACTGAAACCCTTCCCTGACGCTACCGATTCCTAAAAATGGCAGTCCAAGCACTGGTCATCCCCAGACTGGAATATGGCTGTTCTACCCTCTCGGGTCTACCCAGAGATCTCCCTGGCACCTTTAAAAGCATCCTCGAACGCGGCCGCCAGAACTACTTACCGGCACACGGACAGTTCCCAATCACATTTCTCCACACCTGAAAGCGCTTAACTGGCTTCCTCTCGAGGCCAGGATACAGCTTAAGCTGGCATGCATCACACACAGGGCTTTATGCTCAAACTCCCCCTGCACATTCTGGCACAGAAACTTGTGGTATCCGGAGGAATCAGAAACTCCCGGTCCGCCAGGAGACCTCTTGCTCCAGCCTGCACATTTTTGGGGGAAAAAACTCTACAATAGGGCTTTCGCTGGGGCCGCGCCAAGAATATGGAACTCTCTCCCTCCCGCCATAAGAAGAATCCCCTCCTCTGGCACGCTTCAAAAAGGGAGTCCAAAACCTTCCTTATGGGTAAATTCCTCGTTTAAACGTTTACCTTCAACCACCACAGAGACCCCGTGATCAACTTCCGGCTATTGCCTCCCTCGGATGACCTAGTCACCCCACCAAGAAACTTGGGGCCTTGTCTTGAGTAACTGTAATGTAAACTGTACTTATGTATCCTTGTCTTGAGTAACTGCAGATGCAAACTGTACTTATGTATCCTTCTATCCCTTATGTATCCAGCACCCCCGCCCCCTCCCAATCGATTGTATACTCTTATGATTCCATGCGCTTTTGCACAACCCTAGGATTCTGTAAAGCAGCTCTGATACCCTAACGGGTCAAGTTCGCGCTTATATAAAACATAAAAATAAAAATAATAAATAAATAAATAAATAAATAATAAAAACAAGTAAAAAGAATTCTCTTGGTCCAAGGTTGCAGAAGAGTAGGGATAGCACATTTGAAGAAGACAGACTAAGGGTTAGGGATGAGCACATGAAGAGTATTGTATATAAGCTGAATGAAATAACTGCTGAAGTCAACTTTTGAAAGAAAAGGAAAGTTTTGTTTTTTGCACAAGTATAAGTAAAGGCAGATAATTGAATCTGCTTTCTGCCATATTCTTCTCAAAAGGTCTGACTGTAAACAAACATGTGTTCCCTAACCAAAGCTAGATGCAGGATCATTGTAGGTGTCACTCTTTAATATTTGTACAAATGGCAATCATAGCATTGTTGGTGAGATCACATTTTCCATCAGGAGTCTAGAGATGCCTGTAAAATATGTGTGTGTGAGACATAACAGTGGCGTCATGCCTGGTGAATCGTGGATTGCAAAGAGGTTGGTAAGTAATGTGTGTGTGTGGTGAGAGCAAGTGGTAGTAAAGGCACAGTTAGAGGGCAGGGACAGGTGTTTAGTGAGGTGGAGGGTAGAGCAGAAAGGCTAGTGAGAGGAGGGGTGTACGAGGAGCCAAGGTCGATGGATGGGGTTACAGAGAGAGCAGGGACATAGAAAAGAGGGAATAGGAGCTGGGATAGGTGGGTGTGGTCACAGAGAAAAGGCAGTCCCGTAGACTAAGAAGTGGTCATAGATGGAGGAGGAGCCATAGAATGGGACTTATGTTAGTGAATCCCAACATTTTTTATACTGCACCCCTATACTCTCTAATTGAGGTGGGCAGTATTAACCCCTTCGCTGCTAGGCCTTACCCCCACCACCCTGTGCTAAGCCTTTTTTTGGCTATTTGCGGTAGATCATGCTTAGGGCATGTAACTTTTGGCCACATAAGGTATTCATGCCAAATTTGTGTCCTTTTCTTCCAACATCTTGAGGATTCTAAAGCTACCCAGGGTTTGTGGATTGCAGCTAAATTTTGTTTTTTGGGGAGAAAAATGGGGGAAAAGTGTGGCAGAAGAGAGCATCTGTTTTTTTCTCTGCAAAAGGTATCAACAAAGGGTTTGTGGTACTAAAATCACCATATTCCCAGCTTTCATGAACAGGCAGACTTTTGTCAGGAAACCAAAATTTTCTGCACAGTTTTGGCATTTTACTGGGACATAGACTATTTTTCTTCTTTTCTGTGCTTTCAACCTCCTTCCAGTTACTGGTAGAAATGGGGTATGAAAGCAATAATGGATCCTGGAAAACTATACATTTCTGAAAGGTAGACACAATTCTAAATTCAGCAAGGGGTCGATTGTGTAGTTCCTTCAAAGTTTTCCTATAGAAACTAACAGTTGAAATAAAAAAACTATTGAAATTGAGTTGAAAATACAGCCATTTGTGCCATCGTTTTCACCTGTAACTTCTTCTAAATATTGCAGATTTTTTAAAGCAATATATTGTTACATCTGCTGGACCCTTCTGGTTGCAGGGATATATATATATACGATCTGTAGGTTCACGAAGATCCTGAGGCACTCAGAGCCAATAATAGAGCTGCGTCTTCCAATGGTTTTTCATTGTGTACCGGGTATATAGCCATTCATTTGGTAAAATATAAGGAGTGAAAGACAGGTATGAAGGAAACATATATTTACGAAATGGGAACAAAATATAGAGTCTAGAAGCAGTGGTTATTTGCACATCTCTGAAATTGTGGGTACCCATACTAACATGTGAATTAGAGGAAATATTTCAAAATGACTTTTTTTTTATACATTGTCTTACATTTGGAAGGTGGAAATGCAAAGAAAGTCAATTGGTAATTACACGTGTCCTACTATTCTATGTTCCCCTAAGTCTCCCAATACAAATGGTACCTCACTTGTGTGGGCAGGCCTAGTGCCTGTGACAGGAAACAGCCCAAAACGCAACGTGGACACATCACATTTTTCCAGTGAAAATTAACCCTTTTTTTGCAATGTGCCTGGCTGTGGATGTTGGACCCTAGCTTAGCCGGCACCTAGGGAAACCTAGAAGCCCAACACATTTTTGAAAACTAGACACCCAGAAGAATCCAGGATGAGGTGACTTGTGTGGCTCTCACTAGGTTCTGTTGCACAGAATCCCTTGCAAACGTCAAACTTTGTAAAAAAAACAACACATTTTCCTCACATTTCTGTGATGGAAAGCTCTGGAATCTGCGGGGAGCCACAAACTTCCAACCACCCAGTATTACCCCAAGTCTCCTGTTGAAAAAGATACCTCATTTGTGTGGGTAGGCATAGTACCCATGACAGGAAACGGCCAAAAACGCAACATGGACACATCACATTTTTCCAGTGAAACTTGACCCTTTTTTTCGACATGTGCCTAGCTGTGGATTTTTAGACCCTAGCTCAGACGACACCTAGGGAAACCTAGTAAAACTATATATTTGTGAAAACTAGACATCCAGGGGAATCCAGGATGGGGTGACTTGTGTGCCTCTCACCAGGTTCTGTTACCCAGAATCCCTTGCAAACCTCAAACTTTGTGAAAAAAACACATTTTCCTCACATTTCTGTGATGAAAAGTTCTAGATTCTGCAGGGAGCCACAACCTTCTACTCACATAGCATTCCCCAAAGTCTCCCAATAAAAAGGGTAGCTCGCTTATGTGGGTAGGCCTAGTACCCGTGACAGGAAACAGCCCAAAACCCATCGTGGACACATCACATTTTTCCAGTGAAAAATGACCCTTTTTTCCCAATGTGCTTAGATGTGGATATTGGACCCTAGCTCTGCAGGCACCTAAGGAAACCTAGCAAACCTAAAAATTGTTTTGAACTAGACATCCAGGGGAATCCAGGATGGGGTGACTTGTATGGCTCTCACCAGCTTCTGTTACTCAAAATTCCTTGGAAACCTCAAACTTTGTCAGAGAAAACACATTTTCCTCACATTTTTGTGATGGAAAGTTCTAAAATCTGTGTGGAGCCACAAACTTCCACCCACCTAGCATTCCCCCAAGTCTCCTAATAAAAATGGTACCTCACTTATGTGGGTGGGCCTAGTGCTTGCAACAGGAAACAGCCCAAAACGCAATGTGGGCACATTACATTTTTCTAATGAAAACTGACCCTTTTTTTGCAATGTGCCTAACTGTGGATTTTGGACCCTAGCTCAGCTGGCACCTAGGGAACCTTAGCAAACCTGTACATTTTGTAAAACTAGACACCCTGGGAAATCCAAGATGGGGGTGACTTTTGTGGTCTCACCAGCTTCTGTTAACCAGAATCCCTATCAAACCTCAAACTTTGGGGAAAAAACACATTTTCCTCACTTTTCTGTGATGGAAAGTTCTGGAATCTGTGGGTAGCCACAAACTTCAACCCACCCAGCATTCCGCCAGGTCTCCTGATAAAAATAGTACCTCATTTGTGTGGGTAGGCCTAGTGCCCGTGACAGGAAACGGCCCAAAACGCAACATGGACACATCACATTTTTCCTGTGGAAACAGACCCTTTTTTTGCAATGTGCCTAGCTGTGGATTTTGGACCTTCGCTCAGCTGGCAGCTAGGGAAACCTAGCAAACCTGTATATTTTTTAAAACTAGACACCAAGGGAAATCCAGGATGGGGTGACTTGTGTGGCTCTCATCAGGTTATGTTACCCAGAATCCCTTGCAAACCTCAAACGTTCTAAAACAAAAACACATTTTCCTCACTTTTCTGTGATGGAAAGTTTTGGAATCTGCAGGGAGCCACAAACTTCCACCCACCCAGCATTTCCCCAAGTTTCCCAATTAAAATGGTACCTCACTTGTGTGGGTAGGTCTAGTGCCCGCGACAGGAAACACCCCAAAACGTACTGTAGAGACTTCAAAATTATCAATCGCAAAACTACCAGTTTTTGCGAGGGAGTCACCTGCGTTTTTTTATCCCAGGCTCAGCGGCCATCTAGGTAAACCTACCAAACTGAAACATTTCTGAAAACTAGACACCTAGGGGAGTCCAGGGAGGTGCAGCTTGCGTGGATCTCCCAACCTTTTCCTACCCATAATCCCTTGCAAACCTCAAATTTAGCTAAAAAAGTCAAATTTTCCTCATTTTTCTGCGTGGGAAAGTTGTAGGATCACCGGGCCGCCAAACATTTCCTACCTCCCAGCATTCCCCCAGGTCTCCCGTTAAAAATAGTACCTCACTTGTGTGGGTCGGCCTAGTGCCCGCGACAGGAAATGGCCCAAAACATACTGTGGAGACTTCAATATTATCACTCGCAAAACTATCTGGTTTTGTGAGGGAGTCACCTGCATTTTTGGTCCCGGGCTCGGCGGCCATTTAGGGAAACCTACCAAACCCAGACATTTCTGAAAACTAGACACCCAGGGAAGTTCAGGGAGGTGTAGCTTGCATGGATCTCCCAACATTTTCCCACCCAGAATCCCCTGCAAGCCTCAAATTTAGGTAAAAAAATCACATTTCCCTCACATTTCTGTGTGGGAAATTTGTGGTATAACCGGGCTGACACAAATTTCCTTCCACCCAGCGTTCCCCTAAGTCTCCCGATAAAAATGGTACCTCACTTGTGTGGGTGACCAAGTACCCTCAACAGGGATGGGTCCAAAATATATTGTGGAGACATCAAAATTATCTATCACAAAATGACTTGATTTTGCATGAGGGTCCCCTGCATCTTTGGTCCTGGGCTCAGCGGCCATCTAGGGAAACCTACCAAATCCAGACAGTTCTAAAAACTAGACACCCGGGGGAGTCCAGGAAAGTGTGGTTTGCATGGAATCTCTCTTTTTTTTTTATTACTTTCAGGTCAAGATTTAGACATGAATAAACTCATTGAAATACATACATTGTATCTGTGGAAAAATTAGAGAGAAATGGGCAGAAGAAAAATAAGAGAAAGAAACAAGAACAAAAAAGACACAAAAAGGCAGGGAGGGCAAGAAGGTAGATTCATACATGAGAAGGAAACTTGAGGCAGTCTTTCCATATTGAGAAATGTCCCAGAGTATATCTAGTCAGCATTAACATTGATACTAGAAGGGGCCCAACAGAATTTATTTCAGATCCTTTCAACTCTGGCTTTAGCCAGGGCCAACTCTGCCTCGCAAATCTGATGAATGAGAACCTTCCATTCTACAGCCTTAGGGGTAATTGGAGAAATTCATGCCCAGGTGATACACAGCCGAGTACACACCAAGATGATCATTACCAGGTGTTGAGTACCTCCCTCACAGCCATACTTAACCCCCATCATTTTTTCCTTGACTGTTATTACGCTCAGGTGGCCCAGGCCAGATATCAATCATAGACTGGCTCACCCCTGCCCAGAATTCTTGTAGAGCGGGGCAGAGCACAAACATATGTACTATGTCAGCAGCCTACTTACACTTTGGGCATTTAGTCTTATCCGTAGCAACATTTGTTCCCCATTTAAGCATTTTATCTGGGGTATAATCAACAGGCATATAGAACACAATTGTTGCAGTTTTAAACTAACAGAATATACAGAGGGGTCTAATATTTCAAGAGAGCGATGAATCTCTGAGGCCGAAGGCTCTACTGAAAGCAGTCGGCTCCACTTGGCTGCCAGCATCATAATATCGCCTGTGTTAGAGCAGGAGAGACCCTGGTAGGTGATACTAAGTGAGGGTTTAATGCCTGATTTAAAATAGTAAAGCGAGGGTTCAAAGCCTTCAATATCCAATGTATATTGACAGCCTGACTGAATGTAGTCCCTCACTTGCAAGTGTTTTTAAAAAAAGGTGTCGCGGAAGCCCATATGATTCCTGCAAACCCAGAAAAGACCTGAAGCCATAAATATCATAAAGCTGACTGATAGTTACAACACCGCTCCGTGCCCAAGCCCCGCAGATCGAATACTGAAAGACGGAGGGGAAAGCAGGGTTATTCCAAAGTGGTGTGTCTCTGTTTAGAAAGGCTATGGAGTATTTGGAACGGATCTCCTTCCTTATATGGATAATATCGCTCAGGACCTTAAACCGTACCCTCTTATAGTAGTTGGGATCATCTAATTGATAGAGGAAAAGCCTGCACTCTTTTCCTACAGCTAATTGATAGCAGTAAGATGATAAGCCAGGATCGTCTGGATCGAGTTAGCTGCACAGACGACCGGTGAAGGCCGCCAAGAAGTATAGCTTCAAATCTGGGAATGAGAGTCCCCCCTTCTTAAATGTAAGCTTCAGAAAGTGTATGGCTCTCCGTGCACGCCTATACCCCCATAAAAAACTGCCAATGACACCGTCCAAGCGCTTAAAAAAAGAGTCAGGTACCCTTAATGGGATGGCCTTGAACAGATGGAGGAATTTGGGGAGGATATTCAACTTAATGATGTTAGTTCGTCTAAATCATAAGTGGTAACTTGTTCCAGGATTTTAATTTGGAATTTACAGCAGATAGCAGAGGTTCATAGTTCAATTTATTAATATTGAAGACCTCCGGGCATAGATTGATACTCAGATGAACTGCCCTAGTAGTTACCCCTGAGATAGGAGAGTCTGGATTGAAATTCAGGAGAAGCTGAGTTTTGGATATATTACGTTTGTACCCTGAAACCTCGCCAAACCTGACCGCCTCTTTGGAAACCTGTTCAATTGCTGTTGAAGGATTGGAGGAGAAAACTGCCACATCATCGGCATATGCAGCCAATTTCAGTTGTTGCTCTCCAGCAATGATCGGTTGAATACCCGCTTTCCTACAGAGTGACTGCAGATATGGCTCTATATAGAGAGCGAACAAAAGGGGGGGAAAGCGGATATCCCTGACGGGTGCAGCGGGATATCTGGAATTGATTAGAGCAGTTTCCTGCAAGAACTACCCTTGCCTTAGGTGTCTTATATAAGACTTGAGTCAGACTGATAAATCTTTCACTAATACCAAAGGTCTGCATTGTAGCCCACATAAAGTCCCATGCAACACAGTTGAAGGCTTTTTCTGCATCTAGAAGAATCATGCCCATAGTAATATTTAACCTCCCGGCCACATCAAACGCTGTGATTGCCATATTGGTATGGCTAGTGGTATCACTCCCTGGGACGAACCCGTGTTGTTGTGGGGAAACTAGGAGTGAGATTACAGGGGCCAGGCGCATGGCCAGAATCTTGGCAAACCATTTTGCATCTCAATTAATCAAGTATATGGGCCGATATGACCCCCATATCCTCCAAGGGCTTATCTTTTTTTTAATAATACAGTAATGTTGGTGATATTCCAAGTATCCGGGTGGATCCCTCCCCCCATATAAATGTGTTGAACCACCTTGTGGAGCTCCACAGTTATTATATCTTTAAATATGTTGTAAAACTCTAGAGGTATAGCATCCTCGCCAGCTGCCTTACTGGTTGGCAGAGCCATTAGTGTGGCATCAATCTCTGTTACAGAAAATTCAACCTCCATACCATTTACCTGATTTTCCCCCAGGTGAGGTAGGCTGCACTGCTGAATATACTGTTAGCAGCTGGCCTGGTCTATACTCTGTGTCGGATTATATAACTCCTCATAGAACCAAGCAAACTGTTCCAGGATAGGCAGCGGGTGGTGTACAGCTTGTCATCCCTACCCTTGATAGCCCGTATTGCACACTTTGATTGTCGGTCTAATATCTGATGGGCCAAAGCACGCCCCACCCTTTCCCCATTTTTGTATTGTAGCTTTCTGTGTTTTGTATACCTAGCGGCAAACTGATATTTTAACCTATGCCCAAGAAGTGGTCTTTTCTCCACTAAGTGGAGAAAAACCAGCAGCTCATCTGCCAGTCCTTGTGAGATTTTGGAGGCATGTAGTGTTTCAAGTTGTAAGAAAGCATGACGAAGAGTGTGAGCCTCCTCAGAGATAACTCTATTTTGCTTAACTACATACTGCAAAGTTATACTCCTGACATATGCTTTTATTGTATCCCAGATTATTTGGGGTGAAGCCGTGTCCTGATTGACCTGGAGGAACTCCCTAAGTAAACCTGATGCATAAGTTATATAGTCATCATTTGCAAGCAGGTGCCTGGGGAATGAGAACTTAGTGTGAATGCCCCTGTCTCCAGTTAACCCAAATGAAAACATGATCGGATTATGGTCTGAGACAATCCTAGGGCAAACCCTCATTTCCATGCTATCCAGCAGGGACTTCCCAGTAAAGACTATATAGATCCTGGAGTAGTGCCTATGAGGGCAAGAATAGAAAGTATAGCCATGATCGGCCAGGTATAAAGTGCGCCATGAGTAATGTAGCCCATGCAGCTGAATAAGATCCATAAGTGAAGCCCTAGTTCTGGGTTTGTGCAGGATAGTAGTACAATTGGTAGTATCTATAATATTATTGAATATGCAATTTAAATCCCCCATTACGATCAGTTCCCCTGCCCAATCTAATAACTCCAATGACAACATATCTAATACTTCTGGGCCATCGATGTTAGGGCCATAGACCACACACAGAACAAATTTCATTGAATTTAGTAATAATTGAGCAAGAACCCATCTTCCCCTAGAATCAGCAGCGGCTCTAAGAGCTTGGCCATGAAAGTTCTTATCAGCCAGTAATGCCACCCCACGTATCGAAATTGATTGTGATGTGCAGACAACTATATCATACTCTAGTTGCTTATATAGGGACCTATCCTTATATGCTAAGTGGGTCTCAGTCAGGGATACCAGTTTGGGTTTATAAAAAGAATTCTCCTCCAGCACCAGTTGTCGCTTACTGCGCATGTTAATTCCAGATACATTCCAGCATATACATTTAATCTGAATCATAGAAACTAACGGATTTCAATAGCTCTACCATGCCCTTGTATCCCTTGTAACCTTTGTTACTCAAATTTATTATTCCACCACCTTAAAAGATACTAAGAGTAAACCCCAGATAAACTGACCATATTTTGACCATTAACAATCCCTCCATCATCCCCTCATTGCCAGAGCAAGGTTGCCGCTGGGGCCCCACAGTTGTAGTTCCCCGCCCGCACCCCCACGCCCCTCATCCAACCCGCCTTCCTCCCCCAAGCTCTTGAGAAGGAATTAAACCCCCCCCCCTTCTGGCTGTCAGCTGGAGACAGCCCTATGGAGTGCCAACTACCTGCACCCCTAAGCCCCGATCAGCCACGCAACCATCCTGTGAGTAAAAAAAAAAAAGAAAAAAGATTTTTCCACACCCTGATAATATATCATATTCTGCTGTAGGATATTAGTGTCCAGATCATGACCCATCTTAAAAAAGAGATGAACCATCCAATGTCACAGAGAAGATATGTGAGAGATATATCAGGGCGTAGAAATAAGTAGGTATAGAGAAAAATAGCCTATACTAGATTAAGTGTCCATTGCTAGACTAGTGTTACTGTCCAGCTCCCGGGCAAGCCAGGGCCTGCTTAGCGTCCTCCATAGAGTAAAACATCTGGGTTGCACCAGTCTTTTATAATTTTGAGGCGAGCAGGTTCCTGCAGAAAAACTTGGGCCCCCACAGCCTTGAGCTGGTCTATAAGTTGGCGCATCTTCCATCTGCGGTCCATTGTAGATCTACACAGATCAGACCGAGCAACAATTGACATTGCCTCGATCCAAACTGGGGTTGCAGGACTTGCTTTAAGAGAGATTGCCTGTCTCAAAAGAAAATTCCCGACGTATATTAGAATCAGACGAGGCTGAGCCATACTAACACTAGAGGAGTTTCAGCTGAGCGGACGGCGGTGAGCACGCTGGATTTGAGAGTCCCAGTCCCAATCCGCAAGGTCAGGAAAGGCCCTTCCGAATAGTCGCACCATATATTGCCAGGGGTCAGGGCCTTCCTTTCCCTCCGGGATTCCAAATATCCTTAAGTTGTTTCTCCTCTGGCGGTTTTCCATGTCTTCTATTTTTGTTTGGAGATATTCGAGCTGGGAATCATGGCCCCCGATTGCCTTGACTTTTGCAGATGTAGCCTCCTCGATGCGAGCAACTCTCTCCTGCAGCTCAGAAAGTTCTGTTTTAAGAGTGGTGATCTGCCCTGAGATCTCATCCAAGGATTGTTGTACCTTCGCATTATCTTCTCTAACCTCAGCAGAGTACATCTGAGCCTCTGAGCGCTGGGTCGGAAGGGCTTGTAAAATTACTCTTAGCGAGGGTTCCTGCGTATCATCATCCTTGGAATTTGCGGGTGGAGAGTGATCCGTAGTAATGCAACTACTACCTTGAGTCCTGGCCACACTTGCTTTGCTGTTGCCCCCATCTTGCCAATGACCGACGTCGCCTCCTAATTCCTCTTTGCCGAGGCAACAGCTCTAGACTTTGCAGGGAGGCAGCAGACATGTGTTTTTTCTGACAATACTCCACAGTCTCTTGCAAGGTTAAGGAAATTCAACGATATTATCCGAGCGGCACTGCATACAGCACAATCCACCGGGCGGAACACAACCAGACCAGCGAGACTCCTGGTGAAGAAATCATAAGCCTTGATTAGCTGATCCTGATAAAGAAAAAACTTTCTTTTCAAAAAAAGTTTAAGTGGTTTTAAACAACACTTTTGTACTGCATACTTCTCTTTTTTCTCTTTCTTACTTCTAAGGCAAATATATGTAGTGATTTCAATTAATCAAACATAAAATATAGTTGAGTAAGGTACTGCAAAAAAAATTGTACTGTGTCGAGATCAAAAACCTGACTGAGAGGGGTGCAGGAGGTGATTAGATTCTAAAAACAATGAAAGTTGTTTATTTACTATAGATTCTAATATTGGGTGGCTGCTGAGAAAAGAGATATGGATATAAAACTAAATAGAATCTTACTATCTGCTGAAAGTTTCTTTAGTAGAGCTAGCTGGTTTCCATAACAAAGAACTAGTAGAACTGGCTGGTTTCCATAACAAAGGAACCGAGCCAGTTTGGAGGGAGGTATTAAACACCTTTGCATAAATATGGCTAATAACCTCTGGTATTTGTTTTATTATATGAGGGGGCAAGGGTCAAGAGGTGATCCAGATTTACATGATAGAAGTCTTTTTAGTTCTTCTTCATTAGGAGGAATCAAAGACGTCAGTAAATTAGGTGAGGTAGATTCAGGAGGGCCCAAGGGAAGGGCATGGGAGGGCGATGATGAGCGAATTCCAAGGTTAGTTTGTATTTGAATAATTTTGATGTCAAAAAAATCGCCTAATTCCTGCCGATCTTTGGGGTGAGTACTACCGAGGGAGTGCATGCTTTGGCATCCATGAAACGTGAGACAACGTTGAAGATGTCTTTTGGCTTGTTTTTGACCTTCGCTATTTTATCTGTATAGAAAGAAGATCGGCTTTTTTAAATTTGTAGTGAAAATTCTTGAGAGCTGTTTTGAAGGATGCTTTGTCTTTGTCCTGGTAGTCTCTTCTCCAGGTTCCATCAAGTTTTTACATTTTTTTCTTTCTTTTCCTAATTCAGAAGTGAACCAGGGTGCTGAGGGGGTAGATCTTTGTTTCTTGGGGGGGTGGATTTGCTTGGGGCGATACGATCGGCAGCGTTCATGAGCCATTGATTGATCAAGGATGCAACCTCATTGACACTGCCCAATAGAATGGGTATTGAGCGATCTAGGGTTCTGTTTAGCTCAGAAATGTCAGCATTGATCCATGGCCTAGTATAAGAACCAGAGAGATTTGCGTGCGTGTCAGCCCTAGTTCTGGGAGAATCCCAGGAAAACTTCAATAAAAAGTGGTCAGACCAGGCTACTTCTGTCGGTGTCTCTAGGGCAATTGATGAATTTGACAATATTAAATCAATGGTATGCCCTGCTCTGTGTGTGGGACCTGAGGGGATCAGAGCAAGGTTGAGGGCTGCGGTAGCGTCTAAAAATGTTCTAGTCATTTTAGCTTCTAAATTATCCATGTGGAGATTAAGGTCTCCAAGAATAGTAAAGTTAGAGTACTATATGACTAAAGGGGCTTGAGCAATGTCTAAAGAATCAATAAATTTGCCAGCGTAGCCTGGAGGGCGATACAAAAGGACACTCAAGAAAGAGGATTGTGCATTGAGGGATAGGCAGAAGCCTAGTGCTTCAGCACCTGTAATGTCATCTAAGGGGACAGTGGAGCACTGTAGGTGGTTCTTGAAAGCAATGGCAACCCCGCCTCCTACTTTCCCTGCCCTTGTGTATACATGCAAAATGTTCAGGAAAAGCTAGTTCAATGTCAGGGGTGGAATCTTCTTTCATCGAGGTCTCTAACAGGAAAAATATATCATAATCCGAATCTAAAAGTAGATTATAGATGTTGGCAGAGTGCTATGCAATGGACGCGTGAAATTGAGCCTTTACTCCATGTTAGGTTAGACTTACACTTACAGGGGAAAGTGTTAAATTTCTTCAGTGCCTCAGAAGTATAGCACATAAACTGGAGGGTGTCTGAAGTAGAACCAGCATAGTGGCTGGCGTTAGCCGCAGAAGGGACCAGATGGGCTTGCCTTTGGCGCATCCGCTGCACGCGTCCGAGTCCGATTGACTATTATTTTTGTTTATTGACTATTATTTTTGTTTTCTGTAATGCTCTTTAATTGTTTGTGGCTTACTTTTTTATACGTGACTCCAGATAGATTATTTTATGAAATGCTATTTGACTCATTTGTGTCAGGGTGCCTTTTAGGAACAAGTTGCTTCATCTAGTCTTGAGGTACAACGCCGTCGGATCCTGTGTAGGCGCTTTGTCTCTATTATACCAAATTGTCTCAGATAGTTTAAAAAATATTAGCTGCATAATCTATGTTTTCTCCCAGGTCCACATCACCTTTGAAATATTCTTTCCTCTCTTCGTTAATAAACTAGCGCTATAGAACCATCATCTTATCAAAACACACATATCTAACTTTTCAAAAGAAAGTAGTTTTATTTATTTGATGGATAATAATATAATCCCATTTTCAAATCTTTAAATCTTTAATTCAAAATTAGATAACGATCGCTGTGCTCTGTGAATGTTGGCATTTCGTGAAATTGTGAGGATAGTCTAATAGAGGCAGTACGGTAATAGCAGAGCGGGATAACAGAGCCAAGTGTGTATTAGTACGGCGAACGATGGGTCTGCTAGGGGTAATACGGTAATACCAAAGTGGGAACAGAGTGTTGTGTGTGCAGTAGCGGAGCTGGGAGCAGCTCAGAGCTCACACGCTGCAGTAACAGCTGTGGGTCTGGGAACAGCTTTGGATCTGGAAGTGCAGAATACTTCTATCTAGCAGCGTTGCTCTGAGAAGTAAAGAGGCGTGTAGCAAGTCACTGGGGTGCCTGCTTTGCTGTGGAAGCTGCCGTAGCCTGCTTCTATTCCCGCAGAAGCATGGGTGAGTTGTTGCCGCTTGGCAGGGAGGAAAAGCTGCACTTTGCAGCAGGTCATTCCTGCCCAAGCCTTAAGGACGTAGCTTTGTCACTCGCCGATATTTCTTCATAGCTGTATTTTGAGTCTGTCCACGCATGGATCACTTCAAAAGACTTGTGCCCACCTGTTGCATTCGAAAAATGCTCTCGAACAGAATAGTTGACACCTGGCTGTGCACATTTATAGCGTGCTGCGCAGGGTGATCCGCTTCTCGCCGCTGAATGTCACTTATATTGCACTTAAATCCTCGGCCGATTTTTTTATGCTTTGCTTTACTCTTTGTTTTTGGTGTTTGTTTATATACAAATTCTACCTCTTTCTGCGTGTTTCCAAGTCACATTCTGTTTTAGCGAGACAGCTGTGGAGCAAAGATGCCATGGTGTAGTTGCTCACGCAGGATTTTTGTGCGCCTCTGAAATGCTTCTCTTGGTTTATTTCAGCCGTGTCGGACTGTCCCAAAGAGATGGAAATAGAAGAAGCGAAGTAAGGAGCGGGCACCTACTGCTGAAAGCGCCAGCCTGCCGCTGCCGCCGGAGCTGGCACTCAGAGCGTGCCATGGAGACTCTCTACCAGCCCGCCGCCCAGCCTCCTCCCAGGTAGGCAGGCGCCTGTGCGCGCGCGCGCGTGTGCGCAAATAGAACTGTTTGCTAATCTCAAACCTCTTGTTGGCTTTATTATTAGCTCGGACGAGCAGCCGCCCTGCCCGGCCCTGTCCGAGCGCCCTCTCGGTTTCACAAGGCTTAAGTGACACACTGGGAACTCTGTCCGTGAAAGGGATCCCTCGGGTCCTTGTGTGTGTATTGCTGCACGTTTCCCAGGTAACAGGGCAGGCCCCTGATCCGCAGCCGGGTCACAGCGCCTGCTTCCTCCAAACCGTTATTGTCGCCGGCTTGAGCTTCAAAGAAAGCCTGCGAACTAAGACAAAATGGAGTGTGCAGCTGTTTAGTTACTATGTTATAGAACGTGAAGTAAAAGTCGTTTATCATAGTTCTGCAAAGTGCCGGAAGGAAGGCAAACGCAGGGTACACGGTTAAAGTGGCGTAGCGAATGCACGTAACGAAAATGGGCCCTTACTGCTTGGATGGGTAGTTAGAGGTATCCATAATTGCGGATCAGCCCCCCCCCCCTCACTACTCCTGGGACCTGGTGCCACTGCACGTGCTGCACTATTAAGCAAAACTTCTGCTCTGACACCAGAAGTGTAACCGGCATTAGAGTATTGTAATGAAATGTGTGTCCTAAAAATAATTGCAGGGCTCTTCTTAAATCTCGTGATACAGTTCTGAGAGTTTGCTCTTTCCTCCCTCGCCCTGTGTACTCCTCCGGTAGGAGCGTAGACCTGAGACAGGCCACCCGACTCACCTCTAACTAAGAGATCACAAAGGCCCCTGACACGACCTGACATACTGTATTGTTTAAGGGGAAAGATGGGCGGGGTGGAAGAACTTATCATATGGCCTAGTAGGAGCCGTGTGCAATTCCTGCCTGTTCTACAGGCTGTGTTGGTGTCACATAATAGCGTGGGAGTGTTCAGGGGTGACTGCGGCTGCCTCTGATATAGAGTAAGGGAAATGGGCAACAAGACAGAGGTGTGAGCACCCCTCCCGTTCACTGTCTTTGAAGACCATTTTTGAAGATAGGACTACATTTATTGTAACACATATAAATGTCCATTTGTTATACGGCACTGAACACTTGTGTTTCCGGTTTTAAGCGCCCCCGCTTTTGGCAGGTCTATACACCGAATCTGAGTGTTTGGTTTCATCAGGGTCACATCGGTCCGTCCAATGGGGAAGTTGGCATCAGTTTGACATAGCTCGAACTTGGTCTGAGGGCATAAGAGCGCTTTACAAAAGAGCCGCACGACTTACAATTTGTTTTAGGCAAAAAGGTGGAGATTGTAATTTGTTTAGGACTACAATCAATCAATCAATCACAAGATTTGTAAAGCGCACTACTTACCCGCGAGGGTCTCAAGGCGCTGAGGGAGAGGAGGGGGGGTGTTGCCGCTACTGGTCGAATAGCCAGGTCTTGAGTCGTCTCCTGAAGGTCAGCAGGTCTTGGGTCTGTCGTAGGTTGAGGGGAAGGGTGTTCCAGATCTTGGCGGCGCGGTGAGAGAAGGATCTTCCTCCGGTGGTGGTTCTCCGGATGCGCGGGACGGTGGCCAGGGAGAGGTCGGCGGAGCGGAGTTGACGGTTGGGAACGTAGAAGGAGAGTCGACTGTTGAGGTAGGCTGGGCCGGTTTTGTGGAGTGCCTTGTGTGCGTGGATCAGGAGTTTGAAGGAGATTCTCCTGTCGACGGGGAGCCAGTGCAGGTTTTTCAGGTGGGGGGTGATGTGGCTGTGGCGTGGAATGTCGAGGATCAGGCGTGCAGAGGCGTTTTGGATTCTTTGCAGTCGTTTGATGAGCTTGGTCGGGGCTCCTGCGTAGAGGGCGTTTCCGTAGTCGAGTCTGCTGCTGACGAGGGCCTGGGTGACTGTTCTTCTCGTGTCTGTCGGGATCCACCTGTAGATCTTGCGGAGCATGCGGAGGGTGTTGAAGCAGGAGGAGGAGACTTGCTTGGTCATGGTGAGCGTTGAGTTGAGGATGACTCCCAGGTTGCGTGCGTGGTCGGTTGGTGTCGGGGGTGCCCCTAGTGACGAGGGCCACCACGAGTCGTCCCATGCTGATGGGTTGGAGCCGAGGATGAGGATCTCCGTCTTGTCTGTGTTCAGCTTAAGTCGACTGCACTTCATCCAGTCGGCGACAGCTTTCATTCCTTCGTGGAGGTTGGATTTGGCGGTGAGGGGGTCCTTGGTGAGGGAGAGGATCAGTTGAGTGTCGTCGGCGTAGGAGATTATGTTGAGGTCGTGCTGTCGGGCGATGCGTGCGAGTGGAGCCATGTAGATGTTGAACAGTGTCGGGCTGAGGGAAGATCCCTGGGGTACGCCGCAGATGATCTCGGAGGCTTCGGATCGGAATGGGGGAGGCGGACGCTCTGGGTTCTGCCGGAAAGGAAGGAGGTGGTCCAATCCAGGGCCTTGTCTCGGATCCCTGCGTCGTGGAGGCGTGTGCGTAGTGTGCGGTGGCAAACAGTGTCGAAGGCGGCGGAGAGGTCCAGGAGGATGAGGGCTGCCGTCTCGCCGTTGTCCAGCAGGATCCTGATGTCGTCTGTGGCGGCGATGAGGGCGGTCTCGGTGCTGTGGTTGCTGCGGAATCCTGACTGGGAGGGGTCCAGGATGCTGTTATCTTCGAGGTAGCGGGTGAGCTGTCTGTTGACGATCTTCTCGATGACCTTAGCTGGGAATGGAAGCAGGGAGATGGGCCGGAAGTTCTTGAGGTCGCTCGGATTTTGAGCTGAGGTAATATTCGAATTTGCTTCCCTAACTCCACAGTCGGGTGCTCTAGCCCATAGGCAACATCTCTTATCCACATTTCAGCCCTTATAAATAAATATCCACCAGTTTATTACCCGTCTTCAGCCTCCCTCATCTATCTGCCCCTCACTTCGTCCATTAAATTATTTGTAAGGTGTTACTCCATGGCAGTTCAAATGAACTCAGACTAAATTGTGACTCAGAAATAGTGGTCTTTACCATAAAAATTGATTCTCGTTAAGAAAATGTTTGAGGAGCCCAATTCTGGATCACAAATTGTCCCTGGATATCCTCAGGCAGTTATAACCCGGTTAACCTTACCAGACAGCCGTTTTTCCTGCATTTAAATATGGAAAGCACCAGGGTAGTGTGTTCTAATAAACTACAACTATGTAACATCATAACTTATCCACTCATGCATGAAACTATTGTTCTTAAAATGATGTACAAATTCGATCCATAGTACTCACGTTAACAAATATATACTATTTTGGAGACTATCTGTCATTGCCTCACACCAACCATAGCTAGGATAGACCATCATATCTATCACTCGCTCATTTCACGTTTTTGACTATGACAAAGGGACCGAGTGATTAAAATAGCCTTCAGATCCCTTTAGTCATTTTTAACACACACCCTTTTTCCTGTTCTACTCACACCCAGTCATCCAACTTCATACTTCACATCGGCGAAAATGAAAAGAACTCCGGCAAAGAGCCCTCTCACAGGGCCCGTTGGGCATTGCAGCGCCGGCCCAACGAGGAGCTGCCCGTTGATGAAGCACGACATCCCCCGGGGTGTGTGAGGGCCCTTGCTCCTAAAAGGAGCACTCTCTTCGACTTATCTGACTGGGAGACCTAAACCCTCACAAAAGAACTGCACACTTTTTTGTTCTCATTGCCAGGGATTTAACAGAGGATGGACTGTTTACGTTAAGACGGAAATGTGTAAGACACAAGATTAGTGAGTAGGAAAACTGTGCGGATCTCATTCCCACAGCTTTTTTGTAAGTAGTAGTATTTTGTTTCGGTTTTGGAGTCACATAAGGAGGCAAAAGAGAAAAAAAAATGGTGCATGTACATTGTATATATAAAGCTCTTTCACTGTACAACTGTACAGTTTTAAAAAACATTGTTATGTGGTTATAATGTATTTTGTGTTCTGTTCCATGCTATTTGGGGTTCGTGGTGATGTGAATTGAAGTGCAGCAGAATTGAAGAATGCAGTTTGTTGTTTTCAATAAATGCAAGCAAACAGTAAACAGTTTTGTCGGAATGACACTTTTATTGGGCTACCATGTTTACTTGAAAGCTTTCAAGACCACGCAGGACTCTTCCTTTGGATGTCCTCATTCAACAGAAGCTGGGTTTCAGTTTTTAGGTAGTGAAGGCTGACATGTAGAGAGTGAGAACTCTTCAATCTGTGGGAAGGAAGAATGGTACTATGAGTAGGGAAAAAAGGATGCAGAAGGAAAAGACTCCAATGATGGGCCCAAAGAAAATGTCCACTTTATGCACATCTTTCAGTGTCTCTTTAATCTTTTGGACGAACTGTGTGCATAAAGGATGAAGTCGGTTTGTGCACCCATCGCTGGTTCAGGCTGATACTGATTTTAACAGTTTACAAATCTTTTTAGCACTTGCTCCAGGCTGATTGGAGAGCTCATGTTAACAATACTTCAAAAATAAGTATATCTAAGAAGTAGTACAGAGATAGTAGTAGACTTTTGACCAGGCCACTTAAGCCATTGTTTTTCCTGGGTTTTTAGGTCTCGGCTAAAGGCAAAGTTATTGTTTCAAGTACATAGTGTGGGAAATGGGTCAGCCCTTGTTCATGATTAGATGACTTTGTTATCTATTTCAGTTGTCTGCTTCTTATTCAATGTATTTCCTCTCTGTTGCTGTGCTTGCCTCACCCAGGAGCATTTCGGTCTCACAGTGTTCTGGTTGGATGCGTTGTATCATTTCTCTAAATACTCAGGGGGAATCTTTTTTATTTAACATTTAGTTCTCCAACTGAGTGGCATGTTAGATTGGTAAAGTAAAAATGTCCGTCTGCATTATGACGCATGCCAGCACATATATGACAACACATGTATCCATACGCTAGAATGTGTACGTTTGTGCATTGGTGTGCATCTAGAAATGGGCATTCTATTGTAGAAAACACAATCCAAGATTGCCAGCCATTTATTCTCAGGCGTCTTGATGCATGCATGCATACAATATAAAAAATGCATTGGCAAAGCCAATAGCTTGTTCTTTTTTAGCTTTGCCAGTGCTTGATCATGGTTTGTCATTGCTCGGATGGGCTGCCCTAGGGCCCAGGGTATTTGGAGCATGGGTACATTCACCCATTTGTTTTAGCATTGGTGATAGTTCTCCAGTAGTCCTTTTGTTAGGCAGGATGAGTAGTCGCATGTAATTCAATGGATGTGTGTTCTTTGATGCTTTTAGTTTACTGACATAATGACATTTTAATTGCTGGTTTATGGCTTTTTGGTTCAGGAGCACTGTCCTGCTTGTCCTTATGGCAGCCTAAGGTCATACACTAATTACCTTTGTCAGTTCATGTGTGTTACTTTGCTGTCAAGATAACAAACACGTGGTTGGATTTACAGCTTTTTGTTCACAAAGGCCTTGCCCGCACATGAGCTTTCCTACAACTGCACCTAAAATACTGGCCATTTGTCAAAGTATCTACTGGGCAGTATTTTGCTACTTGTGCTTTAAAGGTCCAACACTTACCATATTAACTTCATCTTCCGAATTCTTTTTATAATACTCTTACCTAAGGGTACAGCTTAAGCACCCTACTTCTAACTCCATATTATTCTAGCTCATGAGGTTGCCTCATTATGCTACCTTCTTTTAGGACACCTGGCTGCAACACACACAGTCACCCACCTATATCCAACTTAATGCTCTATCAAAAAAACAAACTTAGTAGCTGTGCCATTGCACTTTTAAGAAAAGCGAGCACTATTGCCTTTGCTAAGGCTTGTTCAAGGCTGCTAAGAAGAATGAACATCACAAAGCAATTATTTCACTTTGTGACACTTACTTATTTTTCAGTGTGCCCCTTAAAATCTTGCTTTAAACATGCACCCGCCACTGTGCCTATAAATTTATCTTTTCCTGCTGGGTTTGAGTTATTTTTTTGAGATGAACATTTTAATTTCTAGGTAGAATTCTTACTTTTTGTTTTACTACGGATTGTTTCCGATTTAATCTGTCTTTCATTTTTCTGTGTATGCGCAGGACATCATAGCAATTGTGACCTGTTGTCACTTAGGTAACTTTTTTGGGGTCTTCATATTTATTTAATATAGTGCCAAGGGCTTCTACGGTCACCTCAAGCTGCTTTTGTAAGAACAGAATTCGACAAAATATCAATATAAAATGGTACAGTGAACTTCACAATGTGACTGTGGTATTCAAAAGCAAATTTCCTCCCCCTCATCTGTTCAGTGTATGGCTCTACCTGCAGGTCTCACTCCTAGAGGAACTGTTGACGTTCCTGAGGTGAATGCTTATTTTCATAGTGTCTCAGTCCGCTGCCTCTCAATGGCATCTTTCATAGGGTTGTGAAATGGCTGTTGAGTTCCTGGCAGAGAAAGAGGCGGGAGCATTCAGGGTCATGTGGATGCACCGATGGGTTCTCTTTAGCGGCTTCAATATGCAGCACTACATTGGTTGCGCTGTCTGTGATCCTACCTTTGAAGCAAATGTGCCTACGCCAGGCCTGACAGGTAGAGAGTGGCCATGCACGTACTAATGCATCTGTGGCAGGATTACACTGGTTGGATGGGAAAATGACTGCCAATGGCTGGCACAGTTATCAGAAGTTGTTTTGGGATAATTTCAGCGTGATGCTTGTTGGATAAATACCGACTTTCAGGTGGGAGGCTGGATCGCAAACATTTATGACTGGCGCTATTACATGTACTCGGTGGTAAATAAGGCAGTGCTTGATGCAAAAACCTTTTACTACTGTATCATGAAAAGTTTATGCAGGTAATGTGTGTATATTTCTTATGTCGCATTGGTTGTCATGATATTGCAGTGTTTTGTGGACTCACCTGATACAGCGAATGCACTGTCGTTTGAAAGGCATTTAGTTAGCTAAAATGGCAGAGGCGCAACTAGAGTCAAATTTCAGGGGGGGGCTAATAAAAATCTCGGGGGGGCTAATTATTCCAGCAATAGGCAGAGTGGAGATGCAGGGGCTCTAAGAAGGGGTGAAAAAACAACAAAGACTCGTTAACAAGTAAATGGTCTTTTAAAGACCTGTGAAGTACTTGGGTGCGGCTGCGATAAGACGGACGCCAGACCAGCCAGCCTACAGCAGCTCAAAAACTGTCTGTGTGTGTGCCTGGGAAGCTGTCTCAGCCCAGGCTGACACACGACAGGGGGGCTGAAGCCCTTTGAGCCCTATGGGTGTTGCGCGCCTGCTTAGAGCCCACCCATTACTTACCTTTGGTTGGCTTCATTGTCACTCTCATTTCCTTGATTCTCATTGGTCAGCGCGTGTTTGTCCCTTTCCTACAGCATGGGCCAAATACTGCTTCCTTTCAGTGCCAAGTGTCCTTCTATTGCTCATGCTTTTTTTAAAGGTACTTTTTTAAATTTAGGTGCAGCACTCTATAAGAGTGTATGGGTTTGCAGGCTTTACAGCAAACAAATGATGGATGGAATGCTGACAATGCAAACATTCTCCCCCAGTCAAAAGATCTGGGTTAAATCCATCGTTCTTTTGCCCACTTGCAGGCTGACTTTACCGCACCCCTGTCCCACTGCACTGCTGTACAACATGGCTAAAACACATTCACAAAGCCAGTAGCTCTTGACTAGGCGAGACCTCATGTCTTTACCAATACTTGTTTTGTGCTACTCTGCATTTGTCTGTCAGAATTGCAAAGGGATTTTGTGTTTCACTGTGGTTGTTGTATTAATGTTAGTACAGTATTGTGTTCTATTATGTTTTAATTGTGTTTTTACATTGCTTTGCATATATTCTTTTGTTCATTTTAGCGATTTCAACAATTACTGCCACATTTCCTGCTAAAAGTAGCACCTCTTTAAAGTATCAATGACAAGCAACCATTTACCACTGTCTAAGGCGGTAAAATAGCACTGCTCCGTCATTTTAACCTTTCAAGACCATTTTCAGCCCATAGCAGTGGCAGAGAGTATGCCGTAGATCAGCACTTCCATTGCTCACTTTATGTGATATGGCTGGCAGAATTATTATCGCCTGCTACTGTCATGATTAAAACAAAAAGACTGTTTCACACACTGTTAATAGAAAAACACACTAGGAATAAATTCTGCTGTTTCGAAAAGCTGAAGGCAAGTCAAGTAGTATGTGAAATGAGTGAGGTTTTAAGTACTGCTTACAGCAAGTTACTGGTGGGTTAGCTGTACCCGCCAGCAGTGAACGCATGTTTCGATTGTCATTCTCCAGTTATTAGTGCTTTAGTCACACTAATTACCTATTCTTGGACATAGAGCCACACCCGCAGTAAATTATTGACACTTTATTCTCACTCACAGAGAGGAACTGTGACAGGATTGAGCACATTTTCCCAGAAATGTCACTGGCAAACTATGCTGTTTCTTGCCTCATGATTGATCAGTCTGTCTTCTGAAATGCATAACTGTTTCTAGAAAGAAAATATGTACCTTAAAGAAGCAATATCTTGGACTACACCAATATGGAAGCTGGTAACAGGGCCCATATACTGAACAGACTGCAGTAGCAGTTTTAACAAAAGTGTCATAAAAATAAGACAGACCATGAAGTGGTGTACTTAAAAGGCTCACAAAACAAAACATTGCAAAGGCCAAATTTTTTCGTTGTAGCTTTAAAAAATTGTATGTGCACACACATCTTTACTCTGTGAACGACAAATCCCCTTAAAATCAAAATACATGTTAGCAAGAAAACAGAATAAACAAAACGAACACTCAGTAGTGATTAGTGACTAGCACTGTATCTTTATGACTGGCGAAGGCATCCAAAGAGAAGGCATTGCTTTAACAAAAAAGCCGTAAACCAGCCATTAAATTGTCTTCTTGACCATAAAGTAAATACAGCAAATAGCACATACTATTTCTAGTCCAAGAAAAGAACTATTGATGCCCAGTCATCAAAACCTATTTGGAAGACAAACGGCACACTGCAACCATCTCCAAAATGTCATGGTTTGATGAGAGATCCATTCAAGCAAATGGCAAACCTTGAAAAGCGCATGAAAGTCAAATGCTGAAGAGGGTTGACCCAATGCCCACTCTTTGTACTTCTTATTGTACTTTTTGAGGAATTCATGGCATGAGGTACAGTGGCAGTCCATGTAGCAAAGCGCGGTGGAGTGAGGCACGGGCGGGGGGGGGGTGGGAGTGACATACAACGGGATAAGGAATATGAAATAAATAAATAATTAAAACCACTTACCTTGCGCTCGCCGCATCGCCGACTATGAGATGAGAGAAGCATTTAACAGGAGTGTATTCAACTCTTATCCATAATAGTTATTTCAACTGCAAACTAAAGATATTATGAGTATTTTCAATGTGTCACATCACCATAATATAGCATTATAGTGTGATGCAAAGGATTGCATCAGCTGTTAATGGCATAGTCCAATGCAGAAGGGTTATAAGGCTGTTTGAATATTTTACCCAATGACAGTAAAATGTTCTAAATTAATCACGATATATAAGGCTATTTGAACATTCTATCCAATGAGGTCGAATGTTCTAAATTAAACAGGGTGAAACAGATAGACAACTATTGAAACGTTGGAGCAGAAGATCTATTCCAGCGGTTATTTGCCATCTGCCAACCACTGTCTTCAGAGGAGCTCCCAAAATTCCAGTGTTCTAATTTTCATTAGCTTCTCACAAGATGGCCCCTTTCCGAGGCTCTTTAAGCCTATACCTTGAGTGGATAATTCCCATATTTGATTTAGGCTGTTGCTCTGTGTTGTGGCAGCCAAGGGATCGTGCCCCAGGACTATTAGCAATGTTTACGTAATGAGAGCAAAAGAATCACTGTTAACCTCTGGTCAGGGCTTTAAGTGGGCTGGGTCCAGTGGCGTAACAAAAGCCCCCGTGGCGCGGGAGGGCCCCTGAGCTCTGGGGGCCCCCTTTGGCAGGCCTCTGGACTGAGAGCTTCGGACTGGGTCCGGAGCATGGGGGCCACCTACATGTACTTTGCAGGGGGCCCCCTCAAGTTTTGTTATGCTACTGGCTGAGTCCAATTGGTGCATAGCACTGGCAGTTTTAAAAACCAACTGCTAAGACGGGTCGTATCAGGCCCTCTATGTTTGCCCTCACCCTCAGCGTGATGAACATCTGGCCTTCGTAGCTGTACCACCATCCCCAGCCTTTGATACAAATTCGAAGGGACTGCTTTGCTATATTAGCTGCAAATCAGAGCTAATTCAGTGATATAACCCCTGATTGTGATCTGAATGGGGACCCATGGAATCTGCAGGGGGGCAAGAGAGGTGGGCATGGTGGCAGAGCTCAGGCTCGAAATGTAACACGTATACAATGATTAGCTGCTGAAGGCGGATAAAGCTGCTGCTGACCAGTATTAGCAACATCCAGATATTTTTTTGAAGAACACACTAAATCAAAAGTAAATATTTTTCAAAGGGTTTCATTTAAGGTTCATAATGTAGCATTACAATCATCTTCAAAATTGTCAGGGCAAAATAAGCAGTCTGACAAGCAAAAGGATGAGAGAGCATCTGATAATGGAGAATAGAGCATTCTTTTAACAGCGACAGGTTCTTCGTGAGGGTGAGGAGGCATCGCCCCCGGCCCGCTGCTGCGGCGCTAAACGTGAAAAAATAAAATGGCAATGAAATGATTTCATTACCATTTTATTTTTCACGTTTAGCATGCAGCAGTCTCCAGTTTGGATAAATGGGGGCGTGTCCTCCTCTGCTGCCGATTGACAGCATAGAGGACTGGAGGAGCAAGATGGACCCTCCAAAGTACATATGTCAGTTGGCCGGTTCTCTTGAGCCGGCCAAACTGACATGCTCACTTTGCAGCTCTCCACTCAGCTGTCTTAGACAGCTGGGTGGAGACCAAGCACAGGCCTAAAGGGCCTGAAGGAGCGTCCAGTCAGGATGCACCATCCAATCCTGACGCTGCTCTTATGCTGGTGAGAGTAGTGTCAGAATTGGTTAGTGGAATTTCCTGGAGGCTGGAGCCTGCGGAGCCGACAAAGGAGGGACTGAGGAGGACTTTGGACGTGCCACTCGCCTTGCTTGCATGTACGCACCCAAAATTTAGCTGCTCACCCGCCTGCCCCACCGGTGCATATTCGTGCCAGCTGCCCCTGTCTTTTAAAACCCTTCCTTCTCTGCAGTTTCAGGGACAGAGCGTTCACTGCAACTAATAGTGATATTTTTTATTTCTACTTCATAGCACTCTCACTGTGATAAACTCTTTTCTCTAACGTCCTGCTTAACTGAAACACAGAGCCACGGGTCTTCATCAGCACATAGGCATAAACATTCCTAGCCTCTCACACTCTGCTCTCTTTCTCTGGCTGCTCTGAACGCTGGGTATCCATTGTTATTGCTGCTTATCCCTTGTGGAGTTTTGTAACACTTCATCCAGGATTACTGTTTTCTCACTTTAACAGGGCTGCCAAGACTTTCAGAATAAAAGAAAAGCTGCAGGATAGCTATTGGGCATCATATTTCCTCATAATATTTTCAAATGGAAAGTAAAAAACTCTGCTCAGTACAGTGATAAATAAAAGTAACCCAAACAATCTCCGTTAGGCTGCTTTTATTTATTTGCGAACAGAGCAGAAAAGTTCTCACTAGTCCAGAAAATGTGTCAGTTGTTTAAAAATAACAGTATTTTTCCTAAAAATGTCCTTTGCACACCAATTTCCAATGGCATTTCCAATGGCACACCCACATTTTTCTATATAAATTTAAATGTATTGTTGCGTGAGGTTTTCAGTTAATGGTTCTGTGAAAGAACTGTTTGTTTATTAACTTGTACAGTGCAGGATTGTAGAACCCTCTATTAGGCCACACCCTTTGTTACTTAGGCCACGTCTTCGTTGAGACCTGCCCATCTTTTCCATCCCACTTAAAGCAGTGTCTCAGGGCTACTTCACCGACTTTTATGTACTGAATCCCTTTATGGTGTTATAACTTATAGTTTTGCCAAGTGAAACGACACGTGGTTAACATGGTGGATGCATTATTTTTAGGGAGAATTCATAAAATGTTCTATTGTTTTGCTATTTGCTTCACAGAGCGGTGCTATAAACATGGACATTTAGACAGAAAGTGTGAGAGAAACAAATTCACACCCACGCACAAACTTGTATAGCTCAGGCAGTAGTCATATATAGATACTCTTGCATTCACAAAAGACACTCTGCAGTTAACACAGCAGTTCATTTGTCTCACACACAGAGAACAATGTGCAGAAGCAGTATATGTTTCCCTCAGATGCACATACCATTTATAGCCCATACAGTAGCAGTGAAATGTACGTTCACACACCCAGAACAGGTACACATGAGCAGCAAAAGCGCATGAATGCCTCACGTGCATAAAAGATGCGATGCAAGCAGTAGCAGTCTACTTTGCTCTCATATACTTAGAACAGTTACAGCACAGGCAGCAGTAGTGCAAACTTCCCTTACCCTTGAGGATCATGAAGTTTGACCTCTGGTTTGGAAAACAATGTGATAAGGCTCAGGGAATGGAAGCACTGCGTTAGGGTGCAGATGAAGACATATAATCAGAAGGAAGGGGAGAATGTGTTAATATTTGAAAGGGTACACATCACTGTGTTCACAATTCATTGGGTTAATTTCTAGGTGCCATGTCTGGAATAATGTGTTCTCTTTTAGAGCCCTCGTAAGCAATATTTCGTCCAGGTCTGGCCACCTCAGCTTATTAATCTCATTCTGGGACCTCTTCTGGCCTTTTATGTCCACTTTTGGTAGGTGCATCCTGAACAGGAGGTCTGTCGCATTGGGAGCACTTTGTCTTATTCTGTGGCATATTGAATCCAGTTATCACTCGTGCATGTTTGTAAGTGCAGATCATTATAGGAAAGGTGCTGCAAATGCTTGTGAATATCCGTTTGCATTTCATTTCTCAGCCAGCCTGGCAAACTCCAGAGAATACCCACAACTCCCTTGTGGGTGCCACTTATCATTGAATAACATGTGGACAAGTTGTGAAGTTTCTACATGCCAGTGTGGTGCCTCCTTGCTCAAAACTGGCACTCAGAATCATCTACCAATTGTGCGTAAAGAGTTTTTACCATGCACAAGTGTGACTTGTACAAATATAGATTTGCAAATCAGTCCAGTACACATGATGTGTCCTGTGCTACATTTGTTTTAGATGAAAAGAAAACTGAAGACTGATTACTTGCTTTTTCCTATCCTTCCGTAATATTAGTTTTTCCTTAAGCTGTTTTGGAACAGGCGTTTACGTGTAAATAATTATAAACACATGTGCCCATCTGCAAATAGGTCTGGATTTTCCACATTTCATAGTACTTTGTTGTAGAGGATACAGATACGAAGAGTGCTCCTTGGCAGGCCCACTTTCAAAAGCTGAATGTCATTGTACATACAGTACGTCACTATTATACTTTTGATTTGAGGCGATTGTCTACTCCTGGAGAGTTAGCATATATTTTATCTTTCATTCAATGCTTTGATGAAAATGGATTGAGGTGGCTAGTTAACTATAGCTCAATGAAAGCCTTGATGTGAGTAAGTGCATGCCAGGGAAGTTTCTCTTTAATATTTCCCCCTCCTGACTTGCTCCTGGCTGAAGTAGGTCCTTGTGCTCCTCTTCTCCCCCAGGTTACCCCCGGCGGGGAAGAGTTGTTCCCTCATTCAAGATTTTTGCCCTGGTCTTCTATAAGGCCTGGATGGGTTCTCATAGACTCCTACCCCCCAGTCCTCACATAGTATCAATCCCAGCCTTCCCTAAGTACCCTTTCCCCTCCGCCTTACACACAGTCCTGCCACTTCCGCACAACGCAGCCTTCTTCAAGGCTCTGGATGTGTGTGCCATTGCGCACTACCTTCATTACCCCCCCCCCCCGCCTTTCCGCCACACAGATTTTATCACAGCCTTGCCCAAGGGACCGGGTGGACTGCGTTGCTGTCCTCTGCCCCCATTTTTACTTCCCTACCTTTTCTCCCACCACATCAGGGCCGGACTGAGAACACAATTCAGCCCTTGCCATTTTATCCGACCGGCCCCCGGAAAGGGGGGGGGGGGTAAGGGTAGAGTGGGTGGGCAAGGGTGGAAGTGTGAAGCACTGCTGCTTAACTACAGCAGTCCCCAGCACTGCTGCTTTTGTTACTGGGGGCCGATATTGTAGCACTACTGCAAAACCGGCCCCACCGCTCCAAAACTGGCCCACCCTTCCAGCCTCCCGGGGAAACACCCGATGCCCAGTTCGGCCAGTCCGGCCCTGCACTACGTAGAATCCTAGCGACATTGCCCAAATGCCTGCTTGGGGTGTGTCGCTGCTGCTTACTCCCTCCTCCTACCTACCTTGCCTTAGGGTGGGAAACTGACACCAGGGAATATGATAGCTACCCTTGTTTCTTCATTTCAATAGAGGCAATGAAACAGAGGCAGTGGGCAGTTGACCTAATCACCTCTCTCTCGTGTGCTTTTGTGGGACATAAACAAACGGTACAGCTAACAGCTGCCTTACTGTCCTGTCCTCTGACCACCAGCAAGCCGTCTCCCGCAAAGCCTGTCGGAGGTGGAGGACTAACAGCTGCGTGGCACTGGAATGGCCTCAAGGGTGCCTGGCAAACTGCTTAATTTGAGGCAGTGGTTGCTGGTAGGGCCCACCGGTACTCTTTTTTTGGGGGGTTGCTTATTTTTAGCTTAGCGGACATTTGCCGAAATCAAGAGAGGGAAAAACACACAAAGGGGAAAGAAGGAGAAAGGGAAAGACGGATTAGCTTTCACAAAGGGAGAAAGCAGGAACCTGAAAGATTGAGATAAAGGGGCAGGGAGTGTCCAATAGTTGATTAAAGAGGCATGAGGTGGATTCCAAACTATGCAGCCTTGCCATTCGGTGCACTGGTGCTCTAGAACGGAGCTATTCAAGGACAAAAGAATAAAGGCATTTCCCTCTTGTGTTCATGAACACAATGAGAGTTTAAAAAATAGATAACACAGTAAACAGTACCAAATTGTAGCTTTTTGCAAATCAGATTTGAGAGCCGAAATTAGGTTTGAAAACCTATTGTTTGACACTTTTATTAGTGTGTTAGAATCCCTTTCGTAGCGCCATGGGGCACGCAGGGGCTACAGGGCATTTTTCACCTGATGTTCTAATGCCCGAGTGAGTATGGATCCCACTCAGCTGGGCCATGTACTCCTTCTTCACTCGACTCTCAGTGGTAGCAGTGGTCGAGCAGTCAACGCTCCCTCGGGAGGATGTAGTTACAGGTCAGTGGACACGAGTCATAACTCAAAGTACAAAGAATACGAACAATAATTCAATGTCCAGCCAAATACTTGCTTTTATAAGAAAAAGTAGTATTTTATTTCTAATTCTACACATGCAAAGAGATGCGACATTCAAATGCAGTAACACAGTCCTCCTTGAGGTCAGGGCTCTAGTAGTTGTCAGACAAATCCCTGTCCCACCCTCCTTTGTTTAACATGTTGAGGGTTATTCCCCATTCACTGGTGGTCCCATCAGGGAATGCAGACTCTTAGGCCATACTCAGGAGCTCTCCCTTTTGAACTTTTGGGAAAAGTGTTTATGATGCTGCAGCACTGTTAGCCACGAGTTTCCCCGGGTGCCCAACTGGCCCAGTTCTTGTCTTACCTGCTCTTGCAGTACAGAAGAGTTCAGGGATGCAGCTGGTGCCTTTAAATGTGCACCCATGAGTCCTGCTTAGTTCGGAGATGCCAGCTGCTTGTGGCCCACTCTGCAGCACCCAGTGGCACTGGCTCTCACTCCAGAGAGGCACTACCGGAGGTCTCTCTGATGTTGGAGCAGCTCCCTGCTCACCAAGAAGCCTTAAGTTCACTTTGTTCAACAGGTTTTGGGAATACTTTCTTCAGCTCCAGATTGGAGCCAGCGAGGATGCAATGTCGCCCATGGCCTCTCCGGCAGTCCTCCGTGGAGAATTGGGGACAGTTCCCTCACAGCGCAAGTCCAACCCGCAAGTCATAGCCTCAGTAGCCTTGTAGCCTCAGTCTATCCTTCAGGTGATGACCCAAAACCTTTGGCATTGGTACCGGCAGCCCCTCACATCATGAGGGGTTGCTGCAGTACGCGGTGATACAGGCGCAGACTCTTCCAGCCTCAGTGCCCTGGCCCATACAGTCACAAGTCTGATACTTACCATTTACCATTGGCCCCCTCTGTCATACAGGGTCACCTCAGCACAGCAATGAGGTGTAGCAAGACTCGCACGGCACACAGTACATGGCTCAGTATATGGCGACCCGCTGCTAACATGAGGGCGTTGCCGAAAACAACACTGCACACGGGCGATGGACTGATCGGTGCTCAACAGAATTCTCCCACCACGCACAGGAAATCATCATTGTCGAGCTCCCCACTGGAACTTGCTCCCTCCAACACGCTCCTCTTATACTCCCCCAAACAGCTACAATCCTCAGGCAGAAGTCTTTTAACTGTTCCTAAGTATTGTAAATCGGGATGGGGATGTAGAGCCTTTTAGTGGCCGCATTCAAGCTCTGAAATTCTCTTCCTTATTCCATCTCCAGTCTTCAAGCTCACGTCCAATTCATAAGGCCATAAAAACGTAGCCTCTTTACTCTTTGAAGGAAGTGCTCGGGCCTTATATCTTTTTCTGCCTTTCCTCCTTCTTAAGACTAACCGCTATCAGCGCCTTGACGTCTTTGGGCATTTGTTTGTGCTTTATAAGTTCATTTCATTTAATTTAATTTCTTACTCACTGGGAACACTGGTGTTGGCAAGCAGGAAGGCGCTGGTGCTCCAGGCTCCAGAGCAGGTGGTCTCTTGGTTTCCCTGGGTGATATCCCCTCACCCAGCATGAAGACTAGCAAACCTTGGCCCCCATTCTTGGTCGCAGGCAAAAGCCTTGCAGAGCTTCCCCTTCTCACATAGCCCATCTGGCTGCTTGGCAGATGACAACGTTTTGGAGACTCAACCTCTCCTTCTTATAGTCTTTTTCCAGACACCAAATGTATTATTTGAAGTTTTATGTTGGGGTTCTTCTTCTTTTGAAGTGGTCCGTTCTCCTTTTCATCTTCCTTCATGAAAGAAATCTGCCACAGTAGGCAAATCTCTGAAGGTGATTGTCCACAGCACAGTTCATGGGAGTGATCAGATTTTACAGCTGGATGTCAGCATCAGTGAAATGTGCATCAAAGGGTTAATCACAGACCCCCAGCCCTACCCTTTATGATCTCCCATGTGTCCAGGCCCGACCTTGTGCTTTATCACTGAACCAAAGAGAAGTCCTTTGAGGTGTAATGGGAGTCTCTTCCTTTCCTCAATGTGACCCACCCAGCTCCCAGTATTGCAGCAATACACAAATCTGCCTGGGGGGATTCCTGACCTCCTCATGCTTTTAACAGGCAGGCCTGGGCTTCCCAAAATGGAACACAGGGTCCGCCATACAACGCACCATTGCAAGCACACTCACTCAGTGTACTTTCACAGCACAATTTGGATGCAGCACTGTTACTTCTAGGCATTGTACTCTTACATGTACACATGCATTCAATAATTACATTAGGCTTTTTGGATTGATATTGTGGCAAGATGTATGGCTATGGGGAAGTGTCTTCCAGACCTTGTTTTTGGAGACCAATATAGCTTTCCCTCAGCTCTGCCTATATATATATTTTGCTGTCTATTTGTGAATTCTTTATTGATCCTCCATATATACGGATGTGTGTACCGTATGCCTTTAGGAATATATCAGCGTGCTGGTTGGAGTCTTCATGTCATGCTTCTCTATGAGTAGTACCTGTTAGTTAAATTATATACAGGTTTTATCACACTTTTAGGAGGATACTCTTATTCCTCCAGAAATAGGTTCTCTTGATGCCATCTTGTGGGTCCACTCTACTTTGAATGTTCCTCTCTGTTGCGGAGTAGATATGAAGTGACTTATGGGCTCTTGATACATGTCCTCAATGTGAGTGCAGCGCTCTCTTATTTTCATACTCATTATTTTTAGCTGTTCGGTACTCTTTTTTGAGCCCGGGTTTTACATTTTTCCGTATTGACCATGTCTCACTTATTTCATGTTCTAATTTGTTATAAGTGAGCTTTTGGCCCATACATCATATCTTACGTTTATTTTACCGAGTACCGGCTTTCTTTAAATTCGAAATTTGAGACCATCGACGATCGTGTCTGGCTGCCTGATTCCAACATGGCCGTCATCTGACTAATATTGTCATTTTTATATATGCCATATTTTCTGTCTTGAGAGTTAGCTATTAGTCGTTTTCTTAGATAGCCGCTATATCGCTGTTCTGACTAGATAATTATTTAATTCTCTCTAAAGTATTGGACCTTGATCTTTACTAGTATCCATCGAGGTTACGGACCTCCGATATGGCCTGTTCATGCATATGTCTATATTCTTATGGAAACTGGCAATCTCCCTCTTTACTTTATTATTCTGTTGGCCCGTGTTGAGATGGAGGATTCACAGTTCCCTATAGGATTTGTCTCCTTTCATCTTAGATATTTGCCACTCCAATATGGCGGCCAATTTGGTATCTGGTACCCTGTGTAGTCACCGCGTATGCCACTCACAGTGCAGGTGTTCGCTATCTTGTTCTTATTGAACCCCGTGAGTACGTCGGAGTGCGTATATAAATCAGGTGGCAACAGGCTTTGATGTTCGTACCGACGGAGGACAGACGACCTGGACGGCGTCAGCTTTATCTACGGCGGAATATCCTTTGATTCAAGTGAGTTCTCCATTTCCCTGAACCCCTAGAGGGTTGGATTGATACTAACCTGTAGGACCTCCCGGGTATGGGGATAGTTTATTGTTACATCCATAAAGGACTCACTGGAGGCTCTTTTGTCTCTTACAGCTCTATCCATTTACTGTGTATACTTGGATGCACAGTGTTGGCATTTCGGACGATTTAAGTCTTCTATAGCAGAATAAATTCCTACATACGGGACCCGCCGGTTATTTATATGAAGTTCTATTGTAATGATTAGATCGTAGGTCTCTAGCATTGGGAGTGTCTGGCTTATATATATATATATATCTTTCATCCTCCGTAGCATTGATTACGCGATTGATTATCCCAGAATCCATCAAGATGTACTGCAGCCCTTAGGACGCACTCTGGGGCGATTCCTGCTAACCATCATACATGTAAGGCTGTGGACTATATAAACTGTATATTTGTCACGAGTCCATTAGAACTATGAATGCATAGTCTCACTTTTTTCACTTTTTTCATCTTTGCTTCTTAGTTTGCATCGTTTATCTTTTAACTATCACGCCCAGGATTGCGCGCCTTCCGGGGACCGTGGGTGATTCTACTGAGATAGTATGTATATCACTCTATTATTCCATTCCTCCACATTTGGAGTTTCTCTGTAGGGGATTGATGTCCTCACTTTACTATCTATTCTTTCAGATACCCTAACTATTGCGAGGCGGTTTTTTCTGAGTAGAGGGCTCTCTATACCCTATAGAGGTATATCCCCATGGAATAGCACGTCTTTGGAAAGTATGATAGTTTTTGTTTCATACCTTTATACCTTTACATCTCTCTCCTTGTGCATTGGTCTCATCTCTGGTCTTATTCTATATGGTTGTTATTTCCTTGGTCATCTTCACATTTGTTCTTTTCTACACTGCACGTTGGGTGATATGGTTATCTCTATACTGCACTATCGTGGTGCTTGGGATGTATGTACTGGTCACCTTGCTCCTTTCTTCTTTTTATACATTATTATAAAATCAAAAATTAAAACACAGATTCATTATGTCTGTTTGCCCCCACAGAGTAGTGTGTGTTTACATTGTACAGAGCCCGTTGTATTACATTTATGGTCACAGATGGCTCTCAACCACTGAACAAAATTATGAATTCAGCGCCCTGATGAAGGATGGTTTAAAGTACATGGTACCTCCGAAACGCGCGTCGGCGCACTTTTTGTGTTTATGTAATTTGTGTGTAAATTGTTATATTGTATGTATGTTTTTCTTGAAGTTTAATGTTATATTGTTTTGTTTTTCACACTACATGGTTGTTTTTTGTGTGTTACTTTTGGAGACATGTACAGATTATGTATGGTTTCTCACTTAGATCGTTTGGAGCTCTTTTGTAATATATGTATTTCGTCAATAATTATTTAGTGATATATGTATTATGTGAACATACATTTGTGATACTATTGTTATAAAATGAAAAGTATATTTTAATAATAAATGAAGTAAACTACATTTCTGTGGGGCACAGTTTATTCTGGATACATTACTGAATTGTAAAAAGTAAATAGGGGAAATTTCTATTTATTGCTGGGTTCTTCCCTGGTCCTTCCCCTTATCATTTATATTTTCAGGGACCCTCTTTTGTGTTATTTTTTCAATACACAAACTCAGTATACATGCACTGTTCAGTACTGAGGCTTTTCTATCTCTACCGAGAGTGTGCTCTTTCAAAACACAAACTGCCAGTACACACATTCACTATGTGCGCTCTACACAACTCTTCACCATTCATGTATTGTACTTCACACAATCACACATACACCCAGCACATGCTTTATCCTCACATGCACTGCTCAACACTACATCTCTCATGTAATGTATTCCTCTTGGCATACATACACCCAGTACATGTACTAGCCACCCATGAACTGCACAGTACTTCTCCATCCTTGTATTGTACCCTTCCCAGGCATACACACATCTAATGCTAAGTCACTACTCCTGCGCTGTGCAGCACTCCGCATCTACCTAATGTAGGCCAAGGGTGAGTTAAGCCACAGGAGAGGAACTTTTTGAGAAGGTGAGTGCGCCTGTAGGCCTCACTCTAGTGACACAGGGTAAAAAGGCCCTGTTCACTTCTGTCAATCACTGCATGGTATGCTGCCACCACCGCACTTGTACTGCTTAACTCCTGAGGAAGGCAGTAGCCTTCCACCTCCTGGTCCAACAAGAATGCAATCCATGAGACAGGCCTATGTCATGGCACACCGCATGACCCTTGTTCGCCTATGACAAAAAAGTCAGCATTAGAACAGTTGGACACTCAGGGCAGGGATACACTTCTTAACCATGCAGATGACCTTTCCGTCCAAACATAGTGCTCCTTTTTATCCTCTCTTATTCATATTCTTTTTAATTATTATTTTTTTACTTTTCAGTCTGGAGCCTCTTATCTTCATTACTGCCTGGGTCATTGATGATCATTGCTGCCTCTGGCCAGTATTGATATTTGTTACTCCCAGTGACTACTGATGGTGATTACTAACTGGTCCATCTAGGCTTATTACGGCATGGTGCTATTCCGGCTCCTTATATTTGGCATATTGATGTTCATTACTGCCTTGGACTAGTGATAGCTGGTATATAAAGGGGGGTCACTGTTCCTTAAGAGGAGAGTTCAAAGTGGAGAAAGAAAAAGGGAAAAGGTGTCCTGTGCTACTCTATGTGTGGGGACAACCTCATCATGATGCCCTCACACACCCCGAAGGATGTCATGCTTCATCATTGGGCTTTTTGCTCCTCGTCGGGCCGGCGCTGCAATGCCCTACGGGTCCCCCAAAGGGTCTCTTTTTCGGAGATCTTTTGATGAAACAAGCCGTTAGGTGCGTGCGTGTGAGTGGGAGTGAGGTCTCAACTAGTGTGTTAAAAAATGACTGGAGGGAGAGTGGCTATTATTTATTAAAGTGGTCCCTCTGTCATTAGTAAAAGGTGTGTGGTGCTGCTAGTGGGATATTATGTCCCTCAGTAGCTAGATATGAGTCCTTAGTGGGTGTCTCTAGTGGTCGACATGTTTCGCGCTATCTGTGGCCTCTGGAGTAGATCCAAAGCGCTTCTTCAGGACCAAGGTAAGTTTAAATAAAGTATCACTAGCGGCCTAAATTTTTCAGTGCCGCCAGGTTGATGGAAAGGAGTAGCGTCTCCCTTATTTCTATAATTATGGTGGCCTCATGAGATCAGTGAGGGCCGATGGGAAGGTTCTCCCATTCAGTTGTGCTGCTCCACCTGCATGCCTCTCTCTGTCTCCGCCGGTCTCTTGCTCCCGATTGGTAACTGGTATATAAAGGGGGGTCACTGTTACTTAAGAGGAGAGTTCAAACTGGAGAAAGAAAAAGGGAAAAGGTGTCCTGTGCTACTCTATGTGTGGGGACAGTGTGTCCTCATCATGATGCCCTCACACACCCCGAAGGATGTCATGCTTCATCATTGGGCTTTTTGCTCCTCGTCGGCCCGGCGCTGCAATGCCCTACGGGTCCCCCGAAGGGTCTCTTTTTCGGAGATCTTTTGATGAAACAAGCCATTAGGTGCGTGCGTGTGAGTGGAAGTGAGGTCTCAACTAGTGTGTTAAAAAATGACTGGAGGGAGAGTGGCTATTATTTATTAAAGTGGTCCCTCTGTCCCTCTGTCATTAGTAAAAGGTGTGTGGTGCTGCTAGTGGGATATTGTGAGAAGTTGGCCTGGTATATGCTGTTCACTAATTAAAGTGGACACCTTGCACCAGGGCAAATCGACTCTACTTATTGATACTAAGCTTGACTTTATATGTACCTTGAGTACCTATAATGGTTTTCAGTTAGTAATTCAAATAGAGATTTTCTGGTAAAACAATGGCAAGCTGGAATCCCACACGCTGCCCACCAATGTGAGAAGTTGGCCTGGTATATGCTGTTCACTAATTAAAGTGGACACCTTGCACCAGGGCAAATCGACTCTTATGGTAGATAGGTTTAAGACAACCTTTTAAAGAAAGCTATCCTAGTGGTAGCTGTGGAGCGCAGCCTTCAGGCTAAGTCTCGGAGGAATGTAAAGCAGCTTGTTTTACCATATAATCTCTTGAATCACCAAATGAAAAGACACCACACAGGTATATATATCAAATATATATGTATTTATTTCTAAATAACTCTCTACTAATCTCTTTATGAGATTAGAAGACAAACATATGCACAAATCAACGTTTCACAGTAAGTTAAGCACAAAATATGGCTGGGGCCCTAGGGGCGTACCAGACCATATACTAAGTAAGAGACTTAGAAACAACGACTTGCAAGGAGACAAGGCCTAGGGCCTTCAGAAGTGCTGGGGCCTCACGAAACCACCCAAGGCAGGTAAGTAAAGGACCCACGGGGGACGCGTGCAGTGTGGATACACAGGCGCGAATCGCGTTAACTTCAATGGGGCAAGTCGCGGTTGGAAATAAAGAGTTTTAGGATACTTCGGTAGAACCTACAAGCAAGTCACTTACAGGGTAAGTCGTTCTAGGGCCCACACCCACAGGAGCACCGTAGTGCTGGAGTTACCTCACCCAGGGAAGCCGGGTGCACAGGTGTCCTTTGGTGTCGGGTCGCGGCGTCGTTTTCAATGGCGACCAAAGAAGACTTGCTGCTTGCGGGAGCTGAAGAAGTGTCCGGTGGAATCCAAGCCTGGATTCTGAAGAAGGATGACCTGAAAGCAGAGGGGACAGTGTTCAAAGTCACTTGGCAGTGACTCGGGGCAAGGAAGATGGATGCCCACCGTCGTCGAGTGATTCAGGTCGGTTGCGGGTGCCTTGACTCTTCAGCCACGTGGTCCAGGAGGCGTCGACGACGACCAGGAGCTGGATTCGGTGTGTCCCTCGACGTCTGCAGCTGACTGCGGTGTCGGCAACTCGATCGGAGCCAACAAGCCTTGGCAGCCGCAAGGCTTGGGGAGATGGAGAAAAGTCGATGGCGCAGACCAGCAAGGTCTGTGGAACTCACCCAGCGAAGGTAAGTCAGGGCAGGCCTGGAGCAACCAGGGGAGCCCTTTGGTTTCTTTAAGAAGTCTTCTGGGGACCCACAAGCCAGCGGGCAAGGGATCGCGAAGACACCTCGGGCGGAATCACTCAACAGGGGCCCACGGTCACTCGGGACGGTGTAGGCCTCTGATCTTCGGAGGGATTCCTGCTGGAGGTCGGGACCACACGTGGTCCAAAGCACAGGTTCGTAGAACGTTGTGACGGGGTTGCACTCGACAATAGTGCACGGTACCCAGGGGTCGCGGTTCCTCGTTACTCGTGGGGTCCACTTGCCTCAGCTTCGCTGGGGACTCACGATGGCCTGGGAGAGGTCAGGAAATCCACTTCCTGGGCTGCAGGGACTTCGGACTCCGGCGGGAGCGGCGTAGTTTGCGACCGTCGTTGTCGTTTTTGGTGCCTGCCAAGCAGGGGAGTCACTCCTTGACTCCAAGGGAGATTCTTCTGTCTTCCAAAGGTAGTGGAACGTCGAAGGGCCAGGATTATTCTGTAGAGTGTCGTCCAGGGGTTATCTGCTTTGCAATGGCAAGGTTCCCCCTCTTATACTAAAAAGAGGGGATGGACTAGCTCTATGACCCCACCTATGGGAGGGTCAAGGGAGGGGTGGCTACACCCACTTCCCTTTGTCCAGTTTCGCGCCAGAGCAGGGGCAGGTAGCCCCTGAGCTGGTTTGAACTGGCATATGCACAGAGGAGCCTTTTGCTCCCCCAGTGCAGGACTTCAAAGCACTCTAAGAGTGCACCCACCCAGCCCCAATACACATTATCCTGTCTGGGGAGGTGGTCACACCTCCCTGCAACAGGAAACCTATTGTCCAGGCCTCCCCTGCCGGAGTTTCGCCCAGCAGCAGGAGGCCAGACTTGTGTCTGTGGCAGCAGCATCCATTTTGTGATGCCAGGGCTTCAGAAAGAAGTTACCGGGTAAGCCAGAGTTAACATGTCTTTCCCTCTAGAAGGGTGGAATGCTACCCCCGCCGCCAGGATTGGCGGGGGGTAGTATTCCAAGATGTTTGACACCAAACACGACATGTTTAGGTGCAGCCATTCCAAAGTTAGCATTTTACCGCGAGGATATAATGCGCTTAAGAGTATATGGTCAGGCTGCACTACAAACAGCATCAGAGATGGTCTCCGAACGCTGCAGAGGGGCCCTGCTCATGCAGGGGCACCCTCTCACATAGGAACCATGCACTCTGCCTTTAGGATTGATAAGGCCTGCCTTAGGAGTGACTTATAGGTTTATATGTGTGTATGTATTTAGTGATATAGGTAACCTATATCACAGTAAGGGGTGCATGCACCACCCTACCCAGGCTGCAGTAGCAGACCTGTGGTGTCAGTTTGGATGGCCTTCCAGGGGTGGCATAATACATGCTGCAGCCCCTGGTAGGCCTCTGAGGTACCTATGCCCTTGGTACATAGTATACCATATACTAGGGACTTATAAGGGCACTCCAGATTCCAATCAGAGATGTGCCTAAGGCACATGGAAACCTTTTACAGAGAAAGCAGATAGACTGGGGCCCTGAATAGCAGGATCCCAGTCCAACTAAGTCATAAACCAGCAAAACACCATAAAAAAGTGGGGGCAACCATATAGTCAGATTCCACCTTCCTACATAACCCCCCCCAAACGAAAGGAGATAAGGCTAACCTTGGCCAGTTGAGCCTTCATTGACTAAGTGGTCATATAAGGAAGCACCTGCACTAGCATGGTTGCCCCCTGTCTTATGGTCCACTAAGCAATCCCTCACCCTAAGGGTATGAGAGGGTCTCCACCATGGGGAATCACTACCTGTGGTGTGCTTAGGTAAAGTACAAGGCTGGTGAGGTGTCTGAGTAGGGAAGTGAGGCCCTAGGAATGTTGGCCTCAGCTTCCTCAGATCACTGGTCACCATGTATGCCTGTCTTTCCATGACTGAGTTGCACTTTGCTCTAAGGGTCAACCTTTGGCTGCCTACAGCTGGGGGTTGGGTCCCTTTGGATGGACTACTGGAGGGACATGGCAGGTTTGGAACCTTCTGGTCCCAGGTTTGCCCTTGCCTACCAGAGACCTTCTGGGGGAGGTCCCTACATAAAGGTATGGGGGATCCCTCAGTGTGTAGAGGAATTTTCACCTGGCTAGGGCTACTAGACTGGGTGCCCCTAATCTGCTGATGGGGGCTTCCTCTGGACAGGGGGCCCTGGGGGTCCACTGACCTCCCTGACCTCTGCAGCCCTGGGCTGACTGAGGCAGGGTAGAGAGGGGCAGGTTACCTGCTCCAGACGGGGTACCACCTTGGAAGGGTCCTCTGCCATCAGGGGCGTGGCCAGGCCAGGCCAGGCCTGACTACCTCTGTGGCAGTTCCTTCACTAGGGGTAGGGTCAGTTCCCTGAGGAGGCTGGCCCTTACCTACTGTCTGGGGGGAAGAAGACTTTTCTTCAACCATTGTGCTCTCTTTTGGGGGAGAGTGGGCCATTCTTTCAGGCTCCATCTCTCCAAATTCTTGGGCTGGGGCTGTGGCCATCACAGCCCCACTAACCTTTACAGGGACGCCCAACATCCTAAGATGGGTTTGGTGTTCCACTTCAGCCCAGGCTGAAATTTCCAGATCATTGCCCATCAGGCAATCTACAGGTAGGGTTGGGGACACTGCCACTCTTTTGGGCCTGTGACCCCCTCCCAGCTGAGATTGACTATGGCCATGGGGTGATCTGTTCTGACACCATCAATGTTGGTCACCTGGTATTTAAACTCAGGTAAAAGCTGGTGAGGGGGACTAGTTTCCCTGCCACCATGGTGACACTAGCCCCTGTGTCCCTAAATGCCACAGCTTTCTGACCATTAATTATTGGCTCCAATCTGTACCTGCCCAATGCTATGGGACCCATGGTAAAGGTGGCAAATCCTATACCACCATCAGAGTCAGAGGAGTCTGTTGAGGGGTCCCTGTCTAAACTAGGGCCCACCTCTGTTCCTCTTGCAAAAGCACCTAACTTTTTGGGTGCACTACTCCCAACTGGAGGATTACTACTGGTAGTACCAGGAGGGGTGGTAGTAGTTGTGGGAGGAACATTTTCTTTATTGCCAATCCTGGGGCAACTGGGATCAGTTTTCCAGTGCCCAGGCTTTTTACAGACATGGCAATAGGGTTTCTTTTCAGGAGAGAAAGGAGTTTGGGACCCACCCCCAGAAGAGGAATTTTGGGGCCCTGTAGGGGACTTATCCTTAGATTTATCCCCACCTTTCTCTTGGGACTTAGTAGAATCTTTCTTCTGGTCACCACCCTGATTTCTAGTTTTTACTCTGGTTCTGACCCACTTGTCTGCCTTCTTTCCCAATTCTTGGGGAGAGGTCAGATCAGAGTCCACCAGATACTGGTGCAAAAGCTGGTTTTGACAATTATTAAGGATCTGCTCCTTCATAATCAAATTGTACAATCCTAAAAAGTCCTGCACTTTGTTGCCATGTATCCAACCTTCCAGAGCCTTTGTAGCACAATCTACAAAATCAACCCAGTCTTGAGTCTGAGCTTTTTGGGTGTCTCTGAACTTCAACCTATACTGTTCAGTGGTTAGGCCAAACCCATCTATCAGAGCACTCTTCAAGACTGTGTAATTGTCAGCATCCTCTTCTCTTACAGTGAGGAGCTTGTCTCTACCTTTGTCTGCAAAGGAGAGCCACAAGATTGCTGCCCACTGCCTCTGGGGGACCTTCTGAACTTTACAGGCCCTCTCCAGTGCAGTTATCCATTTGTGGATGTCATCCCCACTCTGGTAGGGAGGGACAATCTTGTTTAGGTTTCTATGGTCATAAGACCTGTCCCTATCTCTAGGGATATTGCTGCCACCATGGGACTCTAGTCCCAACTTTCTTCTCTCCCTGAGGAGATCTAGGGATTCCCTATCTAAAGCCAGTTGCTTTTTTCTGATTTCCAGCTGAGTTTCCTCATACCGGACCAGCCTGGCTCTCCTCTCATGAGAGGATTCCCTCCTGTGAGAGGAGACAGAGCTCCCTATAGAGGTGCCAGAGTGGTTAGACTCCTGAGAAGGAGATCTAGACTTCCTGGGCACACTCTTAATCCTTCCTGGGGGACAAAGAGGGCATCATTTTGATCATCCTCATCATCATCCACAGGAGGGATTGGGTTTTCCAGGTCAGGGTCATTGTCACCCTCCTGGCCAGTTTCAGAGGGGGCTGGGGGTATTGGTACCCCTGGCCTCCTCCTCTTCTTCTGCCCCACCCTCAGCTCCTACCCCTTCAGTCCCTACAGGCTTACTAAGGTCATAAGCCACCAACAACTCCTTGAGGTGTTGGGTGGTGGAGCTTTGGCCTGTCCTTATTTTTCTCAAGTTGCATAAAGCTCTCAATTCCAAGAATGGGAGTGTATCATACTTGGAGGGTGGAAGCTCAATGGCTTCCTGCAAGGATTCTTTGGATCCTCCCCTTAAAGACATTCTAGTGTTGTGCAGTGTTGTACTACCTACACTAGTTTGTGGCCTACTGATCCTAGCTTGAGCTGTGGAAAGGGTGTGCTATCCCTTGGCACCCAGCTCTAAGTTCAGTAGAACTTATTGATACTAAGCTTGACTTTATATGTACCTTGAGTACCTATAATGGTTTTCAGTTAGTAATTCAAATAGAGATTTTCTGGTAAAACAATGGCAAGCTGGAATCCCACACGCTGCCCACCAATGTGAGAAGTTGGCCTGGTATATGCTGTTCACTAATTAAAGTGGACACCTTGCACCAGGGCAAATCGACTCTTATGGTAGATAGGTTTAAGACAACCTTTTAAAGAAAGCTATCCTAGTGGTAGCTGTGGAGAGCAGCCTTCAGGCTAAGTCTCGGAGGAATGTAAAGCAGCTTGTTTTACCATATAATCTCTTGAATCACCAAATGAAAAGACACCACACAGGTATATATATCAAATATATATGTATTTATTTCTAAATAACTCTCTACTAATCTCTTTATGAGATTAGAAGACAAACATATGCACAAATCAACGTTTCACAGTAAGTTAAGCACAAAATATGGCTGGGGCCCTAGGGCGTACCAGACCATATACTAAGTAAGAGACTTAGAAACAACGACTTGCAAGGAGACAAGGCCTAGGGCCTTCAGAAGTGCTGGGGCCTCACGAAACCACCCAAGGCAGGTAAGTAAAGGACCCACGGGGGACGCGTGCAGTGTGGATACACAGGCGCGAATCGCGTTAACTTCAATGGGGCAAGTCGCGGTTGGAAATAAAGAGTTTTAGGATACTTGGTAGAACCTACAAGCAAGTCACTTACAGGGTAAGTCGTTCTAGGGCCCACACCCACAGGAGCACCGTAGTGCTGGAGTTACCTCACCCAGGGAAGCCGGGTGCACAGGTGTCCTTTGGTGTCGGGTCGCGGCGTTGTTTTCAATGGCGACCAAAGAAGACTTGCTGCTTGCGGGAGCTGAAGAAGTGTCCGGTGGAATCCAAGCCTGGATTCTGAAGAAGGATGACCTGAAAGCAGAGGGGACAGTGTTCAAAGTCACTTGGCAGTGACTCGGGGCAAGGAAGATGGATGCCCACCGTCGTCGAGTGATTCAGGTCGGTTGCGGGTGCCTTGACTCTTCAGCCACGTGGTCCAGGAGGCGTCGACGACGACCAGGAGCTGGATTCGGTGTGTCCTCGACGTCTGCAGCTGACTGCGGTGTCGGCAACTCGATCGGAGCCAACAAGCCTTGGCAGCCGCAAGTCTCGGGGAGATGGAGAAAAGTCGATGGCGCAGACCAGCAAGGTCTGTGGAACTCACCCAGCGAAGGTAAGTCAGGGCAGGCCTGGAGCAACCAGGGGAGCCCTTTGGTTTCTTTAAGAAGTCTTCTGGGGACCCACAAGCCAGCGGGCAAGGGATCGCGAAGACACCTCGGGCGGAATCACTCAACAGGGGCCCACGGTCACTCGGGATGGTGTAGGCCTCTGATCTTCGGAGGGATTCCTGCTGGAGGTCGGGACCACACGTGGTCCAAAGCACAGGTTCGTAGAATGTTGTGACGGGGTTGCACTCGACAATAGTGCACGGTACCCAGGGGTCGCGGTTCCTCGTTACTCGTGGGGTCCACTTGCCTCAGCTTCGCTGGGGACTCACGATAGCCTGGGAGAGGTTAGGAAATCCACTTCCTGGGCTGCAGGGACTTCGGACTCCGGCGGGAGCGGCGTAGTTTGCGACCGTCGTTGTCGTTTTTGGTGCCTGCCAAGCAGGGAGTCACTCCTTGACTCCAAGGGAGATTCTTCTGTCTTCCAAAGGTAGTGGAACGTCGAAGGGCCAGGATTATTCTGTAGAGCGTCGTCCAGGGGTTATCTGCTTTGCAATGGCAAGGTTCCCCCTCTTATACTAAAAAGAGGGGATGGACTAGCTCTATGACCCCACCTATGGGAGGGTCAAGGGAGGGGTGGCTACACCCACTTCCCTTTGTCCAGTTTCGCGCCAGAGCAGGGGCAGGTAGCCCCTGAGCTGGTTTGAACTGGCATATGCACAGAGGAGCCTTTTGCTCCCCAGTGCAGGACTTCAAAGCACTCTAAGAGTGCACCCACCCAGCCCCAATACACATTATCCTGTCTGGGGAGGTGGTCACACCTCCCTGCAACAGGAAACCTATTGTCCAGGCCTCCCCTGCCGGAATTTCGCCCAGCAGCAGGAGGCCAGACTTGTGTCTGTGGCAGCAGCATCCATTTTGTGATGCCAGGGCTTCAGAAAGAAGTTACCGGGTAAGCCAGAGTTAACATGTCTTTCCCTCTAGAAGGGTGGAATGCTACCCCCGCCGCCAGGATTGGCGGGGGGTAGTATTCCAAGATGTTTGACACCAAACACGACATGTTTAGGTGCAGCCATTCCAAAGTTAGCATTTTACCGCGAGGATATAATGCGCTTAAGAGTATATGGTCAGGCTGCACTACAAACAGCATCAGAGATGGTCTCCGAACGCTGCAGAGGGGCCCTGCTCATGCAGGGGCACCCTCTCACATAGGAACCATGCACTCTGCCTTTAGGATTGATAAGGCCTGCCTTAGGAGTGACTTATAGGTTTATATGTGTGTATGTATTTAGTGATATAGGTAACCTATATCACAGTAAGGGGTGCATGCACCACCCTACCCAGGCTGCAGTAGCAGACCTGTGGTGTCAGTTTGGATGGCCTTCCAGGGGTGGCATAATACATGCTGCAGCCCCTGGTAGGCCTCTGAGGTACCTATGCCCTTGGTACATAGTATACCATATACTAGGGACTTATAAGGGCACTCCAGATTCCAATCAGAGATGTGCCTAAGGCACATGGAAACCTTTTTACAGAGAAAGCAGATAGACTGGGGCCCTGAATAGCAGGATCCCAGTCCAACTAAGTCATAAACCAGCAAAACACCATAAAAAAAGTGGGGGCAACCATATAGTCAGATTCCACCTTCCTACAGATATTATGTCCCTCAGTAGCTAGATATGAGTCCTTAGTGGGTGTCTCTAGTGGTCGACATGTTTCGCGCTATCTGTGGCCTCTGGAGGAGATCCAAAGCGCTTCTTCAGGACCAAGGTGAGTTTAAATAAAGTATCACTAGCGGCCTAAATTTTTCAATGCCGCCAGGTTGATGGAAAGGAGTAGCGTCTCCCTTATTTCTATAATTATGGCCTCATGAGATCAGTGAGGGCCGCAGGTGGAGCAGCACAGCTGAATGGGAGAACCTTCCCATCGGCCGCTAGTGATACTTTATTTAAACTCGCCTTGGTCCTGAAGAAGCGCTTTGGATCTCCTCCAGAGGCCACAGATAGCGCGAAACATGTCGCTACTGAGGGACATAATATCCCACTAGCAGCACCACACACCTTTTACTAATGACAGAGGGACCACTTTAATAAGGCAGAAAATAGTAGAGTGCAGTGGCATGGAGTAAAGTGGTGTGGAGTGGCGTAGAGGGAGTTACGTACAGTGGATTAGATTGCCGTAGAGTAGAGTGGTGTAGAGTGGAGTTGATTGGCATAGAGTGGAGTGGCATAGAGTGTTGTGGAGGGAGTAGAGTGTCGTAAAGTGGAGTAGAGTGAGGGGCATACAATGGAGTAGAGTGTCTTAGAGTGAAGTGTCGTAGAGTGGAGTGGAATAGAGTAGGGTGTCGTAGAGTGGAGTAAAGTATTCTAGAGTGGAATGGAGTGGCCTAGCGTTAAGTGCAGTAAATTGTCATAGAGTGGAGTGTTGTAGAGTGGAGTGGAGAGTCGTAGAGTAGATGGGAGTAGAGTGGAGTGACATAGAGAGGAGTAAGTAGAGTGTTGTAGAGTGGAGTGGCGTAGATTGTTGTAGAGTGGGTAGAGTGGCGTAGAGTGGCGTAGAGTGGAGTAGAGCGGAGTTGAGTTGAGTGGAGTAGTGTGTCATAGAGTAGAGTGGCGGGGAGTGGCGTAGAGTTTAGTTGAGTGGCATAGAGTGGAGTATAGAGTTGTTGGGTGGAGGGGCATAGAGTGTCATAGAGTAGAGTGGAGTGGCATAGAGTGGAGTGGTGTAGAATGGAGTGGTGTAGAGTGGAGTGGAGTGGTGTAGAGTGGACTAAAGTGTTGTGGAGCGGAGTAGAGTAGGAAGTGCAGCGTAAAGTGGAGTATCATGCGCTAGAGTGTTGTGGCATAGATTGTCATGGCGTAGAGTGAAGGGGCATAGAGTGAAGGGGCATAGAGTGGGGGCGTAGACTGGTGTGACGTGTCATAGAGTAGAGTGGCGTGTCGTAGAGTGGCACAGAGTGGAGTCGCGTGGAGTGGCATGTCGTAGAGTAGGGTGGAGCGTTGTGTAGTGGCATGTCCTAGAGTTGAGTGCAGTGGCTTATCGTAGATTGGCATGTGGTAGACTCTGTAGAGTGTCTCAGAGTGGAGGGGCACAGAGTGGAGTGGCATGTTGTAGAGCAGAGTGGAGTGGCGTGTCATAGAGTTGAGTGATGTGTCGTAGAGTGCCGTAGAGAGAAGTGGAGTATCCTAGAGTGGAGTGTAGTATCGTAGAATGGAGTGGGATGTCGTGGAGTGGCGTGTCATTGAGTAGAGTGGAGTGGCGTAGATTGGAGTGGTGATTTTAGAGTGTCTCAGAGTGGAGGGGTGCAGAGTGTAGTGGCATGTCATAGAGTGGAGTGGCGTGTTGTAGAGCTGAGTGACGTGTTGTAGAGTGGAGTGGCATGGAGTGGAGTGGAGTGTCGTAGAGTGTAGTGAAGTATTGTAGAGTGGAGTGGTGTGGAGTGTCGTAGAATGGAGTGGCGTGTCGTACAGTGGAGTAGAATGGCATAGAGTGGAGGGGCAGAGAGAGGAGTAGAGTGTTGTAGGGTAGAATGGTGTAGAATTGAGTGGCATAGTGTGGAGCGTGCATGGTGTGGTAGCACACTGCCATCACAGACAGCACATTTTTTACTGAAATGACCATTACATTTGCACAGACATACAGATTTACTAATAAAAGCATATAGCGCACAAAGGATAATGTGGAGAAATGTCTTCACCTAGTGTATTGATTTGTTTCATTGTATTCAAATAATTCTTTCCACCACTCTTAAGAATTACAAAAAATCGAGCTTAATTTGTCCTTTCATACTTCTGATATATTCTGAAATATATGCACAGTTCATTTACATACATTTACATTTTGTTTTGTGCTAGAAAAAGTATTTTCTTTCACTGCAAGATTGTCACATAATCCTCTTGTTTCAAAGTCAGAGAAAGAAAAATAAGTACCAAGCTCCCTTGGAAGACAGAGCCTGACATTTGACTTCTGTCTTTGAATGCACAGCAAATGTGGCAAGATAAGAACACAATTTAAAAGAATGTTTACAGAAAGCGAGGACAGTCTAAAACACATAAGTACAGCAAATAGAAAGCAAACAACTGTAAGTTACCAAACACAAAGCCAATGATAAGCAATGGGTGGAATCCATTCTTAGTCAAGCTTTCAGAATGTTCACAAGAAGTCTTTAGCAAACCAAACAGCTGTTCTGTCTGTAAGGCTTTGACCTAAAAAGTGGCCCACAATTATGTATCTGGGCAGTAAAGCCATGCTGAATAGGTGTTTTACAAAGTACGGAACCTCATGGATTTGCACTTGCTGCAGACAATGTTTGTGGTAATTTCAGAGGAATGGACATTCCACTTATTAACATAAAGTATGTTAGGAAGTGGAATGTCCATTCTCGTCCCCTGAGATTTTTTTTCACACAATGATACCAAAACTATGGATGGTAAAGCAGATGTAGTGTCAGCGGTCAGTAACCCCACCACCAGACTAGAGTGTGCCATCAGCAGTAAACCCTGCCCATCAGACCATATAAAAAGGGCCATAAACAGCCAAAGAACAGGCCAAACACTGACCTGTCAGACCAGCCCTTCTGTCACTGCCAGATAGCCTTATAGAGAGGACACTGGAATTATGCAGCAGGGGAGGACCAAATTATTTGGCAGGTTGACTAAATGCGGTGGCAAGAAAAGGCAAATTAGGAGTCTGAATGCGGCACATTTTGTGATAGTTTTAACTCATTATTTTTAGTCATTTGTACATATGTTAACACTATCTGGGCATATGTTTCACCTCATTAGGATCAGTTTGACACCCAAATACAGCAATAAGCAACAGAAAGGAGACCAATCAACTTTTATTAAGGGCCATCCACTGTGCAGCAGCACGTGTCGCCACATTTTCTGTGACTTTTGGTCTGTTTGAGCTAGAAACAATTTTTGTCTTTCATTTTGCAGATTATGCAGCAGATAATGGATTTTGTGGCATATACGGGAAATCCACAGTTATGCGGAAAACGCAGCCACCACAAAATCACACAATTCAATTGGGCCTATGTATACCCTGTCTGACCCTGCAGGGTGCACAGTTCTAGCACCCTCATCTAATACCAGCTCATCTAATACCAGCTGCCTTCACCAAAACTGGGCGCTGAGGAGTTAGCATATGTCCCACACACATCCTAGCCTTTCGTGAAATCTGGCTGAAAAAAGAATGCAGGCAGGCAGCTCTCGGGCGGCAGGAAAAGCCGCCGGCATGGGAGCAGCATGACTCACCCACCAGCGGGCACCTGTCGCCAAATGAGCGTCTGTCAAAGGCGCAGCAAAAAACTTTATTTCACTCAGACTGGCAAGGATTTCTGCTCCTATACCATGCGGTGTGGCTAACGCCTACGACCCAAGAGACACGAGGAGAGGCAGATAATGCGCTCAGGTACTAACACCACAGTTTACTGTCAGATAAGTACATATCAATCTGTTTGTGTATCCAATTGCATTGAAAACAAATTATTTATTAAAAGAAAATACCCCTGTAGCCTGCTGTTATTGAGCTGAAAGTGAGTGAAGAGACCCGGTAGCAAATTATATGGGGTGAAAGGGCATCAGAGATTAACTTGTTACACGTAAGCCCCGCCTCCCACTTGATGTTCCTGTTGAAAGAGGGACACGTGCAGACAAGGATACAATATTTTAAAAAATGAACACGCTAGATGCCTAGAACAGTGTTTCCCAAACTAGGGGGTCGCGATTGTTGGTGGGTCGCCAAAGTCCAGCCAATTAATAAAGATGCCTTTAAATTCTGTTTTTTTATCGTGTCACATTTGCTATGCTTCAAGGACAGAAGTCAAATGTCAGGCTGGCTTCTGCTGCTTATTTGTTACCTCAGAGACTGTGTTTACAAACTCTTCTATTTCTGCAGTCAGAGAAATAACAAGCATTGGCATAGCCAATAGGTCTCGCTTTTGGGACCTTACACGTGTTTAGCCATGCAACACTTGATGTTGTTGCACCAAGGATATTGTGCTGGATAACTAATCACTTATAAGGTCCCAAAGGCGAGACCTATTGGCTATGCCAATGCTTGTTGTTTTGAGAATTTGGTCACCCTACTTCAGCACCCCCTCAGACTATGTGATGCAAATACCACAACCTCTTCCCCACCATCCCGGATTTGCAGAACACAGCACCAAGGCCATGCTGACTAGCATCAGTGTTCACCACCAGGAGATTTCTTGTGCTTGACCTGCATGGCACGCGAAATGCGCTTCACAAGACATACACTTTATGCTGCTGTCTCTAAAGCCTGACATGCGCGCAACACAACACAATTGTGTGACCCCAACGACTCTATGGCCCATACACTCACATATTGTCACCTCACCAGACACACCTGCCCAACGCAGTTCAGCAGAGTGTGTGGAGTGGTGCTACAAGAGGCTCGCGCACACCCTCGCTGTGAGCGTGCTCATGTGTTTGTTGCACGTCGTCACGCTCACACCTCAGCTCGAGCGACTCCCTGATGACACAATCATGCAAGTTCTTCTAAAATGCATGCAGTTCCACAGCTTATACATCCATGAAGCAGCAGGAGCGGAGGTTCCGAAAGCAGGACTTCGAAAAGTGGGTGATTGCTTCCACTTACATTTAGGATACTATTTCTTCGTGCTGCTTAACTTCTGTGGTTTTTTGTGTGTTTTTTTTTACAAAAGCACAAGTGCAGCTCAATGTGGAATTTGGAGCCCTCACCTGGGCTGTTTTCACACCTAAATTCAATGCCATGGTCCTACTGCGTCACCCACTTGCACCCTTCATTTTGAAAAATTCTAAGAATGGTACCAGTTCCTAGGAGAAAGAAAGAAAGAGACCAGCAGCCTGTTATGGTTGCAATTCAGGGTAGGATGTCTCCAAAGACAAGGAATGAGTGTGTCAGAGTGGGGAGTGGTACTCCTGTGTATGTTGTGCCCTCACACACCCTTGCGAGTGTAAAGCATCATCATTGGGCACTGCTCCTCGTGGGGGTGGCGCTGCAGTCCCTCACGGGCCCTCCAAGAGGGCACTCTGATGGAGATCTTTTAGGAGTTGCCGCAGTTGTGTGTGTGGGTGTGTGGGCCAAGTGGTGAGTGTAAGTGAAAATAAAATAACCCGTTGGTGCCCTAATGAATTTATTCAAGGGTCCTCAGGGTTAGGCTAAAATCTGGACGGGAATGGAGATGCACTTAGTGCAAATAGAGAGGGAAAAAATACGATCCCACTGCTCTCAACCCGTGTGACAGTGTAGTGATGTTAAAAGTGAAAGGTCCACATGTTTCACGCTGCTATTTGGTCCCTAATGGATCCCGGAGCGCTTCATCAGGACCGTGGATAATGGTAGTGGAAGGGAGGAATCAGGGAAAAAGACACCCTATATTCCTACCGTACCTTCGTTGAGGACGAATGAAGTACATTAGAGTAACGTCTTATCCGTGTACTCTAGTTCAAACCTAATGGAGACAAAATACAAGGGAAAGGAAGGGAGAGGGGGGGGATGGGGGAAGAAAAGGTCATGGTGTTGGAAAGCAATGCAATGGACTACAGACAGTACTCGTCATGCTTGGTAAAAAGTGCCAACACCATGCAAACACGTGACTGAGGATTAGGAAGTAATATAACGTGCCAGAGGAAAGGGATAGTGACTGTTATTCTATCCGAAGTGGGTCAGTGAAATACAGACTAGGGCTAAAGTCCATACCTACAGTGAACCTTATCACTGACAACCGCTATATTCCTAAAGTCAAACTGCTGACATAATGACACAATTGCAGTGAACCATGTAATAGCCATCCGCTATATTCCTAAGGTCGTACTCTGACAGGAAATGACACAGTTCAGGATATCGAGCTCAGAGTCGGGAGTAAGTAGAGATAACCAGGGGGAGGGGAGGGAGGGAGGAAGGGGGGAAAAGGAAAAATTGAAGGAAGAACACCGCGCTGGCCAAGTGCTTGAATAAAATCAAGGCGGATTCCGTGAAGCGCCATGCGAGTGCCTAAAAAAACTAAAACGAATTACCACACGTAATGGAAGATCAACATAAGCGAGATATAGTAGAATCCCCGCATACTGTTTTTAAACAATAATAAAAGAAGTGAAGAATGTCATACCCTTCCCAGAATGGAATAGGGCTTCTTCGGCGGGTAGCGGTCTAGAGAAGGAGGAAGAGCTGCAAAAGAAGGGGAGGGGGACAAAAGCAAACAAAAACGCTAGTACATGTCTCTCGACATAGCTAAAAATACTCATCACGGGTTTACCTTAAAATCCTGTGATGGCCAGCAGCGTACAAAAACTTACTAATCGCCCTCCAACCGAATCCTGGAGACCTAACAGCCTGCCCAGTCCGCCGGTAAAGGGTGTGGGAAGTCTCGGTAGATATAGTCAACAGAATCAACATCTCGCCCGTCATAGCTTGTGCGACCTAGGAATGCGGGAGAGATGGACTCACACGTCTCCGCTATATTCCTAAAGTCGTGTGGTAATTCGTTTTAGTTTTTTTAGGCACTCGCATGGCGCTTCACGGAATCCGCCTTGATTTTATTCAAGCACTTGGCCAGCGCGGTGTTCTTCCTTCAATTTTTCCTTTTCCCCCCCTTCTTCCCTCCCCTCCCCTCCCCCCCCCTGGTTATCTCTGCTTACTCCCGACTCTGAGCTCGATATCCTGAACTGTGTCATTTCCTGTCAGGAGTACGACCTTAGGAATATAGCGGATGGCTATTACATGGTTCACTGCAATTGTGTCATTATGTCAGCAGTTTGACTTTAGGAATATAGCGGTTGTCAGTGATAAGGTTCACTGTAGGTATGGACTTTAGCCCTAGTCTGTATTTCACTGACCCACTTCGGATAGAATAACAGTCACTATCCCTTTCCTCTGCCACGTTATATTACTTCCTAATCCTCAGTCACGTGTTTGCATGGTGTTGGCACTTTTTACCAAGCATGGCGAGTACTGTCTGTAGTCCATTGCATTGCTTTCCAACACCATGACCTTTTCTTCCCCTTACCCCCCTCTCCCTTCCTTTCCCTTGTATTTTGTCTCCATTAGGTTTGAACTAGAGTACACGGATAAGACGTTACTCTAATGTACTTCATTCGATCCTCAACGAAGGTACGTGTAGGAATATAGGGTGTCTTTTTCCCTGATTCCTCCTTCCACTACCATTATCCACGGTCCTGATGAAGCGCTCCGGGATCCATTAGGGACCAAATAGCAGCGTGAAACATGTCGACCTTTCACTTTTAACATCACTACACTGTCACACGGGTTGAGAGCAGTGGGATCGTATCTTTTCCTCTCTATTTGCACTAAGTGCATCTCCATTCCCGTCCAGATTTAGCCTAACCCTGAGGACCCTTGAATAAATTCATTAGGGCACCAACGGGTTATTTTATTTTCACTTACACTCACCACTTGGCCCACACACCCACACACACAACTGCGGCAACTCCTAAAAGATCTCCATCAGAGTGCCCTCTTGGAGGCCCGTGAGGGACTGCAGCGCCACCCCCACGAGGAGCAGTGCCCAATGATGATGCTTTACACTCGCAAGGGTGTGTGAGGGCACAACATACACAGGAGTACCACTCCCACTCTGACACACTCATTCCTTGTCTTTGGAGACATCCTACCCTGAATTGCAACCATAACAGGCTGCTGGTCTCTTCTTTCTTTCTCCTAGGAACTGGTACCATTCTTAGAATTTTGCATTACCTTTAGGAGCACTGGTACAGGACCTATTTTCAACTAGCTCCTTGTCCCTCCTTCTTCAGAATTGTGGTTACAGTTTAGTACGGCGGCTAGCCGTGGGACAATTTATTGTATTCTATTTTCACCCCTGCACTCTCCTTGCCCAACCCCTTTCCCCCCCCCCCTCCCTTTTTGAGATAACGTGGCCTCAACTCCTGGGCCATTACTCATTTCCAATATGGATAATCCAGGCCTCAGTTTCGATGATGAGACAGTGGCTGAGATTCTCAGGGCACCCTCACTATTAGCAGACGATGGCAGTGCAGCCACCGGCAGTAAACATGACGACTGGAAGTCTTTGCAGGCACTTAGGAAGTTGCAGATAAAGACGGCATTACACAGTACTATTATGACAGAATATCTCAGAGCAAACATCGCCCCCAACGGTCTCCTGATCACATTGGCCCCGAGAATATTCTTAGAGGACCTGACCTTTCGTCGAGAGTGGTCGCGGATTTCTTGGAAGTGTACACGTGACTGGTTAGTGTTGATCATCAACACGGCCAAAAGATTGTCGGATGAACTATTGATCCAGATCACTCTATCTGAGAACAAATTAAAAGCAGGGATATCCATCACGGCCTTCAAGTCACGCCTCACAGAAATTAACCAAGAGATGAACGACCACAAAGAATACCTTACGAAGCAGAAGATTAACCAACTACAGAAGGATGTAAAACGCTTTGACAAAGAAAAGATCTACCCCTATACTAAGGAGGATTACGTCTTTCAGTATAGCGAGACTACATCGGATGATGCAAGTAGCAGTCACTCCAACAGATCAGACTCAACCAGTAGTGAGTCCAGCTATGAGAACAGACAACATAGATCTAGGGGTGGATATAGACATCAACCACCGCCACCCCTGTTTCAAAACTTTCCTGCTCATCCGTTCCAACCACCCTTATACCAGGGCCCATGGATGGGACCTCAACCCCTGTGGAATGGACCTCTCGGGCAGAATCCTCACATGCAACAATACCAACAATTCCAAAACCCCCCTTTTTACAACAGAGGGAGGGGCAGAGGAAGAGGCAAAAGAAGAGGAGGATCCAAGACTGTTCATTGGCAAGATCAGGAACAGAGGGTATTGAGGAGCCATACAGCGAGAATCTAGTGGTCAATCTTTCTTCCAGACCCTTGACGTCGGGGGAACTTATGCTCTTGGAGAAGGGCCTGGGTTTCGTCCCTACGCCCAAGGAAGATGACTTTAGACTACACCAAGAACTTCACCAATTTTTTAGAAAAGTGCGCCTAAAAGCATTTTTCCAGGACAAGCCAGAGGTCCCCACCGTGGGTACTGGTTTAAAAACAAAATCTAGATTCACCCCTACCGCCGCAATGACGCCTCACGAAGTGTTGACGTTTGAACAAGCTATCCTGAAGGATGTGAGCCACATGACCATCGGACGTCCTTTTGACAATCTTACCAAAGAAGAAAAACGATTACTGAAGAACATCGCGGAAGACACAACGATCATCCTAAAACCGGCTGACAAAGGCGGTGCCACTGTGATACAGGATAAGGACACATACGATGCAGAATGCCTTCGCCAACTTGCTGACACTAGGTACTACCAACCTATTGAAGAGGACCCCACCTCACGGCTATCCATCAAGATACAGAGTCTTATCGTCGAAGCCGCTACTGAATGCTGGATCTCACGAGATGAAGCTACATTCCTTATCAACAACGAACCCCGCATCCCCTATTTCTACTTTTTACCCAAGATTCATAAGGGGGTGAACCCACCTCCGGGGCGTCCCATCGTGTCCGGCATCGACTCTCTGTTAGAACCCCTGAGCAAATTTTGTGACTTTTTTCTATGACCCTTGGTCACTAAAACCCCTACATACCTGAGAGACACCACTGAGGTTCTCAATCTCATAGAACATTTCGTGGAACCTGGATCTATCAACCTCCTTGTGACCCTAGACGTGGCAGCACTTTATACCAACATCCCCCAGGACGCCACCATAGCAGTCCTTGAGAAGGCCCTCCTCAACATTGACCCATGGCCTTATGTGACACCGGTCACCTTTATCTGTGACTGTGCTACCATTGCCCTCAAAGAGAACTTCTTTGCCTTTGACAAAAAACTATACCATCAAGTTCAGGGCACCAGCATGGGAAGCACCTTTGCGCCGAGTCTGGCGTGTCTTTATATGGCTAACTTTGAAGCAGAACATATCCTAGATCCTACCAACCCATTCGAGAGCAACATCCTACTATGGCGACGCTACATCGACGATATCATTATCTTTTGGAAAGGGGATGAAGAGGAATGCCGTTCCTTTTTTGACTGGATCAACACCATTGACCCATTCCTTCAGTTCACGGGCACTTTGTCTCGGGATTCCATTCCATTCTTAGATCTTTTGATCTCTCTACATGATGGCACCCTTATGACAACCAATTACAAAAAGCCCACAGATAGGAATAGTCTCCTCATGTATCACAGCCACCACCCTAAGGCATTAAGGGACAACCTACCTGTTGGCCAGTTCCTACGCCTCCGTAGAAATTGTAACACACTCACTGAGTTCGAGAACCAAGCAACCACTCTCACAGAGAATTTGACAGCTAGACAATATCCTATAAAAATCATCAAACACGCACGGAAAAGAGCTAAGAATAATCAAAGAGAGTCTCTCTTAGAAACCAGGAACAAAACTAAGACAGACACCTTGACCTGTGTAACCTCGTTCACCCCTAACTCCAACAGAATCCAGAAGATTGTTAAGAAACACTGGAAAATTCTGGAGACCGGCACTTTCACCCCGGGCCCCATACCATTATTTGCCTTCAAACGGACACAGAACTTGAGGGACATTCTTGTGCATACTCGCCCCAAGAACACCATCCGACAACAACCCACACTCTGGACATTGCCTCCAGTAGTAGGTCACTACCCATGTGGCTCATGCGCAGTTTGCCCACAAACCAGACCGTCTAAAGAATTAAACCTGGGGCTTACAAGACCCTGGCAACAAAGACGCCATACAAACTGTAACTCGGAGAACTGTGTTTACATGATCACATGCCCGTGTGGATCCAAATACATAGGCATGACAGTCAGACCAATAAAAGTACGGATCGGAGAACATAAAAGCACAATCCGGTGTAAGAAAACCATCACCAGATTACAGAGACACTTTTTAGAAAACAATCACCCCCCTGACAGTTTACAGTGGACCGTGATCGAGTCCAATCCCAACTGGACAGTATCAGCACTGTTTAGACAAGAGCAACGATGGGTGTTTAGACTCAAAAGTAATGTTGTAGGGCTGAACGATGATATACCTTGGGCTGAATTAGTATCCTGAACCTTTCCCTTCTGATACCTTTTGCATACATTAGGGACATATCATATATACCTCTCCTCAGACTCAGTACGGGACCTGTTTGACTCTTTTGCGTTAGGGGTGAGCCTTAGCACCCTTTGATTGACCACACTATTATTGAAGCATATGCAGCATTTGATACACACGCTGTTATGGGGTTATACAACCAATATCTATAGATATGGCTACTATCTTTTTTGATCATACCTTGGCACTACCAGCTCAGACATCATTATCTGGGGTGGTCTTTACTTGTATACTGTCTGAGCATCACCAACCTGCTCAGCATGTACAAACTCGGCTATCATCACTCACATGAATCATGTTGTCATGGATAGAAGCCATATACACCAGCGCCATCCCCATATAGATGACGATTAGTCTCAGTGGAAATTATTGGGCACCATCATCCCAACTGGCTTTAAATATGTAGGTCTCAACTTAACATACATTACCCGGGCATCACCAATCTGCTCGGTCTGTATAACATTATCTGGGGTGGTCTTTATTTGTATAATGTCTTAGCATCACCACCTTGTTCAATATGTATAAACTTGGCCACCATCACTTACATGAATCATGTTGTCCTGGATAGAAGCCATTTACACCAGCGCCATCCCTATATAGATGACGATTAGTCTTAGTGGAAATTATTGGGCACCACCATCCCAACTGGCTTTAAATATGTTGGTCCCAACTCAACATACACTACCCGGGCACCACCAATCTGCTCGGTCTGTATAACATGGACCACCACTTCAAATAAATATAAACACTTTAGGAGTAATACCACAGCTTCTTTTTGTGGTTTTACAGAGGTTATACTTTACCATTACATTATGGGGTAGGTTTACTAACATGGCTGCTATTGTATGTACATACTGCCATTTGTCCAAAACTTAGAAGCCTATACATTACACCACTTTCTCCCCATTTCACACCTACCTATTTTTACACATTAGATATGATACGTAATACAATCTGATCTCTTTTGAGCATCCATCACCACATGTAGTATCTATGGCACTAGCCGTCTCTTATACGTATAGGACACTGTAGACCTGTCCAAGATGGCCGCCTTCTTTACGTGCTCTGTGAGTCCATCTCTCCCGCATTCCTAGGTCGCACAAGCTATGACGGGCGAGATGTTGATTCTGTTGACTATATCTACCGAGACTTCCCACACCCCTTTACCGGCGGACTGGGCAGGCTGTTAGGTCTCCAGGATTCGGTTGGAGGGCGATTAGTAAGTTTTTGTACGCTGCTGGCCATCACAGGATTTTAAGGTAAACCCGTGATGAGTATTTTTAGCTATGTCGAGAGACATGTACTAGCGTTTTTGTTTGCTTTTGTCCCCCCTCCCCCTTCTTTTGCAGCTCTTCCTCCTTCTCTAGACCGCTACCCGCCGAAGAAGCCCTATTCCATTCTGGGAAGGGTATGACATTCTTCACTTCTTTTATTATTGTTTAAAAACAGTATGCGGGGATTCTACTATATCTCGCTTATGTTGATCTTCCATTACGTGTGGTAATTCGTTTTAGTTTTTTTAGGCACTCGCATGGCGCTTCACGGAATCCGCCTTGATTTTATTCAAGCACTTGGCCAGCGCGGTGTTCTTCCTTCAATTTTTCCTTTTCCCCCCCTTCCTCCCTCCCCTCCCCTCCCCCCCCCCCCCCTGGTTATCTCTACTTACTCCCGACTCTGAGCTCGATATCCTGAACTGTGTCATTTCCTGTCAGGAGTACGACCTTAGGAATATAGCGGATGGCTATTACATGGTTCACTGCAATTGTGTCATTATGTCAGCAGTTTGACTTTAGGAATATAGCGGTTGTCAGTGATAAGGTTCACTGTAGGTATGGACTTTAGCCCTAGTCTGTATTTCACTGACCCACTTCGGATAGAATAACAGTCACTATCCCTTTCCTCTGCCACGTTATATTACTTCCTAATCCTCAGTCACGTGTTTGCATGGTGTTGGCACTTTTTACCAAGCATGACGAGTACTGTCTGTAGTCCATTGCATTGCTTTCCAACACCATGACCTTTTCTTCCCCCATCCCCCCCCCTCTCCCTTCCTTTCCCTTGTATTTTGTCTCCATTAGGTTTGAACTAGAGTACACGGATAAGACGTTACTCTAATGTACTTCATTCGTCCTCAACGAAGGTACGGTAGGAATATAGGGTGTCTTTTTCCCTGATTCCTCCCTTCCACTACCATTATCCACGGTCCTGATGAAGCGCTCCGGGATCCATTAGGGACCAAATAGCAGCGTGAAACATGTCGACCTTTCACTTTTAACATCACTACACTGTCACACGGGTTGAGAGCAGTGGGATCGTATTTTTCCTCTCTCTATTTGCACTAAGTGCATCTCCATTCCCGTCCAGATTTTAGCCTAACCCTGAGGACCCTTGAATAAATTCATTAGGGCACCAACGGGTTATTTTATTTTCACTTACACTCACCACTTGGCCCACACACCCACACACACAACTGCGGCAACTCCTAAAAGATCTCCATCAGAGTGCCCTCTTGGAGGGCCCGTGAGGGACTGCAGCGCCACCCCCACGAGGAGCAGTGCCCAATGATGATGCTTTACACTCGCAAGGGTGTGTGAGGGCACAACATACACAGGAGTACCACTCCCCACTCTGACACACTCATTCCTTGTCTTTGGAGACATCCTACCCTGAATTGCAACCATAACAGGCTGCTGGTCTCTTTCTTTCTTTCTCCTAGGAACTGGTACCATTCTTAGAATTTTGCATTACCTTTAAGAGCACTGGTACAGGACCTATTTTCAACTAGCTCCTTGTCCCTCCTTCTTCAGAATTGGGGTTACCCTTCATTTTGAGCCAGTTCTGTACAGGGCTTCGACATGGACGCATGCCTGTTTATTTATTTCGGGATTTGTAGAGCGCGACTAATTCCCAACTAGACTGCCGACTCTGGAGCGGCGAAACCAAGGTTCGATCCTCGGGGTCGACTCTTGTGATTCTGGGCAAATCACTCAAACTCCCGTTTCTACCAAAACAAGCGTGCCGCGAGTGGTGCGCGCGAAAGTGATCGCGTGCTGTTAGGGTGCCGCGAGCGCTTAATGAGCCATGACGGAAAGCCGTCAGCAGCGTGAGAGAGGAGCGGGGGCGAGCGCGGCAGCGTGCAGAGCTGACCACACGCTCGTGCACCATGGCCTTTTGCTTGCGCGTAACCGCAGGGAAAAGGCCACGACGCACGAGCGTGTGGTCAGCTTTTGAAACCCCCTTACATAAAGTCTTCGCCTAGCAGCGCTTGCGCGCTACTCGAGGCTCGACCTAAAAATGAAGTGAATTATGTCCTTCTGGGGACATGAAGTGTGAAGGGAAAGCTGGAGGATGCCATGTTTTAGGAACACACAACAAAATGTAAATACCTGTAACTGAATTGTACATATTCAGCAATTAGGAAAGCAAAATGAAGCATATTTGTTTTGTAATTCTAAAGTGTGATGGAAACAAAGATTTTAGAGGGATCTGAACAAATCAAGACTCTTGGTGATGCACAAATAAGAAGTATTCCCTGAACCCATTTTCCACACATTATCTATCATTTGTGTGCTGTACAATTTTTACTATAAAACTGTAAGTCTGTGCAAATTTAGTGAGCATTTCAGTGGAAAATGTGCAGTCTGCAAATAACAGTGCACCACCACACGATTCTTTATTACTTTAAAAAATCGCCTCATGTCCATTAAAGTTAGGTGGGTCGCGAAAGTTTGTTGTACAAAAAAGTGGGTCGTGGTTCTAAAAAGTTTGGGAAGCACTGGTGTAGAACATAGAAAGATCACTTCCGAGGTGGAAATTATCTGGACACACGGTTGCCACCAGAGTGTGAATTGCTTGGCTGCATGCTTTTGTTCCAGATAGTGGTTCTGGGGGGTGTACTCCCAAGTCCTCCAGGACAAATATTTGAAAAAGTGGTGCAAAATACAATGCCCTATTTTAAAACCTGTTAAATGTCTGAGCCAATGCAAGAATATTAATTTTTTAAACCTAGTGCAGACACAACACCTTAAGTATAGCATACCTGGGACTGTACTGCATTGTAAACCTTGGGGCAGATGTACTAAGATTTATGCAGTTGAATACTGCGCGTAAATCAGAAAGGGCAAATTTAGTGCAACATCATATTTTCCACTCATTGCAGGCAATAACGTCATCGCTGATGCAAATGTAAATAATGCCGTCTTGCGTTGTACTGTGGAACAAAGGCTACTAAGAGATAACCTGCTTGACTTTCATACTCGAGACATAACCCACAGTTATCTTCACTCAGACGACTGCCACAAGTGCACATTGCATAATATGTACGCTTGTCCTCGTTGTATGCATTGTGCATTGAAAAATCAGTCAATGTCGGCAACCCCAACTTTAGCCCTTTGTTTGCGCCTGTTTTTTTTTTACACTTATATTCCATCCTAGGCTGCTGTGTTTGCTGTGACTTAGCAGGTGTAGCTTTGCTTTGACTCCTGTGGGTGTTTGCGCGGTTCCCGCCCCATTATGCCCAGGTGAAAAAACCTTTAGCGTGCAGAAGTTGACTGGCTCGCTTTTGTGTCACTTCGTATCTCACGAGTGTCTGCGCAAACAGTTGGCAAATCTGGGCTTTGGAGCAGGAGTGAAGCTTGGTCAGTAAAACTGGGGTGGTCAGTGAGTTTAAGATTTTTCAACAATGACCCTAGCATATAATGTTAAAATATGACAAGCAGGACACATGAGGGAGCTTTAAGGGGCAGTGGAAAGAGAGAGGAATGCAGATTGGTAGGAGTACTAAGTGAGAGAAAACACAATGTTTTGTCAAATAACCAACATTTTTAAGGACTTTCAAAATAGAGAGAGGGAGGGATTGTGTGTATGCTGTTGTGTGTGTGTATGTAAAATTCCCTGGTGAAATCTGACAGACACCTCACCATACCCGACTGAAATCACCTGTACCCAACTACTTATCAGAAAATACATTTATTAGGATGGTGTAACACCCAAACACCCCCCTGAAGCTACGCCCCGGCTGTAGACTCAGGGACGCTGACTTTATTACATGAATTCATGAACTGACCAGCGTCATACTCTACCTCTCCCAGATGCACACAAATGCACAAGTTAGCAGGAGATACTATTTAATTATGGCAGTCTTAAGTGAGTATTTCCAAGCACAAGGTAGAACTGTTCAAAATGATGTTGTTAAATAATTTGAGGAAAACTAAAAGGTGATGGATGTGATGCTTAAAATAATCTCAGCCGCTGACATGCTCGAGGTCACATTCCAGTGCATCGTCTTTCCTACTATGTCTAGAAAGAGACTAACCACATGCATATCAGCCTTGGCCCTGCTGTATGCAACAGGAACAGTCCAGCATGTATTGCTAGTCCAGGTCTCCTCCAGATAGGGACCCAAGAAACCCATGCCTGGTTTCCACCGATTTCTGCCTTGTCAGTGGGGTAAAGCTTGATTCTAGTGGCTTAGCGAGCTCGGGACCCACTTCTGGGCACACCTGTCGCTCTTAGGGTGGTGCACAGAGGAACACAAGAAAGTGAGCACTGGAAATCTTCTCTTAATCTGCACCACTGGTAAATACACAACTACACTTACCCCCTCCTCTTCCCCTTCCTCCATACCTTATGATAGTCAAGGATTGTTCTCACCCAATGAAGGTCACTGTGAGTCTTTGTATCCGATGGTCACTGTCTGTCTTTGTATCCCCACATGTAACCACATAGATCGAACACTGTATTCGAGATGTTGTCCTCAGGTTCAGGGTAAGTGTGCACCCTATATTCCCCACCTTCAAGAACATAGGTGGGCTTTTGTACTCTTCCTTAATCGCAAGCTGTTGTCAACATTCCTATTCACTTTGGGTGCGCTCATGTGACTGTACTTGAATGGCCATGCTCTGTGATGTATACAATTGCAAACATTGGTAAAACATGTTAATAAGGGGGATATCCATTCTCGTCCCCTAAGAATGTTTTTCGCACAATGATACCTAAACTATGCATGGTAAAGCAGATGCAGTGTCAAAGGTCAGTAAGTTCACACCACCAGGCTAGAGCGTGCCATCATGTATGTATTCCTCCAATGGGTTTTTCAAATACAAGTGACCCTTTTTCTCCATGTGGTTTGATCTGTAGCCCTAAGTTGTTTAGCCACAGGTAAAGCAAGGAATAATATGTATAGAATAACAAAACAACCGAAACCCATTTCTGAGAAGTCAAATAATGGAAAACCCACTTAGTGGAATAGCAAAGAAATACAAACAGTTTGGTCGGAAAAAAAAAGGAAAGAGGGAAAGTGGGAGCGAAAAATTGCAGTGGAAAGTGTAAGGGGAGTTCAAGAGTAATCCCTACAACAGAAACATTTTTTTTTATAGATGCATATTTATCCAGTGACAGGACATGGCAAGGGATGTCGGTGGAGGAAAATGAATTTAAGGAAACCTTGTAGGAAACCTACAGCACTAACCCATTTTCAAGATTAATGGCTTTTGCACCTTTAAAAATGCATGTAAAAGGCAATTTGAAAAAATACTTTCCATTTCTCACAAATGGCAGATGCTATTCATCTTGAAAATTGTGATTAAATAATTTATGTGATACGGTTTCTCAGAATCGGTAGATTTTTATTCCGTTAATTTTCTCTGTAAAACAACAAAACGAACATTTTACTGTATAAGTGAAAACAAATACACAAAAGGCGAGTCATGAACCAGCTGTTAAGGTTGTTCAGTGGTCTAATGCATCACAGTGGGTCCATAGAGCCTTTCATCCTTCTGAGGTCGATAAAATGAGTACAGATGAGTTAGGTAATTATTAACCTTTGTTATCAGCACCTAGAGAAGAGACAAATGGTAGTGTATGGAATGTAAGTGTAGTAATTTGTTGTATTACTACCATGTTCACCTATAATGATAACACAAGAGCACCACTCACAAAGCCCATCTCTTTCTGCGGAGACCTGGAGGGTACCAGATAATTAAAACAAATTTTACAATTTCGACAGAACAATGTTTTATTTGAGGCAGGTTTCAAATTTGCATTTGTTGTATGTTAGTTTAATAATTCAAAGCAGATTCTAAAAATGTAGACTACACATTTTGATCTGTGTGCATATCTCCATAATAAAATGCATTGTATCTGTAGCAAATGCCAATTCATAAAACCGCCGCATATCCATAATCAGGAAGTCGAGTTTTGGCATATTAGTGCCGATATTACTAGGTGATAAATCTTTGCAATTTTTTTCATTTTAGTTTTTATTACTTAAATCTTCATAATACAAATATGCATATATACAGTATTGTATTGCATTGTTGCATTGTATTGTATTGTATTGTTTAGCGTTTACTACCCCAATCTGGGGCACTTAACCACTCGCTTACATGAGCAGCAAGCTACACCGTGAATGCTGTGTGGTTGGAAAGTTGTATTTGTTTTGTGATCCTATGTGAGAAGTGTTTCCATGTCATGCATGATGACCACCGAGGTGTAGTTATCGTTTTCTGGGACACAGTGCATAGCAGTGGTGGATGATGAGGCGTGAGAGATAGATCTCACACTGGCATCTAGATTAAAGTCCTCTGATTGGCCAGCAGTATGTGACAGCACTCTTCAGTTACTCCATGCTCGTTCATTTGGTGATGGCTGGTTTATTGTACGTGTATATGGAGCCATCTACATAAAAGGAAAACAACTGAAAAGGTGAGATTACTGTAAATTCATTCGTATGACTTCACAGGTACACACCACTAACCTTTTAGGATTCGGTCTCTGATGTCAAGGTTTAGACTTGCAGCATTAAGAACACGCAATGAACTATGCACATGTTGACCAATTTCACAAACTCTATGATCACACGCACATGGTTGAGGCAGAAGGCCATGTATTTCTTCTCTGCTACCCATACATATGCCGACTTATTACCCTGCCACTCATGCATTCAATGATACCATACACACACACACGCACTCTCACACACACACACTCTCTCACACACACACTCACGCACGTACACGTTGGGTAAAAGGTCATGAGATCTGTTCCATTCTTCTGCATACATTCTGTTCAGATTACCTTCAACCTAGAGACTGACATATCACTGACAGGTTTGGAGCAGGTCACAAAACCTGCGCCATTTCAAAGGCACCTTGCATTAGGACTGCTCAAAGACGCCTGAGTACTCTCGCATGAAGAAGAAAGGGGAAATGTCACAAGACCAGGCCATCCATTAATATGGAGCCACCATAATTGGAAAAGCCATCAACTGCAGACAGCACTTGTTCTCTCCTAAATCCCAGCAGCACCAACAAACCAAATCACGGGATAGTGTTGCACGTGGACATAAATAACCTAACAGAGGTTGATGTTGAGTGAACGTGGAAGATCACAAGCCTTACATGAATGAGTAGAGCAGTAGTCTGTCAGGGGGTGAGATTTACATTGTTTTACCTTAAAACTCCTTGAGGTCTGATGTAATGTCCCGAGGTTGGCTATGCCACGAACTGCGATCCTGCATTTTCTCTGCCCACACAGTGCAGACACTTGGCATAGTTTTACCCTATCTTGTGAGGGTAGGTGTGAGTGCTTTGATTGAACAGTGAGCACTCCGCGTTCTTGCTGCCTTCTTAATCATTATTAGTCTTTGTGAGATAATTCGAGTTGGCAGCAATATTCGAGGGTGCCTGCCATGCCGGGCTCAGCACTTCTATAGCACCTTCTTCGCAGTGATGCACAACGCCGTCTGGTAGTGCTGGTTCTGGGAAAGCTGCCCATTTGTGGCTGATAGCGCTGTTTCAGGCCTGCAAGACACATTGTCTTCTGGCTTGTGTCTTGGATACCGTGGTTTCTGTTTGTGTTGCTGCAGCATCTGAGTGCATCGTTCCTAATTCAAAACAATGCAGTGTCCTCAGGGGAATCAGCTATAGCGGCCTACCAAGCTTATCAGCAGACTTAGAAGTGCAAAATATCTGTGCTAGCTGGACCACCAGCTGAATGTGTTGGACTTCTTTTTATGCTCATCCGTAGATAGGTGTTTCCCTATGCTATTCAACATCGGCAAATAGGGGATATGTTCATAACCGTGTGTTGAGGGAAGCAGCCAGCATTATGCCAAGTGCTGTCTAGTGCCCAGGGGGGTAACACCAGCTGCTGAAGTATAGGGGTGAGTCCAGACCTTCAGGGGCCCCACCCCTTCAGGACCCCCCCCCCAATCCAGCTGAGGTGAAGGAATATATGTGAGATATAGGAGACTCAGGGGGCTCTCATCACATTCTGCAGGGGAGGGGGGCGTCATTTATCGATCTGTGCCCACCCTCCCTACTGTAGGCAGCATTCCCTTCCATATCACACTTCTCGGAATATGATTAAAGCTTTTCCCTCTTCTGAGTGGTCGAAAGTAACGGTGGGTGTCAAGTTTTTTTTAGTTCACTGCCCTCTTAACTATTCCATAGTTTATTTAGTTGATTTCATCAAGGCCCTGCTGGTCAGGCTGACAGGACTCACTGAGAGCCTGTTAATGCAGCACTGCTTGTCTGCTTTGCCTTAAAGAAGAAAGCACAGCTGCAGGAGAGGGAAGGAAGGCAGGGAATGTAGTGGGGATTGGTTGAGGATGACAGCTGAGGTATTTTTTTCAGATTTGGGGCAGGGAGGAGAGGCCATGGTATGTATGGCTCCTCCATTACTCCCCTGCCCTTGGATAGCAGTTTGAGGCACGGGCATACAATTTTGGAGACCATACATAACATAAAATTATAGATGGCTAAAACATGAATTAAGGGGATGTTTTTCACCTGGTGGTTCTGAGTGACATCATCCACAAAATGAGTTTCGTTCTCATTGTCTATTTGATATTTAGAAGCCCTTGGTGAAAAACATCACCGTAATTCACTGGTACCCATCTAAAATGCTATGTATTCTACATGGGAGCTTGCAATTCTTGAATAAAAGTCTGTCTCTATTTTCCTTATTACAGATGGCCTGTGATGCACCTAGTCCCATTTCATAAAGAAATAATGCAGCCATTCAACTATAGTGTTATTACAGTTGAGTTCTGACATCACATTGCCTACTGCCAGAGCCAGCAGCCAAGGGGAAAGGCAGGTCACAGAGTAAAACTACCTTCAAATGCCATGGCTTTTCCTCTATATGTCCACAGAACTCCTTGTTGACTTGCAAAATCCTTAAAATGTACAACAGGGGAGTACTTTATCTCATATATAATGTATGATAGTGCTGTAGAGTTTAATCCTTAAGGTATACAAGAATATTGCAGCACAATATAAAACTAGTAGACTATCATTACAACTATGCCCCCCTGATAAAAACATTAAAAACCTGTTAACCTCCTTAAAATACAATACTTCTGTTCTAAACAAAGATAGCAGCCAGGTCTCACTATAAACCAGTATAGTGCAAAAAGTATTCTTATAAAATACACTCGAAGTGTAGCTAGCCAGTATCTCCTGGGTACTCAGTGTTTTAGTGTAATTCCCAGACAAAGAGGGCCATTGACCATCTTGAGATGGCTAGTTTGGGATCTAAAAGTGAACGCAGGCCCCTAACCATTTACTCTGGCCTTACAGACCTTGCCCTCCACTCATCTACAAACTGTATTTTCCTTAGGAATTGCACTGAATTAACCAAAAGGCAACATACAGTGCCCGAGAAAAGGTCTAAGTACAAACATAAATGAAAACAAATATAAATAAATACGATTGACCCAATTCCATTAAAAAATACGCCTGCTTTGGTAAGAAAAAGAAAAAAATAAACAAATAGAAGCTGTAGAGTTAATGTATTTATGGAATGTTTAGCTCTTGGGATAAATTGGTCATATAAGCTGACGGAGCTCACAGTTAAACTGTTTGGATTCATCAATAACTTGTTGAACGTTTAATTGCAACTAGAACAGATTAGAAAATGATGCTTATGTAAACGATTTCTTTTTATAACTTTGGTCGAAATGTTTCCAATTTCCCTGAGATACTACTTATGTTGGTTTGTAAAATCGTGTAGAAAATTCTTGTCATCTTTTTTCCCAGACTAAGGTCCTAATTTAGACTTTGGCGGATGGGTTACTCTGTCGCAGACTGATGGCCATCCTGTCCACCGTATTACAAGTCGTATAGGTAATAATGTAATTGTAATTGTAATAGGGCGGACAGAATATTCCTCATGTCTGTGATGGAGTAGCCCATCCGCCAAAGTATACATCAGGCCCTAAATGAGCAAAAACATATTCACTGACAACTATTTTCAGTGTAGAATGTACCGGATTTGTGTGCCATTCTCTTTCAGATAAGCAAAAAGACAGTCAAGATTTAAGGAAGTTTGGCTGAAAATGTTGCACTTCACAATGACTGGGATTGCATTTCATTTTCGGTTACCTTTTGTGAAAATTTGGTGAGAATGATGTACAACTTTCTTTGAGTAATTTGAGGATGACTATAAATTGGTGTTTTCTACCAAACAGAATGGGATTGGCATGTTTCTGAGTAGTATTCTACGTGTAATAGCTCTGTGTGTGTCTGTGCGCGTGCGTGTGTGTGTGTTTAAGTGCATGTGTAAGTGCTGCAGCACAGCAGATCTTGATGGACATGTTTATTCTTCAGGCTTGTGCCTTCTCTTTGCATTCTGCGTCCCGGATTGTTTGAAAGTGGTGCGCTGCTGCAAACAAAACCTGGTCAGGTTGGCGCCCACCCTATCTTTCTCTGTGGAGCATTCTGCCCTTCAGAAAAAAAACCTGAAACTCCTTCTTTGCCTCCCTTTGATACTTGATGATATCCTGAGAGGGGCTTTGTTTACCTCAGGTGTGCCATCACACATCTGCTATGCATTACTGCATAATCGCTGTACTATTTATATGTGTTTCTGCATACATAGTTTTTTATTATTGCAGAGCCTAACCTAGACATTAAAGAACAATTATTTTAATTAGCATTATTAATGCTACCCTCCCTCCCCTCACCCAAGGGCGTGGCCACTGAGGAGAGGCCATGTTGCTATATAAAGGTACAGTCTCATGAAACAGCTGTTGGGTAACACCCATAAAAACGTCCATGCATTTATTGATGACGTGTACTAGTGATTCAACATTTGCTAGATGTGTCCGAAATCTACTGTAGTCTGTATTCCTGATGGCATGGTTCTGTACCACGCCCATAACTTGCCGAATATATTCTGCATGCATTACAAATATGGTAATAAGGTTCTACTATACAAATTTTAGTGATAAAAGCAAAGTCTGATATAGTTATATGGCATTTCAACCCCTGATTACTAAACAGTTAAAACAACAAGTTGTAGTCGATGTCTGTAGATACTACGTGCAAATAATAGTGAAAGAGAAATATGCAGACGGTGTGCGTTTAGTATGTGTATCATGCTGTCTGTTTGCAATTTAATTATGTATTCGTTTTTAATCGCTCTGTATATCCCCAATACTTGACAGCAGATAAAGGATCTCAGAGTTCATAGGAGGAAGGAGAGGCCAGTGCAGTAAATGTGTATGTGTGGAGGGGAGGAAAAGTGCCACCAGTGAAGAAAGCATTGTAGGCAGTGCTCACTGTTATGATGACGACACTGCAATCCCAAGTGACGCAAAACCATCTTCCTTATTTGCCGTTGACCTACCTCAGGAACACAGCCCAGTAGTGCCTCACAGGAAAGGTCCCTCTGTCACCATCTGTCGACATTTTATAATACTTATAGTAGTATTCTCTAGTCAGGAGAAAGGACAAAGGGATGGGAGGAAGGGAGGGCAATGAAGAAGGGACTGCAGAAAAGGGACAATGAAAAAAATGCGCAAGGGTACAGCACTTGCAAATTCAGGGTTGTGGTGCAGTGGAATGTAAAGTGATTGCCTCCTTCCGAGTCATTACGGACACTGGTTCCTTTCCTGATTTTTCTTGTGATCATCTTATTCATTCTGGGTGTTCTAGTATTGCTTTGAACTAATTAAATGAATGCACCTAACAGCAGTGATTTGTAGACAGAAGGTCAGGACTAGAGACAGTGCCCATAACGTCCTGAACTGATGTGGTCATCTATGGCAAGGAGGAGGTTTGGTTTACCCTGCATAGTAGCATTGCAGGTGAAGGCGAAAACCCACTGCCTGAGCCAATAGGCTGTTGCCTGAGAGATGAGCCTTCAGGATTTGCGAGCCCCGGGATAATGTTACTGTCCAAGCCTACCAGGTGTAGTTTGAGATAAACTCCACAATATCAGGACAATCTCTGTTAATCTATAGGGTCTGTGTAACCTAAGGTATAACACTATCTGTGGCTTAAGAAGTGATTCATAATAACTCTGATGTCTAAAGTATGCTTTGTCGGGCTATGTGCGACCTGAGGAGTATCTTTCTGTGCACAAGTGCTCGAAGGCCACTGTAACCTAAAGATGGCTTCATGGTTCCAGACTTGAACCTGTGATGCACTATCAGTCACAAGGAGGGGTTTTCTCTTTTTTTATGCTGCTAATGTTTGTGCATGAAAACTGATGAACGTGAGGTACTTCCCTCATGTTTAAGGTATGTGTTAGACTTGGCATCTTTTGGCGTGTTTCCCCTGACTTTTTGCTTTCTGACCTCCCGGTTTTGACTCTGTTTTTGCTGGTGTGATGATTCTGCGCACTTTCCTCACTGCGGTCCAGTGGGAAAGTGCAAGTGCTCCTGTATAAAATGTGTTATGGATTGGTGTTTCCATGATTGGCCTATTTGGTTTATCTGTCAGCCCCTTGTAAAGTGCACTGCGAGTGCCAGGGCCTATAGACCAAATGCTGTTGGTGGGCTGCAGCACTCGATTGTGCCACCCACGCAAACAGCCCGTAAAGTGTAACTCGGGCCTGCCAACGCAGAGCCTGTGCGCAGCCTGGGGCTGCCATGTCGACTTGGCAAGTGCACACACTTGCAAGTCCCTAAACCTTCCCTTTGCTACATGTTAGTCACCCCTAAGGTAGGCCCAAGGTACCCCTGTGGGCAGGGTGCGGTGTATGCGAAAGGTAGGACATGCCCGGGTGTGAGCGGCATGTCCTGATAGTGAATTACAGCCTAGTACGTTTTTCACTATTGCAAGGCTACCTGTTCCCCCTAGGCCAGAACGGGCGGTTTTGATTATTACAGTATATAATCCTAGCTGACCCCGGGAACATGGTAGAAATTCGAGTTTAGTATGCCTGGACTCAGAATGATAAAATGCATCTTTTAGTGAAGTTGGTTTTAACATTCTGCGTTTGAAAATACCACTTTTAGAAAGTGGGTATTTTCTTGCCTAACCATCCAAGCCTGCCTCTGCGAGGTTGTGTATTCCTTGTCTGGAATGTGAGTGACAGGGGTGGGGGATGCCAGGAGACAGGGTGAGTCAGCGCAGGGCTGAATAGCCAGATCGACCTGTAGATGGGTGGGAGGGGTCGCACCTGGGCCCTGAATAGGACAGTGCCTTCCCTCCACAATGCTGGCTCCACCTCCTGTGGTGCGTCTGATGTCCCTGGCCTACTCACTGAAAGAAGGGACGGAGACTTGTCAACAAAGTGCTCCAGAACTGGTTTGGACTAGGCGAAGGCCTCTCTGCCTTCAGAGAACAAAGGAATTTGGGATATAAATATTGGGGCCCTGACCCCATGAATTTAGATCTCGCTGGAATCAAGGAACCTGCCAAGACGAAGAGCTGGAAGAGCTGCCAGGAGGAGTACTGCCCCTTTGCTGTGTTGTTGCTTTGTTGGGTTGGCCTGCAGTTGCTGCTTCTGTCTTGGGCAGTGAAAGGACTGGACTGAACTTTCTACAAACTTGTGCTGAGTATCTCCAAGGGCCAGGAACCGAGCTGGCCTCCTGTTAAGAAGTCTCAGGGACTACAAATACTTCACAAGCCTCTGGGTACCGCTTCTGGAATGCTGTTTCAGTCGCCACAGAGGAAGGGAACTGCAACCGACTCCGTCAACCGAATCCATCCCTGGCCGGTGACCTGTTTGCACCGCAGACCGCATCGCCCCGCTTCGCATCGCAACCCTGGTCTCACCGTGGGCAACGTCCAACGCCGCCAACATCGAGCCGCTGCTTGCACCGTGACCTGTGGGCACCGCAGTTCGCATCGCATCGCTTCACTGGGCCAGCCGGACCAGACCGACACTGTCGCTGCAACTGGCTCAAGAGTCGAGACCGCACCGCATTTGGGGCACCGCTCGCACGTCTGCGACGCACCGCTCCGACTCGCACCGCTGTCCGACGCCAGCTCCCGCACTCCGGCTGGGTCGCCTGCATCGCAACCTGTCAGCACCGCATCGAGCATCGTCTCGCCCGGCATCGCACGCCTTGGACTCACCGACTCCGTCTGCACGACGCTCATCGAGCCGCTGCCTGCACCGCATCGAGGGACACCGCACCTTGCATCGCTCCGTCTTGCACCGCAACCGCGACGAACGCCGACTGGCTCGTACACTCCGTACCAGCCACAACGAGAAAAGGTACTGTGACCGAGTCTGTTCACGACTCTGCTGGCCCGTATCGACGCGGTCGGCTGGAACTGTTAGACTCTGGGGTTTTCAGCATCACGGTAGGCTCGGACGGAGCTACCGACTCGTACGAACTTTGCTTTTGTGCTATTCCTGCAAAGAAGAAGTTAACGTATCAAGTATTCATTCGTAAAGTATAGTATTGTGGATTTTTGTCGTAATTGGTCTTGTCTTGAGTATATAAAATATTGGTTATTTTTCTAAACTGGTGTGGTGTCCGTTTGTAGTGCTTACACTGTATTACTGTTGGTTATGTGCAAATGCTTTACACACTGCCTCTGAATTAAGCCTGACTGCTCGTGCCAAGCTACCACGAGGGTGAGCAGGGGTTACTTCACGAGTGTAACAACCCTTACCCTGACTAGGAAGAAGGGTCCCTACTTGGACAAAGGTGCAAGCCCTTGCCAACTAGAGATCCCATTTCTAACATTGGTTGTCAGCGGTGAGGATAGGACTTGCGTTTGCACTTGACTTACAGTGATTGGTGTGCACTACTACCATATCGCAGACCATTACGTACCACATACTGGTTCTTTTTCTTTTGGCCTATTTTTGATCTTGCCAGTTTTCAACTCACTACTTTTGTCATGCCTGAATCAATTGCATCATCCGTTGCATCTCTGGAAGTTATCTTTGAGGAGGACAGGTTGGAATCCTACGCCGTAAAGGAGTTACGAGCGATTTGTAAAAACCTGAAAGTCCAAATTAAAGGCCTCACAAGGAAGGAGGAGCTACAGAAGGCGCTGAGGGCCTGGGTAGCAGCCAGACATGCCAATGTGCAGCCTGGTGATCTCAGTGAGGAGGTGGAGGAGCCTACTTCCAGGGTAGATGTGCTTTTGGGTAGGGGGGAACCCGCCAGGTCAGGCAGCAGCAGTCTGTCCCCAGAGGAGCTGGAGGACAGGCGGGAGGCAAGGCAGTTCGAGCTGCAGAAGCTCAGGCTGGAGAGTGAGAGGGAGGAGAAGAGATTGGCCATAGAGGAGAGGAAGATGCTCTTGGAGCATGAGAGAGAACTAAAGGAGCTAGAACTTAGGAGTAAGTCAGGCTCAGATGGTGGCAGCAATTCGTCCAGAAAGGCAGACAGGATTGTGCACATTCCCAAGAACGTAGGCAAGGAGTTCAAGAAGGGGGATGACATACAAAGGTGGTTTCAGGGTTATGAGGCAGCCATACACATGAATGGGGACGCCCCGGTGCCTACAGGGGAGCAGGTAGCCGAACTGGGAGACATCTCTGAGCTGACCCATTGGCAGCAAGAAGGGGGTCCCACCAGGGAGGAGTTCTGCAGGGAGCAGAACGAGTGCCCTACTCTGGAGGGTCTGCGGCGGCAGGCTGCAGACCAGGCAGCTGGTAATCAGTCCGGGTCACATCTGATCTACTGGGAGAGCGGTCTCCTATACAGTGAGCCTAAGGTTGCTGAGCCTGGGTCAGCCCGTGTGCTGGTGGTACCCCAGCGCTTCAGGACCTTCCTACTGGGTCTGGCTCATGACGTGCCTTTGGCAGGACATTTGGGGCAGGACAAGACCTTTGACAGGCTTGTCACCCACTTCTTTTGGCCCCAAATGCGAAGGCAGTCAGATGCACACTGTAGGTCTTGCCAAACTTGCCAGGCAAGTGGTAAGAGTGGGAGGAAGGTCAAAGCTCCTCTCCAACCTTTTCCGGTTGTTGGAACACCCTTTGAAAGGGTAGGGATGGATATAGTGGGGCCACTGGATCCCAAGACAGCCATGGGCAACAGGTACATCCTGGTCTTGGTGGACCATGCCACCCGGTACCCGGAGGCAATCCCTCTCAGGACAACGACGGCGCCAGTGGTGGGCCGGGCGTTAATGGGGATCTTTTCCCGTGTGGGATTCCCCAGAGAGGTGGTTTCTGATAGGGGGACCAATTTCATATCGAAGTATATGACATCCCTGTGGAAGGAGTGTGGGGTAACCTACAAGTTCACCACTCCTTACCACCCACAAGGAAACGGTCTGGTGGAGAGATTCAACCAGACCTTGAAAGGCATGATCAAGGGTCTAACAGAACCCATGAGGCGTAAGTGGGACGTCCTCTTGCCATGCCTACTCTTTGCATACAGGGAGGTGCCTCAGAAGTCTCTTGGGTACAGCCCCTTTGAGCTCCTGTATGGCCACCCTGTCAGAGGACCTCTGAGTTTGGTAAAGGAAGGCTGGGAGGCAGCTCCCAGGAAAACTCCCCAGGATGTATTTAGCTACATGCTGGCCTTTAGAAACCAAACTGCCCGCTTCAGGAAACTCGCTCAGGCGAACCTAGAAGCCAGCCAGGAAGAAATGAAGAGATGGTATGACCAGAACGCCACTCTGGTCGAATTTCAACCTGGGCAGAAAGTGTGGGTAATGGCCCCAGTGGCACCTTGTGCCTTGCAGGACAAGTGGACTGGGCCATATGAGGTAAAGGAGCGCAAAAGTGACGTCACCTACCTGGTGGATTTTCAGGCTCCAAGGAACCCTTTGAGGGTCCTTCACGTGAACCGCCTCAAGCCCCACTTCGAGAGGTCCGAAGTGAGTATGCTCTTGGCGACAGATGATGGGGTGGAAGAGGAGAGCGAGCCTCTCCCTGACCTCCTGTCTACCAAGGAGCATGATGGGTCAGTAGAGGGTGTGATCCTCTCCCTACTCTGACTCAGGAGCAGCAGGGGGACTGTCGCCAGTTGTTGGGACAGTTCGCCCCACTGTTCTCTCTGACTCCCGGTGTTACTCACTGGTGTACCCATGACGTGGACACCGGTGACAGCCATCCTGTGAAGCACAAGATTTACAGGTTGACTGACCGGGTCAGAGCCAGCATCAAGGTGGAGGTCTCTAAGATGTTGGCGTTAGGGGTGATTGAGCCCTCCCACAGTCCTTGGGCCAGCCCAGTGGTCTTGGTCCCAAAGGCTGCGGCGCCCAGTGCCACTCCAGAACTCCGGTTTTGTGTGGACTACCGTGGGCTCAATGCCGTCACCAGGACTGACGCGCACCCCATCCCCAGAGCTGATGAGCTCATTGATCGGTTGGGAGCTGCCCGGTTCCTCAGCACGTTTGATTTAACGTCTGGGTACTGGCAGATTGCCTTAACCGATGGGGCCAAGGAGAGATCAGCATTCTCAACCCCAGAAGGTCATTACCAATTCCGGGTGATGCCCTTTGGGTTGAAGAATGCCCCTGCCACCTTTCAGAGGTTGGTCAATCAGGTGTTGGCTGGGCTGGAGGATTTCAGTGCCGCCTACCTGGATGACATTGCTGTGTTCAGTTCCAGCTGGGAAGAACATTTACAGCACCTTGAGAAAGTGTTGAGGGCTCTGCAAGGTGCAGGCCTCACGATCAAGGCCAGTAAGTGCCAGATCGGGCAGGGTTCTGTGGTGTACTTGGGACACCAGGTAGGAAGCGGCCAGGTGGCGCCCCTACAACCCAAGATTGACACCATTCTGGCTTGGGAACCCCCAAGACCCAGACAGAGGTGAGAGCCTTCTTAGGTCTCACCGGCTATTATAGGAGATTTGTTAAGGGCTATGGCACCATCGTTGCCCCCTTAACAGAGCTGACCTCTAAGAGGCAGCCCAGGAAAGTGATCTGGACTGAGTCCTGCCAGAAAGCTTTTGATGCCCTGAAGGCAGCCATGTGCACGGCGCCCGTGCTCAAGGCACCTGACTTCTCCAAGGAATTCGTCGTGCAGACTGACGCTTCAGAGCATGGTGTGGGAGCGGTGCTCTCACAACTGAACGAAGAGGGCCTGGATCAGCCTGTAGTCTTCCTTAGCAGGAGACTACTTCCAAGGGAACAGAGGTGGAGTGCCATAGAAAGGGAAGCTTTTGCTGTGGTCTGGGCACTGAAGAAGTTGAGACCATACCTGTTTGGGACTCACTTCCGGGTTCAGACAGACCACAGGCCCCTCAGATGGTTGATGCAAATGAGGGGTGAGAATCCAAAACTGCTGAGGTGGTCCATCTCCCTACAGGGAATGGACTTTACGGTGGAACACCGTCCTGGTACAGAACACGCCAACGCAGATGGTCTGTCCAGGTTCTTCCGCTTTAGTGAAGAGAACTCCAATGGGGTTGGGTAGTTCTCCCTACTTTCAGCTGGAGGGGACATGTGTTAGACTTGGCATCTTTTGGCGTGTTTCCCCTGACTTTTTGCTTTCTGACCTCCCGGTTTTGACTCTGTTTTTGCTGGTGTGATGATTCTGCGCACTTTCCTCACTGCGGTCCAGTGGGAAAGTGCAAGTGCTCCTGTATAAAATGTGTTATGGATTGGTGTTTCCATGATTGGCCTATTTGGTTTATCTGTCAGCCCCTTGTAAAGTGCACTGCGAGTGCCAGGGCCTATAGACCAAATGCTGTTGGTGGGCTGCAGCACTCGATTGTGCCACCCACGCAAACAGCCCGTAAAGTGTAACTCGGGCCTGCCAACGCAGAGCCTGTGCGCAGCCTGGGGCTGCCATGTCGACTTGGCAAGTGCACACACTTGCAAGTCCCTAAACCTTCCCTTTGCTACATGTTAGTCACCCCTAAGGTAGGCCCAAGGTACCCCTGTGGGCAGGGTGCGGTGTATGCGAAAGGTAGGACATGCCCGGGTGTGAGCGGCATGTCCTGATAGTGAATTACAGCCTAGTACGTTTTTCACTATTGCAAGGCTACCTGTTCCCCCTAGGCCAGAACGGGCGGTTTTGATTATTACAGTATATAATCCTAGCTGACCCCGGGAACATGGTAGAAATTCGAGTTTAGTATGCCTGGACTCAGAATGATAAAATGCATCTTTTAGTGAAGTTGGTTTTAACATTCTGCGTTTGAAAATACCACTTTTAGAAAGTGGGTATTTTCTTGCCTAACCATCCAAGCCTGCCTCTGCGAGGTTGTGTATTCCTTGTCTGGAATGTGAGTGACAGGGGTGGGGGATGCCAGGAGACAGGGTGAGTCAGCGCAGGGCTGAATAGCCAGATCGACCTGTAGATGGGTGGGAGGGGTCGCACCTGGGCCCTGAATAGGACAGTGCCTTCCCTCCACAATGCTGGCTCCACCTCCTGTGGTGCGTCTGATGTCCCTGGCCTACTCACTGAAAGAAGGGACGGAGACTTGTCAACAAAGTGCTCCAGAACTGGTTTGGACTAGGCGAAGGCCTCTCTGCCTTCAGAGAACAAAGGAATTTGGGATATAAATATTGGGGCCCTGACCCCATGAATTTAGATCTCGCTGGAATCAAGGAACCTGCCAAGACGAAGAGCTGGAAGAGCTGCCAGGAGGAGTACTGCCCCTTTGCTGTGTTGTTGTTTTGTTGGGTTGGCCTGCAGTTGCTGCTTCTGTCTTGGGCAGTGAAAGGACTGGACTGAACTTTCTACAAACTTGTGCTGAGTATCTCCAAGGGCCAGGAACCGAGCTGGCCTCCTGTTAAGAAGTCTCAGGGACTACAAAGACTTCACAAGCCTCTGGGTACCGCTTCTGGAACGCTGTTTCAGTCGCCACAGAGGAAGGGAACTGCAACCGACTCCGTCAACCGAATCCATCCCTGGCCGGTGACCTGTTTGCACCGCAGACCGCATCGCCCCGCTTCGCATCGCAACCCTGGTCTCACCGTGGGCGACGTCCAACGCCGCCAACATCGAGCCGCTGCTTGCACCGTGACCTGTGGGCACCGCAGTTCGCATCGCATCGCTTCACTGGGCCAGCCGGACCAGACCGACACTGTCGCTGCAACTGGCTCAAGAGTCGAGACCGCACCGCATTTGGGGCACCGCTCGCACGTCTGCGACGCACCGCTCCGACTCGCACCGCTGTCCGACGCCAGCTCCCGCACTCCGGCTGGGTCGCCTGCATCGCAACCTGTCAGCACCGCATCGAGCATCGTCTCGCCCGGCATCGCACGCCTTGGACTCACCGACTCCGTCTGCACGACGCTCATCGAGCCGCTGCCTGCACCGCATCGAGGGACACCGCACCTTGCATCGCTCCGTCTTGCACCGCAACCGCGACGAACGCCGACCGGCTCGTACACTCCGTACCAGCCACAACGAGAAAAGGTACTGTGACCGAGTCTGTTCACGACTCTGCTGGCCCGTATCGACGCGGTCGGCTGGAACTGTTAGACTCTGAGGTTTTCAGCATCACGGTAGGCTCGGACGGAGCTACCGACTCGTACGAACTTTGCTTTTGTGCTATTCCTGCAAAGAAGAAGTTAACGTATCAAGTATTCATTCGTAAAGTATAGTATTGTGGATTTTTGTCGTAATTGGTCTTGTCTTGAGTATATAAAATATTGGTTATTTTTCTAAACTGGTGTGGTGTCCGTTTGTAGTGCTTACACTGTATTACTGTTGGTTATGTGCAAATGCTTTACACACTGCCTCTGAATTAAGCCTGACTGCTCGTGCCAAGCTACCACGAGGGTGAGCAGGGGTTACTTCACGAGTGTAACAACCCTTACCCTGACTAGGAAGAAGGGTCCCTACTTGGACAAAGGTGCAAGCCCTTGCCAACTAGAGATCCCATTTCTAACAGTATGTCAATTAAAAACCTGTTTAACCTAAGAAATCATTCAGGCGTAGTGTGTAATGTGATATCCACAAAAATTCTGAAGTCCTGGTACCAAGCTATAGGGTCCGCATATCTCAACGTGTATAATTTTGATAGTTTTTTCTTTTCTTATCTCTTTTATCTTGTGCTTGTAAGGACGTCTCAGAAAAAGGATGCATACTCCTTACCCTCTTTTGGAGGCATGTTTCATTGTCGGTGTGCACCTTCACCTGCAATTTATGTTTTCTAGGTGGGGTCTCCTTGTGCTTTTGTACTAGTTGGGAGTCATTTGTTTTAAAAATAGTTTTGCTGGGGGTCTAGTGAGTGGAATAAGATTGTGTCCCTATGTATAATGGTGTTTTCTTTATTTTAAGATCCCTGTGCACAATATTAAAAAAGACAGGGAAAAGGTACTGGGTGTTATGACCCTATCTACCTTCTAAAATGTATTGGTCGACATGTTTCAGACCTTTCCTATCGCCTTTCAAAGTGGGAGTCTTTCTTCAGAACCTAAACGACTCCTACATAATTCACCTAATTTCATGACCACACCATATGGTTTGTGCTTTGTTAAACATAAAATTGAGAGTAGGGAAAATAAAACCTGTTGTTAATTGCCTCACAGGTACAGCACCAGCCGATGGACAGGTATAGTTTGTAAACATAGACACAAGATAACGAAGACAAATAGTAGTATTGCGACAAACTTCTCTTGTCTCTCGAGTATACATTTTTCATTCAAGATATGCAGTTAGGAGCATTGCCGTCCTTCACACAGAATGACGCTGTTACGCTTGACGCAGATGTTGTGTCAAGAAGTCAGTTGGCCCGTCTATTGGTGGTTTAAAGAATGTATAAGGCACAGATACGCCACATTCAACACATCAAGAATGATGAATGGAAGCCGGTGAGCAAGGCAGATTACCGATCAATATATTTGGGATCTTCCAAGAGGGAAATGTGTATTTAATGTAGTCTATCCACTTGTCCTAATACCAAATTTCATTATTTATAGGAAATGCCTTCAAAAGGCTCTATCCATAGAAAGCGCCCCTGTTTTACTAGAGGCTACCTAAAAACAGTTCAGGAAGGGAGCAGTTCAAATGACCACTGCATGTATTTATCATTCATAACAAATTTCTTACACAAGAATTAGCAAAGCCAATAGGTCTTCCCTATGCAAGAGGTATTGGCTTTGCTAATGTGTTTCAGCCATGTTGTAAACCAGAGTGGCTGCCTTTCAGCATGGCTAAAAGTTAGTGACGTAGTGGAGAGTGGCACAGAATGTCGTAGAGTAGAATGGCGAAGAGTGGAGTGGAATGCCATAGAGTGGAGGGGCATAGAGTGTTGTGTATTGGAGTGGCATAGAGTGGAGTTGCGTAGAGTGGCGTGTAGTGGAGTGGTGTAGAATGCATTGGCTTAGAGTGTTGCAGAGTATAGTGGTTGTAGAGTGCAGTGGCGTAGAGTGCAGCAGCATAGAATTCAGCGGCGTACAATGCAGCATTGTAGAATGCAGTGGCTTGTATTAGAGTGTTGCATAGTAGAGTGCAGTGAGGGTAGAGTGCAGTGGTGCAGAGTAGAGTACAGTGGCATAGAGTACAGTGGCATAGAGTGCAATGGTGCAAAGCAGAGTGGCATAGAGTGCAGTGGCGTAGAGTGGTGCAGAGTTGAGTGGCACAGAGTAGAGTATAGTGCCGTAAAGTGAAGTGGCATAGAGTGCAGTGATGCAGAGTAGAATGTTGTAGAGTGCAGTGGCGTAAAGTGCATTTGAATTGAATGCATTAGTGCAGAGAAGAGTGGCATACAGTTCAGTGACGTAGAGTGCAGTGTTGCAGAGTAGAGTGTTGTAGAGTGCAGTAGTTTAGAGGGAGGTAGAGTGCATTGGTGTAGCATAGAGTGGTGTAGAGTGCAGTGGTACAGAGTAGAGTGCAATAGCATACAGTGCAGTGGCATAGAGTAGAGTGGTGCAGAGTACAGTGCAGTGGTTTACAGTGGCATGGTGTAGAGTGGAGTAGAGTGGACTGGTGTAGAGTGCATTGACTTAGAGTGTTGCAGAGTATGGTGGCATAGAATTCAGTGGCGTAGAGTGCAGCAGCATATAATTCAGCAGTGTGCAATGCAGCGTCATAGAATACAGCATCACAGAATGCAGAATGCATATTAGAGTGTAGTGGCGTAGAGTACAATGGTGCACAGTGAAGCGGTGCAGATTAGAGTTGCATAGAGTGCAGTGGTGTAGAGTGCAGTGCTGCAGAATAGAGTGGCATAGAGTAGAGTGGCATAGAGTGCAGTGGTGTAGAGGAGAGTACTGCAGAGTGCAGTGGTGGAGAGTGAAGTGATGCAGAGTAGAGTGGTGTAGAGTGCGGTGGCGTAGAGTTCATTGACATAGAATGCAGCAGTGCAGAGTAGAGTGTCATAGAGTGCAGTGGTTTACAGTGGCGTAGAGAGCAGTTGCGTAGAGTACAGTGGGGTAGAGTGCAGTGACGTAGAGTGCAGTGGCATAGACTGCAGTGGTTTAGAGTACAGTGGCATGGAGTGCAGTGGCATAGAGTGGAGTAGAGTGGCGTAGAGTGCAGTGGTGTAGAGTGCAGTGGCATACAGTGCAATGGCGTAGAGTAAAGTGGTGTAGAGTGCAGTGATGCAGAGCAGATTAGAGTTGTGTACAGTGGATTGGCATAGAGTGCAGGGGCATAGAGTTGAGTGATACAGAGTAGAGTGCAGTGGTGTAGAGTGAACTGGCATAGAGTGCAGTGGCATAGATTTCAGTGTTGCAGAGTGGCATAGAGTGGTGTGGCATAGAGTGGAGTTGTGCAGAGTAGAGTGGAGTGGCCTAGACTGGGGTGGTGTAAAATGCAGTGGCGAAGAGTGCACTGGTGTAGAGTAGAGTGGTGTAGAGTGCGTTGTCATAGAGCAGAGTGGTGCAGAGTAAAGTAGAGAGGTGTAGAGTGCAGTGGCGTAGAGTGGAGTGGTGCAGAGTGGAGTAGAGTAGTGGCGCAGAGTGCAGTGGCGTGGAGTGGTGTAAAGTGGAGTAGTGCAGAGTACAGTGGAGTGATGTGGAGTGGCATAGAGTGGAGTATGCATGGTGTGGTAGCACGCTGCCATTACAGACAACATATTGTCAACTGAAATGACATTTGCACAGACATACAGTTTATTATACAGATTACACATACTTGCACACTTCATTTAAATATTGTTGTGTACAAGAAAACAAAACCCTTTCCTACCCCCAGTATCCAGCAAGATTGTACTCTACGTCACTGCACTCTACACCACTCTGTTCTACTCTGCATCACTATACTCTATGCCAATGCACTGTACGCCACTCTACTATACACCACTGCACTCTACGACAGTCTACTCTACAACACTCTCTGCCACTGAACTCTATGCCACTGCACTCTATGCTGCGCCACCCTATGTCACTCTACTCTAAACCACTGCACTCTACGTCAATGCACTCCATACCACTTCACTCAAAACCACTGTATGCCAATCTACTCTGCACTACTGTACTTTATGACACTTCACTCTAGTCCACTCTACTCCACTCTACAACACTACACTCATGATACTCCACTCTGTGATACTCTACTCCATTAAACTCTACTCCACTCTGACACACTACTCCACTCTATTGCACTCCACTTTACAACACTCTAGTCCAGTCTATGCCACGCTACACTACTCCCTCCATGTCACTTTTCTCCACTCTATTCTACAACACACTACTCCACTCTATGCCACTCCACTCTGACACTTTATGCCACTTCACTTTATGCCACTTGACTGTACAACACTCTACTCTACAACACTTTGCTCCACTCTACGCAACACCCTCTGTGCCACTGTACTCTGCTCTATACAACTCCACGACACTCTATGCCACTCCATTCTACCACAACTTCACTCAACTCTACTCCACTCTACGACCTTTCACTCTATGACACTCTTTTCCCTCCACAACACTCCACGCCACTTCATGACACTCCAATTCACTCCACGGCCCCCTCTACTTTATACCACTCTACGCCGCTCTATAACACTCTACTCTACTCCACTCCATTCACGCCACTCACCTTTACCTCACTAACTTTTAGCCATGCTGAACAGCAGCCACGCTGGTGTACAACATGGATAAAATATTGACGAAGCCAGTAGCTCTTGCATAGGTGAGGCCTATTGGATTTGCCAATGCTTGTTAGACTTTTAAATTGTCTTCAACAGGAGACAGAGTTTACTTTTGTTTACTAGTGATATCATTCCATTTCTTGAAAGAACAATGAGCACCTGAGACAAGAGAAGTTTGTCCAAGGCTACAATTTCTCTTTGTTATCTTGTATCTGTGTTTACAAATTCTAGGTGACAATACACAGATGTTGAAAAAAATGGCAAACAGGTTTTAATTTTCCCTCTATCAGTTTTACATACAGTAAAAAATAGAGTGTGGATATGGAGTAAGGATGTAAGGCTCATCCAAGTCCTGAAGAAAGACCCCACCGAGAGAGTTGAGAGGCAAGGACTGAAACAAGGCGATCAATACATTATCGGAAGGTAGATAGGGTCATAATAAACAGCATATGCTCTGTTTTTAATATTGTGACCAGGTCACTTAAAATAAAGAAAACACCAGTCAACCTAGGTACACAATTTTATCCACTCACAAGAGCCCCAGCACAACTTACACTTAACACAAAAGGCTCATGTGTACTATAAGAGCTCAAGGTGAGTCCAGCAAGAAAACATAAACTCCGGGTGAAAGCGCAATCTGATGAAGTAGCATGGCCACCAAAGGTGAGTGAGGGGTTTGTGTCCTTTTAAAGGTCCACACAAATACAAGATAAAGGAGGCAAGAAAGATAAATTATCTAAATCATCCAGTTTCTGAGACATATTGACCCTATATCTCAGTATTAGGGCTACAATATTATTGTGGATATCATATTGAGATAAGAGGCCATTCTGCTTTTGCTTGATTACCCCTGACACTTCCTTTCTTAATGGACATTGTGTAATATAATCCCCACTTGGCTAGTGATTTACCAGGGTTAGGAAATGGGGAAAGACGTCTCTGCATTTCCTGCATTATCTATCCTAAGCACTGTGAGCCATCTTGGTTTGTTGATAGTTGGCCTTGACATTTCCCCCAGCTGTATTTTCCAGAGTCACTTAGCGTGTACCATTGCAAAAGTTGATCATGATAGTATTTATAATTGTAATTGTATTTATATAGCGCTTACTACCCCTGATGAGGTGTTGAAGCGCTTTTTCAGCGGGTAGCACGCTACTTCAGAACCCAAACAGGATTAGTGGGGAATTAGTATAGGGAAATATGAAATTAATTTGAGTGGTGGACATGTTAGTCTGTTAGTTGAATTTAAAAGGATGGTGGAGGGCTAGAAGAGGGAAGGGTCTAGAAAGTGTTTTTTGGAGCTCATAGCAGTAGGAGGAGGTTTGCGATCAATAAAGGGGAGGTGGAGGGGGGAAGAGTCAGAGGGAAGGGTTTAAAAAGGTATGTTTGGGAGATCTGAATATTAAAGGAGCTATGAGATGATGCAAGGAGGGGTAGAGAAGGGAACAGTCTAGAAAGGGTTATTTTGGGGCTCATAGTAGTAGAATGGGGTTTGGGATGAGTCAGAGAGTGGAGGTAGAAGATATATTGAGAGAGATATAGGGTGAGGAATAGGGTAGTGTATTGGGGACAGTAGTAGAATGAGGGTTGGGATGAGCCAGAGAGTGGAGGTAGAGTATATATTGAGAGAGGTATATATATATACACGCAACCCTCTATTGCCAGGAATACCAGCGCCAACTTTGAGACCAAGTGAGCCCCGTTGGAGTTCTTATCCCGGCTGTGTTGCCTGCTGGGAGTTGCAGTACGCTACCCAGAACTACAGCCAAACTCGATGCAACGGACTGGGATCAGCTGGACTCCCACCAATGGCAGTGCCGCCGTATATTCAAAAGAGGGTTGAGGCATAGTTCTCGAGATCAGCGGCATCAGATGAAGGCACACTCCTCCGAAACGCGTCATGCCCAAGCTGTCATTAAAGAGGACTTCCCCAAACTCCCCGCTGTGTCCTATGATTACTTTTTACCGAAGTGGTCTTCTTTGTGATATATATATATATATATATATATATATATATATATATATATATATATATATATATATATATATATATATATATATATATATATATATATATATATATATATATATATTCAATATGTATAATTCAATAGTGAAACAGTTGTAGATAAATAGTTATGATAAAGATTTACTTATGTATGTAGTGACCTATATACATGTTAAACATAGACTAATATAACCATAAGTATTATGTACATTTGTTAAGCAGAACTAACCAATACCTATATGTTTATAAACATAATTATCATACACGTTTATACAAAGCAATACACATATATAGTCCAAATAAATACTTATATACACAGGGATATGCTGTATATTTATGTTTGAGTATGGTGGTAATTTGGGAAGAGCCAACTCTTGAGTAGTCTTCTGAAGATAAGGTAGTTTTCTGTGGGTCTTATGTTAGGGGTAACGAGTTACATAGTTTGGCTGCTTGAACAGATAAGGATGTTCCACCTATGTTTTTTTTTTCTTGTATGGTATTTTGAGGTGAGCTTCCAATCTAGAGCAGAGGTTCCTTTGTAGAATGTATTTGGTGATTTTATTCCTGATGAAGAGCAATTCTGTTCCATGTACCGCTTTGTGGGTGATACAAAGCAGCTTTAATGTGGATCTTCTGGCAATGTAGGGCCTTCAAGGCAGGGGAGATGTGGGCTTGTGGCTTTATATGTAAGAGTAGTCTGGCAGCAGAGTTCTGAATCCGTTGTCTTTTCATAGTTGTTAAAGATGATCCGTGGTAGAGGCTATTGGCGTAATCGAGTTTAGACAGAACAAGAGAGATAGTAGCCTGGACCTTGTGTGGAAATCCCAGGTGGGGGAAGATGCGTCACAGAGTTTTTATAGTAACGAAGCTTGATCTTGCTAGTTTGTCCACTTGGACATTCATTGATAGTTCTTCATTTGTGCACTTAACAAGCACAAAGCATTACAAAGAATGAACTTTTTTTATAATTGTCATGACCTAAATTGTTGCTCCGATGTCTCAGGCACTGATTTGCATGCTCCTAGTTTTCTGAGACATAGATCATTTTTGGGCCTTTTACATCCGTTTCTCCTTAAGAATAACTCTGATGTCTAAGACAAGAGCGTACAAAAATGCAATAGCTTCATTGGTGGACCTGGTCTCTAAGACTTGAGACTAAGTATTGGATACTTGATGGGTAGCTGTTTTCTTTGAGATATGCCAGAATACGATCTGCTTAAAAATGTACAAAGAAATGTATAATGAATGGCATTACTCACAGTGGAAGCAAAGAGGATTATATAGACTTACGAGTGAGGAAGTAAGAAAATTGACCATGTGGGAAAATATGGATACACAAACCCTCGCACTCCACTCTTGGGATAGACAGACTGCCTTCGAAATTGCAAATTGTGACAGGATTTGTGTGCAAGATTTCTGGTCTAGAGCTAGAGAAAAATGTATCAGGTGATGGTACATGATGGTTCAGTCTGAGTTGTAAATCAATAAATCTGCAAAGGTAGGTAGGTATGTGAAGCGTTAATGTGTAAAACGCTGCAACCTCGCCTGTCTGATCTAATTACATTTCTTAATTGGAGTACGAGGGCGAGGACAAAGAACAGAAGCGACCCAGCTTGGTGTGTTCAGTTAATTTAGAATTGGGAAGTCCGAAATTACTGTATTCCGGTTTGATAAAGTGTAGCATTGTCTCAGAGAGTCACGCAAAAGCAATACCAAGCCAGTAACTGAAATATTTACAAGGAACATGCACATCCAGCGCTATACACATTTATTGAGTCAGCCAACAATGTTTGGCATCGAGCAAAGTATTATGCATTTCCCTCTAATTGCCACATGGAAGTGCTGCTTAAGGTTAGGCTAAGTAGTTATTACCCTGAAATCTGTGCCAAAGCAAAGGCGACATTTACATTCCAGACCCACAATTTCCCACCTAGTGATGGTTTTACCAGTTCTTATAATTCAGAATGACCTGAATCTCAACTAGGTCGAGGAAAGTTTGCAGCTTTTATCCAGATAACTTGAATATCAGAGACAATAATTCTGTCTCTCTGCATCCTTTCTGTAGAGACTCTTGAACGCTGGTGACCTCTTTTCCCCAAAAAAACAATGGGCTTGAACCATTTAGGCTTGACCATTTTTCACCACCTCCAATAGCTGCCTGTCTGCTAGTGTATCAAGATATGAATTTGTAATTGTATGACAAAAAGACAAAATCATTAAAGGGGGGAAGGCTGTTTGGTACTACCTTGATTGAGGAACTACGTCTTCAGATCTCCCACATTCTATGTGGAAATCTTCTGACACAGACAGCAGTCATTGCAACGCCAGCGTTTAGGTCAGTAATTGTGTATTCAGTTGGGGCTATGTTATGTTATGTTAATTTATATAGCACACTAATCACCGAGAGGGTATCCAGGCACTTGGGCAAGGTGTGTAGGTGTGTGGTCCCAAGGTGCTTGGTTATATGAAGAGCCAGGTCCTCAGCTTCTTGCGGAACTAAATAAGTGAGGAGGAGGCTCTGATGCCTTGAGGGAGGTCGTTCCATGTCATGGGTGCGATGTAGGAGAATGAGTGACCTCCAGTTTTGCTTTTGTGGATGCAGGGCATGTGTGCAAGTAAAAGTGAGGTGGAGCGTAGGTATCTGGTGGGTTTGTGAAAGTGTATGCCGCTGTTCAGGTATTCTGGTCCTGTGTTGTGTAGGGCTTTGCATGTGTGCGTGAGAAGTTTGAATTGGCTGCGCTTGTGAACGGGGAGCCAGTGAAGCTTTATGAGGAGCGGTGCGATGTGGGTGTGACGTGGGAGGTCGAGTATGAGTCTTGCAGCTGCGTTCTGGATGGTCTGGAGTCTGTGTAGGAGTTGTTTGGAGATTCTGTGTAGAGAGTGTTGCCATTGTCCAGCCTACTGTGATGGTCCGTCTGGTGTTCTGAGTTAACCATTTGAAGATCTTTTGCAGCATGCGTAGGAAGTGGAAGTAGGAGGTGCACACTGCTTTGGCTTGAGCCATCATGTTGAGCTTGTCATGTAGGATGATCCCTAGATTTCTTGCTTGGTCCATGGGTGTTGGTCCTGGCTCCGAAGGCCACCAGGTGAAATCCCATGGGGAGGTTTTGCTGATGAAGACCAGTACTTCCTTCTAGTTGAAGTTCAGCTTCTGGCAGTTGGTTCGCATCCAGTCTGCTACTATGGTCATGCAGTTGGTGAAGTTGATTCTGGTGGTGTTTGTCATGTCCGTCAGGGAGAGGAGGAGGTGGGTGTCATCAGCGTAAGAGATGAGAGTGATGTCTTGTGATCGGAGGATGTTGGCGAGTGGTGCCATGTATATGTTGAAAAGAGTGGGGCTGAGGAACTATTCCTGTGGGATACCGCATTTTAGTTTATTGGTCTCTGATGTGAAGGGTGGCAGAGTGACCCTTTGGGTTCTTCCTGTGAGAAAGAAACATCTATTTGAGAGTGGATCCTTGTATGCCAATCTCGTGGAGCCTTCTGATGTGTTGTGGGAGACAGTGTTGAAGGCCGTGGAGAGGTCAAGCAGGATGAGGGCCACAGTTTCTCCTCAGTCCAGGATGTTTCGGATGTCGACGGTAGCCGCAATGACTGCTTTTTCAGTGCTGTGGTTCCTTCTGAATCCTGATTGTTTGTTGTCTAGAAGATGGTGAAGTTTGAGGTCGGTTGTGAGTTGCTTATTAATGGCCTTCTCAATCGGTTTGGCTGGATAGGGGAGCAGGGAAATGGGTTGGAAGTTACTTAGTTGATTCGGGTCATCAGTGGGCTTCTTGAGGACGGCATTGATTTCTGCAAGTTTCCATTAATCCATGAAAGTGACAGACGTGATGGAGGTGTTAATGATGTGGGTCAGGGTGGTGCTGACTGGTGATGTTCCCAGGTTGTAGCTGTGGTGGGGCATTGGTCAGTTGGGGCACCTGAGTGGACGGTCTGCATCATTGTCACTCTGTTGGTGAGGGTTGTCCGTTCGGTCAGGTGGCTGTCTTGGTTGGTGGTGGGTAGGTTAGAGATGAGCTCTCTGGGGTTGGGTTGGTGTGCGAAGTTGCTGTAGATGTTTACATTTTTGCTGTGGAAGAAGTTGGATAGGTTGCCGCATAGTTGTTGGGAGGCAGCAATGTTGACAGTGGCTGAGGAAGAGATGAAATCCTTGATGATAGAGAAGATCTCCTTGAAGCTTCCTCCGATGCAGTCCACTAGTGCTTTTTTATTGGTTTCTCTAATTTGCTGGTGAAAGCATCTGAGTGCAGCATTATAGGTAGTTCTGTCAGTGGTGTTGTGGCTAGCTCTCCGTTTCTTTTCTAGCTTTTTGCAGTTTCGTTTGGTGCCTTGGAGGTCTTCTGTGTACCAGCTGACCTGCTTGTTTGATCTACTATGCTTGTTGGGTTTGATGGGTGCGAGAGAGTGCGCGCAGTTCTTGATCGAGTTGTTAAAGTTGTTGATGTCCTTGTTGAGGTTGTCTGTGAGGCTAGGCTGAGCAGTGCTGAGGGTGCTGAGTTTCTGTGATTTTGCTCTAGCTGCGGCTTAGAGTGCTGAACCTGGTAGGGGTGTGGACTTGAGGTGTTTTGATTTGGAAGTGTATGATGGAGTGGTCAGTAGATGTGAGTTGTGTGGGGGAGTTGTATTTGATGCTGTCGCTTGTGGTGAAGATGGGGGCCAGTGTGTGTCTTGCGGTGTGTGTTGGTTCTGTGATGAGCTGGGTGAGTCCAATGTTGCTCAAGCTTTCTAGGATTGCTGAGGAGCAGGGATCGTTTTGGTCTTCCAGGTGAAAGTTGTATTGTTAGCATTTGTGTGGGACATGTAGGTGGGTGGCTGCTGGAGAACTGGCAGTTGGTAGAGGTGAAAGCTCCTACCATGGTGTGAGGTGCGGTATGTCAGCAGTTGGGGGAACAGCATCTGGGGTCTAGCGATCTAAGGAGTGCTGCAGAGTATTGGTGGGCGCTGATCGGACCAGGGTTCTTGGCGCTGTGCGAGGTCCAGGCACAAATGGGCACAGATGGGCTTGCCTTTGGCGCATATTCGGCGTGCCAGCTGCAAGTCCGCTGCGCACGTCAGCTGCACATCCATGATGCGCCTGTCATTAGGTAGGTCCTGCGAGGGGGGAGGAGTCCAGGGTGCCATGATGACATTTCCTGTGCTGATGGGTGATGGGAAATGATGTCCTTTTGCTTGGCTTCTTCTTTTCAAGACGGTTTTGGCGGGAAAACAAGTAATTTCACTTCCTATCCAGATGGATGATGGGAAATTCAGTGATTTCACTTTCTATGCAGGTGGATGATGTGAGATCCAGTGATGTCACTTCCTGTGCTGATGGATGATGGGAAATGAAGTCTCTTGCTTGGCTTCTTCTTTTAAAGACGGTTTTGACTGAAAAAACAGTAATGTCACTTCCTGTCCAGATGGATGGTGGGAAGTTCACTGATGTCACTTTCTATGCAGGTGGATGATGTGAGATCCAGTGATGTCACTTCCTGTGCTGATGGGTGGTGGGAAAATGATGTTCAATTGGTTAGGCTTGTATGTGTTGTTGTGTAGTTGAGTAATTTGACAGTTTGTGTTCTGCGGTGAAATATTTACTTTGTAACTCACAAGTGAGGCAACTTGAGCTGTTGCAATGAAGGATGGACAATGATTTTTCAACATTTTTGTGTGTGCATTAGCCCTAGTAGCTTGCCAAAATCAATTCACACCTTCTCGGGTTCATTTACTAACAGAGAATGTGTGATGTACTTGTTCCATGTGGCACGCCAATATAATATAAACATAAAAACTAGCAACAAATCAGTAAGAGTTTGGATGGATTGTAGCTCTGCACTATTTTCTGTAGTTGTTGCCCCCGTTAGTTACCCTACCAGTGATATCAGTATGGAGACACAGCTTTGATGCCTGTGTAGTATTCCCCGCATTATTTGAGATTACTGTTATCCCTGATTCCTGGTGCCATGGTATATCAGGACGATACAAAAGGGGATGATGGACGGAACGTTTGAGCCAATCAAACACTCACCCCCAGTCAACTGATCTGGGTTTAATCCATCATCATTCTTTAGCTCACTCCACCACCCCAGTTCAGACATGGCCATATGCAAATCAGTCTGACCCTGTGCCTCATGGGAACAGTCCAGCACGAACTGCCAAGCCATGTCTTCCCTGGACCGGAAACAAGCATCCTAGGACCGGTTTCTGGCATTCCAGCCGTCATCAGCCAAGCTTGCTTGAATCCAGTGGCAAAGTGAGCAAGGGACCCACGTCTGGGCATACCCCGCCAACTTAGGGGCGAACAAGCGATACAAAAGGGATGATGGACGGAGCGTTTGAGCCAATCAAACACTCACCCCCAGTCAACTGATCTGGGTTTAATCCATCATCATTCTTTAGCTCACTCCACCACCCCAGTTCAGACATGGCCATATGCAAATCAGTCTGACCCTGTGCCTCATGGGAACAGTCCAGCACGAACTGCCAAGCCATGTCTTCCCTGGACCGGAAACAAGCATCCTAGGACCGGTTTCTGGCATTCCAGCCGTCATCAGCCAAGCTTGCTTGAATCCAGTGGCAAAGTGAGCAAGGGACCCACGTCTGGGCATACCCCCGCCAACTTAGGGCGAACAAAGCGATACAAAGGGGATGATGGACGGAGCGTTTGAGCCAATCAAACACTCACCCCCAGTCAACTGATCTGGGTTTAATCCATCATCATTCTTTAGCTCACTCCACCACCCCAGTTCAGACATGGCCATATGCAAATCAGTCTGACCCTGTGCCTCATGGGAACAGTCCAGCACGAACTGCCAAGCCATGTCTTCCCTGGACCGGAAACAAGCATCCTAGGACCGGTTTCTGGCATTCCAGCCGTCATCAGCCAAGCTTGCTTGAATCCAGTGGCAAAGTGAGCAAGGGACCCACGTCTGGGCATACCCCCGCCAACTTAGGGCGAACAAAGCGATACAAAGGGGATGATGGACGGAGCGTTTGAGTCAATCAAACACTCACCCCCAGTCAACTGATCTGGGTTTAATCCATCATCATTCTTTAGCTCACTCCACCACCCCAGTTCAGACATGGCCATATGCAAATCAGTCTGACCCTGTGCCTCATAGGAACAGTCCAGCACGAACTGCCAAGCCATGTCTTCCCTGGACCGGAAACAAGCATCCTAGGACCGGTTTCTGGCATTTCCAGCCGTCATCAGCCAAGCTTGCTTGAATCCAGTGGCAAAGTGAGCAAGGGACCCACGTCTGGGCATACCCCCGCCAACTTAGAGGCGAACAAGCGATACAAAGGGGATGATGGACGGAGCGTTTGAGCCAATCAAACACTCACCCCCAGTCAACTGATCTGGGTTTAATCCATCATCATTCTTTAGCTCACTCCACCACCCCAGTTCAGACATGGCCATATGCAAATCAGTCTGACCCTGTGCCTCATGGGAACAGTCCAGCACGAACTGCCAAGCCATGTCTTCCCTGGACCGGAAACAAGCATCCTAGGACCGGTTTCTGGCATTCCAGCCGTCATCAGCCAAGCTTGCTTGAATCCAGTGGCAAAGTGAGCAAGGGACCCACGTCTGGGCATACCCCGCCAACTTAGAGGCGAACAAAGCGATACAAAGGGGATGATGGACGGAGCGTTTGAGCCAATCAAACACTCACCCCCAGTCAACTGATCTGGGTTTAATCCATCATCATTCTTTAGCTCACTCCACCACCCCAGTTCAGACATGGCCATATGCAAATCAGTCTGACCCTGTGCCTCATGGGAACAGTCCAGCACGAACTGCCAAGCCATGTCTTCCCTGGACCGGAAACAAGCATCCTAGGACCGGTTTCTGGCATTCCAGCCGTCATCAGCCAAGCTTGCTTGAATCCAGTGGCAAAGTGAGCAAGGGACCCACGTCTGGGCATACCCCGCCAACTTAGGGCGAACAAAGCGATACAAAGGGGATGATGGACGGAGCGTTTGAGCCAATCAAACACTCACCCCCAGTCAACTGATCTGGGTTTAATCCATCATCATTCTTTAGCTCACTCCACCACCCCAGTTCAGACATGGCCATATGCAAATCAGTCTGACCCTGTGCCTCATGGGAACAGTCCAGCACGAACTGCCAAGCCATGTCTTCCCTGGACCGGAAACAAGCATCCTAGGACCGGTTTCTGGCATTCCAGCCGTCATCAGCCAAGCTTGCTTGAATCCAGTGGCAAAGTGAGCAAGGGACCCACGTCTGGGCATACCCCGCCAACTTAGGGGCGAACAAAGCGATACAAAGGGGATGATGGACGGAGCGTTTGAGCCAATCAAACACTCACCCCCAGTCAACTGATCTGGGTTTAATCCATCATCATTCTTTAGCTCACTCCACCACCCCAGTTCAGACATGGCCATATGCAAATCAGTCTGACCCTGTGCCTCATGGGAACAGTCCAGCACGAACTGCCAAGCCATGTCTTCCCTGGACCGGAAACAAGCATCCTAGGACCGGTTTCTGGCATTCCAGCCGTCATCAGCCAAGCTTGCTTGAATCCAGTGGCAAAGTGAGCAAGGGACCCACGTCTGGGCATACCCCGCCAACTTAGGGGCGAACAAAGCGATACAAAGGGATGATGGACGGAGCGTTTGAGCCAATCAAACACTCACCCCAGTCAACTGATCTGGGTTTAATCCATCATCATTCTTTAGCTCACTCCACCACCCCAGTTCAGACATGGCCATATGCAAATCAGTCTGACCCTGTGCCTCATGGGAACAGTCCAGCACGAACTGCCAAGCCATGTCTTCCCTGGACCGGAAACAAGCATCCTAGGACCGGTTTCTGGCATTCCAGCCGTCATCAGCCAAGCTTGCTTGAATCCAGTGGCAAAGTGAGCAAGGGACCCACGTCTGGGCATACCCCCGCCAACTTAGGGCGAACAAGCGATACAAAGGGGATGATGGACGGAACGTTTGAGCCAATCAAACACTCACCCCAGTCAACTGATCTGGGTTTAATCCATCATCATTCTTTAGCTCACTCCACCACCCCAGTTCAGACATGGCCATATGCAAATCAGTCTGACCCTGTGCCTCATGGGAACAGTCCAGCCACGAACTGCCAAGCCATGTCTTCCCTGGACCGGAAACAAGCATCCTAGGACCGGTTTCTGGCATTCCAGCCGTCATCAGCCAGGCTTGCTTGAATCCAGTGGCAAAGTGAGCAAGGGACCCACGTCTGGGCATACCCCGCCAACTTAGGGCGAACAAAGCGATACAAAGGGGATGATGGACGGAACGTTTGAGCCAATCAAACACTCACCCCCAGTCAACTGATCTGGGTTTAATCCATCATCATTCTTTAGCTCACTCCACCACCCCAGTTCAGACATGGCCATATGCAAATCAGTCTGACCCTGTGCCTCATGGGAACAGTCCAGCACGAACTGCCAAGCCATGTCTTCCCTGGACCGGAAACAAGCATCCTAGGACCGGTTTCTGGCATTCCAGCCGTCATCAGCCAAGCTTGCTTGAATCCAGTGGCAAAGTGAGCAAGGGACCCACGTCTGGGCATACCCCCGCCAACTTAGGGCGAACAAAGCGATACAAAGGGGATGATGGACGGAGCGTTTGAGCCAATCAAACACTCACCCCCAGTCAACTGATCTGGGTTTAATCCATCATCATTCTTTAGCTCACTCCACCACCCCAGTTCAGACATGGCCATATGCAAATCAGTCTGACCCTGTGCCTCATGGGAACAGTCCAGCACGAACTGCCAAGCCATGTCTTCCCTGGACCGGAAACAAGCATCCTAGGACCGGTTTCTGGCATTCCAGCCGTCATCAGCCAAGCTTGCTTGAATCCAGTGGCAAAGTGAGCAAGGGACCCACGTCTGGGCATACCCCGCCAACTTAGGGCGAACAAAGCGATACAAAGGGGATGATGGACGGAGCGTTTGAGCCAATCAAACACTCACCCCCAGTCAACTGATCTGGGTTTAATCCATCATCATTCTTTAGCTCACTCCACCACCCCAGTTCAGACATGGCCATATGCAAATCAGTCTGACCCTGTGCCTCATGGGAACAGTCCAGCACGAACTGCCAAGCCATGTCTTCCCTGGACCGGAAACAAGCATCCTAGGACCGGTTTCTGGCATTCCAGCCGTCATCAGCCAAGCTTGCTTGAATCCAGTGAGCTCACTCCACCACCCCACTGGATTCAAGCAAGCCTGGCTGATGACGGCTGGAATGCCAGAAACCGGTCCTAGGATGCTTGTTTCCGGTCCAGGAAGACATGGCTTGGCAGTTCGGGCTGGACTGTTCCCATGAGGCACAGGGTCAGACTGATTTGCATATGGCCATGTCTGAACTGGGGTGGTGGAGTGAGCTAAAGAATGATGATGGATTAAACCCAGATCAGTTGACTGGGGTGAGTGTTTGATTGGCTCAAATGTTCCGTCCATCATCCCCTTTTGTATCGCTTTGTTCGCCCTAAGTTGGCGGGGTATGCCCAGACGTGGGTCCCTTGCTCACTTTGCCACTGGATTCAAGCAAGCCTGGCTGATGACGGCTGGAATGCCAGAAACCGGTCCTAGGATGCTTGTTTCCGGTCCAGGAAGACATGGCTTGGCAGTTCGGGCTGGACTGTTCCCATGAGGCACAGGGTCAGACTGATTTGCATATGGCCATGTCTGAACTGGGGTGGTGGAGTGAGCTAAAGAATGATGATGGATTAAACCCAGATCAGTTGACTGGGGGTGAGTGTTTGATTGGCTCAAACGTTCCGTCCATCATCCCCTTTTGTATCGCTTTGTTCGCCCTAAGTTGGCGGGGTATGCCCAGACGTGGGTCCCTTGCTCACTTTGCCACTGGATTCAAGCAAGCCTGGCTGATGACGGCTGGAATGCCAGAAACCGGTCCTAGGATGCTTGTTTCCGGTCCAGGGAAGACATGGCTTGGCAGTTCGGGCTGGACTGTTCCCATGAGGCACAGGGTCAGACTGATTTGCATATGGCCATGTCTGAACTGGGGTGGTGGAGTGAGCTAAAGAATGATGATGGATTAAACCCAGATCAGTTGACTGGGGGTGAGTGTTTGATTGGCTCAAACGTTCCGTCCATCATCCCCTTTTGTATCGCTTTGTTCGCCCTAAGTTGGCGGGGTATGCCCAGACGTGGGTCCCTTGCTCACTTTGCCACTGGATTCAAGCAAGCCTGGCTGATGACGGCTGGAATGCCAGAAACCGGTCCTAGGATGCTTGTTTCCGGTCCAGGAAGACATGGCTTGGCAGTTCGGGCTGGACTGTTCCCATGAGGCACAGGGTCAGACTGATTTGCATATGGCCATGTCTGAACTGGAGTGGTGGAGTGAGCTAAAGAATGATGATGGATTAAACCCAGATCAGTTGACTGGGGGTGAGTGTTTGATTGGCTCAAGCGTTCCGTCCATCATCCCTTTTGTATCGCTTTGTTCGCCCTAAGTTGGCGGGGTATGCCCAGACGTGGGTCCCTTGCTCACTTTGCCACTGGATTCAAGCAAGCCTGGCTGATGACGGCTGGAATGCCAGAAACCGGTCCTAGGATGCTTGTTTCCGGTCCAGGAAGACATGGCTTGGCAGTTCGGGCTGGACTGTTCCCATGAGGCACAGGGTCAGACTGATTTGCATATGGCCATGTCTGAACTGGGGTGGTGGAGTGAGCTAAAGAATGATGATGGATTAAACCCAGATCAGTTGACTGGGAGTGAGTGTTTGATTGGCTCAAACGTTCCGTCCATCATCCCCTTTTGTATCGCTTTGTTCAGCCCTAAGTTGGCGGGGGTATGCCCAGGCGTGGGTCCCTTGCTCACTTTGCCACTGGATTCAAGCAAGCCTGGCTGATGACGGCTGGAATGCCAGAAACCGGTCCTAGGATGCTTGTTTCGGTCCAGGAAGACATGGCTTGGCAGTTCGGGCTGGACTGTTCCCATGAGGCACAGGGTCAGACTGATTTGCATATGGCCATGTCTGAACTGGGGTGGTGGAGTGAGCTAAAGAATGATGATGGATTAAACCCAGATCAGTTGACTGGGGGTGAGTGTTTGATTGGCTCAAACGTTCCGTCCATCATCCCCTTTGTATCGCTTTGTTACGCCCTAAGTTGGCGGGGGTATGCCCAGACGTGGGTCCCTTGCTCACTTTGCCACTGGATTCAAGCAAGCCTGGCTGATGACGGCTGGAATGCCAGAAACCGGTCCTAGGATGCTTGTTTCCGGTCCAGGGAAGACATGGCTTGGCAGTTCGGGCTGGACTGTTCCCATGAGGCACAGGGTCAGACTGATTTGCATATGGCCATGTCTGAACTGGGGTGGTGGAGTGAGCTAAAGAATGATGATGGATTAAACCCAGATCAGTTGACTGGGGGTGAGTGTTTGATTGGCTCAAACGTTCCGTCCATCATCCCCTTTTGTATCGCTTTGTTCGCCCTAAGTTGGCGGGGTATGCCCAGACGTGGGTCCCTTGCTCACTTTGCCACTGGATTCAAGCAAGCCTGGCTGATGACGGCTGGAATGCCAGAAACCGGTCCTAGGATGCTTGTTTCCGGTCCAGGAAGACATGGCTTGGCAGTTCGGGCTGGACTGTTCCCATGAGGCACAGGGTCAGACTGATTTGCATATGGCCATGTCTGAACTGGGGTGGTGGAGTGAGCTAAAGAATGATGATGGATTAAACCCAGATCAGTTGACTGGGGGTGAGTGTTTGATTGGCTCAAGCGTTCCGTCCATCATCCCCTTTTGTATCGCTTTGTTCGCCCTAAGTTGGCGGGGGTATGCCCAGACGTGGGTCCCTTGCTCACTTTGCCACTGGATTCAAGCAAGCCTGGCTGATGACGGCTGGAATGCCAGAAACCGGTCCTAGGATGCTTGTTTCCGGTCCAGGAAGACATGGCTTGGCAGTTCGGGCTGGACTGTTCCCATGAGGCACAGGGTCAGACTGATTTGCATATGGCCATGTCTGAACTGGGGTGGTGGAGTGAGCTAAAGAATGATGATGGATTAAACCCAGATCAGTTGACTGGGGGTGAGTGTTTGATTGGCTCAAACGTTCCGTCCATCATCCCCTTTTGTATCGCTTTGTTCGCCCTAAGTTGGCGGGGTATGCCCAGACGTGGGTCCCTTGCTCACTTTGCCACTGGATTCAAGCAAGCCTGGCTGATGACGGCTGGAATGCCAGAAACCGGTCCTAGGATGCTTGTTTCCGGTCCAGGGAAGACATGGCTTGGCAGTTCGGGCTGGACTGTTCCCATGAGGCACAGGGTCAGACTGATTTGCATATGGCCATGTCTGAACTGGGAGTGGTGGAGTGAGCTAAAGAATGATGATGGATTAAACCCAGATCAGTTGACTGGGGGTGAGTGTTTGATTGGCTCAAACGTTCCGTCCATCATCCCCTTTTGTATCGCTTTGTTCGCCCTAAGTTGGCGGGGGTATGCCCAGACGTGGGTCCCTTGCTCACTTTGCCACTGGATTCAAGCAAGCCTGGCTGATGACGGCTGGAATGCCAGAAACCGGTCCTAGGATGCTTGTTTCCGGTCCAGGGAAGACATGGCTTGGCAGTTCGGGCTGGACTGTTCCCATGAGGCACAGGGTCAGACTGATTTGCATATGGCCATGTCTGAACTGGGGTGGTGGAGTGAGCTAAAGAATGATGATGGATTAAACCCAGATCAGTTGACTGGGGGTGAGTGTTTGATTGGCTCAAACGTTCCGTCCATCATCCCCTTTTGTATCGCTTTGTTCGCCCTAAGTTGGCGGGGGTATGCCCAGACGTGGGTCCCTTGCTCACTTTGCCACTGGATTCAAGCAAGCCTGGCTGATGACGGCTGGAATGCCAGAAACCGGTCCTAGGATGCTTGTTTCCGGTCCAGGGAAGACATGGCTTGGCAGTTCGGGCTGGACTGTTCCCATGAGGCACAGGGTCAGACTGATTTGCATATGGCCATGTCTGAACTGGGGTGGTGGAGTGAGCTAAAGAATGATGATGGATTAAACCCAGATCAGTTGACTGGGGGTGAGTGTTTGATTGGCTCAAATGTTCCGTCCATCATCCCCTTTTGTATCGCATGGTATATCAGGAAGCACGAGCTAGCAATTGATAGATATTGTCCAAGAACCGCCACATCCAACAGGAAGTCCTACTCAGCTTGGATCCAAGATTTCTATGTCTGTGCAAGCTTACGAATGAAGAGATTGTTGGGCTGCGAATGAGAGATCCAAGTAACACTGCCATCCTTCCTAGAATGAAGACGGGCTTAATTGTTTCTCTGCTGTGCATCCATTGGAGAAAGTGCTACACCATTAATGTGTTATCCTATAGGAAAGATTATTGGTTTGCCATTAGTGTGACTTTGTTTGAGTCCACTGTAGCCAAAGTAGCCGATACAGAATAAAAGAAAGCACAAATTATGACTATTTAATTTTTTCATTTTAATTTTCAAAATATTTAAAAACAAAAGTCCAGTTACAAATGGTTTCTACTGTCCTATTATGTGCCATGTTGTGTTTTGGATATTGCACCAATATGTTCAGGAGTAAAAAACATGAGCAATTCTATTGATGATTAATTGGCCACTTGAGTGCAATAACTAGTCACAAGGTGTAAGATACTAGTTCTCCACTGCTGTTCGATAGATGTTCGAAAACTCGTTTGCCTACAACTGTATTCGGGAGAAACACTTTTTAATTGGTCAGCTGAAGTTGCTAGCAGGGAAAGCAGTTAACCGAAACCTTCCTCTTTTTAGTGCACAACGAAGTGCAAATTTCAATGAAGCAAGGAAAAACACTCACTATAAATATTCTTACCTTTTCAACATGTTAAAACAGAGAACAGCTTATTGCATAATTTATTGACAGCTTGGCAGTGGATAGCTTTGAGACATGTGACTGAGTCTGGCTTCTAGCTAAAAATTCCTGCGTTCTTGGTTTTTTTTAAAGAAGGAAACGAGTTAGAATAATTTACAAAAAATATCAGGGCGGGTGATAACTTTTGGTGAGCGCCAGCTTTGGTCTCTGAAATTTTAACTTAAAGGTGCCCTCTCATTCTCTGCCTGATTTTTACAGCAGGCTGCCTTTCTCTGCTTTGCCCAGGTATCTTCAAATCTATCCCTTTCTCACCACTGCCTCCTAAAACATCCCTTGCTTTGTTTTACCTCCCTCTCTCACAGTCTTCATATTCTTTATCTCATGCATTCCCGCCCTCCTTATTGCAGCTGGAACCTGCTTCAATGTGTAAACTTCAGGCATCTGCCTGCAGGATATCGGCAGACTGAGAACTTCGGTGTGTCTGAAAAGCCACATTTTATGTATCAAACTGAAATAAGAATGTTGCAGATGTATATTTTCTTGTAAGTGAAACATGAAGTGTATTTAATTGAGTCTCGGCAGACAGTAAAGGTGCAAAAAGATCAAATTTTGTTTGCACCATTTTCGCCATATCTACAATGAATGTATCAAATCAATTGTTGCATTATTTTTGAAGTTTTCATAATAAGAAATTGAGAAAACAAACTTTGCCTCAACTTCAGCTCTATCTTTCACTATTGTTAAATAAACATTGCCAGAAAAATAAGAGGGCCTGGTACTGGTCCTCTCTGTTACAGAAAGTGAAACCAATTCTTCCAAAAACCCACTTCAGAACTGCTGTACAAACTCTCATACACTCATGTCTAGATAGTGGTAATGCCCTGCCCCATGGCATACAAGAGTCGAAATGTCCCCCACTAGACCCCTTTAGTGTAGGTGTCGGCTAGCGGGATCCCTTTGTTCTTTTTTATTTAAATAAGAGCTTCCCAAGCAACCTGAGTCTTTTTTTAGGTTTCGCCTGCACAGCGCTTGCGCTGTGCTTGAGAAATCTATTGTTTTTAATAAAAACATAAAAGGGACTTACATTCCGCCTCCTCTCTTTTCTGGCTTCTCATTGGTTCCTGTGCGTTCCACTTACCGTTCCTCCATTTCTACTGGCTGTAGCATGTTTTCCTGCATTTACCAATGCTTGTTCCTCATCTGCTGCTCTTATCAGTTTCCCGCAGCTGAAATACTGTTAACATCCGCTTTGGTGGAACTATATTTTCATAAAGTTTTGCCTTTTACTATTGCAGCATATTTCTATAACAATTTATCACCCGTAGAGATTAAGTGATTTGCATAGAATCACAGGATGTTGTGTGGCAGCGCCGAGACTCGAACCGGGATCCCCAGCTCTCGAGTCAGCAGCTCTGGCCGCTGCGCCACATCCTGTCCACTCCCGTGTTATCTGTCAGGGAGCTCTTTCATTCTCCCGGACAATGATTGATGAAAACAGCTCTTTATTCATTACATAGGCGAAACTGATGCATTACCAATGCTTGTTTTTCCTTAGTGTAATGCTGATCAGCGCACAGCGCGTGCAGTCGTCATTACACTAAATTGAAAGTAAAACGAGCCAATGGGCCCTTGCGCGGGGACTCCCATTGACCTCGGGTTGATTCATTCCTGTCGCTGGCACGAGGCCCAGTGGCACAGCGTTTTTATCGGCACAAGTGGGCTAATGCTGAGTGGTAGGAATTTTGATGATTCCTCCTGAGTCTGGAAGTTTCCATCACAGAAATGTAAGGAAAATGCGGGATTTAAGGCAAAGTTTGAGGTTTGCAGGGAATTGTGGGTAAAAAAACCTCAGGGGTTCCACGCAAGGCACACCGCCCTGGAATCCCCTGGTTGCCTAGTTTTCAATCATTTCTGTGGTTAGTACCTTTGCATGAGTGACACCACAGCACGCTTCTAAATACTTCACCCACCCCTATTGCTTATCTATCAATATAGTGCTTTAGGAACTTTTGTGTCGTGGGCTCTTGGCCAACCATACAAGTTGGGTACCGTTCTTATCGGAGTTCATGTGGGAGCTCAGGGTGGTAGGAAGTTTGTGGTTCCTCGCCGATTCCAGAACTTTCCATCACAGAAGTGTGAGGAAAATGTTTTTTATTTGTCAAAGTTTGACGTTTGCAAGTACTTCTAGGAAAAATTACCTTGTGAGAGCCACACAAGTCATCCCACCTTGGGTACCCCCATGTGTCTAGTTTTCACAATTGTGCAGGGGTGCTAGGTTTCCCTAGGTGCCGGCTGAGCTAAGGACCAAACTCCACAGCTACCTACTTTGCAAAAAAAAGAGTCAGTTTTCAATTGAAAAAATTGATTTGTCCATGTTGCGTTTTGGGTCCTTTCCTGTTGCAAGCACTAGCCCTAAGCACACAAGTGAGGTACCATTTTCTCAGGAGATTTGGGGGAATGCTGGGTGGAAGGAAGTTTCTGGCTCCCTGCAGATTCTAGAACTTTTCATCACAGAAATGTGAAAAAAATTTGTTTTGTAGGCAAAGTGTGAGGTTTGCAAGGGATTCTGGGCAAGAAAACCTTGGAAGAGTCATGCCAGTCACCCCATCCTAGAGTTCCCCAGGTGCTTAGTTTAAAATAATGCGCAGGTTTACTCTGTTCCTCTAGGTACCGACTGAGCTAAGGACCAAAATCCACAGCTATCCACTTTGCAAAAAAGAGTCATTTTTGAGTGGAAAAATCTGATGTGTCCATGCTGCGTTTTGGGCCCTTTCCTGTTGCGGACACTAGGCCTACTCACACAAGTGAGGTACTATTTTTATCCGAAGACATGTGGCAGCATAGAATAGTAGAACATTTGTTATTTCCAATTGGATTTCACAGCATTTTTGCTTTCCAAATGTGAGTCAGTGTGTAAAAAAGTAGGCATTTTGAAAAATACCCTCTAAATCATATGCTAGTATAGGTACCCACAAATTCAGAGATGTACGAATAACCACTGCTCCTTATCTTGTGCCAGTTTCAGAAATACATAGGTTTCCTTGATACCCATTTTTCACTCTACATATGTCACCATATGAATTGGTCTATACCCTGTACACAATGAAAAACCATAGTATGGTGCAGCTCAGTTGCTGCCTCTGGGTATATATCCTTGCAACCAGATGAGTCTAGCAGACGTAATGGTATATTGCTTTTGTAAATCGGCCATCATGACAAAAAGTTACAGATAAAAACGTTATCACAAATGGACGTTTTTGCTCCTTATTTTCAATATTTCTTTATTTCATCAGTTAGTTTCTTTAAGAAATCCTTGAGGGGCCTACACATATGACCCCATGCTGAATTCAGAGTTTTATCCACTTTTCTGAAATCAATAGCTTTTCCGGATCACCCATAGGTCTCACACTGGTTTCTGCCACAAACTGGAGTAGGTTAAAAGCACAAGAAATAGGAAAAATGGGCTACCTTTTTGAAAAATGCCAAAACTATGGTAAAAAAATTGTAGCTGTGCATGTTCCTAAAAGCTGGGAAGATGGTGAATTTAGCACAGGAAGCCGTTCGTTGATGCCATTTTTTGAAGAAAGAAAACAGGCTTATATCTGGAGCAGTTTTTTTCTTATTTTTCCCAAAAACTCAAAATGTAGCTATATTTTGCCTAATTTCTTGCCCCCCCCCCTCTTGCAGGGGAATCCACAAAACCTGGGTACTTGTAGAACTCCCAGAATGTTGGAAGAAAAGGACACAAATTTGGCATGGATAACTTATGTGGAAAAAAGGTTATGGAGCACTAAGGCGCAAACTACACCAAATAGCCAAGAAAGGGCTCAGTACTGGTGAAAAAAAGCCCTAGCAGTAAAGGGGTTAAGGGCATCCTACCGGATGCATCATGTCTCTTCTAGGCCAAAGAAATATGATTACACCACCCCCATCCTGATTGGCCTCCATTGGCTCCCCTTGCTGGCCCACACTAGCTTCAAAAACAGCTGCATCATTTACACCACCATCACGACCAGCACTCCCTCTTATCTTGTACACAAACTCACCATCTCTGGTGGCTCTTGACAAACCAGCAGTGAGAACACCATCAAACTAAGAAGTGTTACAGTGGATTGTGAAGGTTGTTGGTGGGACGACACCTATAGGGGACTTAGTGGACTGTGACAACGCTTTGTCCTTGCAGAGCTGTGGCTCCCCATGCAGGCAGTCCTGGGCTGGCAAGGCTGCCTGGTGCAGTAGCTGCAGGCACTCTGGTTGCCTGCACTGCATGCTCTGCTGCTCAGCACTGCTCACTGCCTCCATTCTGTCCAGGTTCTGTCAGCCGCAAACTGCGGCGCTGCTGCAGGCTGGCCTGTCCACATGCTGGCAGCCCAGCCTCATGGCTCACTCAAGTGGATCCAAGCGATGAATCACTGTTTTCCCCAAAACAAGAATTCAGCATGGTATAGATTGCTCCTTTATGGAGCACACTTTCCCCATCTATATAGGCCGTTTTACAGGGAAATCAATGGAAACAACCACTAGAAATGAAAGGCAACTCAAAGTCTTACTGAATTAGGAAGTGGAACTTAATCACTTTGTTGCAACTTACAGCATGATTGACTCCTTTAAACATTGTCCTGGAAGGTGAATGAGTAGAACATACGCCTATTTAAAGACTAAGGGCCATATGTATCAAAAAAGAGCTTCGCGATTCTCAAATTGCGATTTTTAGCGAATCGCAATTAGAGAATCGCAAAATGCAATGTATGTAGGATTTGCAAAAAATTTTGCGAATCCTATATATTCCTTATTTGCGAATCACAAATTGAGATTCGCAAAGGAATACTCTTCCCATTCATTCCTATGGGCTAGGAGGCCCATAGGAATGAATGGGAAGACATTCTCAATTTGCGATTACCAATTAGAGAATCGCAAATTGAGAATGCAATTTCAAGGGTGCCAAAGGACACCCTGTTGCACCCTGAAATATGCATGTGTGCACATTTTGCACACATACATGCCCTAAGGGCATGTATGTGCGACATATGGCACTTTTAAGAAATCAAAAAGTGCTTTTTTAAAGAAAATCGCAAATTACCACCAACTTGAAGTTGGTGGTAATTTCCAATTCCTAAGGCCAAATAGCACATTTCTGGTGCTTCCAGAATTGCATTTAAGGAATCGCAATTTGCAATTCCTTAATTGCATTCGCAAAATAGAGAATCGCAAATTTTGCGATTCTCTATTTTGCGATGGCCTTTTGGGATGATACACCCCAAAAGGCTTTTTCCCATTCGCAAACGGGCAGATTCTGAGAATCTGCCCGTTTGCGAACGGGAAAAAGGCTTGATACATATGGCCCATAATGACATAATATTAAAAATAATGAACAGTTAAACTTTCAGATCCGCTCTTGATAATGTGAGCCCCGTTCTTGATTATGCTCATATTCAATCAGAACTTAGATACATCAAAATATACATCTCCTTGTCATCTACTTGATTACATACATTGTTTCTCAGAGCTCTTCCTTCTTGATAATGCACAGCATCATTCCAAAAACCTACAGTGACCTAGAACTGTTGTCCTAAAACCAGTCTCTAATGGAGCTGTTGCTTATAATATCTCAACTCACATATTGCCCTGTTCTTATTTAAATGCAGACTCACTTATTGTTGCTTCTATAAATACCTAAAATACAGGTATAAAGAACTCTGTTCCGCTCATGATAACGCACTTATTTGTTTACACAGACGTCTGTTCTTGACAGTACCCACAATAACGCAGAGGCACTGGTTTGGGATATGATAGTGGAAAGAGAAAATAACTGTAAGCTTGGGTACTTAGATCTCCTGTAGATTTTCAGAACCTGATGCGGCCACTTTTGATTCTCATATGTGGAGGAATTATATCCAATGATACGGAGCCCTGAGTGCGAAGAGATCTTCTACCATATCTTGTCTACCATTTTGGGCAGATGATAAGTAGGTTCTGAACGGCTGACCTTAGGAGTCATCTTTTTAGGTCTCGCCCTGATCCAGCGCTTGCGCTGGTCTGGCGAGACATTTAGTTGTGGGGTTTTAAAAGTGCGACCACAGCTTTTTCCGTGGCATACAGTGTGCGGTTACCCGCACAGCACGCGCTTCTGTCATGGCTCATTAAGCCTTCCGGCGCGTGAATCATGCTCCTCCACCACCTTGCTGTCTGCTCTCACTACCCCCTCCCTTCAACCCCCTCCCTTCTCCCCCTCCCTCCTCGTTAGCTTGTTATTCTTAACTTCGGAAGCATCTGATGTGAATTCTTCAAGGAGCAATTCACTTCCGACTAAGCCAATGCCGCCTCAGACAGTAGACATTTTCTGGTGCTTGTTTATCTATCCCTCGACCCTCCCCCTCCCCTCTGTTGCTTCTTGCCTCTGTTCTTCCCCCTCCCGAGCTGTTGCTTATTTCTTTCGTCTGCTCCTGCCCTTATAATTTTATGGAGAGGCATTGACTTCACTCACTTTCAGTCTGTGGCGCCTATTTCATTTGAAAATCTTACGAGCTGCTTTTTCTGTCACCTCCAATGTCAACTTCTAATAAAAAGAAAAAAGGTTCGTAGGTGCAGTAGAACTGAAAAATAAATAGATCATGTGAGACCACGACGCTTTTAACTTATTTGTTAACACTGTTGAACGCACGGGTTGTTTATATAATTGACACACGTTATCCACTAAATGTGCTTGCTTCCGCTTCTGTTAGTTGTGTTAATCTGCAGGCAGATTGTTAAAAGAAACTGTGGTGATCTTTGCACTTGCAATTTACAATGAGACTCAGCACATTAAGACATGTTTTCTGTCAGTTGCCTCATGGCTAAGGAACTCCTAATTTTCATAGAGTGTCTCGTCAGAATACAGACAGGAGCTGACTACATTATATGTAGTTGGAGAACAGCGACAAACTCTCTCTAGAAACAAAATGACACATAGTAAAACTGTTGGCAGAAAGATTCACAGCGCCGTGACTCAGTGCCTGCTTTTAAGGCGCTGTTTCTGGCGAGCGGTATAAGATCTTGCAGCAAACATCGGCGTTTTATCACCAGTTAAAATGCAAAATAATTTCAAGGACTATAAAAGGAGTATATTGGATGACAGTGACCCACAATCTGCAGTTTTGTGAAGCTCACAGTGACAGATGCAAGATACAAAGCGCTGTGTAAAATACATAACATTCCAATAATCATGTGTTCTTTTTAAGGACATTGTTTAAATGTAAATTAGTGACTGAAAGCGGCTAGACTGCTTTATTTTAAGAAACACATGATGCTGTGTTTGCCAAATGACGCTTAGTCGAAACTGTTTATTTTTCCTTTCAGCGTTTATATTAGGCTATGCAATATTGAAAAACTAGCCAGCCTTATAAACCAAATTATGACATTTTCAACAGATGGATACGAAAACAATAGTGGACTATAAGATGGAGAAAACTCAGCTGACTGCACACCGTCTCGCGCTTCTGTTTTACTGGTAGAGCTGGACTCACAGACCCTCTCTCACAGACACTCTCTCACAGACTCTCACACTCTCACAGACTCTCACAGACACTCTCTCACAGACACTCTCTTACAGACTCACAGACACTCTCTCACAGACTCACAGACACTCTATCACAGACACTCTCTCACAGACTCTCACAGACACTCTCTCACAGACACTCTCTCACAGAGACTCTCTCACAGAGACTCTCTCACAGACACTCTCAGACACTCTCTCACAGACACACAGACACTCTCTAATAGACACTCTTTTACAGACACTCTCTCACAGACACTCTCTCACAGACACTCTCTCACAGACTCTCACAGACACTCTCTCACAGACACTCTTTCACAGACACTCTCTCACAGACTCTCACAGACACTCTCTCACAGACACTCTCTCACAGACTCTCACAGACACTCTCTCACAGACTCTCACAGACACTCTCTCACAGACACACTCACAGACACTCTCACAAACACTCTCACAGACTCTCACACAGACTCTCTCACAGACACTCTCTCACAGACACTCTCACACAGACCCTCTCACAGACACTCTCTCACAGACACTCTCTCACTCTCTCACAGACACTCTCACAGACACTCTCTCACTCTCTCACAGACACTCTCTTACAGACTCTCACACTCTCACAGACACTCTCTTACAGACTCTCACACTCTCACAGACACTCTCTCACAGACTCTCACACTCTCACAGACTCTCACAGACTCTCACAGACACTCTCTTACAGACTCACAGACACTCTCTCACACTCTATCACAGACACTCTATCACAGACACTCTCTCAGACTCTCAGACTCTCACAGACTCTCACAGACTCTCTCTCACAGACTCTCTCTCACAGACTCTCACAGACTCTTGGCCTTCTTGGTCATATATAAGGTAACAAAAATGCTTCTGTCACTTTTTATTACAACTTTTCAGCATGCTGCACAGCAGCCACACTTCTCTACAGCACAGCTTAAACACATTGGCAAAGTCAATAGCTCTACCTAAACACTTATAAGGCCCCAAAGGCGAGACCTATTGGCTATGCCAATGCTTGTTTTTAACTTCCCTTACGTATTGTACTTCCCTCTCTGCTTATGATTTTGGTGCTAATGGCAGTAGTGGTCATTCCACAAAGCCCACTCCAAGCAGAGATCTCACCAGGGTCTAATCATTGCAGCTGAACCCAAGTTGACAATTTGCCAGCCCTAGCCTCCCGATGCTGGAAAGAAGGGCAGAAGCAGACCTGACCCTAAACAAACCACTCTAGCCACTCTACAAGTTTTTTTGTCAATACATTTTATTGATTTTTATAATGAAAAGCAGTACAGAGTAAATGCAGAGGGAGAAGAAAAAGTTTCAACATCCGACAGTCTCACAAGGTATACAATAATGTGGCACATACAGATACAGATGATAAAGACATGAGATAACAATAGACATAACTCCAGTACATAAGAAGCAACCGAAGCAGCTGGTACCTGGTTATGTGCATCAAATAGGACTGGGTGAAGTGAACCAGGGAAATTGTCAGATGTATACTTCTCGCGAATGTACCAATGATGTAGTAAATTATCTTCTCCTCACCATCGCTAGTAAAGCTATACTACTTGAATGGAAATCCTCCAATAATGTATCCTATCATACCAGGTGGGCCTGGGTAACCTACCTACGCAGTACACACATCAACCAATCTCATACAAGAGGTTGCCCAGCCCTCTCTCGGGGTATTTGGAATACTCTTGACCTTTTTGTTCATGACTCTTCCGTTGAATGGGAAATTTTGCAATCACCTACTGACCACTAATTCTTACTCTTCTTATCATATCTGACTTTCGAAGCTTCCATGTACACAGTATCTACAAGTTCTAATCCAAGTCTTTTATAGCCTGCCTCTTATGTGTTTTTTAATAATATAGTTTTGTTGTTTCTAAGCACTGTAAATAAAAGGTGTTACTATTATGCAGTTTAATGGTGATCGTTTTATTTCCCTCTCAAGTGTGAAAGGTTGAATGGGCCTTGCTGAGATTCAAGATCATAACTTGCCGTTGACACAAAATATCAGTGGCAAGTGCTTCCTGTCCCAAGAGTTATTGCCAGTAATTTGGGATAAATGTTTGTTAATTGGCTTGAGCTGTCAGTTGTTAAAATATAATGCACCTTGAAACTTGTGGTCAACTAACACTTGAACGACTGAGGTTACTGTTCAAGACTTTAATTTTGAAAATGGTGTATCAATTTTCTATTTTTGTAAATATTCGGTTCTAGACAATTGTTTGTTTTATTATCTATTCAATATGTGTTGAGTTTGAGGGGATTTGTTTCTGACCCTATGAATAACTTAACTACTATGCATGCATTGTAGTTCATTGGGCCACACTACTGATACAGAGAACCAGCTATGTTCTAGCGAGATGGAAGGTACCAACAACATTGTTGAGAGTCAGGTGAAATATCAAAACTGTGCATGATATGGTGTACATAACACATTCCACCTAATATGTGCAGTTCTGCATTAGATGTTCTATGATGCCAGAAAACATGATAATACAAAATGGGCTGATTTTGAGACCTGTGCGAGTGTCAATTTCTGCCTGGAAAATGTCTACAAAAAACAAATGAAAAGTTAAGTGATTTAGCTTGGTGTACATTAGATATAGCATAAATATGTTCCATGGTTTGTTTTCAGCCTATTAACAGTCTTTGAAGCCATGGTAATTCAGTATAAAGAGGTAACATGCCTCATCTGCACGTCTACTTGTTGAAATACATTTGTAATTCCAAAAAGAAAGGAGAGGGCTTTTATATTTGTTTTTAGAAACGTTTGGCATCACTTTCTTGTTTTAGCCTTTTGTGTGTCCAGACAGTGTCATTAGGTTCAAGTTACAAAATGCTCACTTTTACTGTCGCACAATACTAAACACAGCTTTGCGTAATAAACTTATTAGTAGTTTGTTACAAGATGTTCCAAGTTTATTGTGTAACTTGGCCTGACAGTTAACATCCCAGGACGCATCTTTGTTCTGAGGTTCCTCCATAATCTCGGGTTGATATGGCACCCTTCAAGTTTAGCTCCCAGGCCACTGATGGTCAAGCCTTTTCGAATGTACAGTGTCTCTTGCTACGGCCATCAGTTGCTCCACTGAATACATACGCTGCTCCTTCAACCACCACAACGCAGGGGCGTAAGTTAGTCAGTGAGATTTGGGGAGAGCATAATGGGTGGAGGGTTGAGATTACCAAGGTTTGGGATTGACTGTTTCCTTGAGGAACAGGGTCAGTATTGAGTCGCATTAGCTGGGCCTCCATCTAGAGTGCCACAGTGAGCGATAAAGGATGCGTTGGAATGCTACCCCGAGCAATTGCCGCTGTTTAGGCTATTTGAAGCATTTATCCTATCACCTTTTGGGTGTTTTTTTTTAAAACAGACTTTATTGGTCAGGTGGCACATACCTTGCAGGGCTCTGTACCCCAGAGGCCTCTGCAGGAGCAAAGCATATATTGTACATACACCATGGACACTTTTATGTAGCGACAATATAACAATCAAACATATATTAAACAACACCCCCCTCCCCACTCCCCCCACCCCCCAGTAGTCGCGCAATAGCCTCAAAGTCCTACCCACCACCCGCGTGCAACTGAAACAGATCATAGTTTGATAGTATACAGCTCCCCAGGGCCTACCCCCCGCCCACCGATGTCCCGCCAATGCCGTCGTTACCCCAGTAGGTGTAGCTCCTGTGTCGCCGGCGGTGCCAACCATATGCCCGGTAGTCTGCCCAACGCTTCCATATTTTATAGTGCTTACTCGGACAGCCCCTAGCCTTGAAGATGGGCTGCTCGAGCCCCATACCAAAGTCCAGGGCGTTCTTCCAGGCGGCTACCGAGGGGCCTGCGGGGCCTTCCACGCCCTAGCGATATCACGCTTTGCCAATACCAGTCCCAATAGCAAGAGATGACGTTTATAAATATTGCCCCCTATGCCCTCCATAACATGAAGCAGGGCCAGCCGCGGCGTGCGGGGGAGCTCCCACCCCAGGACCTCCGAAGGCAGGACCACACCCCCTCCAGAATCTGTCCAGGGAAGAACACTGCCAGACCGTGTGCATGAATGTGCCTTCCTCCCGACCGCACCGAAGACACTCCGGGGAGGCTATCAACCCCACCCGCCACATTCGAGCCCGTGTAAAGTAGACCCTATGCAGATACTTAAATTGGATGAGGTGGAGCGCACCGCTATGGCGGCGCCCGTGGGGCCGCCAACGCCTCCCTCCAATCCTCCTCCTCCATCGTGCCCACATCCGCCTCCCAGTCCCTACAAAGCTTCTGGAGTGTAGGGCGCTGTGCGTTACTAGTGACAGATATATCCGGGAAATCTTCTTTTCCCGAGATCCCCATGAAGACTTTCGCTTCCAGCGGGCTAAAATCGGGGAGGGAGTCCAGGCCCACGAGGCTAGGGGACAGGGCATGGCGAAATTGAAGGTACCGGTAGAACTGGGACCGGGGCATGGTGAACTCTCTCTGCAAATCCTGAAAGGACTTAAGTGTTGTGCCCCTCATAACATCTCCCAGGGTAGATATCCCTATGGCATCCCAGCCCCAAAACCCCTGCAATGCCGCCAGCCCCGGTATGCGCCCATTATGCCAGAGGGGGGTCTCTCGCGTCAGAGTATTCCACCAACCCATGCGCCGCAGCGCCTGCCTCCAGATCTGAAATACCACTTGCGTAGCCGGCGGCAGAGCGCGCCGTAGCGGCGCTGAGTAGAGAATAGAGTGCAACGTGTGGGTCCCCATAAGTCTGCGTTCCAAAGCGTACGCGGATCCCCCTGTCCCGTACCACCATTCATTGAGGACCAACAGATGTGAGGCCTGATAATATGAGAGGAGGTCCGCAGCTGCCAGCCCGCCACAGTATGTGGATAAGAAGCAGGTGCGCAGGGCCACGCGTATTGTTCCCCCTCCTCACAGGAATTGCCCAAGCGCCGAATTTACCTTTCGGACCCATGCGGGGGAGATCGGATAGGGATGATTCTGTAGCTGATAGAGCAGCCGGGGAGTGCCACCATTTTAAAAATTGCCGATCTGCCATATATAGTCAAAGGCATACGCGACCAGGACCTAAGATCCGTGCAGACCCTCTCCCAGACTGGGAGCCAAGTTACGCTCCCACGAAATGGCAGGCACGTCCGTCAGGAACACCCCTAAGTACTTCAGGCCACCCACTGCTTCTTGAAGCGGAGACGCCCATTCACCTACCCCCACCCGCTCCCCACCACCCATAACGTGGACTTACGGGGGTTATATATAGCCCTGACGACTCCCCAAAAATCTGTAGAATCCGGAGGAGCCGTGGCCCCGTCCTGTCCATGTCCGTAAGAAAAAGAGGACATCGTCCGCATATAATGCGATTCTGTCGGACAGGCCCGGCGCCCACTCAAAGCCCTGAATCTGCGCATCCATGCGCACCCACGCCGCTAGCGGCTCCATTACCAGGGCAAAGAGATACAGCGACAGGGGGCAGCCCTGCCGCGTACCCCGTCCAAGAGAGAAAGTGGAGGAGACCGCGCCAGCCACTCGCACCGAAGCCGTCAGCTCCGTATAGAGGAGCGTCAGATATGAGAGAAGCGGGGACCTAGGTTAAGTCTATGCAGCAGTGCAAACAGATACGTCCAGCTAAGTGAGTCGAAGGCCCTGTCCATATCGGCCAACAAGAGTGCCGCCGACCTCCCCGTCTGTTGGATGGCCGCTACCGCCACGTGCGCCCGCCTTATATTGTGTCTGGTCGCCCTCTGGGGCATAAACACGGCCTGGTCTGGGTGCACAAGCATTAAGATATGGGGCAGGAGGCGGTTGGCCAAGGCCTTAGCCAAGACCTTGGCCTCCACATTCAGAAGAGAGATGGGGCGATAGGAGGCGTGCTGTTCCGGGGGTCGGCCGGACTTGTGGAACACCCCCACCTCAGCATGTCTCCAGTCAGGGGGGAGCCGGCCCTCCTCTCTAACCTCCTCTACCACCGCCCTGTAGTAGGGGGCTAGCTGTGTGTTATAGCGTCTGAAGAACTCGCTCGGGAACCCATTGGGTCCCGGCGCCTTCCCAGAGTTAAGCTCGCCCAAGGCCGCGCCCAGTTCCTCATCTGTCAATGGCAGATCCACCTGGTCGCGTACCGCATCCGACACCGTCCTAGGCGGCAAGTCTGTAATAAATTTAACAATGACCGACGCAGGCAGGCTCTCCCGAGGCGCATACATCTGAGCGTAATATGTTGCAAAGCTTTCGGCTAATTGGGCGGGATCTGTGATCTGTGACCCCACCTCATCCAGGAGACCCGGGAGGGCCTGATAATGAAACGCGCCCTGGCATAGCCGGTGCAGCATCTTACCTGACTTATCCCCCCATTGACACACCCTGCTACGCATCGCCAGCCATGCCTGCCGGGCTTCGTCCATCAGAAGGGCCGCATAAGTCTACTGGGCAAGGAGCTGCTGTCTCACCACGCTTTCCCCTCCCCCCTCCCGTCCCCGACGCTCAAGCGCCTCTACCTCCGCCTCTACACGGATCAAATCCTCCCTTCGTTTCTTGCGTGCCGCCGCGCACCAAGAGATATCTATGCCCCGCAGGCTGGGTTTCAGCGCCTCCCATAGAGTCCCGGCGGCAGAGACGGAGCCATCATTTGTAGCAAAATATTGTTCAATGGCCTCGCCCATATGCGACACATATTCCTCCTTCTGTAAGTGCCACACCGAGAGACGCCAACGGAACGGCTGTCGCCTCCGGCCAATCTGGAGTTCCAGGGACACCGGAGAGTGGTCGGAGAGACCACGAGGCAGAATTGCGGCCGATACCACCCTGCCCGCCTCCGCTCGGGGAACAAAAATGTAATCTAGTCGGGAAAATGATTTATGTACCGCCGAGAGATACGTGTATTCCCGTTTGTCCCTATGGACATGGCGCCATGTATCAACCCAATCGAGGCCTGTCACTAGGGAGTGTAGTTTCGTGGGGCGGCTACCACTCAGAGGGCCACCAGCCCCGCTTCTGTCCTTCACCATATCCATCACATCATTCCAATCCCCCCCCCACTACGGACACCCCCTCTATCATATCTGCCCAGATAGTAAACACTCTCTCCACCAGCGCCCACTGCAAGGGAGGGGGAGCATATACACATCCCATGACTATGGGGTCTTCCCCCACCGTACCCCTGAGGAACAAATAACGCCCCTGCGGATCCGACCATTGTTGGGCGAGCACATATGGGACCCTGCGATGCACTAAGATCGCCACACCCCTCGACCCCCGCGTGAACCCCTTGTGGAAGACCTGCTGGAATCCATAGCGCTGTAGACAGAAGGCCTTTGTGCCCATGAGATGGGTTTCTTGCAGCATAAGGATATCAGTCCCAGCCCTCTTGGCCTGATGGAGGATAGCCCCGCGTTTAATCTTGTCCAGCGCTCCACGCACGTTCCAACTGGTAATGCGGAGGGAACCCGGGGTTACCGACCCTCTAGTGGGTGGACTGGCCATGGCGAGACCAAGGGCGTCTCCCTGCACACGGATAAGCATATCCGAATGGATGAGTGGTCATTGACCTTCTAGCATATGCGCGACTGACCTCCCCCCACCCCCTTCCCCCAAACCAAGAACAAACCCCCACCCCATACCTCAATAGAACGCTGAAGTATCTGTCGCGGCTGGGCTAGCTCCCGATCCCCAACCGGGGAAAAGGGCCGCTCCAGCCAATGGATCCCCAACTAACAGCCCCTTTCATCTGGGCGCCGACTTCACCAGTACCCGACTGGTATAGGCCAGCCCACGCTAATACTCCCCCTCAGTTATTCACGTGGCGTGCACCAGCCCACCAGGGGAAATCACCACCACCGCACCCCATTACATGCCCATATTAAGATTCCAGTGTCTGTGACCGTTGCACGGAGTCCCCCGGGCCGGAGCCCCACAGGATTGGGAGCGCCGCCGGGACCGTGACCGTCTACTGCTCTTCTGCCAATGTCGTCGGGATCCCTTCGCCGCCGTCTCACTCAAGGAGGAGTCCGATACCCTCCCCAGGGGCGTATGTGCCCTAAGTCGTACTGTTTCATCTGTCCATTGGAACACCGCCTCCGGGGTGTCGAAGAAGTGGGTGCGGGAGCGATATACCACCCGCAGGCGGGCCGGATACAGCAGAGCGTACGGAAGCTTGAGGTCCCGCAGGCGGGCCTTCGCCGCCATGAACGATTGGCGTTGTTGTTGCACCAGGCGTGTGTAATCCGGGAAGATCAAGATGCGTGTGTTTTCATAGAGCAGAGGTTCTTTAGCCCAAGCCTGCTTCAGTATGACATCCCGGTCATGGTAGTTCAAAATCTTTGCGATCACCGGCCGGGGGCGTGCCCCCACAAGGGGTTTTTGCATCAGGGCTCTGTGGGCCCGTTCTATAACAAAACACCGGGATAAGGAGTCAGGAGGAAGCCAACTTTCCAGCCAGCGCGTTAGGAAGAGTTCCATATTGCCCTCCTCGCACCCCTCGGGAAGACCAACGAAGCGCAGGTTGTTCCTCCGGGCCCGCCCCTCCGCATCCTCGGCCCGAAGCGCCAGACCCTTCTGTACCGACTCCATCTTTGCCACCTGTCGCTTCAGGGCCGCGACCTCATCCTCCACTCCTGAGATGCGGGTCTCTGCCTCAGTGATGCGAGACACTGCGTTGCGCAAGTCCTGCCGCAGCAGCATAACGTCGGAGCCCACCGCCCCGATTTTGGCGTCCAGCGTGTCCCTAGATTGGGTAATCGCCGCCATCAAGGCCGCATTGTCCGGCATGACCTCCTGCTGCCCCCCAGCCGCTCCGGCCGTCGCCCCCGGGCCGGTATATTTGTCGATGGGGCCCTGCTTGACCGCACCGCCACCGCCCTTATCCCGCGTCATATCGGCCTCCAGAGGCCGGCTTGCTTCACCTGCGGGCGTCTGTGTCAGGCGAGTGGAGCAGATTCAGGGCAGTCCCCTCCTCCTCCTGCGGTCCGACTGCGCCGCCGAGCCTCCCACACCACCCCAAGCCAGGGGGGTCCCACTGATAGCTACACGGCCTAGGCCACACGGGGTCAACACTTGCTCTTGCTCTGGCTGCGGCCCGATCGTGCCGCCGAGTCCTCCACTCCACCCTGGGCTATCTCCGCTGATGTGCCCACTGGCTACGAGCTCCGCTTCTGGCGGGGGGCCCAACCGCCGGCCCCCAGCCCCTCTCCGGCCCCTCACTCCTCACCGGTGCGACCCGATCCGGCCGCCGTGCAACACCTGTGCGCTGTAGCCCCCGCAGCGTCTGCTCCGCCGCCACCACCATCTCTTGGGCTCAGGGGGGGCCGCCGCCAGGAGCCATCACACCACCCACCGTCGTCCAGCCAGGGGGAAGGATCTGCTCGGGCCTCACAGGGCCCACCACGCGGTCCGACCGTGCCGCCAATCGCCAATCACCACCTCGGACCAGCTCCCAGGCCTCCCCCGGCTCCGACCGCCGACCAGCGCGGCCCGATCCGGCCGCCGCGTCGCCTGGCCTACTCAACCACACCGTCACCTCCTCTGCCCCTTGACCGCCACAGGGCCTCCACCACAGTTCATCGCTTCCGTCAGCGGGATCGTGGCTCCTCCAGGGCTAGTCCTACATAGCTCCCCGGCTCAGCCGCAGGCCGCACCCAACTCCCAGCACAAGCAGGCAGCTTCTAGCGCCACGGGGCACCACCAACCCCCAGTCCGTGGGCCACTAGCTCGCAGCACCACACCGGCCCCTCGCTCCTTACCGGCGCGGCCCGATCCGGCCGCCGTGCCACTTCTGTATGCTGCAGCCCCCGCGGCGTCAGCTCCGCCACCACCACCGTCACTCAGGTTCAGAGGGGGTCGCCACCGGGAGCCACCATGCTTCCCTCAAGCATCCAGCCAGGAAAGAGGATAAGCACGGGTCTCACAGGGCCCTCACACGGCCCGACCGTGCCGCCGGTCTCCTACCCCCACCACGGACCAGGGGGGGCCCCCCCCGGGGATTCTCAGGCCTCCTCAGCTACGCCCGGGTCTCGGGCCCGTCCAGACTTGAGGACCCCGGAACAGCAAGTGCCGCAGCAGTCCGGGAGCGCCGCCTCCAGCCCCCAGGCCTCTCCCAAGTCAGAGCGCTGATCTGCGCGGCCCAATCCGGCCGCCGCTTCACCCGGCCCAGTCGGCCGCAGCGTCACCGCCTCCGCCCCTCAACAGCTACGGGGCCTCTACCACGGCTCGCCTCTTCTCGTCGACAGAGTCGTCACCGCCCCGGGCGGGCCCTACGCAAGCCCCCGGCTCTTCTGCTGGCAGCTAGGCCGCGCACAGCTCCCGGTGCAATCAGGCCACTCCGGGCGCCGCGGGGACTCCGCAACCCCACCGTTCGTGGCGCCGGGGGTAGGCCGGTGCAGCCCCACTCCTGGATCACTCGATGACCTGAGGGAGACAGGATATTTGCAGGATTATGATCGGGCTGGACGGAGCCCGCTTAGCTCACGTCCACCATGTTGGCTTGCTAAGCCACACCCCACCTTTTGGGTGTTTGATTGAAAGTAGTATGCCTGGAATCTTGAGACTGGCGCAAGCCTGCTACTGCCAATGTTTGTGAATTCCAAAAGTTCTAAATATGCACCCATCTTTCTGGGTGCAGATTTGCTACTTTTTTGGTAAATCTGTCTCTATATATATTTAAGATCCCGACACAAAAACTGAATAAGGTAAAACCTCTTAAGCAAATTAGAACAACAAGAAACTCCAAAACAGACATAGCAGACCTGAGTCAGGGTCCTCAGGTCCATCTACTACACAAGAATGCACTTGAGGGATGTTGAACCCAAACACCCCTGCTGAAGGAACACCCCTGCTCCTCCCGCCTGGGCGTGGACGTTCTCCTTGGGAACTTATTTCTACAGTCATGTACAACATAACAGCCTGGATTCCCTGCCCTGTGATCACTTATTTAAAATGTATTTTTTACTGCACGCTCTCTTCTTTGTCTCTGCTACAAGAAGCCTTGATGGGAGAGTTGTTAAATTGGTGCATGTAGGCAGGGCTGCATATTTCTAGTCCTCACCTTTTGCAAATTATATTATCAAGTGACTGACAGCCTCATCTACTAAGCTTGAGTCGCAAATAGAGAAGGGTGCACAGGGAAATTGATAGGATGAGCCGAGCAAGAGCCGAGCCATGGGTCTGGATTGACTCGAAGAGCTGAGCCATGAAAACATTTTGCACGCATATTGTGCAGCAAACATAATGTAAAAATATAGTGCAATCTCTTCAAACTTCAAAATTGTATTTCTTTACCATGTGGAAGCATTTCACCATAGTACATCAAATTATATCACTGCAAAGACAGACATTTATTAAAAGTGCTAGTTTTTTTAAACATTCATTGCTCACCCCCCAACGACAGTGCCATTAGTGAACTCAGTAGTTTTGTAAACCCTAAACATGTCCTAGATTCTTATTATGGATAGAGCAACATTACAGTCTACTAAATCAAATATATGAGGTGCTAGTACTCCGCACATCCTGAACTCAAGTATTTAAATGCGCTCATATGTGATAATAAAGAAAAAGGCAGGTCTGTGAGATAAGATATTTGCCTAGCATTACACACACTTGACAAGTAGTGAGGCTGGTATTGATTCCATGTTATCTGGTTTAGCGTTTTGAAATTCAACCAGATGGGCTGTCTCTCTCTTTTTCTCTCATTTACATCAAAAGTCACTGTTTTGTCTTTCATTCTTGGTTCTCAATGAGAAAAAATGACAGAGATAGCAGAACCGACTCAGAACCCCAGACCCAACTACCAAGCCAAGAATTAATTTATTTGGGGGTGACACATCCCAAACACCCCCGCTGAAGCTATTCCCTTTCCACAACGAAATTGGAGGGTCAAGAAATTTCCATTATTGTGCAACTGTTAGACGGGGTGCTAGCAGTAATTGTGATATCAACTTGCCCATGGGGACAAAGGACTGAAGAAATTATCAGCATCTGCATAGCCTAGCAACACAGTTAGAGGATCATATTGAGAGGATGTCAAGATGCACTAATCTTTCGATTCAGCTGGAGCCATCTAGGCTTCCACACTTCTTCAAACCCACTACCAATCTTACACTAACAACACGTAGGTTGGAAGTAGACCCAGGAAAGGCGTTTGGGACAAGAGGGAGAATAGCAAAGGCGCTAGATATCATCACACAGCATGGTTCACAGTAAGGCTTGATCTGCACTGCAAGAGTGTTGATTTCCAAAGACAAGAGGAGGCTTGTATTATGGCTGTGGTATCGACTTTTGTATTTAACTTCTGATAGTGTATAATATGCCTGCTGACAGTCTTTGTGTTTTCTATTCTGAAATGAAACTCAATATTTTTCCTGGGCTGATGTATAATTAAAATTGACATGGTAGCGGCAAACAATACTATAATACAATTATTTGTATGCTGTTTGCTACCATCAGTATTGGGTGATAACGTTTTATGGCTCTGATTACATTCAAAGTAACGGGTTGATAACTTAATACCATACTTTTTCTAAGAACAATAATAAAATCTGGGCAAGACAGTTTTTCAAAGACTCCTCTTGTAGAATCAATTAAATTAAATATTGAGGGACATATTTACAAGCCCCTATCGCCACAGGAACGCCACTTTTAACGACGTTCCTATGGTGATAGAGGCTTCACCTTATTTACAAGGCGGCGTTAAGCCACTTAACGTGGCTTAATGCTGCCTTGTAAATAAGACACCCTTTCACGCTACACTTAGCGTGAAAGGGGAGGGCAATGGGTGTTGCGGTAGGCTTTCGCCGCAACACCCATTGATTTAGCCGCTGCCCCCTATTTACAAGGGTGGCGTAAATAGGAAGGCAGTTTCAAAATTAAGACCAGGGAAAACCTGGTCTTAACATTTAGCAAAATGAGGAGAAATGCTTTATTTCTCCTCGTTTTTCTGTTTCTATGTGTGCTGCATTGTGCAGCACACATAGAAACTAGCAAAACACCATGAATGATTGTTTATGTGCAGGAAGGTGTCCCATCCTGCACATACACAATCATTCCCTCAGCGCAGGCACTTTTGCACTGCTGTGCAAGGGTGCCTGCGTTGGCGCTAGGCAGCTGATTTTAGCGCTAGCGCAGGGAGAAACGCAGGGGTGAGCCGTATTATTGTAAATACGGCTCATCCCTGCGTTTCTAAAGTGATGGAGCACGGCATTAGCAATTTTGGAGCTAAACAGCGCTCCGCCACTTGCTTGTAAATATGCCCCTGAGTTCTTAATTCAAACAGATAACACATACAAAAATAGAGTTTAATCCTATGGGAGACTTCTGGTGAAAACTACAAACTGCAAAATATGAGTTCATAGAACTAGTGAGTGATTCCTTAATAATAAATCAATGCATATTTATATTCTTATATGAGTGTGGTGCACGAATGCTTCTCTAATTCCAAAGATGTCTTTTGTTGACTTCTCAGAATAACAGGTTTTGAGGATTCCAACTTCTTAGCAGCAAGTAATGGCGACAGCAACTATGGATCACAGTTGCCTAGCAATGACGTTGTGTACCACCAGATATTTATTCTCTAGGCATTCAAGAAGGCCGCCACCGTTGGCAAACCTCATGAAAGTCCTGTGCCTCCATTGGATGTGCAGTCACTCGTACCTTTTCTCAGGTGTTTAGCCCAGTGCGTCCTACTGAGACGCAAGGCTTCTTTGCAGGTGGCACCCACATTCTGTGAACCTCTTTATCCTCTCCTGCTCCTGCAGAAAGCATGTTCTGGAGATTCAGATTACTGCATCTCGCAGGACTGGTACGCAGTGGTAAGCATTGCCTGTGCTGCATCCTGACACTGAATTGATATGACATTGTTAATGTAAGATAGAATTTCTTTCCAAAAATCATAACTCTGCTACATTTCCACAGCATATGGTAATGCATTCTAACTTCATTACATGCTCTCCAACAATGATTCCAACTCCCAAACACTGATTTCAGTCTGACTGACATAGGATGCCAGCATAACATCAGTTTGTAGGCTCTTCCTTAAAATTGTATGCAAATTGACGATTTAGCTGCTCGTAGCTAAATATTTTTCTGTGAATCTTCTGGAATTTCGGTACCTAATTTGTCTTCCCATCTTTATCAACAATTGCCTTTAACTAAAGGATTAGTTTTGCCTAGCACTTTATAGAAGCAAGATTCTGCCTTGCTCTGCGATTTTCAAGTAAACTGATATTCTAGTTTAGTCATAATTTCACCACCATATAAAACCACTGCTTTCCATTTAGCTGAATCCAACAGATGTGCCAATCTAAAAATGCCCCTTTCCCTCCATCTGGAAATCCAAGATACATTTCCCTTGTGTTTGAATTTATTTTACTCTTATCATATAGGGGTCTTGATGACAGTGGTGCTTCTAGCACACTTACTTGAAGGTTTTAGGTAGTGACTCTGGGTAAGGGCATCACATCGTTTTTGTGATTAAACCTCCATATGCCAGGAAAGTAGAGTGATTTTTGTAGATTCTAGGATTGTCCCAACTTCCGGATGATATTTTGGTGGTAGCCATAGTAAATTATTTAGAGGAATTTCTAAGTGTTCGTGCTCTATTACAAACCATGGTTTGTCAGATGGTTTACACATCCAATCAGATTCAGACTTCAGCCGGCTGCCATCACAGAACCCCCAGTCCTCTCTCATATGGTGAGCTATACTGAATTCTCCTGCCAACTAAAGTTTTCCCACCCCACATCAAGAACATGCAGTTCTTTTGTCCGGATTCAAGCAATTCAGTCTGAAGAATAATGGGGAGAATGCGAACGACTTAAAGCATTCCAGGAAGGAAGTTTATCCTTGCAGCACAAATTTGTCCATTTAGCCGCCCAAATATGCATATTTTGCTGTATTTTTGCGGCACTTTATTGTGCTATTTTGATCAAAAATAAATTCCCCCCAGGGGCCGCCGCGTGCCCTGTGGGCCCTCATCATTTAAGACAATTAATGCCCCCAGGACCCGCTGCGTGCCTCATGGGCGGCAGACTCAAAACTTGATAAAATTGAATGCCCCCCGGGCGCCCTGTCGGCATTAATTTTTAGCAAGTTTTGGGCCTGCCGCCCACGGGGAACATGGCAGGCCCATAGAGCATTTATTTTTCTAAATGGTTGGGGCCTGTAGTGTGAAAAAAATAAATGCCCCCTGAGCTCGTAGTGAGCCCCGTGGCCGGCGGGCCCAAAACTTGTTAGAGTATAGTGCCCCCTGGGCCAGCTGCCTGGGGGGCATTAGTTGTTATCAAGTTTAGAGCCCGCCGCCCACGAGGCATGTGACAGGCCCTGGGGGCATTCATTTTTTACATGATTAGAGCCCACTGCCCACGGGCACCTGGCGGGCCAAGGGGGCTTTTATTTTATCAAGTTTCGGTCCCACGGTTGAGTCCGAAACTTGATAAAGATAAATGCCCCCTGTGCACATTATGTGCTCCTGAGTGGAGGTCCCTGATAAATTTTTTTTTTTAAATGCTGCTGGGCATGCCGCCTGCTCTATGGGCGATGGGCCAAAAATTGATAAAAACTAATGCCCCCGGGTGCCCCATGAGTGGCGGGCCCAGGGGGGCATTAACTTTTATTAAGTTTTGGGTTCCCGCCCATGAGGCACGGGGGGATTTATTTATTTTTTGTCAAATTTGGGCGTTTCGCTGCCACTTTTGTAAAATGCGCAGGCTTTTTACAAAACTGCTGATTTCGCAATTTTTTTTGCAAATCGCGGAATCCTGGAGTGTCTGCCTAACATACATTGACCATAGGCCCTGTGGTGGACGGGCCTTAAGTTGAAGGTTTCTGTTGGCTGAGCCAGTTGAGGCTCAAGTGCCGGACACCTGACACTTCACCCACCTCTAAATGAGGTAGGGGAATGGCGACTTTAGCTGATGGGCATTTGTTGCTTTTTGTAGATGCCTTACATCTGCCAAACTCTAAATGCCCCACTCCCTTAGATTACTCCATGTTTTGTCCAACAATCTTTATGAAATCGGCACTTCGTAGCTTAGCACAGAAGCAAGAAAAATGGTGCACAAAAGGATTTGCTTTGTTTTTTCACCAGTGCAATGTTTATTTAACCTCACCCTCTGCGTCCTAGTGAAAGAGAGAAAACAAATAACTTCAAAATAGAATGAACGTATAATTTGCCCTTTCACCACAAAGCAACAAACAAAGCCAACAATTATGTCGCTTCTGATTTAAACCACCGGCACACAAATAGATTTCAGCACGGCGTACAGTGTGCTTTGCTTGCTGTTTATGTTCCCCTCCTATTGCATGATACCGCAAAGTGCATTGCTAAATGTGATCGGCCAGGTTTCCTTCATGTACCTGAATGCTGCCCATGAGCTTCATCCACAAGCAATTTTGTGCACCTAAGTTATACATTAGTACACAAGCTACCCATCTGCACTGGTAAGTTCCAAGATCCTCCTTTACATTCTGAGATGAAACGCAGGGCCTGATTTCGAGTTTGGCGGACGGGTTACTCCATCACAGCGTGACATTTATCTGTCCCTGCCTTATTACAAGTGGATTATATCCTATGGCACTTGTAATATGGCGACGGGATATTTCTCAGAGTAACCAATCTGGCCAAACTATAAATCAGTCCCTTATTGCTTTAGAAAATCATATAATAAATGAGTGGCAGAAGTGGAACAGGTGGAATTTTAAGGGTGCATTGGCAAGCAAAATACCTGCATCATGAATTATGTAAACTTGTTCATTTCTGCCTATTCACTTTTGTTTCATGGCTTTTCCCACACAGCCATTGCGTGTAGCAGTACTCCATGAAAAATCCAGGAGTTAGAGTATTTCTTGGGTGGAGTGGTGAAAGAACAACCGCAGACTTTTTGGACTTTTATAGAAAGTGGTTTCTCCATCAGAGCAAATGTTTTCCTTGTGAAGAAAAAAATGGAATATATCTATACTTAAGTGCGCAAATGCACAATTTCATGTGGATGGTCCACACAAAAAATCTACAATTTGTGTTGATGGCCATGCCCAGGGCCGGCTTTAGGGCAGTGCCTCTGGTGCGGGCGCACTTTGCGGGGGTGGCGGGGGCACTGACCTTCGAGGGCGGGCGCTTAATTTAGCATTAACAGTAAAACTCTGCACATCCAGCTTTCAGGCAACAATAAAAATGTCAAGATAACTTTTGTGATTATTATTCCTACTAGAGAGGAAGATCGGTGTTTGGTCTAGTGGCAGTTTTAACTCGCCATAAAGTAACACAGCGGGTTAATATGGCTGTTGCAAAGAACAGATCTGTATTTTATGTGAATTGCTGAGTGGATTTGTAGAGCCAGCCTTTACTAGCCGTTTAAAAGAAATGGAATTTATGTGAGAGAGGTGCTATGGAGAGATGAGTGGCACTTATGCTGGGTGGTAGTGAGGGAATCCGAGGGTTAGGTCATTCGGAGGGGGCAAAAAACAGATTGTCGCACTAAGTACCACGCTAAAGACGACCCTGGCCATGCCTACTTTTCAAAACATTTGTGAATCCCCAGAAATCAGGCATATCATAGGTATAAATCAGTAACTTTCAACTTTTTGATTTTGAACTGGGCTATAGGTAAGGAAGACACAGGCCAGGTCATGAACCGTTTTGACTAGCAGTATTTTGCATCCTTGATGGTAAGGCATTGCTTGGCGCAAACAACTTTTACCACCACATTATGAAAGAATATTTCTGGAGGTGTTAATATGTGACAAAAATGCTTGTGTGGCATTTTGATGTGGTGCTGATGTGTTGTGTTGTTTTTCTGGTGCTCTTGTGCTTTTGTTTGCTGTTGTGCTGTTGTGCATTAGTGCAATGTGACGTTGTGTTGTACTGTGGTTGTGGTGTTGAAGTTGTGCTTTGACTGTTGTGCTTGTTATGTTTTAATTGTGTTGCTATGTTGCTTTGTGTACATTATTGCCTTATGTTCTGCCGTTGACTTTAGATATGTCAATAAGTACATTTCAAGCCAAATGCAGCTCATAAATTTAAAGTTTCACATGACCAAAAACCATTTACCACAGCAATGTGGTGAAATTCTCACCACTGGATTCAAGCTAGCCTGGCCCAGGATGCTTGTTTGCGGTCTAGGGAAGTCCTGTCTTGGCAGTTCCGGCTGGACTGTTCCCATGGGGAACAGGGTCAAGACTGATTTGCATATGGCTGGGTCTGAACTGGGGTGGCGAAGTGAGCTAAAGAACGATGATGGATTCAACCCAGATCTGTGACTGGGGGTGAGTGTCTGAAACGTTTCAGCACTCCATCGATCATCTCCTTGTGTTTGCTTTGTTCACCCTAAGTTGGCAGGATATGCCTATACGTGGGTCCCTTACTCACTTTGCCACTGGATTCAAGCTAGCCTGGCTGATGAGGGGTGAAACCCCAAAACCGGACCTAGGATGCTTGTTTCTGGTCCAGGGAAGACCTGGCTTAGCAGTTCGGGCTGGACTGTTCCCATGAGGAACAGGGTCAAGACTGATTTGCATATGGCTGTGTCTGAACTGAGGTGGCAAAGTGAGCTAAAGAAAGATGATGGATTAAACCCAGATCTGTGATTGGGGGTGAGTGTCTGAAAAGTTTCAGCACTCCGTCCATCATCTCCTTGTGTTTGCTTTGTTCACCCTAAGTTGGCAGGGTATGCCGAGACGTGGGTCCCTTGCTCACTTTGCCACTGGATTCAAGCTAGCCTGGCTGGAGAGAGGTGAAACCCTGAAACCGGTCCTAGGATGCTTGCTTCTGGTCCAGGGAAAACCCGGGTTGGCAGTTTGCGCTGGACTATTCCCATGAGGAACAGGGTCAAGACTGATTTGCATATGGCTGGGTCTGAACTGGGGTGGCGAAGTGAGCTAAAGAACGATTGTTGGACTCAGCCCTTTTTGGCAGGTTCACCCCTAAACTTTTTGCCTTTTCTGTGACATGGTGTTGGTGGTTTTAGGCCTTTGGGCACTTTCGCACTGTGGTCCAGTGGTAAGTGCGTGCGCTCTCTGTGTACATTTGGTAAGGTTGGCCTGTCCTCCCATAGGAATGCATGGGGGATTCCCTGATTAAGTGTGTCAGTGGTAATTCCTGGAATGGGAGGAGCAGCGTGGTCAAGTTTAGTATGTATGAAATTGTGAGAATAAATGCTGCACAATGGTGTGCGCAGATTTATTATGACTGTTGGAGAAATGCCACTTTTAGAAGTTGGCATTTCTGTGTGCTATGTGACTGCCTGCCTGACGTGAATTGCATGTCTGGCTTGTGAGTGACAGGGGCTGGGAGGTGTGTGTGGCTCCAGGAGGGGCAGGGTGAGTCAGCGCTAGGCTGAATGGGACATCTGCAGTAGGAGTAGTGGGAGGAGTATTCCCCTGACCCTGAATAGGACTGTGCCCAGCCTGCACAATGCTGGCTCCGCCCCTGTGGTGTGTCTGATCACCTAGCCCCCACCTGACAAAGGGGAAGAGGAGCTTGGAAAACAAAGTGCTCCAAATCCCCCTGAACCAGTTGCATCTGGTTCCCCCATACCCTGTTCTGCAGACAAAGGAGAGAAGTGGTATAAATGTAGGGGCTGTGACCCCATGTTCTGTGCTGGTGCTTGTTCCTGATCCTGCTGGGGCGTGCTGCTGCTGGGGCCCAGGAGGAACTGCCATGAGGGCTGCCTCCCTGGGCCCAGCATTGCCCCCTTAATCCTCCAGGACTCTGTGCTGCATCTAGCGCCTCAGGAGCGCTATATTTTAATTATTCCCCGAAGGAAGAGAGCGTGGGCTTTGCAGCGCTGAGCTGCAGGAAGAGAGGGAGGGAATCCCCAGTGTAGGAATTCCCCCGTGATACCGTGGAGCGGGTGCCCACCCCGCATTCTTTGGGTACCTAGCGGGAGCCTACCCCGCTTTATAATTATTTAAAATGGCGGGTGCCCACCCCGCATGATGGTGCCTTTTGCGGGTGCCCACCCCGCATTGTTCATTTAATGGCGAGCGGGTGCCCACCCTGCCTTGCCGCGAAGAGGAGAAGCGGCGGCCGGCCCGACCAGGAAGCCAGGCGGCCTTGCCTGACTCTGGGCGGGGCCACTGAGGGAAGTGGCCGCGGCTGCCAATCGCAGCGCGACAAAGGGCCGGAAGTCCGGAGCCTCGCGGGCTCCACATCGAAGTCCCGGGTCCCAGGAGGGGGCCCGGGTGAAGCGAAGAGAGCCGACGAAGCCTCCCCAGCGAGGGAGGAGAGCAGAGTACCGGCCCAGAGAGGAGACCGGAGGAGACGCCCAGAGTCCCCGTGAGTGGGGGCTCCATGTGTTGGTGCCTTTCGAGGCACATTGCCGGTGCTTGGGGGATGTTCTGAGCGGCCCCGCCTGGCAGCGGGCCGCTCCAACGTGGGCCACGTTGTTTTTAGGGCCCCATGGGGGTCCAGAGGGCACCGAGGTGCCCGTGCCTGTTTTCATGTTCCTCACAGCTGCACCGCCGAAGCGGGCAGTTGCAACGATGGCCATATTTGTTTATAGGGCTCCCGTGGGGGTCCTGAGGGCACCAATGTGCCCGTGCCTCTTTGGTTATTTACAGCTGCACCGCCGTAGCGGGCAGCTGCAACTTTGACCGCATTTTTGTTGGAGAGTCCCTGAGTGGGACAGGAGAGGCACAGTCGTGCCAAGGCCTCCTGATGTATTTACCTCAGTTGCGCCGCCGTAGCGGGCAACTGCAACGTGGTGGCACATTTGTTGAGGGAGCCCCAGTGGGGGCCCAGAGGGCACAGTGAGTGCCCATGCCTACAGTGAGTTTCACAGCTGCACAGCAATTAGCGGCAGCGGCTACGTTTAGGTTGATATTTCTTTGGGGGCAGTTTGGTGTGAGATAGGAGTGAGATACACTCCTGCCCCAGCGCAATTGCGCACTTGCGAATTCTGCTGCATTGGCAGCCCAAGCCCTGACTTTATGGACATAGGGCATTTGAGCCCTCTGAGAAGGCCAGTTGGCCAGGGGGACTGTGAGGTTAATAGGGCGCCAGGCCCTAATGTGATTTATGTGGTGCTAGGAAATGTGATTCATGTCCTGTGAGTTATGCACCGTGATTTATGCTTCTACTGTGTTTTTGTTATGAGGTTTTGCATATTGTGGTTTATGCTTGTGAGGTTATGCCCTAATGTGAGTTATACTTAGGAGGTTGGCGCAGAATGTATTTCACGCCTAAATGTGATACTGTGCATAATATGATTTATGTTGCAGGATAATGCTGAGTACAGTGTTTGCCAGTAATTACTGGTTGTGTTCTACATTTATGATATGTTCTACATTTACTAAGTTCACTTTGTGATGGTTCTGACAGTGGCCCAATTGGCCCTGTCAGGTGTATATAATCCCCTGTAAATATTGCCTAGTGCCAGTTGGCCCAGTGTATATTGTGTGATTACTATTCTAATGTGTTTATGATAATACAAAGGCTATTTTTGATATAACCTTCTGTGGAGTTCCTTTTGTGGTGTGCCTAGTGTGTTGCTGCTGTGTGTGTGTGTTGCGCAAACGCTTTACACATTGCCTCCGGGATAGGCCTGACTGCTCGTGCCAAGCTACCAAGGGGGTGAGCAGGGGTTATCTTTGGCGTGTAACTCCCTTGCCCTGACTAGAGTGGTGGTCTCTGCCTGGCTTTGGCACAAGCCTTAGCCAACCAGAGATCCCATTTCTAACAACGATGATGGATTAAACCCAGATCTGTGACTGGGGGTGAGTGTCTGAAAAGTTTCAGCACTCCATCCATCTTCTCCTTGTGTTTGCTTTGTTCACCCTAAGTTGGCAGGGTATGTCCAGACGTGGGTCCCTTGCTCACTTTGCCACTGGATTCAAGCTAGCCTGGCTGATGAGGGGTGAAAACCCTGTAACCAGTCCTAGGATGCTTGTTTCTGGTCCATGGAAGACCTGGCTTGGCAGTTTGGGCTGGACTGCTCCCATGAGGAACAGGGTCAAGACTGATTTGCATGTGGCTGGGTCTGAACTGGGGTGGCAAAGTGAGCTAAACAACGATGATGGATTAAACCCAGATCTGTGACTGGGGGTGAGTGTCTGAAAAGTTTCAGCACTTCCTCCATCATCTCCTTGTGTTTGCTCAGCACTGGAAACATGGTATGGTGGTCCCACTTTTAAAAAACACCCTTGCTGGAACCCACTAATCCTGAAAATGACCATCCTTTTTTGCTTCTCCCACTATTCTCTAAGTTCCGCAAGAAGCATGTTAATAAGCAGCTTTTCAACTTTATTGAGGATAACGACTTGCTACACATGACTCGGTCGGGCTTTCGCCCCTCCTATAGTACTGAATCTGCCTTGCTACTTGCTGCTGAGTCAATACGCCACATTCTGGAGGCTGGTGACTCTATGGCTCCACTAATGTTGGATCTCAGTGCCGCTTTCGACGCTGTATCCCACAACATTTAGATCGAAAGACTCTGGAACTGCGATGTTGGCAACAAGGCCATGATGTGGTTTGCTTCTTTCCTGCAAGAACGCACCTTCCAGGTATCCAAAAAACCTTTCCACTCGAAAGTGTTTCCTTTACGGCAAGGAATGCCTCATGGCTCCTCCCTGAGTCCAACCCTTTTTTATATGTACATCCGTCCTTTGGCTGAGGTCATCAAACACTTTGGGTTTACTATCATCTCATATGCTGATGACACTCAGCTTATCATCACCCTTTCGCAGCACAGCAATCACATGGCCTCCTCTTTCTGTCTGTGTCTTGCACAAGTCGCCACATGGATGGATTGTAACTGCCTAAAATTAAATGCTGGAACGACTGAGCTGCTTATCCTAGGCAAACAGCCTAATATCTGGTCTGCTGCCTGGTGGCCCTACAGCCTTGTTCCACTACCTCTACCCAAGACCAACGTTGAAAATCTGTGAATCTGGTTTGACGTCAAGCTTTCCTTTGACAGCCAAATAACCACACTTTTAGGGAAATGTTTTGGGCTTTCAAAAATCCTTTAAAAAAAATATTTTGTGAGTCCGCTCAAAAAATGTTAGTCCAAGCTCTGATTATGTCCAGGCTGGACTACTGTAATGTCCCTTCCCTAGATGTGTCCAAGCACATTCGAATAGACTTCAACATGTGCAGAATGCTGCAGCACGTTTATTGCTCAAGGTCCCAAAACGTGCCTCCATTGGTGCCATGCTTAGTAACCTGCACTGACTCCCGTTGAAGCAGAGAACCTCATTCAAAGCCCTCTGTTATTGTTACAAGGCCCTAGCCGACAATGGCCCACACTACCTTCGGTCATGAATCAAACCCTATTTTCCATCTAGAAATCTGAGATCTGCTGATGCTGAGTTCACCATCATTCCCAAAGCGAAAAGAGTTTGAATTGTTGGCAGTTCCCTCAGTTACCTGGCGCCCAAACACTGGAACTCCCTTCCCCTCTCAATCCGACAGGCCCCTTCTGAAGCTCTTTTCTGGAAAAAAAATAAAAACCTGGTTATTCAGGCCTGGTTGACCTTTGAGGTAGTTTTGTGTGTTTTTCTCTTACAGGAGTCTGGATCTTAGCGCTGGGACACCTCATGTGAAGTAGCTACGTGCTTCTTCTTCTTCTTATCATTATTATTATTAATGACAGAGTAGAGCTTTAGGCTCCTCCAATTCACATCATTTTTACCTGATGCGATTTTTTAAATTGCAGTGGTAAATTTGTATCACTGAAGTGTTATCAGCTGGCGGAAATGATGAAAGTATCAGTACTTAATATGTTCCATCAGAGGGATTATTTCCTGTTATGTGTTAATTCTACCTAGTAATGAATGACTGCCTCCCTCTGGAGCGCTAATCTCAGCAGGGTGTTAATTAGCCACCTGCGATATTTGTTCTGCAATTAGGCCAATAACTTTCTATTCATCGATGCTCCTTGCAAGTGACTGATGTTTGCAAGGTTTGCAAGGCTGTGTGCAGGACCTATCTCATTGGCACTGGAAGAAACGTGCTGACAACTGAATTAATTGTCTGCAAATGCTGCAAATATTATCGACTTTCTAACATTTTTAAAGTTACTGAACCTTGCTTTACTGCTGTGTGAGACCCAACCCTGTGTGTCACATGTCAGCTGTCCCCTTTTCTTGGTACTGCATTAAGTGGGCGTTGCTGGGGTAGATCAACGCAAAAACACATAGGTTTGGAAGCAAAGCCTGCTCTACTAAGGTAGCCAGAATGGGCTCTGCGTCAAAAGGAGGCACACATTCAATGTTTGGGATCCTTCTGAATTTTTCTAGATATAGGAATTCATACTGAACGGGCATTATTCCAATACAAATCCTATGCTAGACAGCGCACACCTACCTCTGCACCATGGTGCACGGCTGTGCATCACACAGGATGGCCTGTTTGTGTGCCAGCGCAGAGGATTATAGCAGCAGCAGGCCAAGCTCAGTAGACATGGCTCAGCACCATGTTTCCCCCTTGTGCAACAGATTTGTCTGTAGCGCCGCATTGCGTGAAAGAATTAGTAAATCTGCACAATTAAGTCATAATATATGCATGGACGGCTATTTGCCAAAAATGGTAGGCATAGCGGATATGACATCATGTGCCGTTTGACCTGTAATGACATCACAGGAAGTTATATCACAATATCGGACCTGATGCATTACAGTGAGTGATTTCATGTGACCTTTGACTCCAACCACATCACAGGACGTGATAGTACCAGAGTAAAATAAGTGCAAAATGAAATAGGTTCAATATTAATAACATAACAGAAAAGTTGCTAAACTAGGCATTTATATTTTTGTCTCTACACTTATTAGGTTGCTACCATATGACAGAGATCCAGCCATCACATATCCATCAGGCGCCATTATATGACAGTCATTCTAAACCCCAAAACCCCGTCAAATGCCAGGTAGGGACCCAAATGCCCTGGCACAAATTCAATTGCAAAATTACCAATAAGAAAACAGAAGTCAGTGTGAGGGACATTTTATGGATTTTGGGGGCCCTGGGCCAAACGTGTTTGGGGGGACGCAGTTCCAAACAGCTTTGAAATTGTGAACAAATTTCGGCTCTTTCATGCCCTCTTTGGCCAGGTAACCGACAGTGCACATGTACACTCGTCCAATTTCTAAATGTGTTTCCATCTAAAATTCAGGGATAGTGATGTGTCCTTAATATTGTATCACAGCAGCAGCTCACTAATATTACTGCAAATAATCTCTCTGACACCCTCCCATTTCTCATATGTGAGTTTCTGTTCCATCTAAAAGAAACTTTTTTTATGGATGTTGCATGAAACATGAACACAACATTTCTCTGCAAAATGTCTGTAATAGACTGTCACATATCACCCACATTGAAAATAAATTTAAGGAAAACGGTATTTAAAACAATTTGTACAAGATGTATTTAAGGTCATCAGGGCAAAAAAAATCTGTATAACAGAGCAGGCTCTGTCAGGAGGCCCCCTGAAAGACTGGGGCCTTGGGCCAGAGCCTACTTTGCCCATGCCTTAAAACGTCTCTGGTCAGTGTTACTTACGAAGGCGAAGCCTGCTTTCGGAGTGGCTAGACACAACCTTCATAGACTTGGTAGAGTCAAGGTGAAAAAATGAAAGTAAAATGTGGAAGTGAGCAAAGATGCTCAGACAATGTGTCAGACCATGTGATATTGCGTTTTTTGCTCTTGTCATGTGGCTTTTTTGATATATTTTGCATGGAAATTGTGCAAATAAATTTACCATGTTGACACCATTTTCTCAGAATTACCTTTGAATGGGTAAACCATGAAAATACTTGGAGAAGGTCAGCGTTTCTTAGCATGCCATAAAACTATCTCACTATTTCAGAAGTGCCCATTTAGAAAATGGCTTTTTTCACAAATTAGTGTGAAAAGAGTGCAGTCAGATGCCCTATTTATCCCTATTCTTGCAAAATTGTCTTGAGGGGAATGCATTGAGTTCCCCGGAGGAAGTTAGACTCACTTGATTTGGTCACACAGTGCAATTCTCAGTTGATATTTAGTCCCCAACCATGCATAGGGATCACAAAGGGCCCATAAATCAAACATTATAACTACCATATAATTCAATGGAAGCTAACTCTGTTTGATTTGGACAGATATAAATGAAAAAACAATGTCTTAATGGTGTTCTCATCAAGGGAGTCCAGAGAATTGCTAAAGATTTGTCAATTTATTGACACAATAAACTACCCTCGCACATACTGGGTATGTAACTTAAAAAAAAAATCAAATGGGGTTGCTGCTGAACTCTTCCGAACATCTTGCCTGAGAACACAGTATATGGGGAGATTCCTTAGAATTTTGTGTTGGATTCACCGTGGTCAAAGCACAATAATTAGGTGTGCCAAGTGCGGCTTCAATGTCCCTTGTTTCAGGCTGATTTTTAGGTTTCGCCTGCACAGCGCTTGAGCGGTGCTTGTGAAATCTATTGTATTAAAAATTTCTTAAAAGGGGCTTACATGCCCCTTTGTTTTCCTTACATTTCATTGGTTCCTGTGCTTGCCACTTACCTTTCCTTCATTTCTATTGGCTATAGTATACTGTTTCCTGTTGTTCCTGTGTTGTTCCTCCAATGCTTCTCTTATCAGTTCCCGAAGCCGAAGTGCTGTTTCCATCTGCTTTTGTGGAACTATTTTTTTAAGGTTTTGCATGCACAGCACTTGTTCTATTTTTTGTTTGCCATTATTCTATTTTTTGTTTCCCATTATATAAAGAATATCGCACTATATTGGCCACTTCTATGTCTACTATCATCAAGACGACGACTTTTGTAAACCATCCTAGTCGTTATGCAAAGAAAGGGGAACTTTTAGACCTTTTTCTCGTGTTTCTACTAGGAACTAGATGATGAGGTTTGTAAACCATCATAGTCAGTATGCAAAGAAAGGGGAACTTTTGGAGCTTTTTCTCCTGGTTAGCCTCTCCCTACCGCACACCAGATACCACGTTGGCAATTCAGAAGTACTTATGCTCGGCTTAAAAAGCCATGATTTTCGACAACACGTCCTCTCTTCTGAGGTGATGCAGACCATCTAAGTTGGAACACTGAGGGCACACGAATAACAAGTAAGTTATCAAACAGCAGAGACTTAGTCTCTTTCCCATGTTTTTAATTGCAGCACAATCACCGTAATGCATCACCTAGAAATGAAAGTAGAACACTATATATTCATCTTCTTCTTTTCCACATACGTTACCTTACATGCCCCTTAAAACAGAATATAAAATTGACACAGTCTCGATGCATATAATAGTTGCCACTCACACATTGTGAAATCTATTGTATTAATTCCATAGGCGAATCCTACTGCATTTACCAATGCTTACTCTATATCTGATTGTGATAAACACTGTTCCTCCAGAAAGGCACTGAATCCCTAAACAAAGAGTTTCTCAACTTTTACCTCAAGGTTCATAACAGAAGATATAACACAGTTTGCAGAACTATCATTTACCATGCTGAAATGATTCCTGTTAGAGGTGACCTCACTCACAGACACAGGCCGCGCTTGAACCTTCTTCTCAGTGTCCTCCAGATTGGTGGCCAAGGACTCCAATTGTGTCCCCATAAATGTGACTTTACTTTCTAGATTGTGAGAGGTATTTTGTAGCTCCTGATTAGCAGCTAAAGGTCAACACTAACCATGAGAGATGCCCGATTGTTCTATTCCAGGCGCCACCCTAGTTCCTCAATGACAACTAGATTTGGTGGAGGACCTTGTACTAAAGAAGTCTCCTCTCTTCCTTTTCTATTTAACCTTACCATTTGTGCCCATTGCGGTAAGAAAAGGTAAATCACCAATAGTGTACTAAACCTCCAGTGAAGATTGTGTGCTCTTTTTTTCTCTAGCTCTTCATATAGCTGGAGCTCTTGCAAGGATGTCCAGCCCACACAGTCATCTGCATTTTGCATCAAAAATAGCTCCTTCTTGCTGCTGTCCTGTGAGACCTCATGCTTCACTGCCAGCTCTCCCTGCCTCCAGAAAAGCCAGGGAACAACATGTAATTCTCTAGCCTCCTCGTTTTCCAATTGCCGCGAAACTCTCATCCAGTCACGCACCGCCCCTCCCCGCCCCACCAACTCTCATCTGTGGTGCTCAGACATTGCTGGCACCATAATGGAAGTCAGAGCTGAGGAGATGGGGTTAAGGTCTCTCAGAAGTATAATTAGGCTTAAAGTAGGCTAGCACACTTAGTTTAAGGGGAACAATTACTTCCTCTTTCAGGGTAATACTTTCACACAACCTGGATGAAAAAGGCAGAAAAAGGAGCCTATACTGGAGCTCCAAGATCTGGCTGCCTGTCTACCTCCCTCACTCTCCTAAGCTTATGTATATCTTCAGTATTCCAGATTATCTACAATTGTCTGTGTTCCTTTTTCTGGTAGCTGTACATTGCTAACTTAAATGCATCATCCATTTAGGTATAGATATATTAATTTGCTAAATATGTTGCCTGCTGGCTTTTCTGGGTCAGTAGAACCAATGTTTGTTTTGTGGGTTCTCCAGTGAAAGAACCTAGGTGTGGTCAAGTATCATTTCCATAGTCCCTAATGGTTTGGTCTATGTAAAAAAGCCTTCAGGTCTATCTTGTCGATTGTGCTCTTCCTGCTTTACAGGTCCAGTATTTCGTTGTAATCAGGGCTGGGTCCGCATTGACATTTCTTGATTGAATGCTTACCGAAAGAGTGTATTTTTCTGCCTTTACTTGAATAATAGGGTGCTAGTCTTTACTGAGAGCAAGGGATCTTGCAGTCCACTTCTTGGGAAGAACTTCATATATATTGTTGTAGCAATAAAATCATGGGATCATTAAGGTCCTAATTCTTGGTGTTTGTGTGCAAGGCAATATTAGTCCACAAGTAATTAAATAAATCAGCATTCTTCATTATTTAGTCTGCTAATTAATTTTTGCAATCCATATCCAGCAGGAGCAGCAGTAGTTTCCACACTTCGGTGAACCCATAGCCTACCCCCAAATTGCTATTCTGTAGGTTTGCAGTAGACACAGTGAAAGGGGAATGGGTCAAGAGAGAGAAACAAAGCCACTGAATATCGTCACACCGCCTAATTGCACAACATGGACTGCAGGAGCATTAATATCTAGAGGTGAAAAGAAGTGTTCAGTGTGGGTTTAGTGTTGACCTTGATGTTTAATATCTGATATTATACATGATATACCTTGTATAAGGAAAGTACTCCTTTTGGCATGGTTACTCCCCACTTTTTGCCTGACTCTGATGCATCTTTGACTGAATGTGCACGGGGTTGCTGCTACCAGGTTCCCAGTGCCTGTGTTCTTTCCCAAAACTGTACCTTTGTTTCCACAATTGGCACACCTCTGGCACACATGTATGTCCCTTGTAAAGGTACCAGTGGTACCAAGGGCCTTGTGACCAGAGGGGGTCTCTAAGGGCTGTAGCATGTATTGTGCTACCCTTAGTAACCCCTAACCAAACACATGCATACTGCCACTACAGCCTGCGCGTTGTGGTGCAGATAAAAGTGAAGAGTCGACCTGGCACACATCCCTGTTTGCCAGGCCTACCAGCATTGCAAGAGGCATTGGTAAGTCACCCTGACAGAAGGCTTTACAGCCCTAAGGCAAGATGCACTATACCTCATGTGAGGGCATAACTGCATGCACAGATATTCACCTGTAGTGTTTAAGTCTGTTCTTAGACATTCTAAGTGCACGGTGAAGCCATACTGAGTACATGGGCTGGAAGCTTGTCGCTACGAGTTACCAGCTCCATGATGGCTTCACCGAATTCCAGGATGTTTGGTACCAAACATCTAAGATTAATGAGTCCACACTGATGCCAGTGTTGAATGCATTAATAAATGCACTCAGTGGGCACCTCAGAGGCGCCCCATGCAAACCTACCAAACCACTAGTGTGTGCCTCACTGGTCTGCGCCAGCCTGCCACCTCTAGACATGTTTCTGACCCCTGAGGTGGGAGCCTTTTGCTCTTGCGGGTCAGAAACAAAGCCTGCTCTGGGTGGAGGTACTTCACACCTGTCCCCAAGCAGAAAAAGCATAGAATGGCTGTGAGCCTCAAAGGCTTCCTGCCCTTTGTTATGCTGACCAGGGCCTCTTCAACTAGTGGAGATGTCCGCACCCCTGACCAAGCCACACTTTTTGCGGCAAGGACTGCGGGAAAAATAGTAAACAAGAGAGGTGTGTCCCCTCTCAGCCAGGACCACCCATAAGGTGCCCTGAGCTGAAGTGACCCCCTTCTTTGAAAATCCTCCATATTGATTTGGAGGATTCTAGCCAATAGGGTTAGGGGTATGCCCCCTCCTCAGAGGGAGTGGACATACAAAGGGTGTAGTCACCCTAAAGGTAAGTAGGCCATTGACTACTACCTTCTAACCACTGTAACGCCCCTAAATTGAGTATTTAGGGGCTCCTCTGAACCTTAATCCTCAGATTACTGACAACCTACGAAGAAGAGGACAAAGAAGAGCCATGCAACCGCGAAAACTGAAGACATCAACTGGCTTAGCCCCAGCCTTACCGGCCTGCCTGCAGCCCTCAAAGACCCTGCTACAGAAGAGTGACTCGTCCCGTAGACCAGCGACCTCCAGGACTGCCTGCCTTCTAAAAAGACTACTGATCTCCCCTGGACAGTGGACCTGTCCAGAAGAAAACCAAGTTTAAAGTCCACAGCTCTGCCTGCGGAACTACGAAGTTGACCACCTGTGCACCCGACACCCATGGCCCGAGTTCAAGAGGCCCACTGGTCCAGAAAAGGTACCCCAGCAATTCTGAGCAAGAGTCCCTCGTGGGTTGACCCCTGCCGGACTCCACGTCGACGCCTGCAGCCTCTGCACGATGAAACCCCCCCCAACCGCAACTGTACTGGTAAGCTGACTTCCGACGCCAAAGCACACCCCTGTATCCGGAGGCCTTGGGCCTTGAGGATATCTACCGACGGTTTCCCAATGCTCCAGCACATCCAAGCTTACCTGTGCAGCTGTAGGTTTCTTTCATCCAGCCTCCTGGCCTGAAGCCTTTTTCCAAGTTCGAGATGCCCCATTGACTTGCATCGGGCCCCAGGCAGTGTGTTGGCACTCTGCACCCGGCCGACCCTGTGCCGCTGGAGGTGTAAGTTTGGTGCTGCCTTGTGGCCCCCCCCTCTGCTTACCTTAACCCCCTGGAGACTGGGTTCCAAAACCATACTACTCACCTGCAAGTAGTACCACTTTGATTGCCCCCTTCTCCATTGGATAACATTGGCACCAGAGCCCGAGTTTGACCTCTGCACGTGGCCGCCCCAGTGCTGCTGGTGGTGCAGTGAGGTCACTTACCTGAACCTTGCGTAGTACTGATTCTTCATCCTAAAGCTCAATATTGTAAATCGTTTACTTACCTGCATTTTGCTGATTGTGTTTCCTCCCATAGGATAACATTGTATTGATTGAAAAATGCAGTGTCCACTTTTTACATTCAAAAACAGTGATATTGCAAAACGTATTTTACTGCAACATAGTATCTTTGGTTCTATAAAATAAATATACTAAGAGTCATATTTTTACAAACCACTGGTCTCAGATTTAGTCACTGAGTGTGTGTATTAATTTCTTGCCTGTTAACAAAAGACGCGAGTAGCCCGCTGTGATTGATCCTCCTTGAAAGAAATATGCTGATTCATTCTGAATCACGTTGCTCACAGGAAATTGAACATATTCCTGATTGATTCATACTTCCATGCCCTAGTGCATTCAAGATTTGTCATCCAATTGCTTAATGACTGCAAAGTGTTCAACCATCCTACGTGTATGCGTGGTGGTTTCAGTTTTTTGGACTTGGAGCGTATCAGCCCAATCTTCTACTTTTCTGCTGCCGACCTGGCAGTCCTAGACTAAGGTTGCTCCTCTAATTGTCCTGAGGAAAACCCCGCTCTAAGGAATCAAACGTTCTCTGCCATTCTCTGGCGGTCGAAACGTTGACATCTACTTGTATTTTAACCTGTACTTACCCTTCAGCCCAGAAGTGGAAAACACAATATTCATTCTTGGCATCCCATCACTTGGGCCGCTCAGTTAGTTCTTTGATGCATTGTTAGACAGGTCGCTTTAATTTTTTGTAAATATTGTAATTATTTTACTCTTTCACTGTCACATCCCCATCCCCTCACGAGCACTACCTTAAGCACTTTTTTCACATTTTTCACTTTGGAGCAACCATTGAAATTGTGAATGCTTGATAAATTCATAAATACAAACTTTTCTCTAAACTAAGAGAACCTGGTCATTGTTTAATTTAATATCTGTTGGGTGTTTCATTAGGTTTTGCCTTCCCTTGAGAAGCGAATAGGTCAGTTGGACCATCTATTGTATATACAACAAATGGCCCAGGTCCAGCTGCATACTGGGCATACCCTGTTGTTATGTAACAATCTGTCAACAAATGCTTAGCACTGCCCTCTGATAAGCCTAACTGCTCTCCCACACTACCACGCAAGGTAACATTAGTATTATCTGCTTTAGTCTCTCTCTGTAAAGCCTCTGGGGATCCACTGGACTCTGTGCACACTATACCTTACTTTGGTATAGTTACAGAGCGAGCTTCCTACATACCTGCTGACATTTTCTGTGTTTCCCGCTTTCTTTTATGGAATGAAACTCAGTATTTCTTCTAAGGTGAAAAGCAAATAAAGTTGATATCTAGCTGTAAATCACATTTGGGGTAATTATATACTGTTTGCTAAAGAGATCTACTTTGAATAATATGAAATGGTTTTCCATGATTTAGTTTACATTCAGTGTACCAAACTGGTAACTGTAACACAAAAGCATTTATTAATATGATTGATTACTAACCCACTCGAGTAATTTATTGTGGAAAGTGGACAAATGCGATAGAGTTTATAATCATAATGGATGATTCCTTGTGAAAACAAACAAATGCAACTCTATATCCTTTGCAAGTGTGATGTGCAATACTTCTCTGGTTTCAAAGATGTCTTTCATCATCCTAATGGAAGAACAGACTTCAAGGGGTTCAACAGCCAGCTGCAGTACCTCTGTATCATGATTGCCTTACAAAATTGCTATGAACCATGAGGAATTTATACTTTAGAAGTCCAAGATAGCCACCACCATTGGCAAGATTCCTGAGTGTGCTGTGGCTTCATGGGACATGTAGTTCTTCTTGCCTTTACTCAGGTCTTCAACGTGGTGCATCCTTCTGAGACAGCTCATGTTCAGGTGGCCCCTCACTCTCTGCACTCTTCCATCCTCTTCTTTTCCTGAAGACATTTAAGTTCAGGAGCTTTGTAGTAACGCCAAGAGGTAAGCACATTCTACACCTCTTCTAGTCACTGTAACCTTGGATGCCTACCTGGAGTTGAATGTTGGAACACATTTAGCTGATTGGATATCTTTAGAAGTTAGCATGTTGAAATTAGCCAGAGAATTTAGGAGGTTGATAAGGTTGCATGGGTAAGCAAACAATGGATACCTTGAGATGAATAGAGATGCTTAAAAGGAATCTATTTTTTGGAGCAAGCTCTTTAATTTTGGGTGCTATTTTTTCATATTTCCACCAATCCAAGTATTCATTAATCAGTGCATTTACACTTATGTCTTTTTTAGGTCCATATCCACTGAGACCAATTTACACCCATTGAAGCATACCTGTAATGGGTCTATCCACTCCTAATATTGCTTTGCCACTAACACTAAAATGGGGTTTACATTTCCGTCCATCGAGCTTGATCACTTCTGTTGAATTCTCTGTTAGCAAGAGGGAGAAGTTGAGACAAGCTCTTTAGATATTTTGTACTGGTGGAAGTATAACATTTAGCTGTAGAGAAAAAAAATATTGTATAGCATGACAATCATTTAAGAGTGGTGGCTCTATCTAGACCTATCACCAGAAGATGTTTCACAAGCAAAAATACTTGTGCTTGTTTATGTGGAGGTTAGCAGTAAAAGTAAATTGGTGGATTGAGAGGAAATGTTAGGAAGAGGTTCCGGATTATTCATTTGGGGTGTTGTTTTACCTTCTCAATTACAGATTGCTCCTAGCTCAGTGTTTATGCAAATGAAGACCAATTTGAATTACAGGTTTTGTGTGAACAAAGTTAAACCTGCTGGCAAATTCCTTAAGTGGGATTGCTTTTCTGTGTTGAGTAGTTTTCTAAGTCGTTTTTTGCTTTTTCTCATCAAAACGTGGTTAAAGAGGTGTTCCATATGACAAATCTGGAATTGAATGTTCCTTCTTGCATTGGCTTAGATGCTATTCTGACCACAAAATACACATGTTCTTCACTAATTGTGAAGCCAACTGTTGATGGTATTTATAAACAGTTTTTGACTTAGACACGCCCTTAGTCCAAGTGAAGATCATAGCTTGCAATAATTTGGAAATGTTTTCCGAAGTAGAGAGCAACTGCGAGTTGGCACTTTAGTGTACCTCATCTGATTTCTTGTGCAAGTCGGTCTCGAGTTTCTTGTTGATGTACAAGATATGGTCACTAAAAGTTAGCAAGCTTTATACTTGTACCTCCACTTTTGATGACTTCCAGTTGTAACTTTGAGGGCTTTACACATGTTGTTTATTACTTTCTAGATTGGCTACACAGGCGATGTCCTGCTAGCCTGTGCTGAATTTAAAGTTGGAGGAATTATTACCAGAGAGGCTTTAAATTCAAACTTCTGTCATTCACGTAGAAGAGGTGAGTTATTCATGGAGCTCAGTAAGTGCAGGGGTTTGTCTCTACCCATGCCTGAGTCAAATAATCAGAAAGAATCAGAAATATTTACAGTGCCCTCCACTGTTTATGTGAAAATCTGGCTCCGGCTGTAGAGTAGTTATATCCGTATTGTTGAATGTTGGAGCAGAAAGAGATTTGCGAGTGAACCTGTTCAACAGCAACACAACTAAATGCAGCTAAAGGACTGACCTTGGTAGGTTCGCCATCTGAGAGTGTACTAATTGAAAAGATTGAAGGAAACAAATTGAAAAGGTGGAAACATGCTAATCAGATCCGTTGTGAGGGAACACAAGTAGAGCATGAAAAACTGAGTTGGACTTGCTGGCATTTGAACCTGTAGTATAAAGAACAGAGGCAGGTGTCTAACTTGGGGAGCATTCACAGCAGATAGCCAAAGGTCCTGCGAAACAATATGGACCTACAAGACGTCATTGCAAAGTTAATTAACATGCCAGAAAGTGTCATTGATTCTGCCCTCTTGTTCACTTGCCGGTCGTACTTTAGAAACAGGCTGTTGGTACCGCAGGGCAAAGCTTGCTTGGTCACCTTCTGCCACGCAAGTACCTGTGACTGGTTCATCTCTAGGCCAAATAGCTTTTCAGAAGAATCTGCTTGCTAGGAATCCTCATTTTTCCTTTGCGAACAGCAAGTCTCATTTTGGGAGATTTGATCTTGTGAATAAGTTGGCAACTGTGGCCTCAATGTCAGAAGCATTAAACACAAAAGTCACCTCATTGGGTGTGACCCGCAGGTGACACAGTGAAATTGTAGTGTCCTTTAGCCAGGGTGTGGTGTGAGTTAGCCTGGGTTGTAATGACTTCTGTTATGTGGTTCAGGTTGTAGACTTTTGAAAAATTCATTATGGGAACGCTATTGTGTTAGGCACTTTATCTTCGGCTGTAACATTCATCGTACGTACCCCTTCTACAAGGAGTACAACCACTTTATCCATTCTTAAGGATTTTCAGTGGTCACCAAGGCAAACCAGGATAAAATTCAGTTTAGCCTATATAACAGACAAAGCCGCGCATCTGCAAGGATCAGGATATATTCACGATTCCACCAATGGCACAGAAACCGCTGCAAAACTGAGGAGCCTACAAAATATAACTATGGAAACTAAGAGATTTTGATTAAAAAAAACTGACAGGAAAGGATTTTGAGGAGTGGCTCCAGCGTTATGGAACTCTCTCCCGGCTGAACTGAGATGTGCGGAAGGGCTATTACAGTTCATTAAGAAACTGAAAACACACGTTCAAAGTACATCTGGAGTGACTAATGTGAAGCTTTATTATTAACCCTCAGTCCAAATGCCATGCAAATGCCATATGTTTCCCTTTACCTCACCCTCTAGATTCACATAAAATTCCTCTTTTCGGCCTCTCACGTTTTTTAACTTCAACACATGCCTTGGTTTAAATAATCATGAAGTTGGAGACTGTTGGTTATGATATGTTTACATATTTAGTTGTTTCTTTGTAAAATGTTGTGCGTTATGTTGTTTCATTGTGGAGTGTGGGGATACCATTTAGTCTAGATGGCTTAAAATAGAGTCATATTTACTGGGCCCGTACTCCCCTGAAGTGTAAATTTGATGTGTGGACATAATGCATATACTATTTTGCATGCATGCTAGCTCTAAATGACAGCTGGGGTATTTACATAAAACCTCAAATAATACCCCATATACATTCCCCTGGCTTATACTCTTTTAGATCGGGCCTGGCTGGATTATATGGAAACAAAGCTGGTAGGCCTCCAGCCCATCCAGTCGTGCCAGTACAGTGTGGTATAGGGAAAGATCACGAAGGGAAGCAGTTATTACAGTCTAGCTGGAGCTGATGGTTTGAGATCTTCACGACCACATTCATACAGCTTAGAAAAAAACACCAATAAGAAAGAGGACACCAAGGTTCCGTTCTGTAAATGATTAAATGTGTCAGCTGAATGTTGAATAGTCTGTCACTCAAACTATAATAATCATATAATGGTAAATAATGTCCCTAATTCTCATCATTAATTATGTTAGGCCTTCTTCAGGGCAAGGGCCTTATCAAAAAGGTAAACCATTTCAACAGAGAAAGGGCCATAAATATGCTGTTTCTATAAGGTCTAACTGTATTTACATACAAATGCATGTGTTCTAATGAATAGCAGGATTTGGTTTCTTACTGACGCAAGACACTATTTTTGTGTAGTTGGAGTTTATATGAATGGCTCATCATTTTTAAGACTTTGTTCGGATTAATTGGTTCACTTTCGTTGCGTAGTGGTTTATGGTTTCTGCATCTCTCTATAGAAACAAGAGGGCTCTGCAACAAATAAACAGCTTTGGACTATTGGTACTCCCTACACATAGTTTGTGGTCTGAGCTAATTCACTTAGTATACAAGCAGGAAAATTATTTCTCTTTATCTACTGAAGTTTGTAAATGACAGTGGTGGGATGTTCAGAACATCAATATTGTGTGCTGGTCTAATTCTGTGTGTGAAAACTCATCTACATAGTAATATACATGCGCATGTACCACTGGCAGAGCCCTGAAATAGAATCAGTTGGCTAACCCAGGAACATACATTTAAGTCTAAATTCTTTACAGACTTTCTACGGACCAAACCATAAGTATTCCATACGAACTTCACTGATCAGTGTTCTGAGACTACATCATGAAATATGATTTTCTCTTCGAAGACCAGGCGATAATTATCCAGAGAGAGTCATCAAGGACCATAGGCCTATCTATGTACAGAGGTCCCAGTTGTGGATAACCTCCACCAGCCCATCACACTCTGCCTTTTAATGTTATAGAGACATTCATTGAAGACTTTTACTAGACTGAATTAATGATTCGGAAGCAGCAGGCTCCAAAGTTTGCACCTGGTTAGGATGCACCTGTGGTGTGGGTGGAACCTCTTTCTGTCCATGTGGTATGGTATAGTGCATTCAGACAATATAAGTGAAGGGAGTGGCTGCAAGTCTCAGCTTTTAAAACATCAGAACGCACCACGCCTCGGTGTCGTCTTACCATTCATTGATTATTTTTTGTTTGCTTGACTGGATGGCATTGGAAAAAAGATGACTAGCAGACAAGACTATGCTCCTCTTTTTAACTTGGCTCTCAAACTAAATGCGTGTCTAATTTAAGTGTTTCTCCATTTGTCTATATTGATGAGAGAATATCACTGTTAACCCGTAATATTATATTGACAAACAAATACATACTTCATGTTCACTGATTATCTTAGTAGGCTACTGTAATTGCTAACATTTTGAATTTAGTGACATTTGGTTATCACCAACAATTAAACAGCTATCTCAGTGAAGCCGGAATCAACCAGATCGTTGAAGGTCTTTGTGTTAAGCTGTAATAGTAAGGCGAAGCTTTTGATCTTGGCTGAAAAAGATGTGTATGCCTCTAGAATGCATAGACTACTCATATAGCGTATTTTCCTGACCATCATTTTTTCAAATAAGGAAGGCCCTCTCATCAGAACTAGTCTGCTTAAATTACTAAAGTTGATGTCTGACATCAGAAACATCCTGTAAAAACGTTTTTCAGTTCCTTATGTTGCAATGCCTTCTCTAAAAGCTTGCCACAATAAGCTACGTCTTCATTGTATCTTCCTAGAAGAGCAGTTCTAAACCTGTGGTTCTCGGACCATTGTGTTCCATCACACCATTCTCAGTGGTGCCCAACTGTTTAGAAAATTAAATAATATTAGCAGATTAATACGTATGTCCACATAAAAAGCAAAATGTATACTGAAAAATGTAAAGAAACTGTAAATTTTAAGGTATTGGAAATTGGATGCTAAAAACTACTTTGGTATCCTTATTCGTGGGAGCAGTGCAAGTACAGCAACCAGTAATATGGACAATTGGAAGCCTCATTTGAAGCACTAGTATACAGACAAAAAATAGGAAACATTAGTAGCAAGAAAAAAAAGTGATATGTTAGAGCCCAGAATATCGCTTTGCCTTTTAGAAAAAGAAAACACATTTTGAAAAACTCTCACCTTCCCGCTAAAATTAAAAAATTCATTTTTGTACATTTTTTTGTTGGTGAATGAAACAAAATACTTCATAATTTGTGGATTTGTTTGAGGTGAACTTGTTTCTGCAGTTTGGTGCAGTTTTTTGAGGTTCAACATGTAGAATTTGCTTAGGTTGGGGTCCCTGGCTTTCAATAGTGAGTCAGTAGGGGTCCACAGAGGCCAAAAGGTTAAGAACCACTGCTCTCGAACACCCAGTGCTATTTAACGAAGGACTCACTTCCAGGTATAATCATGAGCGGAAAACTTAAAGGTTGAAGAGATTGCCTCTGTTTTTGCGTGCGTCTGAATAAACTGTTCTTCATGATGGCATAGCAGGAATGTACGTATTTTTAACCTTCTAAAACAAACACATCCAACAATGAAGTCGTGCTACACTTAACTATTTGACATTTTTTACCACTAATAGCGTCCTGCATATTGGTTTATTTACATTACATTGACACATTTGTTTAAGATAACTTCACAAGTATCATATGTCTCCTCGGAGGAAGCATGACAACACATGTTAAAGGAGGGAGACCATTTGCTGTAAGTAGAAATACGCAGGGTCGGACTGGCCTATACGGCAGTCTGGCAGTGTCAGCAGGGCTAGTCTGATTGGCCAGTGTGTGGGCTGTTTTTGGCTGTTTGTGGGCCTGTTTTATTGTCTGGTTGGCCTGTTTTATTGTCTGGCGGGCCTGTTTTCATTATTGATTTCCCTGATATTACCACAGACGTTGCCTGCAGTAAGCATACATGTATGCAGTCTCCCATACATTGCAAAACACTTGTACAGCATGTTGTTAGCTGCTCCAAACTGCACCGATTTGCAAATGTGGGCCACATTTTTAGCTATCAGATTCGCTAATGGTGGGGCACCTTTATTTGCTGCCTGGGCCCATTTTCTATTGCAGTCCAACACTAAATCGAGGTTTGGACATTTATGATCTTCTAATGGAACTCAGCTCTTGCCTTATTCCTCTAGGTCATCCTCCTCGTTGCCTAGCGATATCCTTGTAAGTTATGGTAAGCCATACTCTTGACCGTGTGTTACTTAAGTTCATTGGTAGAGTTATATAGCTCTTCCTTGGTAATTTCTTCTCATGTGCACAGTCCAGATCAAAATTGAATTATTGTTTTAGAGCAGTGCAAGCAAAAAGATAGTGAAAACTATAAGCTTATCAGATACTTCCTCGTCTCTGATTCAAACAAAGGCTCAGTGTAATCCAGTACCCACAGTGTGGCTTTCTTCATGCTGTACCTAGTCCAACATATTGCTAGGATGTCAGAAGGTTCTGTTTTATCTAATGTGGGCTTGCGCTTGGGCAGCCACCGTTATCCCAGTGTGGATGACAGACTGTTGGAAAGGCTGCCTTCTGTTTTTTGCCGGTTGAAGGATTCTGGCAGCATTTACAATCCACTTGGCCATCAGCCACATGTGTTATCTGCAAGTCACCAGAACAACATTTTGGTCAATGGTGGTAACGGGATCGGCCCATAATGACAAGGCCTTTTGCTCATATTCCATTGCAGTGTTTAGAGGCCAGGTCTCCAGGTACCAAGGAAAGTGGTTATAAGAAATATATTGCTGATAAAAAAAAATCATGTATTTGCTGGAATTAAATGTTGGTATGAAATGTGGCAGTAAATCTTAATATTGCCCTATATTCCCAGTGTGAATTGCACTTATTGGCACATTTTGTCTCCTATTGTAGTACTCACTCCTAATACACATAAAGACTTTAGAACCACCACCTTGTTTACGTAGCATTCTCTTTAATTGGAGTCTTCTTTCTTTCTCTGCATCCAGTCATGATTTTTCCCTTATGCTGGAATTGCCTTTACCTCCATGTCCCATTCGGCCTGAGTGCCTACCTAATAGAACATTAACATGCACTCTGCAGTGCTCGTCCCATGTTATGTTAGGTTATGCTGTGTTATGTTATGTGTGTATTTTTATAGTGCACTACAACCATTGAGGGTATTGTGGTGCTAGCAATTGAGTGAGATTAGCCTCAAGGGGACTTTCTCGAAAAGCCAGGTCTTCAGCTTCTTGAGGATTTCAAGAACAGATGAGGAGGCTCTACTGTGGCGTGGAAGGTCATTCCACACTTTAGGAGTGATGTAAGAGAAGGCACGACCTCCTGATATGCTTTTGTGTATGCGTGGGACGTGTGCTAGTGTGAGCAGAGGTACCAGGAGATTCTTCACCCGGCTGTTTAGGTAGGCTGGGTCTGTGTTGTGTGGTGCTTTGTATGCATGGGTGAGGAGTTTGAACTGTGCACGCTTGTGTATGGGAGCCAGTGGAGTTCCCTCAGGTGTCGTGTGATGTGTGATTGACATGGGAGGACCCCTGGGGTTCTCATGCTGCTACTTCCTGTGCTCATCTCCACTGTCAATGCTACTGCCTTTTATCCTCCCACGTTCACCATCCACACAAACTTTCAATACATCCAGATGTCTGTTAACACACTCTCCATCCAGAAATCCTACCCCATCCACTCTCAACCAGTCTTTCATCCATCATCCACATAGTGTGTCCGCTCATCACCCCATTCATACTTCCATGTATCCCCTAGACACATGTATCTATTCCACATTTATCCATCATTCACTTTTATTACACCATATATTCACTATTAACCCTCTATTCAAGAACAATTTACCAACGCATCATTAGCCATACACTGCCTATTCACCATCTATCCACTGTTCGATAGCCATCCACCCATTCATCATCTGCTGTTCATTCACCATCTACACACCATTCAACATTCAGCTACAATGCCACGTTCATCACCCTTACACCACCTATTCACTTTTCAGTAGCCATTCATTTTTCACTGTTCATAATCCTTACATAATATAGTTACCATTCATAGTCTATTGGCTATCCTTTCACCATCCATTCATTGTTTACCTTCAGATATGCATTCACCATCAATTCAACATTTACCAACCAACATTTGCTACATACTATCCAGTCAACATCAGTTCACCATTATTGCACCATCTTTTTACTATCAGCATTAATTTCATTCAGTATAAATCCATCATCCACCATCCATGCAGTCACCATCCATCCGTTTACCATTGTTCCACTCACCATTCATTCACCAGCCACCTTCTGATTACAATCTACTATCCAGAGAGTTATAATCTTCCCCCAATCCATTCATCGCTCATGACCCTCTCAGAGACTTCCCAGAAATGGATATAGCACAACAGAGCTAGCATCCCAGAAGGGACACAAATATTTCAGTTTGGCCACTAATCCTGCACACACAGCATGACAAGTGGCATATAGACTGAGACTCAAATCTCTACATGGGACCTTCTGTGCCAAGGTAAAATAATATTCTGGAGGTTGGTATGGAAGGGTAGGAGCAATACTCCAGTTATTGCATCAATGACTGCACACAGTACCTCAGATGTGGCTTCAAGAACTTGAAAAAGTAGATAAGCCCTCTAGTGTGCAATCTGGAGCTGGCCTCCACATTGCACACCTTTTGGCAGAAGTGCCCTATAAAGATACTAGCAACGCTCTTTGAGAATCAAAAACACTATGGTTAATTTGTAAATAAATAAGTGCCGGGGCGGCTCTTGTCAGGAGACAGCTTGCACCAACCCATTTCTCCTGTTAGCACTGCCTAAAACAGAGCCAATTGCTAACAATGAAAGTGGAGAAAGGATGTAGCTTAATGGCCAGAGCTGCCAACTTCAGAGCTGGGGAACCAGGTTCGAGTCTCGGCGTCGACTCAACATCCTGTGATTCTGGGAAAATCACTCAATCTCCCCATGCCTACCATAAATGAATGTATCCTTAACTGCTGCTGATGAAAATCGCCAGTGTTGATGATTAAGTGCCAGTGCTGAGCACCGGAAACCACCAGCTCAAATTAAACGTTGCAAAAACAGTACCTTAAGTGAGCTCTTCAAAGCTGGATGTGGGATTCCAGATGAGGATTAACTAGAGATGTGTACACTGTACTGGTGAAATGCAACCTCCCCCTTCTGCTGCCTTTAGTATCTCTCTTTCTGTACACAGTTTCCTTGTCATCAGAGTCATCTTCAGGATTTTGGGAGCCCTGGGCAAGATATGTTGTGGGAGGCCCTACACAGAATAAAGTGGAATTATTTTACCCATTTTCTGCTATTTCAAGCCAGCATGATGACAAACAATACTGAATTATATGTTACACATTTACAGGGTCACCAAAAAAACTGTTGAAATATGTCCTTATCTGGTGCCAACAAAATCCTTACGATGACACTGGGTAGAGAGACAGAGTCAAAGGTACATGTAGGCAGCGAGTGAGTGTGGTTTAGAGGGAGAAATAGAATACACTGATGTTTTATAGAGAGAAAGTTCGCTTTCCCAGGGGACCCCGTGAAGGTGGGAGGCCTGGCAGTTGCCTACTTTGTCCATGCCTTAAAAGGTCTCTGCTTGTCATATTGTTTCCCACTTAGACCTTGGCTAATATGGAAACTTGACACGCTCAGGGGGAAGGGGAGTTGCGCTCCTGCTGTCTTTGAAGCATTTGTTCTGTATGTGTGAGCGAGATTTGCACTGTTGCTGCACATGCTGAGAGAGAAAAAGAGCAAGCGAGGCAGACAGAAGGAAAGAATGTGTGTGTGTGTGTGTGTGTGTGCGCGTGCGCGCATGCGCATGTGTGGTTTATAACACTACACTGCTGCCTGTCCTGTATTTGTTCTGGGTTCTTTGGGCAAGGCGTACTACCTTTTGGTGCTGCCTGTCCTTCACTTTTTCAGTTCTTTGCATTAGCAATGCTGACGCTGCTGACGCCCACACTGCTTTTGTACTGTGAGCATGGCTTTAAGTGGGCCGGGTCTTGCCGGTGCTCAGCACCGGCAGTTCTAAAAAGCAGGTGCCGAAACAGGTCTCTATAGGGCTTTCCATTTTTGCCCTCAACTTCGGGGTGAAAAAAAAATCTTAACTCTGCAGCATTACCACCCTTCACTGACTTTGAGGTAACTTCAAAGAGACTCGTTATAGTTCTTTTACAGTCTCATCATTTCAGAACGGAAGTATTTTCAATATTATATGCAACAAAGCCGTAGTTGTTGCTTATGTATCTTATGCAACTAACAGCCATTGAAAAAGCTTGTTGTAGGTAATCTTACTTTTTTTTTAAGCCACGCCCTTAACTGCATTTGAGAGACCCCCCCCACAAGTTTTTCCATCCCACTTAAAGCCCTGACTGTGTGCATTAGATAAGTTTTCACTATATAAAATGCAACATGATTTGTCTTTTTAATGTTTGTTTTATATTGTTTGAGCAAAACTAAATACTGTACTCTAAATGTGGCATAACTAATCCTCAGTATCTGCTGGCCATCTCTCTTTTAATAAAACCTAGTTTTGTATTCTCTTTTTCGCAACTGAAGCCCATTGGCTGCTTTTAATCTTGTTTATACCTTGTAGTATTACCGGCATGTCCCTCTTGCAGTTACTACAATCAACCAACCTTCTGCTCCAAAGTTATGTTCCAGACTGTTATTTCTTGCTTTGCAGTTAAATTTCATATCATGTGTACTAATCCTGCGTTCAGCTCTCCCTAAATAAGTTGACAGTTCTTTCCTGATTTTTTACTGTGTTTATTGTCTTTTCAAATTACAGTCACACTGAGGCCTGTTTTTACTGCTTACCTTATTAGCTTCACGAGTGGAAGAAAGAAGTGCTTGCCGCAGCTACACGATGCTAGCCCGCTGTATCTGCCCCGCTTAAAAATCTGCTTGTCCTGCTGAGCTGCACCCCTAAACATGTTTACCGCCAAATAATTGATCCATTGATACATCCATGCAAAGTGCGCTATAACTGGGTGATAAATATATGAGAATGTCTGCGATTCTAGTAACTATTGAAAACTACAGTCTGTAGCTGTTTACTCCTTAAATGTAAATCAAACATTTGAAGTGTTGGCTATGCACCCTTCACATGACTACCCAATGCCAGTGGTCCCTTCAAAGTGCTCGATTCACAAAGTGAGTATTTCTATGAGTTCCGATTTTTTTTAAATGTGGTTTTCGTGTTGTGTGGTCCTGACCAGGGGTGCAACTAGACCTGAACTTCGGGGGGTGCTAACACTCCCAGCCAGGGCTGGCCCTAGCACTAGTCGCACACGGTGCAACATTTTTTTGGGGCGCCCCCTCTCCCATTTCCATGAATTCCCTCAGTACTACTCACCAACAATGCACCTCATCTCTCTATAGCACCTTTCTGACAAACATTTCATTTTTTTATAGCATTACTCATAGTACACTCACACATTTCTGTGATCTGCAAAGTACACGTTCTTTGTAGCAGGCATATTAATCCTCTGCACTGTGTGGGTGGCAGGAGTGCCCATGTGAGTGCACGGTGAGCGATGCAACAGTGTGGGAGTAGGGTAAGAAGAGTGACTGCAGGGTGAGTGAGGTGACCATATGATGCGGATGTAAGTGCAGAGTGGGACGAATGAATGCATGGTTAGTGATGGGCTTGTTTAAGTGAGATTGCATATTGAGCAGTGAGGGGGACAGGTGGGTGAAGTGTCACATGAGTGCGGGTGGGTAGTTTGTTCGTGTGACTACAGGGTGAGGTACTAGGTGAACAGCGCAAGTGCATTGTGAGTGCAGCATGATCGCTGTGAGTGCAGGGTGAGCGGGTGAATGGTGTGAGTGCATGGTGATCAGTGTGAGTGCATTGTGATCGCTGTGAGTGCAGGGTGAGCGTGAAAGTGAAAGGCGAGAATGAGGAGTGAGTTGTCTAAATGCAGGGTGCATTCCCAGACACTTGAAGTAACTCAGCATGCTATTGACCTGCAGCACAGAGGTTCAGATATAAGTTAAACTATTGCTATTATGCAGGGCTTTAAGTGGGATGAAAAAACTGGGAAGTGTAGGAAGCTGGGTTTCTGTTACAGTAACCCCCTACTTTTGCTAGTTTTCTGGTGCACTTTGACTTGATGTGCCCTGGGTCCCTGCCAATCAGGTTCCCAGGGCCTGTGTTCTTTCCCAAAACTGTACCTTTGTACCCCCAATTGGCACCTCTCTGGCCACATGTAAGTCCCTTGTAAAAGGTACCATGGGTACTAAGGGCAATGTGACCAGGGAAGGCGCTAAAGCTGCAGCACATATTGTGTCACCCTTAGAGGTCCTGTACCTTAACACACACACTCTGCCATTGCAGGCTGCGTGTTTTGGTGCAGAGAAAAGTGAAGAGTCGACATGGCACACATTCCTGTGTGCCATGCCTTCAACCCAATGCCTATGGAATGAGTAAGACACCCTTTTAGCTGGGTGCACAATACCACTGGTAAGGGTACAGTTACTTGAGCACTTTACCCCTACAGTGTCTAAGTCCATTTTTAGACATTATAAGTGCAGTAAAGCCTTAAAGAGTATATGGTCTGAGAGATTGTCATTATGAACTCCACATCACCACAATGGCATTACTGACTTCTGGGAAGTTTGGTGGCAATCTTCTCAGCATAATAAACCCACACTGATGCCAGTGTGGGATTTATTATACAATGCACTCAGAGGGCATCTTAGAGATGCCTCCTGAAAAATGGCCAGCCTCTGGTGGGTTCCCTGACTGGTACACACCAGCCTGCCACCACGAGACATGTTTCTGGACCACCGGGGGTGGGAGCCTTCGCTCCCTGAGCCCAGAAGCAAAGCCTTTTTCTGGGGCGGAGGTGGTCACATCTCCCCCAGGCCAGGAAGAGCCATCGGTGGCAGGGGAGCTTCAAAGGCCTTGCTGCCTTTGTAACGCGACCCCCAGCTTCTCCTGCTATCAGGAGCAGGCCCCCTTCCTGTCTCCCCTCCTTTTCGGCGCGAAGACAGGCGGGAAAAATTAGCACAGCCCAGAAGGTGTGCCCACCTCTGCCAATCCCTCCCCTCAGGGGGGGAGGCGAGGTGAAGCCCTCTCTTCAGTGCTCACCATCTTGCAGATGGCAGGCACTCTCCAATCAGGATTAGTGATTGTGCCCACTCAACCATGTGGGGTGAACACACTAAGGGTGTAGTCACCCTAAGGTCAGTAGTTCATTGGCTACTGACCTCGAGACCCCTAAAATGTCCCCTAAATTAAGTATTTAGGGGGCAGCCCTGAACCAAGAAGACAGATTCCCGCAACCTAAGAAGAAGGACGAACGAAGACGCCCAGCAGAGGAGACTGCAGAGAAGAACTGACTTGGCCCCAGCCCTACCAGCCCGTCTGCAGTTTCCAGAGATCCTGCACCAAAAGTCGCCTTATCCTGCAGCCAGTGACCTCCAGAATCCTTGGGAGGACTGACTGCCTTCAACAAAGACCGGATCTCCTGTGAACAACAGCTCTGTTCAAAAGAAACTCCCAAGACAGACTCTGAACCTGCTGAGGACAAAGAAACCCGACGCCTGGAACCACCACTGCACCCGACGCCTACGGACCAAATCTGGGTGGCCCACTGGTCCCAGCGAGGTCCCCCAGCACTCCAGAGTCCGAGTCCACTGTAGGTTGACCCCTCCAGGACTCCCCGACATCGCCTGCAGCCTCTGCACTGAGACCCCCCAACTGCGAGTGGCCTAGTAAGGTGAAATCCAACCTCAAAAGACGCCCCTGCATCCAGCCGCCCTGTGCCCTGGTGAAGAGAACCCGAGGTGCTCCTACGTCCCCGAGCACTCCAACTTACCTGCCCAGCTGTTGGTTCCTGCAGCCAAAAACCAAAACCGGCGATCCCCATTAAAAACAACAGGGCACCCGACGCCAAAACAGCACCCTGCACCCGGCCGCCCCTGTTCCGCTGTGGGTGCACCTTGTGTGCTAACTCGGACCCCCCTTTGCCATTAGCCTAACACCAGGAGCTTTGCTCCCACAACCTTGTGGCCTGCTTGTGTGCAGCCACCAACCGGAGGCCCCCTATCCCCGATTGGATAACATTGGGCCTCAGCACTCTGCACCCGGCCGCCCTAGTGCCACTGAGGGTGTTCTGAGAGTACATCCTTGACCCTGGGGGAACCCTGATTCTAACCCCAGAATACCAACTCCCACAAACCATTACTTACCTGCAAACCGATAACTTCATTTCCTCCCATAGGATTGCATTGAATGCTTTTCCTTGAAAATTCTTCTAAGTGTGGAGTTGGTTTGTATGAAACATTGAAAAACTGCATATGTGTAAAAACTGAATTACTTACCTTTTGTCTATGAAATGTCTCAGTGTGATATCTAGGCATATCACACTGATTAGCAAAATTAGCTTAAAAAGTAATCTAAAACGTAACGTGCATAGTAATCTGTAAAGTAACTGAAAAGTAATTTCGAACAGTTGACTTACCTGTAAATCAACCAACTGCATTTGAACCTGCATTCAACTGTGAATCACTGCATAAGATTTTGCAAAGTATTATTTTACTTACCTGCACCTGGTCTGGCTTGGTTTTAGAAATAACTAAATAATATTTTCATACAAACAAATTGATCTGAGTTCAGTCTTTGAGTGTGTGACATTTCTTGCCTGAGTGTGTACAATAAATGCTTAACACTACCCTCTAATAAAACCTTACTGCTCACCCACACTACCACAAATAGAGAGTAATGTGCTATCTACTTTTACCTCTGCCTACCTTTGGGGTTCCACTGGACTGTGTGCACACTATACCTCATTTTGGTATAGTATATACAGAGCCATCTTTCTACAGGGGGTCTCTCAAAGGCGCAATATAATTAAGGGCGTGGCTTAAAACATTTATGCAATAAATCTGTGCTCAGCATAATGTGCCGCCCGACTGGCATTTAGCTGCTTCTGTTATTACCTCCACATAAGTAACATTACACCTACAACAAGCCAGGACTATTGGCTTTGTCAAAGGTTGTTAGTTGCATAAGATATATGTACTACATGCATACATACAACTATGGCTTTGTTGTACATAATATTGCAAATGCTTTAGTTCTTGAGCAAGAGGTTGTGGCGTAATGGCTAGAGCTGCCAACTTTGGAGCTGAGGAAGCAGGTTTGAGTTTCAGCATCGGCTCAACATTCTGTGTTTCTGGGCAAATCACTTAATCGTCCGTGCCAACTAAAAAATAAATGAAGATGTCCTTGTTGGTGCTCATGTAAAGCACTTCAAGTTTAGCAATATAGAACTGCAAAAAAATAAACGTTACATCAAAACAGTAAACTGCTGCAGAGTTAAGGTTTTTTCCAGTCTGAGTGTGAGGGTGAAATGGAGAGCTCGATAGGGACCCGTCTCGGCACCTGCTTTTACGAACCAGGCCTACTTAAAGCCCTGCTATAATGGCATTAATCAGGGAGTGAGGGTGTGGAAGTAAATAATGTGCTGATCCTGCAACAAACTTCCAGTCTTATGATTAGGGCTGCCAGCTTATTGATTTGATGTCCCCGACTGTACAAAAATAAGCAGTCTCCTAAAGCCGTATTTTCAGCACTTATCTGTGCATACTTCGAACAGCAAATATAAATAGAAAGCACTTTTAATTGTGTTCTAGGGCTGCCTGAATGATCCATGACTAATAAGTAAAGGGAACAAAGACAGAGAAGTCACATTACAAATGAATACATTTTTATTTACAACCCTATTTAGTGTCAAGATGAGTTTTTTTACAGGCTCTTTTAACAACACATGGTTGGCATTTTTCTTTTGGCAACCCTTCTTTATATTCCTTTTCATGAAATGCATTCTCATACTATGGCAGTAAATGTAAAATACAAATGTAAGGAATAGGCAGAGTGGAGGCCCAAGGGGTGGGGAAACCAGAAAAAGAAACCTAAGCCTCGGTAACCACTTTACAAAGGTATGTAAATATGCAAATGGTCTTTAAAGACCTGTGAAAAACTCGGGCGAGACCACAGCAGCAGCCCGGGCTGAGACACGACGGTTCTGAAGCCCATTCAGCCCAATGGGCGTTGCGCGCCTGGTCCTGACAAGGGGTGGGGGAGGTGTGGGACAGTACTTTACACAGTGGAGCAACAGACGTTGTTAGCACAAAGCCGTGCATTTTCACACAAACCAGCTTAGCATGCAAAATAATTGTTGGCTGTTTTCAACTTATTGAAATTTTGGATAAAAGACCACAGAATAAAAAGCAATGTGTGCACTAGTGAAGCGAGTAGTGGGGCAGTTATTATGAGTATGGGTTTCACTTATCAGAACATTTCAAAAATGTTGGTGGCTGAAGAAATAACGACAATAAGTTGTATAGAAGGTTTGTATATTGACAAGCATGAGTCTAGAAACGAAGGTCTTGGTGTTATAGAGTGTCAGAGGAAGGCAGGTGGGGGCTGCATTTGAGTTCATGTATATGAATTGAGGCATAATTGTTTGAAGAGACTCTATGGCAAACTCAGAGACAAGTCACATGAATCATAACCAAACAATTTAAAATTTCAGGAGTTGCCAAATGGGACTCCATCTATGTGCCTTCGGTAGTTTAAAAAATGTAAGTGATGTTTGTCAAAGTAAGGACTCGCTTATGTTTTTCAGTTTCTGTGTTGACCGCAACAGATATGCTTGGTATTGAATAAGGAAATTGGCAAATTACATAGATACCTGCATGCATTACACGAAGGAGCAATGAATAGGGCTTTTATGCATGTTTGATGATATCACGTTCCACTGTTGGTCGTACCTGCTGCTTGGATGGGTATTAGAAAAACACTAGATCCTGATGTGCTTGTGGAACTGATGTAAAAACACTGAGTCACGTAATCTGTTTGTCCGATTGGAAGACATGCATAAAACCACCTTTTTAGATCAGAAATTGAAAATATGTTACTGTGCTGCTAAAATAGTTTTTTAAATTCTTCAATCCAGTTAATATAACATAACATGTTTTTGTAAATCACACGGATCACCTAGTGGGGCCTCTTGGCGCTGAATAGCAGATGGTCATTGTTGCCCAACTCTGTGGTACTCAGATGAAAGTTTGTGCTAAGGTGAAGAATGTTTTGGAATATTCATTCCCTCATGCATTTGAGTGGTAATGGTTTTTCTCCGTTTGTATATTAATGCTGTATTTTAATGGTTTGCTCTAATCTGAATACATTCAATCTGTAAACTACTACCTTGGGCACACAAGTAGTTTTATCAGTAGACGACTGTGACGTGGGAACTGAAGCGTGGGGACAAAGCTTAGACAAAATGTTAACCTGAGTTGCAGGGTAAAGGGGAAATGCTTTCAAAAGAAAGTGGCAAAGAAAACTAAAATACCTTTCAAAGGTCACTACGGCATGTGGTCTGTATGCCGTGGCTGTCTACAATCCTTCATAGCTGCCAAGTTTCCCAGGTCCATGCTTGACTAGTAAGGCCAGTCAAGGTTTTTTCTTAGGATTCTGAGACGGGGTTGTATTTAACCCATTATGCAAGCAGGACTACAAGTCCCAGGATTCTAAGGAAATATAATGGACTGGCGTTACACGTGGTCATGCTTGGAGCTGGGAAACTTGGCAGCTATGGACCCTAGTGTGAAATGACTGGTGACAGGGAAGAAGACATGACCCCCAGTCAAAAAATAAGGCACCCCAAGCAAAAGGACAGAGTGAAGGAATATTTGCAGTTCATTAGCCACATCTCATTTCTATGCAAGCCAGTCACACAGTTGCCTACTTTGGGGCATAGATTGTCAAATTGCCCAGCTGTGTTTACAAATAAAGTGCACTACCAATAGTAACAGCCTTCAACTGACAATGACTTGTGCTGAAGATATGAATCAGTAACACTCCTTTCCATTTCTCCGTGGACCCTTCTCTTAGGATGTTTGCACCATCCTTAGAAGGACACAGGGCAGAATTAAAGAGGAGAGCTACATCTCACACTTAAGTTATCTAAAATGTTTAGAAGGTTCTCTTCAATTCATTCCAATTCTAGCTGTAATGGATGAATTCCTGTATATTGAACTGTTTCTCAGGGGGTTCTAAAATACTGAAGTATTATGAAAATATCTAGCACTGTCTAGCAGCGCTAAATCCTGTTTTTACAGGGTGAAAAGGGGCAATTGAATTCTAACTTTCGGCAATCTTGTGAATTCTTTACATACATGAAACTCGGTTCTGCTTCAATGGGATCTGGGCCTGATAAACCAAGGGATGCTTACAGAGAGCGGGAAGACACATGGAGGCTGGGATGATCTCTTACTATTATGTTATGTTTTCTTCAGTGGTGGATCTAAAGTATACTTGAGGGTTTCCTGAAGAGTAAATGATTATAAATCTTTTTGCTGTTGACCGGCGGCAGATGATGCCTGTCAAGCCGAACCCAGATGTGGTAAGTGCATTGATGCAAGACTCAGACTCACAGGCAGCTGGAACTCTGGTTTGAAGTGGTCAAATGGAGTCCACTTGGATGTACGTCCAGTGAGTTAAACCCGATGTGATGCTCGTCAAGCTAAGGTCAACACTGGTCACACTTTAAGCTAAATTTTAGTATGTTGCATGTGTGTTGAATTAGGACCAAAATAGTTTGACCACCCATGCAGCTTTTTTTGCAGCGAGAGACCGGCAGGATTAAAGGATTGGATGGCCTCCTGGAGAATAAACTGCACACTATGCCAAACAAAAAGCATTCAAAGTAATACTTTCATCGACCAGGAGCCATTGTGTGCTTTGGTTCATGTAGGATTTATGCAGGGGGAGCACCATGTACCCTTCATTTAAGAGACCCAGTGGTCAGTTTGCAGCCGTTGTGGTTGGTGAACAATGGGTTTCTCCCTCTAAGGAGGAACAAAAAAAAATGTTATCAAGTGCAATTCCCTTTTACACCTATCACATTTCTTGGTACATACATGTGTATGCATGCGATACGCCTGAAATGCATAGGAAATTCCAAGAAGTTAGACATTTGCTCAAACATACCTATAGATTTAAGGGGGCAAATTTGTTTCTCCCGGCCCCTGGAGATTTTGCTCCTGCTAATCAGAGTAAAGAACCATCCTTTGTCAATGGTTCAAAGTATTTCGAGATCCTGCTCAATATTGGGCAAAGTCTTTTGAGACCCTGCTCACGAAGGGCTTAAAAATACTGTGAACCGTTAACAAAAAGCAGCTCTTTTCTTTGATTAGCAAGAGAAAAATCTCTGGAGAATTGTCACTACTGAGACTGAATTACTAGATTTTATCTCAGTAGTTCTTTTAAATTTTAGTAGCTTGAAATAAAATCACAACGCTCCTGGATGGGAATTGAATAAGATGTGTTAGAATGCAAATGGCATAATTATGAATATATGAGGTTACTAAGCATGGGTTTACAACGCATGCCTTTACAACGCGGTCAGTACAACGACCGCGTTGTTACCACGCGTACCATTACAACATAAGTCATTACAACGACTTGCTGTAGGGGGCACTGGAGTTTGGAATAGTATAATTTACTATTCCAACTCCAGAGTGTGCAACAGTAGGGAAGGTGTTGGATTTAAAATCGAACACTTAATACCCCCTACAGCAAGTCGTTGTATGACTTGCGTTGTAATGGTATGCGTGGTAACAACGCGGTCGTTGTACTGACCGCGTTGTAATGGCACCGCGTTGTACCGAAAGTGTTGTAAACGCTGTTTCCCCATAATTATTCAAGGGTTTTCTAATACATTTTTGTGGATTGTTATAGCATTCAGGTTCATGTGCAAAGTACTGCTCTTTATTCTTCATGATGTTACAAGCAACATTTTCTTTCAAGTTGTAGTTAAGTCTACAAATGAGTTTCTTCTTTTTTGAATCCACTGATTATTTTGGGAAAAACATTGTAACCTTGCAGCATAATCTGCACTGTGGTGTGTGAATGGACTTTTATCATCCAGGCATGTTTCCAACCAGTAACTCAGTTGAGCAAAGCTGCTCTCACTGTCAGTGGGAGAAAAATAATGCTTCGAGAGATTCCTGCTCAGATTTCGGGCCTTTGAGTTTTTCAAGGCTCTTTCGGTCATGGGTATTAGGAGTTTCTGCCAACCAATCAGCTCTCAATAGGAAGTGTAAACTGTGGTCAGTACATGTCAGTGGTAGAGGGAGTTCAGTGGTAGGTTTACTATGAGTGGTGAAAATGTTGTGTATGTATGGATTCATGAGTCTCTCCCTTCACCAGCTGCGTGAAATTAAGTTAAGTGATGCAGGCACTGTCAAAAGATTGTTGATTCCATGTAGAACAGAGCTAAGTGCCCTGACATTAAAGTTTCCAGTAGTAGTATTTTTATTGTGGTCTTTGAGAGATTTTTGCAACTAACACCGCAACATCACTACCAACAAAGGGCACGATTACGATGTCGGACGGACCTGAGTCCGTCCGACATCGTTTGGGTACTGGGACCGACCCACCTCCTGTCGGCGGTCCCAACCCAGCAAGTAGGATGCAACCGAACACTGTTCAGTCGCACTCCTATTCTTCACAATGGGAGCATGCATTCCGACCGGAATGCATGCTCTCAGTGTAAAGAGAAGAGGTGCAGTTCATCCCTGCACCCCGTGGCAGGCACCTCAAGGTGCCTGCCACGGGGTGCAGGGATCAACAGGGTGCCCCCTCAACCGCCACCTGGAGGCCTTGCACCTGCTGGGGGCTCCCAAAGTCGACTTCCGACAGCCTTCCTGTGTTGGAAAGGCCGGCACAGAAAGGCTGTAGGAATCTGACATTGTAATCCCTCGGGCGGAAAATGCCGCCCTTGGGATTACAGGAGGGTTTCCGAATGGCAGCGGGCTCTCCGAGCCCGTCCGAAGCCATTCAGAAATCCAGTTTGGATTTATTTCCGACCAACTCCATCCAAATGGGTCAGTCAGAAATGAATCCGAAGAGGAGATTACGATGCTGTAGGAATGTCTCCGACCAAGGGTCGGAGCCGTTTCCTACGGCTTCGTAATTGGGCCCAAAGTGTTAACACTGAGAAGCATATAAAGATAGAAGATGCACAGTCAACCAGAGTGAAAACCTACGCTAAACCAGTGTTAGCTTGGCTATACTGCTGCGATCAATCCCAAATTCTTTTAGGTGGATCATTTGCTTTGAGAGAAAAGTTTTCAGTTGTTTTGTCATTCGTTCTATGTTTAATAATCTTCGCATTACCTTCAGGAAGAAAGTTATTATGCCTTGGTTTGTGAGCTGTGGTTGACTGTGGTTACAGAGGACTGCTATGTTTACATCTTCTTTTTGAATCAGATCATATATTTTGATTGTATGCATCGCCGCCAACCTAACAATGAGTGACGAGGAAACCAAATGGGACTCTGAGAAGGTATGATATTGTTTTTATAGTAAATGATAGTTTACGATCATTTAGCTCTCATACAGGTGCCAGACTAATGAATTCAGGCTTGGATTATGGAGTGCCATTTACTAAAATTCTTTGTGAATGCAAGATGGCACACAACTGATAAAAGACACCATAGTCAGGTTTACTAAAGAACTTCTTATCTAACCTGAACAGAGCTACGAGGTGGCTACTGTCACCTGCAAGTATATAACAAAACACATTAAATAAATAAATAGAGAAATAATTTTTTCATAGCTTCCTCAGATGCATTGAAGCGAGATGAACATTTGAAGTGGAGTAACGAAACTTGAGGGGGGCCCCCTGCAAAGTACATGGAGGCCATCCCCCCCCCACTGGACCAAGGCAGGAGCTCTCAGGCCAGGGGCCCACCACTTGAGCCCCCTCGAGCTCGCCCCCCCTCTTGCACCTCCAGCATGGCCGGACTGGCCAGCCGGGCAACCAGGAGGCCAGTTTAGACACTTGGAGGCTGGTTTCGGCCTTCAGGAGTGGTGGTGCACACTCCGCGATCCCGGCAGCAACTTGCAAGAGATGCTCTGGTTCTAGCGCTCGTTAGCATGTCTCACATGGGGTCTGAATTTATCATTTTGCCAGGGCTGTTTTAAGTTCCCAGTCCGGCCTTGAACTCGAGGGCTGTGGGGGGCTAATATTACTCCACTGAACTTTTGCAGAACTCTGCCATCTAGTCTGCTGAAATAGGCTCTCACCCACTTGCCTTTGCATGTCTGCTGTACAATTGTGTGTGGATTATAATAAGAAAAGCTCCAGCTTCATGTCACATGTAATGTGAGCACTGTGGCTGATTAAGCTCTACTAAGCCATACCTTCTCCTCAAAGGGTAGCGGAGATGTGTGCTAGCACTTTGTTCAGAGCTAAATCACTGTCAACCTCATTGCTAGCAATGGAGCTTTGGGAAAGTATTGTTGTAGATTGTGGAGATTGTGCTGTCAGTTTTTTATAAGTGGTTTCTAGAGTTTGCGATTTTGTATTTGCTGCAATTTGCCGTGTGAATTGGTCTAGACTTATGGTGGTGAGCCATTCCTGGACAAGCACTGTTGGTGATGAGGATGAATTCAGTCATATTAACGTTCAATTTCAAATAGGGATAGAAATGCAGGCTGCCCCGGGTCCACGAAGGGGACCCTCCTAAAAGGGCGGCCGCCTTAGTGCCACATGAGGGCACACGAGGCAGCCGCCCAGTGTTGGGGACCCCCTAGGGGTCCGCGCGCCCGCGTCACATCCGGGCAGGAGTGGGCGGGGGCGAGGTACAAATACCTCTCCCGCCCACTTAGCGTCCTCTTTGCCCACAACCCTGATGCCGTTTCCCGCCCTACCACTTACCTGGCGTACAGGCAGGGTGTGAGGGGTAGAGTTTTCTCTAACTTATTATTTTGTGTTGCAGGCGGAGTTACAGGGCGATCCAGAGGCTGTAAGGTACAGAGGGGTACCCTCTGCAGGAGCACAACAAGAGTGCAAAGGCCAAAAATCCCCAGGGAGGTCCTCGCGTTGGACCCTGGAGGAGCGACGGCGCCCCGTTAGTCCTACGGGCGGTTGTGGACCTGAGGAACCGGGGGTTGCCTGGAACGCTCCGCCCCCTTCTGGGGGCGTGAGTAATGGGGTGGACTGGCGGTCATCCGGTGGGAGGGGTTATCCCCTCCCCCAAATCTGGTAAACACCGATTGGCTATGGCCACGGTGTAATTTGGCTCATCAGGTGGGCAGGCGGCGAGGGGCTGCCTGCCCTGGGATCGCCCGTAAGATAACCCACCATGTTGGCATATTTGTTATGCAAATAAACCTGCAGCAATTTTCTCCACAAAGAAGGTGTCTTGTCTGTTTATTTCTCCAGGAGATTGCTGTATGGGGGATGGGGAGTGTTGCCGATATTGGCACTATGCAGTAGTCTATGAGTTGGTTGATATCTTCCTTTGTTGAAACTTCCACATAGGTTTATGTGTGTATGCAGGAATCAGAGCTGTTCTTAATATGGTAATGCATACTCTCTTAGTGTGATAGCTTCATGATTTGTCTTGCCCATCTAGCATTCCTCACCTAGCATAGCACTGATACATCTTTTCGGCCTTAATGAGTGTAACAGAAGTAAAAAGGAACGTGTACGATCGACAAATGCATAGAAGAATATGGCAGGCTAAAGTCCAAGTTTGCCTAGCGAGTAATGTAGAAACTGGACAATTATATAGCTATTCCAATCAGTTTAAAAAAATGTTTTAGGTGGTTTGTAAACTTTGTCTGGGGGCTGCATGTGCTCTCCGTATACATCAGATGAATTTCGTTTGAAGTATCAAGTTAAGTCTGTGGTAATGATGTGTTTTTGTTAAAACATGTAATAAGGGATTACAGGATAGAAAGCAATGCAGTCCTCCTACATAATTAGAACTTCATTGAAGGATGATAATGGGGAATTATCTAAAAAGCAACCACTGAGTTGTTTGAATAGTTTGTTTCACATTTTTGGGATCTTTGCAAGCTGTGGTTGTGTTTTGATAATGCATGATGGTGTGTGTTCTCCTATAGCCACAAATGTAAAATATTTTAACATTTTCATCAGTTTACATGGAACTGACGTTTCTAATACTGCACTGTCATGAAACCTGATGAAAATCAATAAAAGTCTATTGAACAAAAAAGTATTAAGTTAAATCTCCCCTAGTAGATGAAAATGTTACTCCCAAATATATTGCAAGTTAAAGGAAGTCTCTAAGATGTTACTAAATGGATCTGGTCTGAATCTGCCTTGTCTAAGCTAGATTGAGAACAGCTATTAGTCTTATGCGGACTGGGCCATTACAGTGGGTGTAGGTGTCAAATATTCAGAGCACCTCGAATTATGCATTAGTCTGGGACCTAAACAGGACCTAAAGAGCACAAGCCCCAAGAGGAAACATACATTTTCTGACCGTCGTGAAGGTGGTCGCATCGTAATTTGGGAAGCGGGACCGACGACTCCTTGTCGGCGGTCCCATTTCCGACATGATGTCGGTCAGACACTCGTACGATTGGCATCGGAATGAGGCCCTAAGTTTTAAGCCTGTCTTTGCACGTTCATGCTCTGGGACAGTTTGAGGCACATTTTTTCTTAAAAGAAATTTCATATCACGGCTTAGGAGGTATAGACTTCCATGTGAGTGCCTCACTCAAATAACATTCATAACTTGCATTTCCCACAGCATACTCCTACCATTTCTAAGTTCTATATGTAACAGGTGCTGTTATCACCCAGTTTAATGGTACTCAATTTACTGACCTTGTAAGGATGGAAGGTTGAGTCAGCTTTAATTTGAAACTCTGAAATTTTGACCTCTGCTGTGGAGTGAGCAATCTGAAACAGTCCTCAGTCTCACAGGCCCTGCTAAAATGATCCACCTTTGTCTTCCCAATACCAACCTACTAACGTATCTCTGTCCTGATGACGTGTCAGTGTACTACGCCCTCGATGAGAATTCTCAAAAGAGTAATAACTAGCCTCTTCTAAGGCCACAGCAGTAGTGCAGGACAACCTTTGCTGTTGCACAGGGTTCACTTATGGAAACTGTGGGGCAGGATAAAAACATGTGGGCCACTGGGAAGTTACACTGACCACTGGCAGCTATGATAGATAAGCCATGTGTCGTTCAGATAAAGTTAACTATTTATTTAGATACAAAGTTTGGTAAGTGGAACCAAAATCATATTTACAGCATATAGATAAGTTGGCCTGCAAATATCAATCATGAACTCATATTTCAGCTCCACACCTGAATATGTGGTGCTTGAGACAGCCAAATACAATTAATGAGGTGCCCACACCATTGCCTGAGGCGAAGCTCCATTCACACCTTTGACTGGGAAGACCAGCTTCATTCACACCTCTTAATCACCCTGCACACACCATCTGCCTGCTGAGTACTGCTAAGGGAATATGCAAAGTGCTCAGGGCATGATGTGACAGGAGGCGATTCGCAGGCCTGGGCAGAGGCTATGGGCTGGGCTAGGCCTGGTTTCTGATATTCAGTAGTGAACAGCTCCGCTGTCACCTAGCTGCTTTCAAGAAGGGGACACTCCAGACTCTCTTCCTCCGCTGCTCTGTAGGTCATCCTGGATGGACCAAGTAGAAGACATTGGTTAGAGGTCGGTGGAGTTAGAGGGCAGAAGAGTGCTCCTTTGCCACATGCTTGTTGGTTTCCATATTGCTAAGGGTTGTAGGAAGTGTTTGGAGCTCCCAGATCATGCCCTACATCACACTGTAGTACAAAAGGAAGTACAGTGTATTGTACATCTTTCAAAACTTACCTACCAATGCCCTGTCAGTTCTCGGATCACTGGCATAATATCGGAATAAACAATATTGTGTAACAGAAATATTGTGTCAAAAATATTGTTTACAAAAATATCGATTTATCCTGATAATGGTAAGTACAAAAATATTGTGTCAAATATATCGTTTCACACTAATATCGTTAAAAAACATACAGAAATATTGTTTCTTAATATATATATATATAAACACACACATATATATATATATATAAGCTTTGACAAAGACCTTCTGGTCGAAACGCGTCAGAAAAAATAAAATTTAATTGAATTGGACTTACCTGGAGTGCGGGCTCTTCTTGCAGCTCGGCGCCGCTGTGTTAGCAGGAAACTGGCAGCATATATATATATATATATATATATATATATATATATATATATATATATATATTATCTACTGGCGGTCGCCAGTAGATAGTTATAGTTAGGACCTATTTTCCATAGTAAATCCGCAACATTCTATTTGAAATAACGTTGGCGCCGGTTGATGAATCTTCGCGAAATTCTCCAACTTGTTGGGGCGCTCCGGTCCGCTCCTATCCTGAAAGTCTCGGGGTGATTCGTCAAGCGGGGGCCGAGAAAAAAGGGGGGTCCCAAAACACGTTTTCCCCATTCATTTTTCCATAGGAACCTTTAGTCGCAGCTACAGCCCGAACTGCTGAACGGAATTACACCAAATTTGGCAAAGAGGTAGCCCTTGGTTCACTGTCGTGCCTTTTGCTTAAATGGTGTAAATCCGTTCAGTAGTTCCTGAGAAAATCAAAAGTAAAGTCACATATATATCTATGGCCGAGTAGGGTCCGCGTACCCTCCCGATCACGAGCTGCATGCTAATTGGCTGTCAAGTGGCTGTCAACACTCCAAATCAGGAAGTGTTGGCAGCCATTTTGTCCCTCGGTAGAACCGAGGGACAGAAACAAGTGCGCAAAGCGCAAAAGGGGGCAGGGTAGAAACACCCTGACCCCTAGGTCTGCTCAGGGGTCCCACAAGGACCCCCTGAACAGAAAAAGCATTATTTTTTTTTAAAAACGGCGGGATGCGCTTAGGGTGCGCGGATCCCACCGATTAAAAAAAGAACACACAAGAAACAAGTGCGCAAAATGCACAAAGGAGGCAGGATAGAAACACCCTGACCCCCTAGGTCTGCTCAAGGGGTCCCACAAGGACCCCCTGGGCAGAAAAAGCATTTTTTTTTTAAATCGGCGGGATGCGCTTAGGGTGCGCGGATCCCGCCGATAAAACAAAAATCGAAGCACGGTCTCCCGCGCTCGATGCTAATTTGCCCCCGGGTGGCCCAAGTCCCGGGGGCATGCGGGGTGGGTTTAGATTTTATGGGGGGCCTCTAAGGCCCCCAAGCTCCGGGGACCACCACCCCCGGGGCTTTAAATAAAAATGGTGCGGGAGGGCTCTCCGCCCTCCCACAGCCCCGGGGACCGCCACCCCCCGGGCTTCTTTTTTAAATTTAAATTATCTGTGTGGGGGCTCGAGCCCCCCACACGCCCGGGACCGCCACCTCCCGGGGCACTAACAAATTTAAAATGGGGGTCCGTTTTGGACCCCGAAGCCCCGGGGACCACCACCTCCCGGGGCTTTGCAGATGTGGGGAGGGGGCCGCGCGGCCCCCTCCTGGAGCCCTCCATGGCCCTGGGGACCGCCACCCCCAGGGCCGGCTCCTGCAGTGTCCCGGGTGCCGACCCCCGGGACACTGTAGTTTGCTATGACAGGACGGGAGCCTCGCGGCTCCCGTCCTGTCATAGCAAACTGCTTTGAATTTTGGAAGAGAGAGCAGGAAACCTGCTCTCTCTTCCAAAATTCAAGCAGATAGCTTTCCACATGGGGAGCTGCATGTTAGCAGCTCCCCATGTGGAAAGCAATGCCGGCTCCCGCAGGAGGCGGGGAGCCGGCAGGGTCCGTGGGGGAGTTGGGGTCCCCACGGACCCCAAAGGATAGGGCCAGCCCCGGGGATGGGGTCCCCGGGGCAAGTAGTGGCCCGGGAGGGGGCCAAGCGGCCCCCTCCCCAAATGTTAATTTTAAAAAACAAAAAACAAAGGCCGCCCCGGGGAATGGGGTCCCCGGGGCCATTAGTGGCCTGAGGAGGGGGCAACGCAGCCCCCTCCATAAGTTTTATTTAAAAAAAAAAAAAGAAGGCCATGCCCCGGGGGATGGGGTCCCCGGGGCCGATTAAGGCCTGGGGAGGGGGGCCACGCGGCCCCCTTCCAATTTAAAAAAAAAAAAAAAAAATATTAGGGGGCAGCCCTGGGGGATGGGGTCCCCAGGGCCAAAAAATTAGAAAACGAAGGGGGGCCACACAGCCCCCCTTCTTAAAAAACAAATTAAAAAAAATACCGTCATAGCGCCGGAGGCCACGCCCCCTCCTTGGAGCACTCTGCAAACGCGCCCCTGGGGGCCAACTAGCCCACCAGGAACCTCCAGTATGCGCCAGAGGCTGCGTTGCAGAGAGGTGTACAGAGGCCACGCCCCTTTTACACCTCTCTGCAACGCAGCTCTGTGGCGCTTTTGGAGGTACATGGTGGGCTAGTTGGACTCCAGGGACCCTCAGGATTCAAGGGGACTTAATCCCCCAACTTAAAATGCACCACAGGGCGCGTTTGCACAGTGGTGAAGGGAGGGCGGGGCTTCAGGTGACATGTGTGCAAACAGGCCCCGTGGCGCGTTTTAAGATGGGGAATTAAATCCCTTCAATCCTGAGGGTCCCTGGGGGCCAACTAGCCCACCAGGTACGCCCAGAAAGCGCCACAGAGCTGCATTGCAGAGAGGTGCAAAAAGGGGCGTGGCCTCTGAACACCTCTCTGCAACGCAGCTCCCTGGCGCATACTGGAGGTACAGGGTGGACTAGTTGGACCCCAGGGACCCTCATGATTCAAGGGGACTTAATCCCCCAACTTAAAACGCGCCACGGGGCGCGTTTGCACAGATGTCACCTCAGGCCCCGCCCCTCCCTTCACCCTTGTGCAAATATTCCTCTAAAATCAGCCGAACTACGAATTCCGATTTACTCACCTGTTATCAGGAGAGACCTCAGTGCTACATCTTTGAGCCCAGTACTGATCCTGAAAAGTAATTTTAACCGTACTTACCAGTAACTTGAATTTCCTTCCATAGGCTAACATTGACTGGTTTCACTTGGAAATTCTTCTAAGTGTGGAGTTTTGGAACTTTATAATATTCCTCTAAAATCAGCCGAACTACGAATTCCGATTTACTCACCTGTTATCAGGAGAGAACCCAGTGCTGCATCTTTTAGCCCAGCACTGACCCTGAAAAGTAATTCTAACCGTATTTACCAGTAACTTGTATTTCCTTCCATAGGAATCCATTGTCTGGTTTTCAGCAGAAAAGTTTCAAAGTGTCGATTTTCACAAACTACAAATATTCCTTAAAAATCGCCTGTATGACTTAAACGCATTCTTTCAACTGTTTACAGGAGATGCACCAGTGCTGGATCCAGGATCCACCACTGAGTAAGAAAAAGTAACGATAACACTACTTACCTGCTAAGTGAATTTCCTCCCATAGGATAACATTGGTGATTCTATGTGAAAAAGTTTCTAAGTGTCAACTTTTAAAATACAATAATATTCCTTAAAAATCACTACTGTAACCAAAACGCTTTTACTCAACTGTTTACAGGAGATGTCCCAGGACTGAATCTAGGATCCAGTCCTGTGGTTAGAAAAGTAATCCATAAAGTAACTAATTGCATTTAACTAGAAATTCACATTGAGCTCAATGTTGCATTGTGTTTGAAATTGTGTTGCCCATTGCAACAACTGTAACTACTGTACTTAAAAGTCGAATGCCTATTTGCAAAGTATTTAAACTAAAGTAATTCATTCTGAGAAAGTATATTTTGTAATGTAATGTATAATGTAATTACAATGTATTTTAAAAAATAAAATATCTAAAAATAAATAGTTTAAAAAAATGTGGTAAATCAGTATAAAAAAATAAATATAACAATTAATACATTTAAAAATTGTCATTTACAAAACCTTTGAAATTCACTTAAAAAAACCATAGGTTTCAGACATTTTGATAGTTAGGAATTAGCATTTAAAAAACCTTACAAATTCACTGAAAAAACCATAGGTTTCAGGCACGTTATAGTTAGAAATTAGCATTTAAAAAACCTTACAAATTCACTGAAAAAAACCATAGGTTTTAGGGACAGTTATAGTTAGTTGGACATTGCACTCGTACAAAACCCGTGAAATTCCCCCGTTATAGTTAGTTCAGGTAACTATAACTCGCGCTCCCGCAATGCACTGCTGATGACGTCACACATTACATCACTCATGACATGGTCAGTGACATCACTGATGACATCACTGATGACATCTCAAATGACATCACTGATGACATCACTGATGACATCATCCATGTGATAATTTGATGCATCTTCTCACACCCTAATATAACTTTTGATACACCCACTGTAAATTACAGACTGCCATTGTCAAAACCATAGACACTCCAACACCAATTACTATATACACACTCACTGATTCTTAGGTCTACACACACACACATCTACTCACTCACCCGTACAGTCACTCATACTTATAGTCACTCAGTACAGGACTATTATATGCACTCATACACCTATATAAACACTCACACACCGCCACTCATCCATAGAGGTACTCACACACCTAGTCAGTCATGCAAAAATTAAGCACACACCCATTTACTCACCTATACAGTTATACACACACCAGCTCACTTACTCATACAAATACTAGCACATTCTTACGCTCTTATACAATCTCTGATACAAGCACACACTCATCCATACAGTCACTCTCACAATCACACACTCTCGCTTATAGCTATTTATATACTCCAACACACATATATACTGCCTTTCACATATGTAGTTACTCACACATGTACCACTGGGACATACATTCACTCACTAACACACCCATACACACACTCACCCACCCATACAGTCCATCACAGATGCACTCTTGAAACCATGCACCAAGTGAATCACCCACTCACACATCTATGCACAGAGTCACACACACCCCACCCACACAAACAATCAGGCACCCATACAGATACTCAAACAACCAATCAATAACTCATATAGACACTCATGTAGCTATTTACAAACCCATGCAGCCACTTACACACCAACAGACAGACGGATAAAGACATTCACACAGTTTAGTCACTAACCCATGCATTTAGTAAGATACGTTTAATCACTCACTTATAGAGTCAGTCACGTACCTACTAAATCATCCATCCACACACTTATACACCCACTCATTATTCAATACACCTTGGCATATATATTAAACATATATAAACTTTATAGAAACACACAGTCACTGCATGATGTCATCAGTGATGTCATTTGAGATGTCATCAGTGATGTCACTGACCATGTCATGAGTGATGTAATATGTGACGTCATCAGCAGTGCATTGCGGGGGCGCGAGTTATAGTTACCTGAACTAACTATAACGGGGGACTTTCACGGGTTTTGTACGAGTGCAATGTCCAACTAACTATAACTGTCCCTAAAACCTATGGTTTTTTCAGTGAATTTGTAAGGTTTTTTAAATGCTAATTTCTAACTATAACGTGCCTGAAACCTATGGTTTTTTCAGTGAATATATATATATATAGTTTAAAGTAGTACATTTTAAATATTTTAATATATACCATTAATATAATGTAAATTAAATAAATCTCACTAATATTTAATGCTATATATAAACATCTACTTGAATAAATACACATACATATATATGTGTATATGTTTATATACATATACACACATATATATAATGTACAATTATTTGAAAATTAATTTGACATTATATTAATTTCTTTTGTTTAATTCTTTAAATTTACTACTATAAAAAGCACAATATATTCAAATACATATATATATATATATATATATATATATATATATATATATATATATATATATATATATATAAATATATATCACAGCTACGGGGTTGTAAATCACCAGCACTCACGGGAGCAGTATGCCCAGTGTTTTAATGGGTATTTAGTTATTCCCACTCCAGTCTGTGCAACAGTAGGGAAAGTATTAAACTTCGGAGGTGTAAGATTTACTTTTCTCACTCCAGTCTGTGCAACAGTAGGGAAAGCATTTGACTTCGGAAGGGTTAAATTTACTATTCCCACTTCAGTTTAAGCAACAGTGGGGAAAGTGTTGGACATTGGACAGGTTAAATTTACTATTCCCTCTCCAGTCTGTGGAACAGTAGGGAAAGCGTTGGACTTCGGAGGGGTAAGATTTACTATTCCCACTCGAGTCGGTGTAACAGTAGGGAAAGCATTGGACTTTGGAATGGTTAAATTTACTATTCACACTCCAGTCTGTGCAACAGTAGGGAAAGTGCTGGACTTCGGAGGGGTTACATTTACTATTACCACTCCAGAGTCTGTACAACAGTAGGGAAAGTGTTGGACTTTGGAAGGGTAAAATTTACCGTTCCCACTCCAGTCTGTGCAACAGTAGGGAAAGAGTTGGACTTCCAAAGGGTAAGATTTACTATTCCCACTCCAGTCTAAGCAACAGTAGGTAAACTACTTCACTTCAAACATATTACATGCTTGAATAACCCTATTATTTAGAAAAAATATAAAACTCTAAATATAAACATTATTACTTACCATAAAATATAAAAAATAAACAGCAATTATCCAATTTACAAAATTCATAAACATTTAATAACTAAATTTCAATTGAAAAATAATGCTGATGTATTACTTAGTTAACCTTCCACCCTAGACCCACACCTAAAATATAATGAAAATAAATAATTATAACACAATTTACATAATTGACAAACAAATAATTAAATAACTATTAATAGTTCATTGTTAATTAATTATAACTTAATTAACTTCTCACCCTACAACCCTACAAACCCAGCTGCTCACACCTAAAATATAACAAACATTTTCTATCAAGACAGTTAAATAGAGGCAGTTGAACAGAAAAAAAGTCCCTAAGCAGAAGCAGACAAGTCCTAGGGCTGATCTCCAGAGCCCACAAAGTACATACACATATAAGTATATACTAAAGTATACACAAGAGGTCTTGAATGCTCGACCTAAAAAACAGCAGAGCAAGAATGATCAGTCTTAGAGATGGACGATGTAGATCTGACGTAGTTGGGTACGGCCTCTTGTGGGCAAGGGAGATTAGAGACACTGTGTTGCACTGATTTATTTAGCAGGTGTGAAGTCAGTGCCCACAGGCTAGTCAGGTGCTCAAGGGGGTGGAGAGTAAAAGCTTCAGTTTCTTCTTGAAGTGCGGGAAGGATTGGTTTTCCCGCAGGTCCTGGGGCAGGGAGTTCCAGATTCTAGGAGAATTCCCAGAGAAGGAGTGGGTGCGAGATTTCTCTCTCTTAAATTTTGGTGGACTCAGGAATGGACTGTTTGAGCTTTGTAGATGTCTCTTTTGACAGGCTTTTGATAATTTATTTGTGAGGTAGATTGCTTTTTCAGTGTAGAGCGCTTTGTGAGTTATGCAGGCAGTTTTCAATATAGCCCATACCTCGATTGGCAGCCAGCTGAGTTGCTTGAGGGTGGGAGTGATGTGGTCAAAGAGCTTTTGCCCCGATATAAGTCTGGCTGCAGCGTGGAGAGTAGCTTTCAATTGGGTTAGGTAAGATTTTGGGGCGTCCACGACCATTGCGTTTACATAGTCCAGCTTGGGTGGGACTAGTGATTGCACCACTGTCTTTAAGTCTTCAATGGGGATGAAGGGTTTAACTTTTGCAAGGTTTTTCAGCGTGTAGAAAATGATTTTTGCAGAGGCATGATATGGTCTTTCATGATTAGGTGGCAGTCAAGAGTAAACCCCAGGGATTTAACAGAGTTGGAGATGGTCAGTTTGCAGTTTAATGCCGTGAGCAAGGTGTCTACAGGAATGGTTTTTCCTTTGGGATGGATGAGAAGGAGTTCAGTTTTGCTGGGGTTAAGTTTGAGGTCGTTTTTTGTCAGCCAGGCTTGAACTGTGGTGAGAGTGTTATTTAGCTGCTGGATGTCTTTGACTGACAATATTTTCATGTAGAGGTGGGTGTCATCGGCATATAGATTGTAGGCTATTTTGGCTTGCTTCAGGATCATTGCAAGGGGTTCTATATAGAGGATAAATAAGGTAGGAGATAGGATTGATCCTTGGGGGACTCCTTGTGAGACTGGAGTTGTGTTTGAGGTTGAGTTATTGAGCTTGATAAGCTGTGAGCATTAGCCTAGAAAGGAAGTGAACCATTGGAGGACAGTCCTGCTGATGCCTGCACACTGCAAGAGGCTGTTTAGGAGGATGTTGTGGTTTACAGTGTCGAAGGTGGGTGAGAGGTCTAGGGGGACTAGGAGGTTGGCCTGGCCCTCGTCCAAAGATCTTTGTAGGTCATCTATAATGTTTAGTATAGCCGTCTCTGTACTGAAGCCTTTCCTGAAACTGGATTAAAAGGTGTCAAGTAGGTTGTATTTTTCGATGTGGGCGTTGGGTTGAGCAAGCACACATTTTTCAATTGTTTTAGCGAGGAGGGGGAGGTTGGTTATAGGTCTGTAGTTACCAAGGTTGTTCTGGTCGGCGTCCTTTTTTTTGATGAGGGGTGTGACTTGGGCATGTTTGATGGGAGCCGGCATGGAGTTACCCCTTAAGGAGGAGTTGATGATTTTGGTCCAAATGGGAGAGATGACGTGCTTGAGGTTTTTCACAACCACGGCAGGGATGGGGTCGGAGATGTGAGATGCCGGGTTCATGATAGAGAGAATGCTGAGGACTTCTTCTTCAGGGGTATAGTTACATTTAGACCAGGTTACATTATTTTTCATTTGCCCAGTGTTGATCCTAAAACCCGAAGACTTGAATTGTAAGTCGTGTACTTACCTGTGAAATTGCATTATTGTTTTTCTTCTATAGGTTAACATTGAACTGTTTGAAAAATTCAGTGTCCACTTTTTATTCTGAAAAACTGTGATATTGCAAAACGTATTTTACTGTAACAAAGTATCTTTAGTTCTAAGTAATAAACATGCAAAAAGAAATATTTTTACAAACAATTGGTCTCAGAGTGTGTGTAATCATTTCTTGCCTTAGTGTGTATGAGAAATGCTTAATACAGCCCTCTGATAAGCCTAACAGCTCGCCCAAACTACCACAAAAGTGAGCATTAGTATTATCTACTTTAGCCTTTGTAAAGCCTTTGGGAATCCACTGGACTTTGTGCACACTATACCTTACTTTGGTAAAGTATATGCAGAGCCAACTTCCTATAGCATCTCTCCGAACAGGCACAGTTTAGGTTGAATCCCTGGTGATGCGCCTACATGGTGCACATATACTCTGTTAGTGCTGCATACTTTGTTGCATATTTATCTGTGATAGCAGCCCTGTCCCTCCCCACCCCAGAACATCTGTCAACATCATCCACACATTACTCAGCTGACTCTCTTCAACTAGAGGTTGATCCTCCAGCTGTGATGTTCTTGCATGGATGGTCTCCATGGTCATCGAAGCGGCTCCGGCACGCCCCTCAGGTTCATTTATTGTTTCCAGCCAGTCGCATGCATACTGCGCCGTTGATAAGAAATGTGATTTGTTCACTTGTAATATCTTTAGTTGCACAGGGAAAAAACATCATGTATTTCAGGAACAGTTCTTTACATCTCTATTTGACAGTTTTAAATGAAAGGCATTGTCTTTGTAACTGCAAGGTGTAGTCAGGAAATACCATTATGCCAGTCGTGGCCAGCATGACTCGTGGGTGGGAGGGCGGGGGGGGGGGTCGCGCGGGGAGGGAGTCGCGCGGGGGTGTCAATTTTAAATACTTTTTTTTTTAATGTAACTTACCTTCGCGCCTGCACCGGTCTGTTCCCGCATCGTCCTGCGTCCTCTTCACACATGAAGCAGCCAAGCAGGCAACCTCCCTCCCCTAAGCCAATCACAACGCTGCAATGGCAGCGTTGGGATTGGCTGGAACGCCAACGACACAGGCGTCTATGGGGAGGCCGTTTTCTCCATGCAGGCTGCATGCAGCCTACATGGAGAAAACGGAGAGTGTGCATGACTGGTCTGGTCGGCCCTGGGGCCGACCAAACAGTCAGTGCCCACAACAGTTGGCAAGCGACTCCTCCCCTGCCTGGAGCAGGACCGCCAGCCCACCCGCCCGCCCCCAACCAAACCCTTCTGCTTTCTCGCAGTGCGAGAAGCAGAAACATAAAATGGTATTCATAATACCATTTTATGTTTCTGCTTCTCGCACTGCGAGAAAGCAGTGGGGCGACGCTCCTCCGCCCACATGGAAGAGCCGCCCCTGCATTATGCTGGTGCCCTCTGTGAGAAGTTGGCCTGGTATATGCTGTCCACTAATTAAAGTGGGCACCTTGCACCAGTCCAAACGACCCTTATGATGTCAAAGGTCAAAGATAACCTTTAGAAAGCTATCCTAGTGGTAGCTGTGGAGAGCAGCCTTCAGGCTTAATCTTGAAGGAATGTAAAGCAGCTTGTTTTACCAGAACATCACCTCCTGAATGACTAAATGAAAGAAGAACCACACAGTAGTTATATAAAAATATGTATTTATTAATATAACACTCTCTACTATCCTCTACACGAGGACAGAACACAAAGCACACAATACGAGATCAATAGAACAGTTGTAAGTAGCACAATACACAGTGGGGCTCCAGGGGGAGACCAAACCATATACTAAAATAGTGGTATAACAGTCACAACTGAGATCAAGACCAGGTCTGGAGTACGTAGAATCGCTGGGACCCCAAGGAACCACCCAAGGTGAGTAGATAAGGACCCCACGGAGGCCGGGTGCAGTGTGGGAACACGACCGCGGGCTCCGTACAATTCTATGGGGAAGTCGCGGTTACACTTTTAATGTTTAAGGACCCTTCTAGGAGGACTTCGAGCAAACCTGTTGGAACTTAAGAGTTTGAGGAGCCCCCCCACCCGTGGATACCGTATTACCCAAGTTACCTATCCCAGGGGAGCCGGGTGCATGGGTCTGAAGTAGCATCGGAAACTGCGGTCGTTCTCAATGGAGAGCTGCAAAGAAGTACTGCTGCCGTAAAGGTGAAAAGGGTCCCTTGGAATCCAAGCCTGGATTCAAGGAAGATGGAACCTGAAAGCAGAGGGGACAGAGTCTGGGTCACTTCAGAGTGACCAGGGGCTCGGGAGACGAATGCCCACCGATGTCGGGTGCTTCAGGTGCGAAGAAGGGATGCTTGACTCTGCAGCCACGAGGAACAGGAGGCATCGAGGACAACCAGGAGCTGTCCCACGAAGGATGTCGAGTGCTGAGGGGTCGGTGTCTGGCTGGAGCACCAACAAGCCTTGGCAAAAGCAACCCATGCAGAAAGGTCAAGCAGGTTACGGTGTGGACCAGCAAGGTCCAGGGGACTCACCAAGCAATGGGGAGTCAGGGCACATCTGGAGCAACCAGGAAAGCCCCACAGAAATCAAGATGACCCTCAGGAGGACCCACAGGCCGGAGGACCAGGAGTCGCGAGGGGACCTCGAGCAAGATTTCAAAGTACCAGCCCACGGAGCACTCGGTGTGAGGAGGACGGAGATCTTTGGTGCAAATACTGCTCAGGGTCAGGACTACACGGAGTCCAATGCACAAGCTCGGGAATCGCCAACAAGCATATGCACTTGCAATTGGACGCAGTGCACAGGGGTTCGGATCACACAGTCCCCACGAGGGATACTGGCCTCAAACTCGGTGAGAGGGCAGCTCGACCTCAGGGACCTTCGGAAACCCACCTCCTGTGTTGCTGACATCTTCGAAGTCCGCAGGAGCTCAGGAGCAGCAGACCGGTCAGTTGCGCTTAGGTGCCTGCGAAGCAGGGGAGTGACTCCTTCACTCCAAGGGAGATTCTTCAGTTGTCTTTGGGAGCACCACAGGTCCTGCACGCAGCCTGTATGGAGCACGGGCACAGACAGAGCTTTGGACGGAGAGGGAGACGAAGTCGGGCCCAGTCGAAGTCCAGTGAAGTTCAGAGTGTCCAGACGATCGAAGATCAGTGGTTTCTTCTTGCAGAATCTTGTCCACGTAAAATCTAAAGTCTTACAGCCAGGTAAGCCCTTTTGTACCCACGGGAGGGGGTTGGACAGATTCAGGGGACCCTCCTAGGGGAGGGTCAGTTCAGAGGGGTGGTTACACCCATGTCCTTTGTCCAGTTTCGCGCCAGAGCAGGAGCCAATGGCTCCCAGAACTGGTTTGAGCTGGTCTATGCACAAAGACACCAAATGTGCCCCAGATGCAGACTTTCAGGCACTCTCAGAGTGCACCCACCCAGCCCCTATACACTAAATCCTGTCTGGGAGGTGGTCACAACTCCCTGTGACAGGATGCCTATTGTGCTGCCTTTCTCTGCTTGAGCTTGGCTCAGCAGCTGGAGGGCAGAAATGTGTCTCTGGTTGGCAGCATCCATTTTGTGCTGTCCGGGTCGAGAAGGCTGGCACCGGTTAGACCAGTGACCCCACGAAGCTCGCTTCTGAAGGGTGGAATCATACCTTCACACCAGTTACTGGTGTGGAGGTATGATTCCAAGGTGTTTGATACCAAACACGATATGTTTCTATGCAGCCGTTTTCGAGATAGCATTTACCGCAAGGTTATAATGCACCTCTACCTATATGTCCGGCTGAGTCACAGACAACCCGGGAGAATGGTCTCCGAAGGCTGCAAAGGGGCTCTGCTCATGCAGGGGCACCCTCTCACTGAAAACCCAGCACCCTGCCTTCAGGATTGATAAGGCCTGCTATAGGGGTGACTTATAAGTTTTAAGTGTAGTGCCTTATAGATATAGTGAACCTATATCTAAAGTAAGTGGTGCAAGCACCATCTTACACAGGCTGCTGTAGCAGACCTGGAGTTCCATTTTGCATGGCCTCTCATGGGTGGCATAATACATGCTTCAGCCCATGGGAGGCCTCTGGGGTACCTATGACCTGGGTACATGGGTACCATATACTAGGGACTTGTAAGGGTACCCTAGTATCCAATCTGGAGTGTACCAAAGTACATGTATGTCAATTTAAGGGAGAAAGCAGATAGACTGGGGTCCTGATTAGCAGGATCCCAGTCAGACTAGTCAAAAACCAGCAAAACTCCAGGCAAAAAGTGGGGGTAACCATGCAGTCAGATCCTACCTTCCTACACCCTCAATGTGCACTTTCCTCCTTTTTCGTGCCTCTTGTAGTATCACACCTCACTCTCAGTAGTTAAACAGGTGGAATGTGGCTGTCCTAGGTGATGCACCATTGAGGGGGGGGGGGCACGACTGGAAACCTCTGGGCCTTCTCAATTGAAAAGAACTTGGAGAATCCTCTTGGGTGCAGTTCAGTCATTATCCAGTCCTCTATAATTCTAAGCACTGATTTTCCTTTCTCTCTGGTAATCCCACCAAGCATATTTTATTCCTGCAGGAACAACCCGCTGCATCCTCCGCTCAAGTTTCCAACACTGCGGTTCTCCAAAGCAGGCCCTCCACCTTCTTATTGAGGGCAGTCACCGACTGCTGTGTGTCATCTGCTTGCTTCTCTACCTGCATCTCCCTCTCTGTCACCTTGCGCAGGTTTGTGCACACTAGGCCCAAATCAATGAAAATCAATGGCCACTCCATTTACCTTTGTTTCCAATGACATGCGCATATCTTGAATTGCCTTCATAACATCCTGTAGGGTCAATGCAGGGTGTTTCAACTCTGCGTCTAGTTTATCAGCACCTGGTGGGGCCAACACCTTAGTCTGTTTATCCACGTTAGATTGTGTGGACGATGCCTTTGCAGTTTTGTCTTTCACCATTGCCAGTTAAAGCTTGTTGCCTTGTTTGGTTACGCCAGGGATAAAGCTGTAGAGTGTGCTCTCATGTCCAGGCCAACCATGGTTGTGCTCGCACTGAAGACGGCAGGGTGTTTTTGTGCTTTTTTGTTGTAATTTTAAGACCCCTCCTGCACCATGGCAAGCACCTGATACTGCAAACAGTTCTATGTTCATCTTTGAGCACCCCCCCCTATCATACGATGCACTCTTATCCAGAGCCTAAACGAGGTGCATGCTTTGTTGCCTGGTGAGAGGACGCAGAGACATATATGTAAGCTAGCAGTCTCCCCAGTACTTAGAGGGCCCTACCACTCCTCAGGGGATAACATAGCATGGGGGAGACTGTTACACTCTGTCACCACTGCTGATGCTATGGATAGGCTTGCAACCGCTGAGGCTGTGTTGTTTCTCCCAAGAAAGACTAGCTTTGCAGTGCTGTCCAGCTTCTTTCTTCCGATGTGCTGCAGCCCCATAGTCCCGACCTGTGTGCGGCCCCTGACAGCAGGCACCATTGGGAAGGTTCAGTGAAGTGGGCGTGGAGCAGCATCCGGCGCTGTCTGGTTTGCGCATACTTCTTCAAGCTCCCCTCTGAAGCTATATCCTCTCCTCTCTAGGCGCCCTGGCAGGAGTCGATTCTCGTCCGTTGGGTCTTACAATAGGTTGTAGTAGGTTTGACTCAGTCCCCGACTGATTTCCTCGCAGCCAAGTCCCAACTCCGATGCAGTACACTCCGAGGCCTCCATGGCGGCCATCTTGGATCTCCGTTCATCAGATCAGCGTCTAATTTTTAGCCATTAACATTTATTTCAGGCAGCGTAACAGTACTTAGCAGTTGGAGCACACTATGTACACAGTGTGTGTTGTGCCCTTTCTACAGGCAGATGGGTATTTCTGGCGGCAGATTTGATGTTGGATGTTGGGCTGGGAGGCCAGAGCTGTCAGCCACACGTCCTCACCTCATCGCGCTCTACCACGTCCCCCAAGTTATTCTTATCTTATCTTTAAATTATATTTTCATTGACCATTCATTTAATTGGTTTGATTATATTCATGTATATAATTGCAATGCAGCAATTTAGAAGAATCCCTCACAATTTAGATGTGTTTCCTAAGGTCTGAAGTGTTTATGCACTATGGAGCCTCCTAGTGAGGCACTCGCATAGAAATATATCCCTGATAAGCCGTGATATAAAATGTATTTTAAGTAAACCTGTACCTCAAACAGTCCCAGAGCGGGAACGTGCAAAATAATAACACTTTCTTCCAGGAAACAGGCTTTAAAATATAGCAGGGCTTGTCATAAAAGGGAGTGCACCTTAAAATGCTCCACTATGCTACATAAAATGGCATGGAGACTGCATCTCACACATGCCTTTCAGAAGGCAGTGCTTTGTGTCTGCCTTGCTTTCTCCGCAGTATGTTCAAGCCAGCTCTTTCCGCATTACTTGTTACCCTGCTTCTAAATATACTGCAGGAAAAATCCCAGCAGCACCTATGGCGGGTGTGGCAGAGCAGTCATCTGAGAGCGAGCAGCAGCAGCTGGATCATTAGCAGCAAGTGTGCAAGCGTCTGCTGGGAGCGGATCAGCCCTTCTATGAGGGAGTGTCTCGCATTTAGACAGCTCAAAGGAAAGCCCCAGTGCCTTTGGGGTTTCATTTAATTTGCCAGTTCAGGATACAGAGCCTGCTGACATCAGCACTGTGACTGTAATAGAAGAAGAAGAAACACTGCATTCATTGCAGCTGCGACCACAGGAGGCATTCAGCACCCAGAATATACTGCTGAGTCTGTGGCGAAGGCAGGACATACCTGCGGAATAGTTTGAGGTTTTATAAGAGGGAAGACTCTGTGTGAAAACTCCGTATTTAGTTGGTTCTATAATCTTGGCTCTGGTGTGTGAGTGCTTTATTATAGATGCAAGTAAACAGGACCTCGAGGCAGTCTATTTGGGAGGCAGCGCTTTGTCAGGTTTGGCCTAGTGACAGCTTTAGCTGTCTTGTCAGCCTCTTGTTTCCAAAAAATGCATAAATATATACTTACATAAAGAGGCTGTCGGTCAGTCCTCCTCGTCCAGTGGTCTCTTGAAGTACCATTAACGTTTTATTTCTGCTCACTACAATTTGGGGCAACGGGTCAGCCCACCTCAGACACTGACTCTCTTTATTGTTAATAATGACATCTGAGTTATGCTCATTTGCGCATCTGCTTACAAGCTAGTCCTCTTAAGTGCCATGGCTGATGTGCCAATATCTGCTTTCATTTGATGTTTTTACATTTTATTTTGTCATGGGTCAGATGTATGCATGTCATCTTAGAAGGTTGAATTTTTACTTTTTATTACTTTTAAACGTTTAAAACGTACGTTTGAAAGAAAAACGTTGCAGGCTTCCCAGTGACAGATTTACTAGCTTTTCTAATGCTTATTTTTGTAATCCAGCAGCAATTGTACAATTTTAGACCGAGGAATTAAAATACTTTCCTGACTTTAAATATAGTTAGTGACACTTGGTCTAAAATAGTAATAGAAAGGGAATAGCATTACTAAGCATTGGAAAGATTTTACGCAGTTATCGTCAAAAGCATGGTTGTATGCAGTCTGTTATAATCATAGATTAGATACTGCATATATGCATCCTTTGTCTCTGGTTTTGAAACGGCAAGAATTGTGGTCACCAATTACTCAGTTTTTAGATGACTCTGCCAAAGGATTTCCTATACTTTCGCCTGCAATTCAAGAAGTTCTGAAACCCCCTTGATTCCCTTTCTACCTGTAATGTTTTTCCTTATTCTATTGTTATTGGTTGATTAGATATTTATAGGTTTTTCTTCATACTTGCAACCGGACATTATGCTTTGTAGTTTCATGTGTATTTCAGTCCTTCCCCCCTCCCTTATTTTTTTTCCAAATTAATTAAATAATTAATTTATATTTATTTTTTTAATTGATCGAGCTTTTTATTTTCTCATTCTCTAATGTTGTATTCATATGTATTTCAATTAATGTATTCCCCTTTATGATTTTAATAAATCTCTCTTTAAACTGAAAAAGAAAGGGAATAGCATGAATGCTGAAATCTTCTCTGCAGGATACTGGTTTGCTGTAATGCAATAGCAGAGCTCTCTCTTGCGACTGAAGTACCTTTGTGACCTGTGTGAGTGAGGTGAATTGTAGAAGCAGGAAATAGTATTCGCCCTCAATAAAAGAGGGGATTTGTACCTGTGGCTCTGTATTTGATTGCATACTGTTTCATTTTTTTTAACCAGAACTCTTTTTATTGATTTCTTTTGTTATAAAAACCTCCTTGGTGACTCACCAAGGTATGTAGTGATATATTGATGCAACTACAATGGAATCTAAATTGATGATGTGCTTATCCCACCAGATGGTGGAGTTGTTTCCTATGACTGATATTAGTCTCTTTGAGGCATAGATGCCATCAAGATTCTAGCATACTATGTATGCAGATTCTGGGGCTAGCTGATGGAAGTCAAGTGCTACTAGGTTATCGAGAAGAGATATGGTTTCTCATCATTAGTTCCAGTTTGTCAGACCACATGTTGAAGTCTCCTGAGATACTGCGATTTAAGTGGGTGATTTTATTGTCCAACAAAGAGTCTGTGAGAGCAGTGATGATATCTATTTTGTAACTGAGAAGGAAAGAGGCAGAGAAAGTCATAGAGAGTAGATAATGAACAACTGTGAATTCTCATTCAAAGACTGAGTCTTCTGTGATGCTGAAAGTTGGTAAAGAATTTTTGCATGCTTACGCTAACACTCCATCGCTTTTCCTACTTATGGTGGTTTCTGAACACGATTCGGTGTCCACGAGGGATTAATTTGTGTAATTTTAGTGAATTTTCATCTCCTAGCCAGGTTTTGGTGATGAAGAGGATGTGTGACCTGAGATTGAGTAACAGATCGCAATGTGTATTCTGTTTTTGCTTACAGATTTGGCATTAATTAGTATGTATGATGGGTGTTTTGGGCAAGTAGGTATGGGTCATATTCTCTTGTTGGTTTAATGATGTCATGGTTGATTTTGTAGCACTAAGAAGTTTGGCTTTGTTGACGTCTCATGTGATGTTTTCGGTTGTTTCCCTGATTGATGACAGCAGATATAGATGAAGTAACTGATCCTTCCTGTCTTATAGTCTTTACTATGTAAAGGTTGTGTTGGCTACGTCTTAAGCTATAATGCCTTATTTAGCCAGTGGTCAGTATGTCGATCTTATGATGGTTCTGGATATGTCTCTGGTCCATGTGGCGGCAAATGTGGGATTTTTGGTTTCTCTTGCCTGATACGGAACCAATAGTGAAAAGATGGTCTTGAGGATATCTTTAGATCCAATGTCTTAGTTGGTCAATGGTCAGTTGAGCCCTCTAGTTGTTGTTCTTGTGATTGTTCTGGCTGGTATAATAGATGAGGTGGTAATGTTGAATATTTTTGCCTGAGAAGGTAAGTGGTTGGTTCCTCGGGCTAGTATGACAGCAGAAATTATGGTGGTGACTGTCCTTGCTGGAGAGGAAGGGGAGTATGTGAAAATGATGAAGGCGGAGTTGCAAAGTCCGCTGCTTTACTGTAGTTCCGTTGATCGCTTTTATGATTGCTCTCACCAGCGTGGGAGCAGAGCTGTGAGAAAGGAGTGGTAGTAAGTTCATCAAGCTTCTCTAGATGCAGAGTAGTGAGTTAACTGGATTAGATTTGATTGGAGATGCACGGGTGCCAGGAATAGTTTGACAAAGTTAGATGGGTAAGCGGTTCGACAGTGTGGTGGTAAACAGGTGTAATTATTGTCCCAGACTGTAAAATGTTTCATAAATGGTTGCTTGTGTAGCCCCAGATCACTTGGCTTTCTCGAGCCTTATTTTCACAGCAAAGGATGTTCACATCCCTCACCCCACATTTCATTTCATTGCCTGCAGCATCAGCAGTTATATCTAGTTTGGCTACCTGTGCTCGTGATCAATTTGATCCATTATCTCTATTCTTGAAAGATGAGAGGCTTTTAATTAACTTTTTTTAATTGAGTCTAGCGGGATTGAGACATGTTATTGCTTAATAGCTAGCCTGTTCGTTGTCTGTTTGTTGCAGCTTCTAGTGACCACTGGAGTAAGTTGAGTCAGTAGAGACAGACATATTGCCTTGCTCTAACATTTGACATATCAGCTTTCAAATTCATGTGTACACTAGTCTCAGAAATGACATGCCAAGGCCATCAATTTATGAGCGCCACTGGAGAAGGGGATTAATGTGTAAGAAAAGGCTGTCCCACCAACACTACATTCCAAGGCACTGAGCTCAACAGCAGAGACATCTCCAATAAAAACTCTGGATGGCGGGCTTTCCTGTTCCCTATACACATCCTACACATTGATTTACACACATATAATAATAATAATAATACTGGAGCTTGTATAGCGCGAACAGCTACCTCAACAACAGAGGTGTCCCGGCGCTCTAGCAGCAAGCAACGCATGCAGGGAAATTTGGGCACTGGGGCCAGGCCTAGTCATTGCTAAAGAGCCATGTCTTCAGCGCTTTTCTGAAACAGGTCTCTGTGTTAGCTTGGCGGAGATACCCAGGCAGGGCATTCCACATTTTGGCCGTTCTTACTGTGAACGCCCTACCACCCAGACGGGCTTTCGCAAAGCGGGGAGCATAGAGCAAATTCTGAGAATTTGACCACAGGGATCAATTTTGCTTATACCGGCAGAGTCTTTGTTTAAGATATTTAGGACATTTTCCCTTGAGAGCCCGATAGGCCAGGGTCAAGGCCTTAAATTCGATTCTTTTGGCTACTGGGAGCCAGTGTAGCTCCTGTAGGTGCGGAGAGACATGATGTCGAAAAGGAAAGGACATATGTTGTATTGTCAATGTATAATGTGTGATGTGAAGCACTCTTGACACCCTGCATTGAGATGAGTAGCGCCATAGCGCTATAAAAGAAATAAATCAAAATAGTGGTATTTAAATCGTTATTTGTGTAAATACTGAGACAGACCAACATATCTAACATACCCACAGTGCATGCCTATCTCTTATATACAGGGACTGAAGAAAGTCAAAAACATGCCTCTCTTAAGTACCTGTAACGTGATAAACTGTGTGCATTTGCTTTCCCCCAATTGCTTTTAGGTGTGCGTCTCGCACCCTCCTCGCCCCCCCTCATAACTCCAATCTAGGATACTTCAACAAAAGGAGGCCTGATGGGCCCTTAACGTTGACCTTTTTTATGGGCTAAGTTGAAATCTGATAAGCCCTCTCCCCGCCTGCAGTCGGACAGGCTCATCTTCTCCTCGCAGACCGCAACAAAGTTAAACATATGTATTGGCATTTTCCTGTTTCTATTTAGAAATACAGACAAAGGAAAAATATTTTTCCGTCTGTATTTATAAGCAAAAATTTGTTTACACGAAAAACCGAGAGCCTTAATTAAAATATATTCATATAGTGGGCTTTGGGCCAGCCCCAGCTCCTTGCTCTTGATTATAGGGTTTTTTTTTAAATCGCTTTTATCTTTTCGATAGCTTTTCTCCCTACTCTTTGATTGTCCCACCTCTTGAGCATTTCTTCTTTGGGAAACTACTTTTTTTTCTCCTTATAGCACTCCATGGAAGTGCATGCATTTTCTTGCTCTCTCTCCTTTGCGCTGCTTCCCCGTTCTTATTTCGCCCTCCAAGGCTATCTGAGTTGTTCACCCTCTCCTCTCACTGCTATTCCATTACTCACCCCCGGCTTTTTTTTTTAAGTACCCCCAGCTCCCACTTCTCTGTTGCTCCAGCGTGCCACTCCTCAGCTGCTCCCCATGCTTGGACGCATTGCACTCACTCCTCGGTTGCCGGGGTGTTCTTTTTAAAAATATTTTCTTTCTTTTTTTCGGGAGGGTGCAGCAGCTGTAATTTGCTGCCAACCCACTCCTTACTTAATGTGTACTTGCTGGATGGCTTTCTTGTGTACCCTGCTTTTTAATCTGTGTTCTGATTGGATGATGCATGTGTTCTTCAACCGCTTGTATACACAGAATTTCATGTTTTTTAATATTTTCCTGCTCCCTCCCTCAAATGCTGTTTTCCACTTCATATTTGCTATCCATCTTGCTAGGCCTCTCCCCCACGTCTATTGCTCTGCTCTCCCACCAGCTTTTCTTTTTCACCATTAAACATTGTTTGTATCTCTGCCATGTCCTTTAACTCTTCGCTCTATACTGTCAGTAATAGCACTGTACTTTCGTCGACACAATTCTAAAAATCAGTTGAGTATTTCTTAAAATAATGCATTATCATCATCACCACCTTGCCCTTTATTCATTAATAACTCCTCCTTGCAGATGGACTGCTTCTAGTCTTAACTCAAAACTTGCCAGATTTCACCGCCATAGGTAAACCCAATGTTAATTCTGCTAATTCCAACAGTGCTTTCACTATCATTGTGGCCCTGTTGTATCTGTGCAAAATTATGAAAGCAAAAGTTGCAGTCCAACTCTATCCCCTCCTGCTTCACTGAAATATTCTTAGATGTCATCAGCCAGAGTTTCATTCGTCTATAGCACTGCCACAAACATCCTACCTTCATGTGGTGGGTCTTTTTTATTTTTTTTATTATATAGCACGAACTAGACCCGAAGATATCAGGTATCAGAGCGCTTTACATGAGCACAAGTTTCGTTATAGATGACACATTCATTTTTGTTAGGCACGGGGAGATTAAGTGATTTGCCCAGAATCACAGGATGTTGAGTGTCTTTGCTGAGACTCGAACCCGGTTCACCAGCTTCGAGGTCAGCTGCTCTAGCCGTAAGGCTACATCCTCTCCCCAAGGGGCTTGCCCTGACCTTCATTAGTGCTTGGGATACCCTCCTCCTTGACATAAGTCTGTTAATGGTCTATAAAGCGGTCAGTGCCATAGACTATAGGATCTCTTCTTCGATATTTTTTGTGCCCTTGGGAAAGAGTCTTTTATCCTAAAGGTTGAACTCTGTAGTCTATCATATCGTCCAGTCTGGCTAATGTCTTTGTGTAGCCAATGGGAGATCTGAAGGTGAGGATATCCCCATCCAACAGTATCCTGATGAAATACAGTTGTGTCTGTGGGTGTCATTAATGTTTTTCGTTCAGTGCAGAATGAATGGTGTCAATCCACCTAAAGCATAACTTGTCTGTGTATTTGTTTATTATGTTTCTATAGTGCTGCTTTACTTATTTAGCACAAGAGCTCTTTATAAAGAACATGTGAGTACATTTGAAACTAACCACCCCTTCTGTATTTCTGAGATGACATCTCAGCATTTTAACAATAAGGTTATATTAGCTAGCTTTCAGAAAGGATACAAGCTAAGCCAAAAAAGAAGAAGTACGTAGTTGGAAATGCCATCCCTACAGGCTAAACAGAGATGTTGTATATGCTAAATGAGAATCTGAGAATAAGGGGCTAATTACGAATGCGGTCGTAAAGAAAGGTCGGAGGCTTTATGACCGACATCGTCGGTTTCAATTCTGACCAGCTGATTATGATACAGCCGGTAGGAATTGAAACTGGCCGGTCATTCTGACTGGCTTCCGACAGGCTCAAGAAGCCTGTCGGCCAGTCGGATCCGGCCCGTAATCCATATGGATGGCGGTTTACGCTGTCTGGATTACCATGCAGGGTTTCCGGCAGGTTTCCATGCCGGCCTTTCCGACATGGAAACCCTGTCAGAAAGCGTGCTTGGGGGCCCCTTGCAGGGGCCCCCCCTCACCCTTGCGACCTCCGGTTGGGGGCAGAGGGAGCCCTTGTTAAGCTTTGCACCCTGTGGCAGGCCACAGGGTGCAGAGATTAACACATTCTCCCATTGCTCTATGGGAGCTTGTGTTACGGGTGGTGGACGCCCATAACACAAGCTCCCATAGAGAAATGGGAGAATGCAACCGCACCATGTGTAGTCGTATCATAAATAGGTGGTCGGGACTGCCGACAAGAGGTCGGTCAGTCCCATTTCCACCATGGTGTCGGTCGGAGGAAACTACGACCTACATCGTAATAGGCCCCTTAGTCTGGAAACGTTAACCATATGTTTGTAGCTGCTCTCATCGAGCAGGTTAGGCGTTAGATCAGTGATGAAGATGGAGGACAGAGTGGGAGAGAACGTTTTCTACAATGAGTTCTAGCTAATGTAATTTTCGCATCCCCATTCTGTGCTTGTACTTGATCATGCCGACTCATCCCAAGTATACTTCAAGTGGGTGGTCAGGACATCATGATATTTTGAGATATTCGTAGTTGTGTTGTAAGATCATTCCATATGTTTGCAGAGGTATTTCAGAATGACTGCTTTCGTTCTTGAGCCATTTTGAATTTCAGTATTTCCAGATGTGTTTTTCTCCTCAATACTCTCAACCATCCTGAATTATTCAATAATCCTGCAGGGTAGCTAGGTCTCCCTAGCGGACAGGTTTGAATGAATATGATGCTCAGTGGCGGCTAGCACAGATCGGGGTTGGCAGGGCAGAGGGGGGGAGAGGAGGTAAAGAAAAAAAAAGAAACGTACCTCCTCGATGCGTCTCTCCAATGTCGTCTCTCCGCGTCTCTCCCAGCGCAGGAACAGAGCACACAGAAGGCACCCCGGCTCCCCTAAGCCAAATACAATGGTGCAATGCCGCAGTGTGATTGGTCTGAGCGCCGTGATTCGGCACCCGAACGGGTAATGAGAGCCTGGGCATGTTCTCCACCCAGGCTGTAAGTGTGCAAGACTGTTTGGCCGGCCCATGACGGCCGGCCAAACATTCATGCACACTTCGAGTGTGCACACCACTCCTCCCCCTGCTCTGAGAGCAGAGCAGCCACGCCTGCAAAGCTGCCACAGCAGTAAAAAAATAAAATAATAACAACGAGTTATCATTTTTTCCCCTTTATTCACACTGCTGATGTTGCTGATTATGACATTTATCCAAACTTTAAGCTAGAGCCCGTGTAACCCCTCAGAATCGGGGAGATGTGATCAAATTTCTTTTTCTCTAAAATCATTTAGGCTGTCAAATGGTGAACCACTATGTTTGGCATCACTATTTTGGAGGACAAAACTTTCATCAGGGCATTGCCAAAATCAGTCCTGGAGATCATGTGACTGTATTTATTTGTTCTTTCGTAACTAGGTACTTTAGTCTTTTTAGTTGATGATGGGATTTTACCAACTGAATCACTTAGTTGATGTGGGGGATCTTCAAATAGCAAGGAGTTAATCAAGTACCCCAATGATTTTACTGTCTTATATAAAGTTGTGTGTCATATGCAAATTGGTGTAATTTGATGCATGTTTGTGTAATTCGATGCCAGAGTTTGTCAGTATTAGACTTCGCGGTTCTAAGTACAAAGGAAGAGGATGGGGACACGGTAGAGCATTGTGAGACTCCTCTGTCATTGGTTCTGCCTAGGATCTATTACTGCCTAGTTTTACCAGTTAAGTGCAATCGTGCAGAAAAGATTTGAACCACTTGACTATTGTCTTCTTCAAACCCATTTGGTATTCTAACACATATAGAACAATATGACATGGCTGACATTGTCAAATGTCGCTGGTAGATTCAACAGTACCTATAGGCAAGTCTTACCTTTGTTGATGATTAGGTGAATGTCACTGATATCTTTAGTGTCACTATTTCTGTGCTGTGACCATCTTGGAAACATGGTCGAAATGATGTTATCACTGAGTTCTCATTTACATAGGTGTTTTGCTGGGTAGGCATATAGTACCATACTGTCTTCCCTAACCAAGAAAACGTATTTCCTGGTCTGTAGTCGTCCATAATTTCAGGGTTTGCATTAAGCGTTTTGTAAAATCGAGGTTGTCTGACCTGTTTCCAATTAAGTAGATTCCTTGCTTTAACCCTTTTGCTGCGTGCGTCGGCCAACGGCCGTCGCGAGCACTACCTCGGTAGTGCTGCGCACGTCCGTTGGCCGACGCGGCCCCGCCCGCTTAATAGAACGTTCCACACTGGCGCGGAATGTTCGAAGCAGCAAAGGAGTTAAAGACGTATTGATTAATAAGAGCCATTAAGGTGATTGGATATGGAAGTCCTTTTTTTATATTCAGTGCTACTAAATCTTCAAAAGAGGCTATTAAGCACTTCGGTTTTATTACTTTGATGAGTTCTGTAATACTTGAAATGACCTTTAAATTCTTGATGTTTTCTGGGTGAGATCTGGTATTTTCCAGCGAGTTGGGTTGAAGTTCTAATTTGTCTAATGTTAGAATATAAAAATGTCTTTGCTGTGTTGTTACATGTTGTTCTGCATAAGTTAGCATTCGTGGCACCATTTTATGTTTAGCCGCCATTTTGACCCAAGGGCGAAACTGATCTCTCTGTGTCTCTGCGAGAAGCAGCTTTGGTAATTTTCCTATTCTCCAAGGTTGGGCCCTGCTGTACTAATGAATACACTGTTCTTATTAGCACATACATTTCCCACTAGACAGAGGCCTGCTCCCACTAGTCCAGCGATGGGCGGAGGAAGAACGACCTTGGCATGAAGATAGTGTGTGCTCGATCTCAGAATCGAAACTTATCCTTCTGTACCTCCTTTGTGTAGCTGCCTCCATCTGGAAATTTCCAGTCTGGGCTTGTCTTCTGGGGTTCCGAATCATACATAATGTATCACCATGTTTTCTGATGTCAGTCCTCTCTGCAGCACCCCTAAGCGACTGGGCAGACGGGGCTCCGCTCGAGTGTATCTGAATAAACATATACTTGGTTTATATTCTCTACTGTCTGACCAACTCTTCATTTGTATGGAAGGCTGAGAGGTGGTCGCGAGTGACCCGGGTGGCCCTAATCGGGTCACTTCCTTCACTAAGACCAAGTTTATTTTCTTTACCTTATAGAAAAACTCTGCAATGATTCAGCCATGACTGTCTAGTTTGGTCCTTAAACGTAAGTCTGCTTGCCGTCTGGACTCAGTTAGATCTCTTGCATTTATGCTTGATACCTAATTACACTTTCAGTTCTGTATCACTAACAATTTAGTCTCTTTATTAACTATCTGCACTGTAGCATGGCTTTGCTAAGTCAAATAAAAAGTTTGGTTCCGCAATCACATTTCTGCATAGAGGTACGATCTTTTATACTTCTCAGCAGGGCCCCTCCATTAAGGCGGAGGAGTGCCGCCCCCCCACCCCCTGTCACCACGCTCAAATAAAACAATAATAAAACGGGTTTTAAACCTGTTTTATTATGGTTTTATTTGAATCCCCTGGACACGCCCTGGGGACTCTTGACAAGTCCAGGGGTGCTGGAGTGGTAGTGCACTCCCTTCACTGTGCTTGAGGGTTTGGCCGGCCTTCTCAGGCCGGCCAAATCCTCATGCGCAGTGAAGCTCTCGCCAGCCCCAGCTGAGTTGCTGGGGCTGGAGAGAGCAGGAACAGGCTTCCAGTCTGCTTGGGAGCGCAAGTTGCCAGTGCTCAGGCAAATCTCGACGCTGCTTTCCTGCAGCGTCAGGTTTGGCCGCAGTGCAGTCTGGGAGCCTGTGCCCAAAAGCAGGAAGAGCGCGATGCGGTGGGAGATGGCAGCGTTAGCGGCAGCAGCGGCGTTCAGGTAAGTGTTTTTTAATTGTTATTTATTTTATCCCTGAACCCCCTCCCCACCTCCCTCCCTCCTCCTCTCGCCACCTTCCTCCCTCCTCCAGCCCGCCCTGCCACTTTGGCTGGGGACGGGCCGCTACTGATACTTCTTCATGGATCGAGGACATGTGATTCTGATGGGGCTCTCTCAGACATCTCTGTGCCCTCTAAAAGCAACCTTTCGTTCCACTTCCTGGTTACTCACTGGCGCTGGGAAGTTTGAGAATGTCACTAACCCTCAGGTACTCCATTGAATACTCTTTCCAGTTTGTCTGCACACTGCTTTGTTTACATACGTGTAACTTCAATTCTCAGAGTAGGTGGAGGACAACGTTTTGATGCCTTGCATTTCTTACGAAGGCAGCAAAGACTCACAACCAGGGGTTTCACCCTTGCATTCCTTTCCTCTGAAATAGGCTCCCAGTTGACATATATATATATATATCAGTCTCTCTCTTTGTTTCTTTTCTGGATGGTTTTACAGACATCTTGGTTTTAGATATTCTATGGTGTTTATGCATTTTTTTATTTTATATTAGAAGATTGCTATGGTTGTGGTTTTTCTGGAATATATGGAGGTCTTTGTATTTTGATAATTGTGGCGTCGTTTTTTGCATATTGCTATTTAAAAGTATTGTATTTGTTTCGGAGGCCACGGTGAAGCCTCATGTTTAATATTCTTGTCAAATGCTCCATAGCGGTGGCAAGTTTCAAGCTATAAAAAGATATGGAATAAATTGAAAACAACCCTAAACGTGGTTCCAGAAAGGATTGTACAAGAGCTCATTATAAGGTAAAAGTCTGATGTTGTTATTGGATGAAAACATAAATCACCTACGTTGGTCAGCAATAATTGTTGTTCGATTTAGCCATCCATGTTCGGAGTTAAGCGCCCGGCAGAATTCATATAAATATTATACAGTGGGAACTTAGTACCAGAGATGTTTTGTTGAGTTCACCGAATGAAGCAATATGATGCCATCTCACCAACCTTACATTTTCTTTCTTTTCCCTGAAGAAATCCTCGTCCTCAGTGGAATTTAAATTTGGTTGGGTCGGTTTTGTTTCACCATATATTTGTAGACATGGCATCAGATGGGCTGAACGAGTCACTAGTGAGACCAATTTCAATGTGACTATCACATCTTTGAAGAGCAATGGCGGGCTCCATGCTCTTTCTGCTACTAAGTTGTATATTTTCTCTGAGACATAATGTGTCGCTCCTCACTCACTCTTTTATTCCTGGTGTTATTTCCAAGTTCGCTCTATTCCCAGATCTCTGCCCGTTCATCTTTTTTCTCAGACTCCACTCATCTCTTGAAGAGGAGAACCTCCTGGAGTTTGACAAAGACTAACACTTATGTTCTACACTGACAAGGTACATAAAATAGGATGTCTTACTCTCTTCGTCGTGTGGGTGTATAGCGGATGCTTCAAATGCATCTGTTGCTGGACAGTTACCTACGCTGCTTAGTTTTAGCAAACTAAGAGCCTCCTATCTCATCGGGTGCCCATGCACAGTCGAACAGACGCAGTGCAGCATCTGTGGCTCTCATACACCATACCCGTATGACCACAATGTGGGCAGCTGTCTGATTTCTGGAAGCATAATTCCTTGAACATGTTATCCAAAAGTGGTGCACACATTTTTAAGAACCTCAATGCAAGGTGTCTTCTTAAAACCAGGCGTGGGCCTCTGCTGTCCCCTTTTACTTGATTGTCCTAGTGTGTAATGGGTAGCTGGAAATGAGAGACACAGACATCGGTGTAAAATAAATACTTACACACTTAATATGTGAACTCTATGACTTCCATGACAAAAAAGTCATTACCTAGTTGGGTACCAGGCAGGAGATATGGAAGATAATCAGATTTGTATTGCAAATGCAGAACAAACAGGGAAGGATACAGGCAAATATTCAAAGAAAAAAATCCCCTGCACAAAGTTTACGAATATTTTTAAGGCTCTGCACTTGGAAGTCATAGTTTAAACCCACGACAGTACATGGAGGTCTTTCATTTCCTGGCATATAGTCGGCTTTTTTCAGGCGTTAAAATAAAAAAAAAAAATGTAGTCAAGTACTGACTAACAGGTTCATCAATTGGGGAGCCTGAATATTTTACGGCTACATCATATGACTGTGAGGTTGTTGGCACTAAGTTTCAAGCATACACACGTGGATGTCTAAGAATGACCTCTGAAACTCATTGGCGACCTTTCAAGCCCTGTTACTAAACTCCTAATTTCAGTACCACTCTCAGAGGACAGTACGCAACCACTGACCGTCTGCAGACAGTTGGCACCAAAAGTACTGTTAAAGCTCGAGTCAGCTGCTGGCGGGCAAAGCCTGAAGGTGTTGTCCAAAGTCGAGATCTGTGACTGGCCGTCTGCGGAGGACTAGCAAGTTTCACAGCAGGCCAAGGGCCGTCAAGAAAGCCAGTTTATGTTTGTAAGTCACGTTGTGTATTTGTTTTAGAACGCAACCCACCCCGTGAGGTAAACATCAGGGTCGGACTGGCCTAGTCAGGCAGTGCCGAAGCTGTTGATTTCCCCTGATATTAAAACAAACATTGGCTGCAGCAAGATCAAATCCTTGCCGCCTTCCCTAGTTGGCAACATTCTTATACAGTATGTAGTTACAATTTCAAAACTGGCCCAGATTGCAAACATTGGTCACTTTTTTAGCTATCCGATTCAAGAATATGGGCCGCTTTTATGTTTGTGCTCGGGCCTATTTCTGCCTCAGTCCCCTGCGTCGTGGATTCCGGCATGAAAACTGAGCATACAAGTCGCCCCCTGGCCGCAGCAAACCCTGTCGTCGATGCAGTCGCCATGAATGCACAGGCGCCAGGGCCGGACTGGGAACAGAAACCGGCCCTGGAAAACTGCTCAGCCGGCCCCCCCTAGAGTGAGGGGGAGTGCAGCTGATCAGTTTACGAGGGCCGGTTTCGGCCGATTTTGTTACAGGGGGCCGATATTGCCGACCCCCGGTAACAAAACCGGCCCCCCAGAGCCCAAAACCGGCCCCCACCCTAGCGGCCTACCGGGGAAACGCCCGGTGCCCGCTATGGCCAGTCCGGCCCTGACAGGCGCGCGCGCGCCCATAGCCCAGAAACCTCCGACCCACCGGCCGTGAAATAGCACCAGCCCCTCAGTGAAAGCCGAGCAGAGGCTGGTGCCCTCTGACTTCATCATGTAGGCCGGAGGGGGGGACAAGAGGCTTTCTTTAAGGATATTTTCTCGGTTAAGTCACTGACCTATAGCGAGGAAGGTCGGGGCACACTGGCTGGCCTCCAAGAAGGGCCTCTGCGTTAGGCAGGGCCGAAGCGATGATGCAAATCAGCCCTGGCAATAACGTCCAACCCGCGCTGGGGAGAGATGGGGTGGGGAGGGTGGGGGTGTTGGGGAGGCATGTCGGGAACATTGCTGTTGCGCTGTTACAAGGGGCCGATCCGGGTCCCAGTAAAAAAATGAACACCCCCCAACGGTCTAAACCCGGCCCCCACCCTTCCTGCCCAGCGGAGAAACGCCCCGTGCCCGCTACAGCCAGTTCGGCCCTGCCCCCCTCGCAAATTATCTCCCAATACGTTTTTAATTTTACCAACCAATAATTTTAATAAACCAATTTTATTACACAAACCTAAAAATTAACAATTATTAATGTTATTAAACAATGTTTTTTTAATTTTAATAAACCAACAAACCTTTACATATGAAATGGGTACTTTTCATTAATACAGTATTTTCTCTATAGAGTCTTTAATGTAAAGTGTTTGTTTCTTTGAGTTGATTCATTTTTTATTATCTTTTGGAAACAATTTAAGAGAGCTTGACTGTAATTTTCTTTCAAGATCAAATCAATATTATTTTGATCCGTTGTTGCGGGCCCCTAAAAGGAGTGGGGCCCACAGGCCTGTGCTTACTTTGCCTATTTGGTAATCTGGAACTGCATGCACACCACCTTCCCTTGTGGTAACAGATGACACAAGCCTCTGATGGTGCAAAACGGCCGTAGCTTCACTTTGTTCGCACCTTGAATGGACAAAACACACAGTTCAAGTTTAACCAAGCATAACGTCATCATTGCTCAAATTGTCTGTAGCTCAAGTCTAGTCCTTAGTCCATATAGTACCCTATGCCAGTGTTCTGAGCAAATGCCCCTTCTCATCTATGGTCTAGTACCTCTCCTGCGGCCTATAGGCTGCACCTTGCCACCTAGTGTTGTGGGCGGCCTTCGTGCCTGACTCGGGCTGCAAGTGCTGTGTCCGCACTCTGCTGACCCCATACTGACCCATAGCCTACTCCCGTGCCCCTGCCAAAAGGCATCCCAAGGGCATGTGCTTGAGCGGCTCCACCTTTGGCTGTTGTGCTCGTTCGGCTGTCCCTTTGTGCTGTCCCCGCCGCTATCCCCCCTGCCTGAGCCCATCCACTATCCACAACTGTGACACCCGCATTACAGGTGTGGGTAGGTGGGTCAACAGCACAGGCACATGTCCTTATAACCCTGTAGTGCACCCGCAGGTCCCCCCGCCAATTAGCCTTTCAAAACAAGCTGACCAGTCGGTGCCCAGCGTTTTTCTGGGCTCAGCTGCTGCCCACTCTCGGTTCTGCTCCCCGGTAGGAGTTTGCCGCAGGCCCCTAACCGATCAGGCTTGCCTCCTCGGCGCTCGTGCTATCTGAAAGAGCAATGGCTCATGCTGTAAAAGGCCAAAGTGGATAATGGGCACGCCATTACCAGCCTCAGTTTGTTCTGACTGGACTCAGGCAAATAATGCATCCGAGTTAATCTCACTAGTGTGCCCATATTTCCTTTGAGGTGTTAGTGCAACCGCCTCTGCTGAGCTGATGGTGGTTTAAGCCAGCTCGCACCTGGACCAGCTGGTAAAGTAGAAGGCTAAACATAATCGGCCCTGTTCTTTCCCTAGTGTTACAGCCTGGACTGCCTAACTGTGTAATGCCCCTGCCAACCACCCTGGCCTGAACCATTGTTATTCTGGAGGGCAATTTTCAGCATTTATATATCCCAGATGTTAGTCAATGGTGTGTATCTCTGTTAGGCGAACAAGTTAGCATTAAAGAATTGAGGCTGTGATGGGTAGGCTGAAGGGCAGTAACAAATTGCTTACAAGACTTCTCCGTCGGTACACTGCTTCCACTGTACACCTCCAAAGTTCCCATTCCAAGTCAGATGGTATTTGGGGATATGGAGGATGAAGATACAGTCTACACACGCTATTTCCACTTTAATTGACAGCCATTGCAAAAAAACATGCCTGGAATGGGGAATAACACAGTGAAACCAGAATTACCATGTCCAGTTCCTTATGTGATAACCTATTGCAGGCTGAACGCTGTATTCTTTTTTAATTCCATTGAATCAATTAGACTAATACACTTGAAAACGGGGAAGGTCAGGACAGGAAACACACTATTCCCAAGCTTTGCCAATGAATAACTCGAGAGCTACTGCTAGCTCTCCAGCAACCTGTAAGTAGCTCTCCTCCGTGCAACCCAGGCTGCAAAATTAGAAGCTTTCTTGGTTGAATTAATATATGTGTACCAAAATAGAAAAATATGTATTAGAGGCGAAAATGTTGTTTTTCAGAACTCATAAGCTGATGTTTGGAGAAAAGTGGATACATTCTCAAAATAAATTTAAACCAGATATTTGAGTGAAAAATCATGTGGCGCTCAGAAGACTTATTTCTAATATTACCTTGGTTCCAGGGACATTGCATCTATGGCTGTTATGAATTACCCATATAGAGGCATTCCACACTGACAAAGTATTTTTTACATTGCTGCTGGCAACCTTGCCCGATGCACTGTGATCACTGCTGGAAATCTTGCATATGGTGGCCTCTAATGCAATCTTGTCTCATGCGGTTATTAATTATTACAACACTAATAATAATAGTAGCTCGGGATGATTTTCATCAAACATAAGTTGCTGTTATTACAGAACAGGTTGGAGACCGCTGCACTATTCCCATCTATGGGCCTGTTATTTTTACCAGGTGTGTTCCAGCACCTGATAAAACTTGGATATGGGGCTGGACGGTATTTTTACAGAGGATACAGCCCTACCCAGTTTTGAACAAGGATCATAAAGTTCATCAGTTACAATTTTTAGGTCTCGGCTGGCGATAGCAGCGCGCATGCGCTGCTCTCGGCATTCGAGAGCTTCTTGAAATCAATACGGTTGAGGAAGGTGACTTGAAGCCCATCCCCCTCTTCCCATTGGCTCGCGTCATAGCTTAGGCTAAACGCTGGCATTCTATTGTTAAGGAGGCTTTTTAGTCCCTCCTTGTTGCCGCCCTGTCCACTTTTGGCCCCGCCCACCGGGACTGGATCTTTTACTGGCGGCAGTACACACACTCCTTTAATTATTAGCTAGGCACTTTTTTCCCCATTCGTGTAATGTGTTGCAATAACAATCGGACGCGCTTGTTTTTCTTATTACCGCGTTTGCCTTCAAGAATGGCTGACGCACTTTTCATTTCTCTGCGGGTAAAGTCCGCTCTTTTCTCATTGTCACTTCTGGTGTGCGAGGCACCTTCAGGTTCGAGAACGGCAGCCCCGCATTTCTTTTGTAATGCACAGCTGCCAAAATCAATGAACACAAACTTGCCATTGGCGCCGGCGACTTGCAGCCTCTCATCCCTGTCCTGCCCCCGGGGGCTGCGCTTTAGCTTTGACAACCGCGCCGCTTTCATTAACAACACAAATCCCACTCCGTTTTAATCGTAACCGTCTCACTGCTGGAGTGTTAGTTAACATTCAATGGTGACGTCGGTCCCCTGGCGGGGCCTCTCCTGTGTGATGCACATGTGTAGTATTTCCGAGTGCAACGCATTTTCTGACACCCCCAGCAGAAGGAAGCGGGCAGGGAGCTGAGGGCTTGTACCACCCCGGAAGTCCTGCCAGCAGCCCGGAACACCAGAGCCCAGCTGCTAGCCCCGGCGACAGCCCACGCAGTGCCAGCCCCCGCAGACCGGTCCAGGGGGCCCCGCCGACGACTACAACCGCCTGGAGGACCTTTTTGGCATCATCGAGAGAGAGATGCCCCCCTCGGGTAAAGTCCGCTCTTTTCTCATTGTCACTTCTAGTGTCTGGCCAGGGACAGCCTTAGCCGTCTATTGCAAGCGCTTTCAACGTCTCGTCGGGGGTAGTAGGCGCTATATCAATGCAATTACAATACAAATAAGATTGATGCACGCCAAGGGCATGTCTTCTCCAATGGCTACACAGTGCCATGGACTTTACATTATGTCTACTTGGTTGCTTCAAATGTTTAAATCGGACTTTGTATATTTATTTGCATATATAGATGTATACACATTTAAAGCAATGCTCCTACCAGCTGCTGCCCGTCTACCTGCCCCAGCCCCTCCCTCCCACTCTCCATTGTAGTCAGCTTACCCTGAGCACCTCCCTCTGTTGTCTGTGCTCCCTCCGGCTTACCCCACCCCCTTACTCCTTGTTGTCTCCCACCCCCTTGCTTGCAATAAACAAGAACATGCTAGCTGCGTCAGTGATTCTTCCCCCACACCCTCCGTCCTTGGTGCCCCCGCGCCTTCCCTTCCTGTTGCCTCCAGTCCCAATGCCCACCCCATAGCAATAAAGTAAGAAAGCACTATGGCGCCGCATTCACTGACAGCATTGGTGCTTTTTTTCCAGGCATGCTGCACAACAGCAGCTCTGCTGTACATCATGGCTAAAAACACATTGAGAAAGCCAATAGTTCTCTGACAGGCGATACCCATTGGCTTTGCAACAGTAAACAGGTGGGGATGGTAGTGGTCATTTTATAATGGTGAAAGACTGGTGCTAGCCCCGTTCACTTCTGCACAATCAGTGCTTGCTTACATCTACACTACAACCGCACTGCACACAGACGGACAATGAATCCATGTATTAAAGTTGCTGCACTTTGTGGCAACTGCTGCTTACCTACCCCGGAGATAAGTCACCCACCACCTTTCTGTTGTTGCAGGGTCGCCACTGTAGCAACAGCGCGCTGCGGCCCCACGGGGGGCTAATCCCCACAGCCAGCAGCACGCCTCCACACTTGGGGGCTTGTACAGCCACCCTGGCACCCCACGGTTTGGTGATCTTGTAAAATGATGACATAGCACTGCAAACAATCCTCCTAATTTATTCTTTCAAGGCGCGCGCTTGGTGCCATGTTTGTTTGCCGCACTGTTGTATTTCTCTTGCCCACAAGTTAGCCCTGATTTTATTAAACAAGGCGCGCCACACGTGGATGTGTTTCAAAACCTTCAGGTTGCAGATTTTTAGGAAGTAAATACACCCATGCAGCTAGCTACATATGGTGAGACACGATTCACCCACACTATAATACAATCTCCATCAGATTGGCACGTGCCCAACCCTACCGGAGAGCAGCTGCTGTAGGACTCCCGTTTCAAGCACCATCGCCCCCATCCCACCCCTTCCCCAAGGCCTCGGTGTTTGTGTTGTCATGTCAATGAACTATTAGCACACTTTCACACCCCAGACTGTGTCAACGCTTGCCTTTAGTGGAGGAAGACGATCTGCTGAGGTAGGTGAGGTGCGGGGGTCGTTGGGCTGTGTGTGTGTGTGTGGATTGAGACAATACTCGCCCAAACTCACCAGGTGGCCGAGATACCATTTCCGGACATGGCTCTACTGAGGGCTGCATGTGCCAATAACTCTTCACTCAATTTCACTCTTTTTTTTCCTGATTGATTCAAACTTTCATACCCATCCTGTGACTCCACTGCAGACAGCTAGCCCCACCCACGCCCCGCCCACGCCCTTCTCCAGTTGTTTGGCCACTGGGGACTTTTTCCAGCTCTGGGAAGTCCGTGAAAGGGAAACAGTCTCTTAGTATCGGCTGCAGGAGGAGGCAGGACTGACCTGCCGTCTCTCCACCTCCTCCTCTGAAGGGTAGCCCTCCGTGCCTGTCTTCACTCACCACTGGCTGTGTTTCCGCCTCTCTTCTGTGTGATGCCTCTGGTGCAGTGCTGGGCCCGGGCAAAGGGAGACGCTCTGCTTGTGATGGGAACACATCTCACAGTGACCCATAATTTGGGATCCCTGGGTGGGGTCAATATTATTATCATCCTTTACGCAGTGACCTTAAAGAAATTGGCAACAAAAACTGCTATAGTGGTGGCATTACGGCAGAGCTTCCAACTTTGGAACTGGGAAACCCTGTTTAAATCCCGGCGATGGATCAACATCCTGTGATTCAGTGCAAATCATGTAATCTCTCCCTGCCTACAAAAAGTGAATGTGTCCTTGTGTAATGTAAATGGTGCTCATGTAAAACGCTCCAATACCTTCGGGTCGAGTTCGCACTTTATAAAAACTAAAACAAGCATTAAAAATGCAATAGGTCTCGCCTTTCATTAAGTTAAAGCCATTTGCTTTGCTATACAATACCATTAGCAAAGCAAATGGCTTTAACTTAATCAAAGGCGAGACCTATTGCATTTTCAATGCTTGTTTCTTTTTAGCTTTAGCCTTTATTTTCGTCCTTATGTGCTTTGGCTTTACGGCTTTTATGAAGATCTCAGTGAAGTAATGCAATGCGATGCATCCCTGATGCAAAATAAAGGCACCTGAGAAGCTCCCATAAGTGAACAGCTCGACCATAGGCATGCCACTCCCAGAAAAATAATCCGTTTTAATGGGGCTTACAAGCAAGTGGCTGAGTAATGTGAAAACAAGCAGTTTATCAGCAAAGCAGCGAGGGCAGGTGGAAAGGGTAGATGCTTAGTTGCACGAGACTTGGGGAAAACTTGGCCTTTAATCCAGTCTGAGCCTGTGGCTTCTCTGACCTTTGTGACAACCCCGTAATCTAATTAAGACCCCGTTGGTCCATCTGTAAACAAAGTAAAAGTGGGCTTTCCTTAAAAAAAATACTGCAAACAGAAGTAGGCAGGATGCTGCAGAAATAAACTCTAATTCTATCACAAAGTTGTGGATGTAAAAAGATAAATGTGTTAACTCCCCTCAAACTGGAGACTCTTCTTGACTGCCAGACAATTAATTGGTCTAAGCCAAGGGTGTCCAACATTCATCCACAAGGGCTGGATTTCTGCCTGGTTTTCATGATGTATACATTTTATACAGTATAAATTAATAGGAATATTTTACATTGTACATTACTAGATACTGGACTTAGTTTATAGTAGAGGTTGGCGAGCCACTGAATGCTCGAGCCAGATGTGCAACTCTGGGTCAGCTCGATGTCCTCTGGGACCTTCGAACCCAAAACGAGCTGAGCTTTCATGTGGCTTCTGTCTGCCACCCACACTCTAACCTCAAGCGTCTAATTTCAGTCAAAGCATGAGAGAGAAAGAGATACCCATTGTAAGAAACTGGGTTACTGGTTGACTGGGGTGTGAGCCCTGGTCAAGCAGCAATGTATCTTGTTCAGTTCGAACATCTTCAGATGACATTAGCATATTAGGTTCTGAATAATTATTCATGTAGTGGGTTAGTGCTTAGGTGTTAAGGTAATGTGACAGTATTTTTAAAGTACTATGATTTGCTGAAGAAATGATACATTTTCTCACATCACGGGGAAACTGCTAAACTTTTCATTTTCTATGCAAGAATTGTGTATAAAACCCTCAATTCTGGGGTTGAGCCACAAGAGTTTCATATTCGATGCTGCCCGATTCTTTCCCTATTTTGCTGCACATTGAGACTTAGAATATTTTCTGATTTTTACATGCTCTGTATAACTGCATAACTCTGCATTTGAGAGCCTTCATTGCATTAACTCTGTACCACTTATTTTTTAATTTGGTAAGAAAACCCTTTCACTTTGATCAAAAACTTAGATATTCATTGGGCTCATTCAATCCTAAATTATTAATGAACTTTATTTGCTTGATTTTGGTGTTTTGGGAGGTGTTTTAATGTGAGAACACATTGCCTCATAAAATTGAGATTAACACATTCCTCGATCCAGTAAATTGTGGGAAATCTGATTGATGTGAATTTTAGGGTGTCTCAATGTTTGCGATACCCTTTTGCTCCCACAGTTTTACCTTGGTTTCAAGTAGCGGCCAGAATCAGTGTACCACTCATTTAGACAGCACATGTGTTTGTCGTGATAACTGTGTCATCAGTGACACTGATTGTACCACTTGCAATATCTGTTGCCATAGTGCAGTTGAGGTTTCAGGAGTAATTGATAGGGGCAGTGCACAGAAAATAGTAATGTAACGCCATCAGTGATGTTAGTTAGAAGCCCGTAAGTGGTGACCATTGTTGCTGGCACCGTTATGCGTGCTACTCCTACAGCGCTCATACGTGCTTGCCGTCATTCCTGTCCTGGTGGTGATAGGATTAAGAGCAATAGTAACAGGAGTCCCTGTAACAATTACCATGACAGAATTTGCTCAATTGAATATAGTATTACAGATCATGGCACACATAGCATCAGTTCTGGCTGTTGAAGTGATGTTGACAGTCTTGATGAAACAACTAGACATATTAGTACACTGACTTTTTAACATTGGCATGGCGGACAGAAGTTCCTATTGTAGTCTACAATGCCAATGTAGCTGTGTGTGTGTAGCAATATTATTACTGTAAGAGAACGCTGCACGGGGATGACTGTGAGCCACTGAGGGTCTGTGAATGCAGTGACATTATATAAGAAAACAGGCTTTTTGCAGGTGTCCCCCCACTTATTGCCCTATTTGGACCCCAATGTTGATGGTTTTTGATACTGAAAGTGCACTGGAGCCTGCTATCCAGGTCCCAGTGCCTGTGCTCGCTCCCTAAAACTGATACATGTGAATTGGTAACCCCAATTGGCAAGGGCTTTAGCCCCCTTATAAGTCCATGGTAAGTGGTACCAGTGGTTCCCATGCATGGGAGTTAAAGGGGTCACCATGGCCTGAAGCACTGATTGTGCCACCCTGAGTGACCCAAGTAAACATATAACAGAAGGCCTGCCATTGCAGACTGCAGGACCAGTGCAAACGACCCCAATTCGACTTTGCCATCTCTGTGAGTGGCAAGGTCAAAGCACTGTTTTTAATATATGCCAGTCACCCCTAAGTTAGGCCTCCTGAGCCCAGAAGGCAGGTGCATTATATTAAATTTGTGGACATATAAGTGCAAGCTTATACATCCCAATAGTGGCTGTTTTCCATTAAGGGCTACTATAAGTGATCAGCGGGCCATAGGATAGCATAGGGTGGTACCCGGGCATCCCCGAGGTTGCCAGCTCCATTAGGGTACTAGTGAATTATGGCATGTTTGGTATCAAACAACTTGCCTTATCACCCCTGACATGAGTCACATTTCGATGTAGCATGCACCCAGGAGGCTACCTTAGAGATTACCCACCTGGTTGCCCCAGCCTTTCCTGTGCCCTGGATGACAGCCCGCAACTGCTGCCATCAAGAAACAAATCTGACCCCCTGTCAGGAGGTGTGAACTCTTCCAGGAGACAGAAACAATGGTCTGGATGGGAAGGAGGTGACACCTCCCTCCCTGACAGGAGGGCTAGTGAATTGGCACATCAAGGTGGTGAGCTTCAAAGCTTTCACCGTCTGTGATATGCATCCAGGCTGCAACCTAGAGGAGGACACAGTCGTCCACCTACCCCAGTCACATTTGCAGCCAGGCAGGCGGGAAAATTATGTACAATCAAAAAAGGGGGGGGAGAGGAGATGGAGGTACTGGTTAGGTTCACCCTCCAATGTACATGTAGTTCACAAAAAATCTGTAAATGTCAGATCCAAAAAAACCTAACCAAGGGAATGGGGATTCCGCTGAATGCACGAAAAAAACAAGACCCCTGTCCAAGAAAAGAAAATTCTTTTCTTGAGTCCCCTCACTCACCCAGGGTTGCCCCTAGGTGAAATACTTCATCATTGGGGCCATCCCAAACAGCTGCTGCTTGGGGCATGCTGCGACTTGCGGAACTACGTAGGAGCACTTTTTTGTGAAGAAATGTGTAGTGCAGTGTTCGTGGAGTGGTGGAAGTGATGTTAAAAATACCTAGCTAGTGAGCTACTGTTTTATTCTCGCTCCTAGTTGGTATGGATAAAAAGGGATAAATAGTAGGAAAAGATATAACTATTATGTGTATACAGTCCCTAATATTCGGTCGACATGTTTCGAGGTATCCCCTAAACCTCTTCTTCAGGACCACACGGGGACCAGCCCCATGCGTGCCACTCCTTGTGAAAACCTATAATAAAGTGAGGATGCACCCCTAATGTGTGAGCACCCGATTCAAAATACATACGGTTTAGTCTTTGACTCGTAGTATTTATGTTTTGGCAATACTATGCCTCATGGTCTGCCGGGGTAGAGGGGCTTGTAGTCATACCTTTGTCAAAGCACACCTCCGTCTAATAACACCTACTGGCACCCGCCCGTGCTTTGACGAAGGTATGACTACAAGCCCCTCTACCCCGGCAGACCATGAGGCATAGTATTGCCAAAACATAAATACTTGCCAGTGGGCCACTGTGCTCCTCATGCTGGTAAAACCCACAATCTGCCCCGGGGGGGCAGAGAGACTGTTGGGGCCAATTTGGTTGTGAGGGCATGGCCCGAGGCCAAGGCCCCCACATCTTTTTAGGTCTCGCCTGGCGTTGCAGCGCGCATGCGCTGCACGCTCTGCGAGGGCTTTTTGCAATCGATACGGATTCAGAAGGGACTTGAAGCCCCGCCCCTGTTTCCCATTGGCTCGCGTCATCGTTTATGGTAAACGGTGGCGCGTGATTGGAAATCTGGCTTCTTGGTTACCTCCTTGTCCACTTTTAGGACGGCCCATGTGGACAGGCCGACGCCATCTTTGTTTGGCGTGACGTAGGAGGGTGTGCTGGTAGCGAAAACGCTGGCTCCTCATTGGGAATTCTACCAGCTCCTCCCTCCCCTTCCCTCCATCCAAAAGCAAACTCCCCAGAGTTGCGCTGTTCATTGTTAATGGGCTTCCTGACGTAAGCAGCCACCACCAACTTGTTCCCATTCGGCATCGCGTGCTGCACTCTGCTAAGTCAGATTTCAATCTATTCTCTGCCGGATACTGCCTGGTGTGCCTCTGCTGTTTAGCTTGGAAGATCACAGCAGTTTGCAGGCGTTTTGTGCATCTTGGTGTTGTGAATGTGTAGTGGAAGCTGCATCATTCATGTTCTCTAGTACTCGGTCCGCCTAAGTTACCATTGGTTACAGTGGAAAAATGCCATCTCGTTGATGCGAGGAGGAAGACGTTTTGGGTAATGCGCTTGCATCTCATTCTATAGAGTACAAGGCTATATCTTCCGACAGAGCCCCATTGAAATAACCGCACATGCAAAGATCGAGCTAATTTGACATAAAGGCGAGAACTTACACATACTGCGCGATTCACATATTCGGTTGCAATGTGATCTGCTTTATATTTATGTGTTGATGCGTGGCACATTTGCATGTTTCTCGCCAGAGTACAGTTCCCCTCGCAGCTTTCTGACTATTACGCCTCAACCCTTATACAAATGCATTCATACGGGTCGTGGCAGGTATGCGCGCGCCCCTTGGAAAGTAGCATCTGCGAGTAGCTGCTTTATTCTGATAACCACTCAACACGTGTGGCAGCGATTAGCATGTTCATTCCCATTTTGTATAAGAGTCGCGCTGTTGGAGGTTGGTGACGCCTGCCAGGCAATGGCATGGTAGCAATAAAGTTCACGTGCAATCGTGCATGCAGGTAGATAGATCAGCTTTATCTGAAGACGTGCAGTCTTTCTTCCTGTGGTACACTTGCTGTTGTGGAATGCACCACGTTGTGTGTATGTGTATATATTTATGCAGGAGTTAGTGGATTTTCTTCGTATAGAGCACACAAGGAAACAAATGTGCCGCCAAGGCACTTGAGAGCATAAACTCAACACTCCCTCAGCTTGCAAGAAAGATTTTAGTTTTGTGGGGATGCATTTCACATGTTTTATCCTTCCTTGATGTACTTTTATATACAACTAACACTTTCTTCCTTCTCCCTATTTGCTCTCCCCTCGCCCCTTTCGTCTGCCTCATGCTATTCTACTCCTCACTATACTTCATTAACACGCATGCTATTCTTCTATTCATTCACCTCCCAAATCTTAAACACTGCTCTTCTCCTACTAACGCTATGCTTTCAACTACTACACAGCTAACAGACACAATTCTAACAACATACAACTACAACATATCACAAATATACACTAAATAATACAAACCTAAAATACAAGACCATTAGCAAAGCAAATGGCTTAAACTTAATTAAAGGTGAGACCTATTGCATTTCCAATGCTTGTTTTTCTTTATTTTCCCTGCTGCAGGGGGTGTGTGTGTGGGGGGAGGGGGAGTTGCAGAATAGCGGTAATGTCCCCCAGTTTGCCCCGCCCAATGTAAGCCAGAAAGGTTGTTGGGGCAGTTGTGGGGGGGTGGGAACACGGCCTGGTGCCTGAATGGGCCATTCCACCCTTTCTTTTTCGTTGTATTCTCCCTCGTGTCTAGTGGGCTTTTTTACCCATGGGAGGCTGAAAGATTGTTCCTTTTTTGGGGGATCGAGAGGAGTTGTCCATGTCTAGGGCCCACTTCCACTTCCTGGTGGTTAAAAGGTGGATCTCTGCTTGGGATCCGTAGTGCTGGGCGATCCCCTAGCCGGGATCCACTAGGGACAGGTATCCCTCATTAGGGGATACTGTCCCCTTTCCAGCAGCACCTCCCCACTCTAACCGGTAATCAGAGGCAGAGTTGTGCCCCCGCGAGCGCCAATGAAAGTGAAAGCAGATGTCACCTACTAGCGCTGACTGCTCACACTTTTGTCACTGTTACATCAGCATGCTGTGTGTTCTGTGCATGGTGTGTGTCACTGTAAAGAAACTAATTCTGAACGCAAGAGAAGCTCTTCCCTGGCGCTCTTTACTTTCTCAGTGTGATGGACGAACCATTCACATCCACTGAACTGCAACGGTAATGCGGTGAACGTGAACGGTTCGTCCACTGCATTAAACCGATTAACTGACAATATCACAAGTGACAACACTTTTGCTGTTTTTGGGACTCGAAGGTGGCTGTTTTGACTGTCTTGTTCCAAGAGGTAACCCTGTACAAAGCGCACCACACTGTATTGAGTTCTGTTTGTGACATTTACACAGCTACACTACTACTGCTGAGGAGAGCTCATCTTTTCCCATGTATTCCTTCTTCTCCTGTCTAGGTTTGTGTAACTGTTCTCCCTTTCCCCTACCTCCTCCATAACTTGTTCTGCGCGCTTCTTTCCTATTGGGGATTATACACGGTGCAGGCCTCTAGCCTGTTCCTTACATCCATTCTGCGGGCACCTTCATAGAGGAAGGACTGTATGCGACAGATGGACAACCGACTCGGCAGATGTGTCATGAAAAGAGACGGGGTGTAGAGCAGGATGCCAGTGAAAACCGCAGTTCATATGTTTACATTAAGTTTGCCGGGCGCTCACACCCCTTGGGCACAAGGAAAGTAACAAAGGCTCTCTTAAAGCAAACAGTGATACTTTTTTTTACCTAGATAATTAAAAAACAGCAATGCTCTTCTCAGTTAATTGGATGAGACTTGGAGTTTTGCTTATCTGCTATGATTGGCATAGGTTTCTGGAATATATTCAGAGGGACACTGTATAATACAATGGTGCACTGTGCTGCTTTTCGAATTCGGAGATGTAAAGAACGCATATAATATGTAGCACCTCATAAGCACAGATTAGCGAGACATAAAAGAAGGCAGTCATAGGTGACGCGTGACGGGAATTTCACCTGTCACGTTGTGTGTCATTTGGTGTCCTCCTTCCGGTTTTCCATGACACCCGAGCAGAGGAAGCCAGCTGCACCTGCGCAGTGCGACGCCCCCATTTCTTGGCTCCCCGTATAACCGGATTCGGTGGAGTAGTTATTGTGTGCGCTGCGCGCTGCAAACAGTGGGCCTTTCTTTTACATAATGGGTCGCTTGTCACCAACTGTGTATCCGGGAACGAATATGGGAGTGGGGGTCCTGAGAGCCTATCGTGTTTCCGAATCCCCCTCCCCCCCACACAGCCCTTTCAGCTTCAAAAGAGCAATGATGTTAATCGTTCTAATCAGCGGGCCAAATTTAGAATCAAAACATTATTTAGTATTTTCTGTCCCAGCTCCTGAGCAGACACACAGACTCCTCTTGCACAGCCCCGTCTCAGCACAGGCGTCCAGCCGTCAGCTGGTAATGTGCTAGTGATCATGTGCAGGTGTGTCTTTGTAGGCCAGGCTGACTTTTTTCTTTCCCTTCCCAAAGCAAGACATCTTAAAAAGCCTAGCCTTGAAACGTCCTCTGTAGTGACTGTGCAGCCTGAGGCCCCCTCTGACAGCCTCCAAACAACATAACATCCGGGGACTTGGATGTGGAGAACCCTTTGTCCCATTTCAAGCAATGTCCTTGAGTTCACTTTATTTGTAGGATCAGACACTGTAGATGCAGACCCGGGGTTAAGCACATGTTGACTGGTACAGGTATTATTAGTCCATTGGTGTCACTATATTTAGGGAAATTAAATTCCCATTGCCCCCTCCTAGCACCCAGCCCCTGGGCGGCGCGTGATGGTGGCTCTGACCTGAGCTGAAGTAAGCTTGCATCCTGGGTCATAGTGCATGACCTTGCAATGGTACCCTGGCAGGAACCTCAAACCATTGTGCAATACATCACTATGAATGCCAGCACATCTCCCTGATTCTAAGGGACCAAGAACCCTAAACCCCTTGATGAGCAAAGACTCACGAGTTAGGCTGTGTGACATACTCTGTTCTTTATTGTCGTGTTGCCGCAAGCCCTTCCATGGCATGCCAAATGCACTGATGAAAACCACAGAGAACATGGGATCAAATCCTTGGTATGTGTGTTCTTTTGCAAAATAAAAATAAAGCTTGAAATGTTTTGACAATTTCTAAAAATGCCTTCAATTGCATTGAAAACTGGCATTTAAATCTGAAAAATACCCAAAAAGCAGAAAGTTGAATACTTAAAATAGAAAGGGCATTGCATGATGATTATTATTACCATTAGTATTATTATTGTTATTATGATTATTATAATTATTATCATTGCACATCCACTAAAGCATCTTGTCAGAAGAAGACATCACAATATCTAACAATTCCAGGGAAAGATTCTGGATCTTAGAGTGAGCCTAGAGGGAAGTGCCTTCAGTGCTTAATTTGGGTAAACAACCTTAACAGCATGGGCTGAGCCACGCGTGCTGTTTCTCCGCAAGCCGAACCATACTTGCTTCAAGCACGCATATGCCTTAACAACTCATATACGTGGTTAAGGCAGTGTGTGGTCTAGATGCAGGAATGGGTGAGCAGGAAGAGGAAGGATCGGGAGTGGACGCGGTCAGGTAAGTGGGGCTGGGGACGGGTTTTGTGAGTGTGGGGGGTAGATTTCAGGGTGAGGGGTAGTTTTTAGGGCTCAGGGGGATTGGAGCTGTTTATAGGGCAGGGGCCTGGGTTTTAGGGCTCAGGGCGGGGGGGTCGGGTAGTTTTCAGGGGTAGGGTTCAGTTTTTAGGGCACAGGCCGGCGGGGGTCTGGGGACGGGGTAGTTTTTAGGGCATAGGGTCAGTTTTTAGGGTTCGGGTGGGGGGGAAGGTAACGGTTTTCAGGGCTGGGGGACAGTTTTAGGCCTCAGGGCGGGGCGCTGGGTTGAGGTAGTTTACAAGGGTAGGGGGTCAGTTTTTAGGGCTCAGGGCGGGGGGCTGGGGTCAGGGTCGTTTCTAGGGCGTGGGAACAGTTTTTAGGGCTTGAGTGGGTCGGGGAAAAGGGACAGTTTTTAGGATGGGGGGCAGTTTTAGGCCTCAGGCCGGGGACTGTGTCAGGGGTAGTTTACAGGTTCAGGGGACAGTTTTTAGGGCTCAGGGTGGGGGGAGGCTGGGGTATCTTTTAGGACGTGGGTCAATTTTTTGGGCTCAGGGTGGGGCGGGGGAAAGGGTCAGCTTTCAGGGCTGGGGGCAGGGGTGTGATCTTTACCACACATGTCCCTTTACCAATCATGTCTTTACCACAAAATTGCCTGGTAAAGGCAAGCGTGGTAAAGTTGCGGTCGTGGTTGAGACTGCATGGTTCAGGCATGCGTTGTACCTTCATACAACCCTTAATTTGAGATGATGGGTGTAGGTGGGATCCACCGTGACTCATTTCTGGGGAATGGGATTATTTGTACCCATCAGGCTTTGACACAGAAAGAGAAAGACAACCTACTGGGAAAGCAGGAGGAAGAGAAAGATGGAAAATAGTGACAAGGAGAGAAAGCAGAAATGAAAAAGAGAGTGAGATAAAGCAGCAGGCTTAGTATGTTGTTGGAAGAAAGAGACATGGACTGAAATAGAGACTATACAGCCATGGCATTCACAATGGCGTCTGTAGAGGGGTCCCAGATGTGGCCAATGGCCCAGCTCTATTTACCTTTGCCCCCCTTGTGCTCCACCACAGCTGCTTAAAGATCCAGGAGGTGACAGAAAAAAAAACAGACACTGCACCTTTTCACTTACATTAATATATCCAAGTACATTTAATTGCAATACAGTGTAGTTGGTTTAAAATGTTTTAATCCGGCTTTGCATGTATGTGTGTATATATCTTTATCTAAATATTCATATATAGATATATATACACACACACATACAAAGTCAGATTTAAACTTTGTAATCATTACATATATATATATATATTCACTGAAAAAACCATAGGTTTTAGGGACAGTTATAGTTACTTGGACATTGCACTTGTACAAAACCCGTGAAATTCCCCCGTTATAGTTAGTTCAGCTAACTATAACTCGCGCCCCCGCAATGCACTGCTGATGACGTCACATATTACATCACTCATGACATGGTCAGTGACATCACTGATGACATCACTGATGACATCTCAAATGACATCACTGATGACATCACTGATGACATCATCCAGTGACTGTGTGTTTCTGTAAAGTTTAAATATTTTTAATATATATAGGAAAAGACGTTTTGAAGAATGAGTGGGTGTGTAAGTGTCTGTATGGATGATTTAGTAGGTGCGTGACTGACTCTATAAGTGAGTGATTTAACGTATCTTACTGAATGCATGGGTTAGTGACTAAACTGGATGAATGTCTGTATCCGTCTGTCTGTTGCTGTGTAAGTGGCTGCATGTGTTTGTGAATAGCTACATGAGTGTCTATATGAGTTATTGAATGCTTGTCTGAGTATCTGTATGGGTGCCTGAGTGTTTGTGTGGGAGGGGTGTGTTCAACTCTGTGCATAGATGTGTGAGTGGGTGATTCACTGGGTGGATGGTTTCAAGAGTGCATCTGTGATAGACTGTATGGGTGGGTAAGTGTGTGTAAGAGTGTGTTAGTGAGTGAATGTATGTTCCAGTGGTACATGTGTGAGTAACTACATATGTGAAAGGCAGTATATATGTGTGTTGGAGTATATAAATAGCTATAAGCAAGAGTGAGTGATTGTGATAGTGGCTGTATGGATGAGTGTGTGCTTGTATCAGTGATTGTATAAGAGCGTAACAATGTGCTACTATTTGTATGAGTAAGTGAGCTGGTGTGTGTATAACTGTATAGGTGAGTAAATGGCAGTGTGTTTAATTATTTGCATGACTGACTAGGTGTGTGAGTATCTCTATGGATGAGTGGCGTTGTTTGAGTGTCTATATAGGAGTAAGAGTGCATATGATAGTCCTGTACTGAGTGACCGTAAGTATGAGTGACTGTACGGGTGAGTGAGTGGATGTGTGTGTGTAGACCTAAGAATCAGTGAGTGGGTATGTAGTTATTGGTGTTGGAGTGTCTATGGTTTTGCGAATGGCAGTCTGTAATTTAGAGTGGGTGTATCAAAGGTTATATTAGGGTGTGAGGAGGTGCATCAGATTATCACGTGGATGATGTCATCAGTGATGTCATTTGAGATGTCATCAGTGATGTCACTGACCATGTCATGAGTGATGTAATATGTGACGTCATCAGCAGTGCATTGCGGGGTGCGAGTTATAGTTAGCTGAACTAACTATAACGGGGGAATTTCACGGGTTTTGTACGAGTGCAATGTCCAAGTAACTATAACTGTCCCTAAAACCTATGGTTTTTTCAGTGAATTTCAAAGGTTTTTAAATGCTAATTTGTAACTATAACGTGTCTGAAACCTATGGTTTTTTCAGTGAATTTCAAAGGTTTTTTAAATGCTAATTTGTAACTATAACGTGTCTGAAACCTATGGTTTTTTCAGTGAATTTCAAAGGTTTTTTAAATGCTAATTTCTAACTATAACGTGCCTGAAACCTACGGTTTTTTCAGTGAATTTCAAAGGTTTTGTAAATGACAATTTTTAAATGTATTAATTGTTATATTAATTTTTTTCATACTGATTTACTACATTTTTAGAAACAATTTATTTTTACATATTTTATTTTTTAAATTACATTGTAATTACATTATACATTACATTACAAAAATACTTTCTCAGAATGAATTACTTTAGTTTAAATACTTTGCAGATAGGCAATAGACTTTTAAGTACAGTAGTTACAGTTGTTGCAATGGGCAACACATTTTCAAACACAATGCAACATTCAGCTCAATGTGAATTTCTAGTTAAATGCAATTAGTTACTTTATGGATTACTTTTGTAACCACAGGACTGGATCCTAGATTCAGTCCTGGTACATCTCCTGTAAACAGTTGAGTAAAAGCGTTTTGGTTACAGTCGTGATTTTTAAGGAATATTATTGTATTTTAAAAGTTGACACTTAGAAACTTTTTCTCACAGAATCACCAATGTTATCCTATGGAAGGAAATTCACTTAGCAGGTAAAAACTGTTATCGTTACTTTTTCTTACTCAGTGTTGGATCCTGGATCCAGCACTGGTGCATCTCCTGTAAACAGTTGAAAGAATGCGTTTAAGTCATACAGGCGATTTTTAAGGAATATTTGTAGTTTGTGAAAATCAACACTTTGAAACTTTTTGCTGAAAACCAGTCAATCTTAGCCTATGAAGGAAATTCAAGTTACCGGTAAGTACGGTTAAAATTACTTTTGAGGATCAGTACTGGGCTGAAAGATGCAGCACTGAGGTCTCTCCTGATAACAGGTGAGTAAATCGGAATTCGTATTTCGGCTGATTTTAGAGGAATATTTTAAAGTTCCAAAACTCCACACTTAGAAGAATTTCCAAGTGAAACCAGTCAATGTTAGCCTATGGAAGGAAATTCAAGTTACTGGTAAGTACGGTTAAAATTACTTTTCAGGACCAGTACTGGGCTGAAAGATGCAGCACTGAGGTCTCTCCTGATAACAGGTGAGTAAATCAGAATTCGGATTTCGGCTGATTTTAGAGGAATATTTGTATGTTTCAAAAATCAACACTTAGAAACTTTTTCAGCAAAAAGCAGGCAATGATATCCTATGGAAGGAAATTCAAGTTACTGGTAAGTACGGTTAAAATTACTTTTGAGGATCAGTACTGGGCTGAAAGATGCAGCACTGAGGTCTCTCCTGATAACAGGTGAGTAAATCGGAATTCGTATTTCGGCTGATTTTAGAGGAATATTTTAAAGTTCCAAAACTCCACACTTAGAAGAATTTCCAAGTGAAACCAGTCAATGTTAGCCTATGAAGGAAATTCAAGTTACCGGTAAGTACGGTTAAAATTACTTTTCAGGATCAGTACTGGGCTGAAAGATGCAGCACTGAGGTCTCTCCTGATAACAGGTGAGTAAATCGGAATTCGTATTTCGGCTGATTTTAGAGGAATATTTTAAAGTTCCAAAACTCCACACTTAGAAGAATTTCCAAGTGAAACCAGTCAATGTTAGCCTATGAAGGAAATTCAAGTTACCGGTAAGTACGGTTAAAATTACTTTTCAGGACCAGTACTGGGCTGAAAGATACAGCACTGAGGTCTCTCCTGATAACAGGTGAGTAAATCGGAATTCGTATTTCGGCTGATTTTACAGGAATATTTGTATGTTTCAAAAATCAACACTTAGAAACTTTTTCAGCAAAAAGCAGGCAATGATATCCTATCGAAGGAAATTCAAGTTACTGGTAAGTACGGTTAAAATTACTTTTGAGGATCAGTACTGGGCTGAAAGATGCAGCACTGAGGTCTCTCCTGATAACAGGTGAGTAAATCGGAATTCGTATTTCGGCTGATTTTAGAGGAATATTTTAAAGTTCCAAAACTCCACACTTAGAAGAATTTCCAAGTGAAACCAGTCAATGTTAGCCTATGAAGGAAATTCAAGTTACCGGTAAGTACGGTTAAAATTACTTTTCAGGACCAGTACTGGGCTGAAAGATGCAGCACTGAGGTCTCTCCTGATAACAGGTGAGTAAATCGGAATTCGTATTTCGGCTGATTTTAGAGGAATATTTTAAAGTTCCAAAACTCCACACTTAGAAGAATTTCCAAGTGAAACCAGTCAATGTTAGCCTATGAAGGAAATTCAAGTTACCGGTAAGTACGGTTAAAATTACTTTTCAGGACCAGTACTGGGCTGAAAGATACAGCACTGAGGTCTCTCCTGATAACAGGTGAGTAAATCGGAATTCGTATTTCGGCTGATTTTAGAGGAATATTTGCACAATGGTGAAGGGAGGGGGCGGGGCCTGAGGTGACATCTGTGCAAACGCGCCCCGTTGCGCGTTTTAAGTTGGGGGATTAAGTCCCCTTGAATCCTGAGGGTCCCTAGGGGCCAACTAGCCCACCAGGAACCTCCAATATGCGCCAGGGGCTGCGTTGCAGAGACGTGTAGAGAGGCCACACCCCTTTTACACCTCTCTGCAACGCAGCTCTGTGGCGCTTTCTGGATGTACCTGTTGGGCTAGTTGGCCCCCAGGACCCTCAGGATTGAAGGGATTTAATTCCCATCTTAAAACGCGCCACGGGGCCTGTTTGCACACATGTCACCTGAAGCCCCGCCCCTCCCTTCACCACTGTGCAAACGCGCCCGTGGCGCGTTTTAAGTTGGGGGATTAAGTCCCCTTGAATCCTGAGGGTCCCCGGAGTCCAACTAGCCCACCATATACCTCCAAAAGCGCCACAGAGCTGCGTTGCAGAGAGGTGTAAAAGGGGTGTGGCCTCTCTACACGTCTCTGCAACGCAGCCCCCTGGCGCATATTGGAGGTTCCTGGTGGGCTAGTTGGCCCCCAGGGACCCCCAGTATTCAAGGGGAATCGTTCCCCTCTGCAAACGCGCCAGGGGCGCGTTTGCAGAGTGGTGAAGGAAGGGGCGGGGCCTGCGGGCCCGATCGTTTTAAAAAAATTTTTTTGTCCCTGAAGGGGGCTGTGTGGCCCCCTTCCTTTTTCCTGTTTTTATGCCCTGGGGACCCCATCCCCCAGGGCCTTACTCCCTTTTTAAAATTTTTAATTAAAAAAAAACGGGAAGGGGGCCGCGTGGCCCCCTTCCCTGGGCCTGTATTGGCCCCGGGGACCCCATCCCCCGGGGCATGGCCTTTTATTTTTATTCTTTGGAGGGGGCTGCGTGGCCCCCTCCTCTGGCCATTTAAGGCCCCGGGGACCCCATCCCCGGGGCCGGCCTCTCCATTTTTTTAATTTTTTAATTTTTCTTTTTTGGGGAGGGGGCCGCGTGGCCCCCTCCTGGGCCGCTACTTGCCCCGGGGACCCCATCCCCCGGGGCCTGGCCTCTCGTTGGGGACTGTGGGGGTCCCCAATCCCCCACAGTCCCGCCGGCTCCCCGTGTCCTACGGGAGCCGGCATGCTTTACACATGGGGAGCAGCTGACATGCTGCTCCCCATGTGGAAAGCAGTCGGCTTTGGATATTGGAAGAGAGAGCAGGTTTCCTGCTCTCTCTTCCAATATCCAAAGCAGTTTGCTATGGCAGGACGGGAGCCGCGAGGCTCCCGTCCTGCCATAGCAAACTACAGTGTCCCGGGGTAGGCACCCCGGGACACTGCAGGAGCCGGCCCTGGGGGTGGTGGTCCCCAGGGCCATCAAGGGCTCCAGGAGGGGGCCGCGCGGCCCCCTCCCTACATCAGCACAGCCCCGGGGAGGTGGTGGTCCCGGGGCTTCGGGGTCCAAAACGGACCCCCATTTTAATTTGTTAGTGCCCCGGGGAGGTGGCGGTCTCCGGGCGTGTGGGGGCTGGAGCCCCCACACAGGTTGTTAAATTAATTTAAAAAAGCCCCGGGAGGTGGTGGTCCCGGGGCTGCGGGAGGGCTCAGAGCCCTCCCGCACCATTTTTTAAAAAGCCCCGGGGGGTGGCGGTCCCCGGGGCTTGGGGGCCCTTTGAGGCCCCCACACATTAAATTATCCCCCCACCATGCCCCCGGGACTTGGGCCACCCGGGGCCAATTAACATCGAGCGCGGGAGACCGCGCTTCGATTTTATTTTTCGGCAGGATTCGCGCACCCTGAGCGCATCCTGCCGATTTTTTTTTTTTTTTTAAATGCTTTTTTGCCCAGGGGTCCTTGTGGGACCCCTGAGCAGGCCTAGGGGTTAGGGTGTTTCTACCCTGCCCCCTTTGTGCGTTTTGCGCACTTGTTTCTTTTTTTCTCGGCGGGATACGCGCACCCTAAGCGCATCCCGCCGATTTAAAAAAATAATAATCTTTTTCTGCCCAGGGGTCCTTGTGGGACCCCTGAGCAGACCTAGGGGGTCAGGGTGTTTCTACCCTGCTCCCTTTTGCGCTTTGCGCACTTGTTTCTGTCCCTCGGTTCTACCGAGGGACAAAATGGCTGCCAACACTTCTTGATTTGGAGTGTTGACAGCCAATTAGCATGCAGCTCGTGATCGGGAGGGTACGCGGATCCGACGCGCCCATAGATATATATGTGATTTTAATTGTGAATTTCTCAGGAACTACTGAACGGATTTACACCATTTTAGCAAAAGGCACCAGTCTGAACCAAGGGCTACCTCTTTGCCAAATTTGGGGTAATTCCGTTCAGCAGTTCGGGCTGTAGCTGCGACTAAAGGTTCCTATGGAAAAATGAATGGGGAAAACGCGTTTTGGGACCCCCTTTTTCTCGGCCCCCGCTTCACGTATCACCCCAAGACTTTCAGGGTAGGAGCGGAGCGGAGCGCTCCAACAAGTTGGAAACTTTCACGAAGATTCGTCAACCGGCGCCAACGTTATTTCAAATAGAATGTCGCGGATTTCCTATGGATAATAGGTTGTAACTATAACTATCTACTGGCGACCGCCAGTAGATAATATATATATATATATATATATATATGAATTTCTAGACACAGCTCTTTTACTTGGAGTACCCTACAACACTACTGACACTCTGAATCTGCTCGCCTCACTTGCTGAGTCTACTTGCGCAAGACTGCTTGTACCAGAATGCACTGAGGTCAGTTAAAGGCCCACAACTGTGCAGCTTTTGAGCGCTGTCATATGAAAGTGCAACCGACCTCTTCATCCAAAGCATTTTCTTTTTTTAAAGTAGCACCTGAAGATTTTCTTGAAAAAAAATGTAGTCTATCAGGTATCTCAGCCTGTTAAATGTTCTTGTTGTCGATAACTGATTCTCCGGCTGAGATGCAAGCAAGGCTGGCTCCAGGGCTTTAAGTGTGCCGGGTCCTGCCGGTGCTCAGCACCGTCAGCTCTAAAAAGCAGGTGCTGAGACGGATCCCTATCGGGCTCTCCATTTCTGCCCTCACCCTCAGGGTGAAAAACAAATCTTAACTCTGCAGCAGAACCACCCCTCACTGCCTTTGAGGTAACTTTGAAGAGACTCACTATAGTTCTTTCACAGTCTCCTGATTTCCGAACTGAAGCATTTTCAGTATGCTCTACAACGAAGCCATAGTTGTTGCTTATATATCTTATGCAACTAACAACCATTGACAAAGGCAATAGTCCTGGCTTGATCTAGGTGGAATGTTACTTGTTGTATTATTTATCTGGATGCAACGACAGAAACAGCAAAATACCAGTCAGTCGGCACACTATGCTAAGCACAGATTTTTTAGCATAGGTGTTTTTAAGCCACGCCCCAATTACATTGGCCACGCCCCTTTAAGAGACCCCCCCCCCAGTTTTTTATCCCACTTAAAGTCCTGGCTAGCTCAACAGAGTATAAAATGATGTAACCTCATTTAGTTATTCCTGGATAGGAGCGATTGATATTCTAACTGCTGTCGTAAGGTTGCTATCTTTTGTTAAACTGCTAAGCCCTTAAGGCTGGTGTAACTGTATTAAACTGCAGCGTAGAAAATGTGGTCTGCTTAAAAGAAGGTATTGTGAAATGTCAGCACAGCACATTATAAAAAGACCCACCACTTCTAGCACCTAGGCCCAAAAAATCTTTGGTGATGCAAGAAAGACCAGAAATCGGAAAAATTATTATTTTTACTATATGGTCAGGCCTACAACTTGATTGGTTGAAACCTGACGCCGCACCAGAACTTCTACAGTGAGGTCTTATTTGTTTTCTTTGTCAGTTTTTTGTGGCAATGGGAACTATATGCTCTAAAAGCTGTTTCTACATTTTGGTGATGGGACAGCCTGAGCCGAAGCAAACCCAACATGATATATGAGGATTGAAGGACATGACAGCTGCCAATACACTGCATGGAACCTGCTTTGCTTCTCACCTTTCGGGAGTCAGCCAGCTGAGAAGCTTTGTTGTGTAAATAAAGTGTGCACAGATATGATCACTGGTTGTAACTTGACAACACTTCGATATGATGCAGCTGTCCTAGAGTTACAGAATTATATAACGATGCCGGCGGTATGCAGTATTTCAAGAAGCATTGTAAAGGCTTGGGATATTGTAATAGAACAGCTAGCTTGTTAATATTTAACGGTTGTAGGCGCTTTCATGTTCCTGCACTAAGCATATTTTCAGTAAGAGGCTGAAGAAATTTTAAAAAACGAGAGTAATTTTAAATATGTGAATGGGGGTGTGGCGCTGGATTGGCACTCCCAGCCGAAGTATTTCCAGCCTCAGAAATGCCCTCGTCGATGCCCTTAGCGGCTGTTTGAATTCCAACGAGGAGTTTACTCCGTCTTCAGAGCTTACAGCGAGACAAGTCACCGTGCGGTTGGGTTTGTCAATCTAACCCCCCACCTCCTCCCTTTCCACACTGTAAAATTCCCCAAAAGAGTTGAAGTGAGGGAAAAGAAAAGAGAGATGGGGCAGGAATTTAAACCAGAGAAGGACATGGGATTGGGGCCTATGTAGTGTTGTTGTAGTATTCAGTTGTAATTCTTGTTGTATATTTCCTTTATGTATAGCATGGGTACTTGCAAACCTATGCCCAGGGGCCACAAAGTATGGTCTGTGGTGTGATCGGGGGCCGCACTGATGCCAGCATGGTGGCAGTAGGGTGTCTGGGTGGGTCAGGAATTGTGTGAGGAGGTCTAAAAAAAATGTTAAATAAATGGGCAAGCATTTATTTTGCATTTTAATAAATGCTTGCCTGTTTATTTAACATTTTTTTCTGAATATTAGTGTTCATCCACTAAACAGTTCACCATGGGGCCCGCATGTAAAGGTCAAGAGGGCCATAAGCGGCCCCCGGCTGTACTTTGAGTATCACTGATGTATAGTCTTAGCAGTGCAGCCCATTTTTCCTGTATTCTGGTTTTAGAATTAGGAAGGTCGGGGTTGTGTTCTAGTCAGGGGTGGACTTTGCATAGTTATCGCAAAACCAAGTTTGGCGCCCCTATGCCTTTTCAGGAAAAATATTTCCCAAACTTCCGTTAGCTGAGTTAATACGTGTTTTCTTTTGCATCCCACAAATTAGTATCCTGCGTTCATGAGTGGAAATAAAACCGCAAGTACCATACTGCAAAGAGAAAACACAGAACGCCATAAATACCCACAATGAGCATGGAATAACTTTTGAACTGTGACCTGACCTTGGACCTAGGCCCCGCCCTCCATTGACTCGTCTGTGCCTTTTACCCAGGAGAAAAAGAGAAGCCATGTTGGTGGGGAGGGATGGAGAGGTCTCTTCTGCCCAGGACCTTCCTGGCAGTATGCTGCTCTCTCCGGCCTGCCCCCTGCTGGTGGCAATGCTCTTGGATGATCTTTTTGTATGCACGCCAGTCACTGGCTGTTTCACCCAGAACAGCGATGGGCCTGCTGTGAGCACACATCTCTCCACCTTTTGCCCACCTTCCACGAAACTCTTTGACACCAGCACCAAATAGAAGGTGAGGGGCCTGGTGGGGGGACAGGATAAGAGAAGAGGAGAAGGGAGGGCAGTGAAGAGATTGGGTTTTAGGAGCAGGATGCGAGCAGCTGTAAAAATAATTTAAGGGCAATTTACCAGAATCAGATCAGAGGGCGACTGCTGCGTGGCCTGTACACAGGCAGTTCTGTGTGCCCTCCTGCCCATCAGCGCCCGGGGCATTGGCCCAGCTCGCCCATGCTAAAGGCCGGCCCTGGTTCTAGTCAGATTGAAAGGGGTTGTCGAGCAACCGGTTGATGTTAAATCTACTCTTATTCATCCAGTGTGCCGAGCATGATGGGAGTTAGTAGTTTGTTTATCGGGGTTCAGTAGGCCTGAGGCCCTGAAATTAGTTCTCAACTTGTGCTTGACTGACAGGATGACTGCTATGTGCATGTTGTGTGGTGAAGTGGACATGCGCAGGACGTGTGACCCAGCCTCACTGGGCACCTCCAGTGACATCACAAGTGGAATTATCGGTCTGGTTTCATCTCATTATCAGGAAGCAAAGAGGAGGGTCTGGAAGAAGAAAGGTGACAGGCAGTCCGTCCTGTCAACAGTTCCAGAAGAGGCAGTCACACAACAAACCAGGTTCTAGGTAGAGTTTAATCCTGAAGCACCACCCACAACCCCTCTTGGGATCAGCAAGGGAGGGTTCCCGGGCATCTGGAGTTAAGCCTGAGCCAGGCTAACCACCCCGTGTAGTAGTGAATCCCCATTGGTGAGAGGGGCGCCGCAAAGGCATTGGCTTCTAGGGGTGCTTCCAGGAGCCTAATAGGTGGCACTTTATCAAGAGACTATGCTATTGCTGACTGTTGACTGGCTGCAGGTAGTACTGGTTGGTGAATGGTGTCTGAGTGCACCCGTGGGACAGTGCATGGTACCCTAGTACCGCAAGAATATAAGGTAGGGGTGAAAAGAAGTCCCACAAGAGCCTCACATTGGAAGTGAGGCTATCTCACCAAGTGGTGAGCTACATTTCAGTTCATCACCAGACTCGGAGAGAATTTCCCTCTGTTGTCTTCAGAGAACTGTGTGCTTAGTGAGAGGTGTTTACTCTGAGGATTTTTGCATGGTTTGGAGGGTTAATGGCAAATTCCCGCCACAACCCTGCAAGGTCTTAGAAGGGGCTTTAGAGGATTGAAGTGAGCCACCCCAACCCGGGTGCAAGTATAGGAATATACTTATCTCAGTGAGTCATGGTGAGGAGGGAATATGTTCCAGTGAAGAGGACCCTGCCCCAACTAGGCAGAAATGAGAATTGCATAATTCGAAGTACCACTAATGCGTCATGCTCGGCATGCCTCAAAATAATATGAACACAAGAGAAATTTACTTAGGTAATTCCATTCAGGATATTCTGGGTTCATCTGGTGAGGTGATTCATTTGAGGACTTTCCCCTGGATTCAGAGGTGGTGGAGTCTGTTGATTAAGATGTGATGGGAGACAGTGTTGAAGGCGGTAAATAGGTCCAGGAGGATGAGAGCTACCTTTTCACTGCAGTCCAGGAGGGCCCTGATGTTGTCGGTGGCTACGATCAGGGCTGTCTCAGTGCTGTGGTTGGTTAGGAATCCGGATTGAGAGGGGTCCAGGAGGTTGTTGTGTTCCAGGTGTTCAGTGAGTTGCTGGTTGATTTCATTCTCGAGAACCTTCACTGGAAAGGGGAGCAGGGAGATATACTGGCACCTCTTCAGTTCTCCTGTGTAGGCAGATGGTTTCTTCATCAGGGACCTAACTTCAGTGTGTTTCCAATCCTCAGGGAAAAAGGCTGAGGTGATGGAGGTGTTCAGGACTTTCTTGAGCTTGTCGCCAATCGTCTTGCTCTCGAGGTTGAAGATGTGGTGGGGACAGGGGTCCGTGGGTGCTCCTGAGTGCACGGAGTTCATGATGGAGATGGTGATTTAAGCTGTGAGAGGGATCCACTGGGTGAGCAGGTGTTCGGGGTTTGTGTTCGTGGGTGTGAGCAGACTGGTGCTGTCAGCTGCAGGGGGTTGGGGTTTGAAGTTTTCGTAGATGACTGAGATCTTGTTGTGGAAGAAGTCTGCCAGGGTGTCACACAGTTCTTGGGAGGAGTGATGTCATTCTTGGTGGCTACGGGGTTGGAGAACTCCTTCATGATTGTGACGAGCTCCTTGCTGCGGTTTCTGCTGTCTTCTATGCGGGCTGCTAAGGCGTTCTTCTTTGGTTCTTTCAGAAGGCGGTGGTACTGGTTGAGTGCTGCTTTGAAGGAGGTATGGTCTCCTGCCTCTTTGCTGGTGCGCCACTTCCTTTCTAGTTGCTGGCAGTTGAGTTTGGTAGATTTCAGCTTTGCAGTGAACCAGCTGGCACTTCTGGCTGGTCCTTTGGATTGGGCTGGCTTGGCGGGGGTGATTGTGGCAGCAAATTCTGTGATCCACTGGGGAAGTTCTTCATAGTCTGTTCTGGGTTGGATGCAGGGCCGGACTGGCCGTTGCGGGCACCGGGCGTTTCCCCGGTAGGCCGCCAGGGAGGGGGCCGGTTTTAGGCCCTGGGGGCCGTTTTTGTTACCGGCGGCCGGCAATATCGGCCCCCTGTAACAAAAACGGCCGAAATCAGCCGTATCAAACAGCTCGACCGCACACCCCTTCTCACCCCCAGGGGGGCCGGCCAAGCTGTTTTCCAGGGCCGGTTTCGTTTCCCAGTCCGGCCGTGGTTGGATGTTGTATCTGGGAGGTGGGAGTTGAGAGTACTGTTCCACTGTTCCACTGGTCTTCTGATATCTTTTTCCAGTTTCTGCACGTGGAGCTGAGGGGCATGGTGCCACTGTTGGTAGGTCCTGAGATGGTGAAGTGAACATTGTAGTGGTCGGTCCAGATGAGCTGTGAGACGTGGTTGTACTTGTCTTTGTTGCTGGATGTGAAGATGGGGTCTAGCGTGTGTCCTGTCGGTGTTGCTCATGATTTACAGAAGGTCGATTGTGTTGGTGTCGCTGGGGTAATCGTGGTGGAAGTTAAGATCCCCTAGGAAGATGTAGCGCTTGGAGTCGATGGGGATCATGGCGATGAGGTCAGGGATGGCACTGCCAAAGCTGCGGCGAGGTCCTGGTGGTCTGTAGGCGAGGGTGCCTCTGATGGTGCTTTTTCCGTCTGTGTGAAGTTGGAAGTTGAAATTCTCCATTATCGGGGTCGAGTCATCTGAGGAGGTGGTGCAGCAGATGGTGTCCTTGTAGGTGATGGTGATGGAGCAGGGTAAATGAAATTTTTTTAACCTCCTAATAATTTTCGTAAAATAATTAATAAACATGTTCGTTTAAGTAAATAACCAACAATGTATGTTACATGTAAAGGGTTAAAGGTAACACGCTATTTTGTGTGCAAATTAATCAACTTATAATTGTTTACGTGTCTAACATAACGTAATATTTGCGTACTAATAAAATAATAAACGCATGATTTGTGCTTTTTAAATAAAACGTGTGGTGGCAAAATAAAGCGGTGGTAAGTAAGGTACGGCTTTATATGTTGCTTTTTGCTAGGTAATACCTAATTGGGGTACGTAGAAAGACGGGAGGGAAACAAAAGGGTTTATATTCTTTATTTTAACAATATTTTGTTTATCTTTGAAAATAGTGCGCTTAGGCCTGTTGAGCAGCGATATAAAATGGCCGCCATTTGCTAGAGTACGCATGAGCAAGAAGCCGTGTGGTAGAGGAGAAAGGCTGTGAAAAGGATGACCACGTGTTCGTGCTGAGAGGCTAAGACGGAAGTATGGTCAAGGCTATTGTGACCTTTCTGAGCAAATGTGTGCCAAGATGATCAGCAAGAAGCGTGAGAAGTCAAACTGAATAAATGGACGGAACTGTTGAATCTAAAAAGTAGCAGAAAAAGATACAAATTGGACTGATCGAAACAGATGAGCAATGTCATGAACTGTGGGAAACGATGCAAGCATGGACATTCCACAAAGAACTGGTTAAGACAAGGAAGTTTGATTAAAATGTATATGGACCTGAATGAACCAATGAGAAAGAATCACGCCATGGAGATGCAACATTTTTATTTAGTAAGCTAGAATTAGGGTATAAGAAGACCTACTCTTGGTGGGGAGGGGTTAGATGCTGGAGAGAGTTAGATGCTGGAGAGGTTAGTTGCTGTTGACGGAGATGCTGTAGATGGGTGAAGTTGCGGTTGCTGATGCTGACTAGTTGATGCTGCTGCTGCTATTTTATATTTCTAGTTGAGTATAAGATGCTGCTTTTGGAGAACCTTTTTACTCCTGATAGATTTTTCATTTAGAACTATTAGATTTTCCAAGACAGATAGATTGATCTTTTGGAGTTCTTGCTATGACAACCTTATTTTTCCGTCTAATAGGTATGCATTGCAATTTCAATTTATTCTTATATTGATGATAAATGTAATAATCTGACTAATAAGCTTAAACTTATTTCTTGCTTCGAAACTTTATATAAACTTTATTATTCTTTAAACAAATGACTCAGTGATTCTTTAGCTCAATGATTAAGGTAAAATGTTAAAGAGTTTATTGTGATTGAGCTGGTCTTAATCACCATCAACTGATTCCTACTAGTTGGTCCATCGACCAATGAGCGGAATACCTTAAAGCAAATGAGAAACATTATGTCATTTTAAAAGAGGTATCCCGTCTCCTTCCAGCGAATCGTTTTCTCCTAGGTTAAGGACGGAGGTAATCCAGGGAATAAATGAGTAAGTGAATGTATATGCGGTGTTATGGGCCCCACCGTCATATGGATATAGTTTGTGTGTTGGAGGAATAGTTGCACCTGGATGACCGAAGCATATAGGAGAAGAATTTTTATTGTTAGCGCTGGATCAATGGCAATTCCACCTCCGTGTTTGTTGGTTCAGTCCTGGTGTGTTATCTTGTAGCCTTCGGGGGTGGCAATGGCGATGTCCAGTGCGGAGGAGGGGTTCAACCAGGTCTCTGTGAGGAAGAGGATGTCTGGGGTGAGGGATGAGATATTACTGGGTGTACATGTTATTCCCCATTCTGGAAGAAATAATTTATAATCTTCGTTATCTCACCGGAAAATACCGTTCCGTGTCATTAATTCTGGCCCTAATATCTGCCTGCGGACATAACAGGGAACTTGTAATGCTGCCACTGATGAATTAAGGTGAACCTGGTTTCATATTGAAAGTTGACCACTTTTTTGAACAAACTGTTTATTATGTGCTCAGACAGAAGGTGTATTGTTAGTGGTGTATGACTGATAAAGGTAAAGTCATGCTTTTAGTAGGCTGTGGTGCCAAATTTCCTTGATCTGACCTCATTTTCTGCTGCCTATAGTTAAATTCTGCCAAGTTTCCGACAGCAGAGGAAACACACCACAAAGTACAATGCTGAGACAATAGACATAACAGCGAATGTTACTGGTGGTAGCCCAGTCAGCACCATAAAGATCAAATGGTATTCATGATGGTAGTCGCTTTAATGTCTTTTCGTTATAAAAAGCCCAAAGAAGGGAAGAATTAAGTTGCTTCTTAGTTTGTAGACGTGCCTCAAAACTCTACAGCAGACTCCCACAGTGACCTCACAATATTTATACCAATAAATAAGAAAAAATAACCCAGTACTATTAAATGACAAAACAGCTCCAAAGAAAGAAAGGATACTACAGCCATAGAGAGGACTTCCATAATGTCAATTGTAGGGTGATATGCAGGTGTAATGTCACTAGTGATGTTATCGGTGGCATTTGAATTGTGTGTCCCCACGTGTGTGAGGATGTGAGGAGGAATTTAGTTTGGCAAGTTATGTTTTTCATGTCAGGGGTGCGAGTTTTGATTTGTGTAATTAATCTTAACTGGCCAATTTCAAGGTTTTGGGTTTAATTTGTTGCCATAATTTCAATTTAGCTGTGCTTAAAGGAAATCTCATTTGTTTATGTTAATGTATTAAGGGCAGAAGAAATTATAACTTCCTTTTCATTAAGTTTTCTTCAGTAATAGTGCACACACACACACACAACTAATAAGTGGCATAACAAAACCACATATGGGGTTAATATTTAAGAGGTCTAAGAAGGAAATTAATAATATATGCCATCAGTCTTTTAAGTAGATGAGACTCAATTATCAGGGGAGACAGATAGTGCTAGTAGTATAAGTTAGGGTCATACATGCCAGTTGGCTGTTGAGGCTGACTGTTCATGATGGCAGCATGTGACATAATGAGTTCAGTCCATGATGCTTGTCATTCTACAAGTAGACCATACATCTCATGCTAGATTGCGGGGATCCAGTGTGAGCCCAGCTCCATCAGCCATGATAATCATCTACATTACATTAGGCTGCTGTGCCGATGCTAGTGTGCAAGTCTTTGAGGGGTGAGGAATGGTTGGAGGAAGTTGGAAGCAAATCAGCCACAGAGTACAGTTCTGTATAAGTAATACAAAGGCATTATGGGGCATATTCACGAGGGCCTTGCATCATGCTTGCACCACGCAATGTGGTACATGCACGACGCAAAGCCCCAAGTCATATTTATGAAGCCACGCAAAGCCACTTTGCGTGGCTTTGAGTGACTTCACAAATATGTAGTAATGCAACGCGGCGCAAATCGATGTGTTGCCTTACTCTGTGCAGGGGAGACATTGCATAGGCGTTGCGGTGGGTGTTCCCACACATCTTACATGGTTTGTGATTCACTCCCAGATTTACAAGGACTTGGGAACACGTCAAAATCTTACGCCTCCCCAGGTGAGGCGTAACAATGGGGAAAAATATGTTTATTTCTCCTCATTTTTTCCTCTTTCTATGTGTGCTGCATTTTGCAGCACACATAGAAAGAGGAAAACGCCTCTACGAATTGTTTTTGTGCAGGAAGGGGGGACGTTTCCTACACAAAAACAATCCTGCCTGTAATACAGGCATGCTTGCATCATGATGCAATGGTGCCTGCGTCGGTGCCAGGCTGCCGAAACTGCGCCAGCACAGGCGGAAAGGAGAGGAATGCACCGTATTGGATTAATGCGCTGCATTCCTGCCCTTTCCCTGTGACACAGGGCAGTGCAGGAAGATGACTTGCTGCGCTGCCCTATACCACCATTCTGGTAAATATGCCCTCTGGAGACCAGTGGTGAACCTCAGGGTAGATGACGGCCGGCACCCCATCTACCTGCCCCATCTGACAAGCTCAGAGGACGGAAACCCACTCTTTGCCATAACAGTAGACCAACCTAGAGCACTCCGATCGCTCGCACAATAGAACCTGACTTTGGGAACCCATACCCCTGCTGCTGCTGCAAACTAACTAAGACAACTTTCACACCCTTCCATGACGACAGTGGCACCTGGTTCTCTCATCCATACCACTAGAAGAAGCTTCCCCGGGCCACTTAACTGGCATAGCAGGTATAGAGCCCGCATACAGCTGTGGATAGCCTGGCGTCTCCCTTCATAAGGCAGGACAAGGAGAAGCAAATCACACCTCGTCTGTGGAAAAAACTTGCTACCACACCTTTACCGTATACCAGATACTCTGTGGTCCTGAGGAAAAATGAGGGATGCACTATTATATAGTCAACGGTTTCCTGAAAAGGAAATATTGCAAATAATTTCGAAGGAATACATGAATGAATCATGACCATTGAGATAATATATATGTATCTGTTTACTGCTTAATTGCTGTGTACAACATTCATCAAAACGGGCAAGCTTTTGTCGATATACTTTTATCAAAAGTAGATGCATCATCATTTGCTTGTGTTTCTCAATAATGCTCCTTCCGCAGACCCATACCCACACTATGAACACAGCAAAAGGGGGGCACTTATAAATGCGCATTTACCTGGTGGTTGGGTTGAAAGAGAGAGACTGGAAATGTTGTTTATGCCTCAGTGGGCAGAGAACACGTGCCAGGCCCGGAAACCTCAGAAACTGTGCCAAAGGCGGCAGACCTGCACCCCCAGCCCCAGAAGGCACTTGGCAGGTGGAGATTCTGCTCCTCTGACTCAACCTGAAGGTCTTACCCAGAGGCTCAGAGGGAGCCACAGCCGTGGATTCTCCGTTAGAGGGATTGCTGCTTGACTGAGGCCAGCCTTGCACACACACAAACTCACTCTTTCCAGTACAATCCAAATGTTAAACACACACTGCAGCCAGCAGATGTTACTGTTTCAAGCTCCTTCAATGCAGCTGCCCTTCATGGACAAATTTGTTCCAGTGCCTTCTGGCAGACGCAGCTTTTTCCCTTCTCGTTCAGTTTTCCTGGCACTGTGTGGTGTATGAGGTTTACTGTGGGTGCACTGTTCGGTCTTCCGCAGCAGAAAGGGCCGGTCTGCACGAAAATAGGCTTTCCGATTGTACATCCTGTAGTGATCTTTGGCTGGAAAGTGTAATACGGGGCGCGCGTGCACGTACAACACGTTTCTCCTTTTTAGGTCTCACCTAGCAGCATAAGCTGTCTGGCTGAGAAAGATTTGTTGTGGGCTTACCAAGAATTTACGCTGTCCTTACAGTCCACTCATTTGTTATTATCATTGGCTGGCTTTATCTTGACGCTCATTGTTTGATTCTTATTCATTGGCTAGCGTTAGCTTGCCTTCCTCTTTTCTTTTTTATCCGTCATTTTGAGCACAGCCTCTTTACCATCCTTTTGATTGGCTGATTTGTATCCTTCCACTGCTCACATTTAGGCAGCTATTTTTTTTCTTATTGGTTAAGCATTCCATGAGAGTGTGTGTGTTTTCCAGCTCTCTCTCTCTCCTGTGCTTCGTTCCATGTGCGCTCTTTCTCGTGTTCTTGTCATGCTCTTCTTCCCATCCTGTGTGTTCCACGATGGCCTCTATGTCGTGTATTTTAACCTCGCCCCATGTTGCTCTCTCCTTAGTGTGCTTCTCCTCACCATATATGTTGCTGTCTCCGTCATGTGCTGCTTTACCCCTTCTCTCCCTGCCCATATTTATTTTTATTTTATTGCTCTACCTACCCCCTACTCTATTGCCCCCACTCAACCCTGATAGTCCTCTTTGGTTTTATATTCTATTTTGTTTGGTGGGCCAGGCACCAAATTTCTCCCGGCCACTCTGCCTTAAAAATATCACTTCTGTGCTACTCCAATAAAAAAAAAAAAAAATGTACAGATCCATCTTGGATATGAAATGAAAAAAATGGCACTTATCATGCATGTATGCGCCTACAAGATGACGTAGCCGCCAGTAGCAGCCATGTCATTGCACATTTTATTAACTTTTTTTCTTTTAACTGATGCTCGACGCTGCACAGCATCAGCAAAGAAATGCTTTTTGCCGATGCTGTACTGCATTGCCAAAAGGAATTGGCAAAGTCAATAGCCAATTCCTTCCTCTCCGAAAGATCGCAAATTGTTTCATTGGGTGAATTCTACGCCACTCTGTTCAGTCTGCCTTGCGGTGTTCCACAGGGGTCATCCTTGAGTCCCACACTCTTCAACGTGTATGTGTCCTCCCTGGCCCCTCTTATCAATTCCTTCGGCTTTTGCCTCACCTCATATGCCGACGACACACAAATTGTGGTGTCATTGCTGCCCGGCCAGGAGATTGAACAGGTAAACAGTTCCAAGTCTGCATGGAAGCGGTCGAGAGGTGGATGTCCCAAAACTGTCTTAAGCTTAACTCAAGCAAGACGGAAGTTGTCCTGTTTGGAAATGATCCTAGTTTCTGGAACCCAGGCTGGTGGCCGGACGCTATGGGTTCTCTCCCAACTCCCACTGGGAAAGTTAAAAACTTGGGAGTGTTAATAGATGACAAACTTGATTTTGGGGCTCAAGTCAATGCAGTGGCTTCCGCCACGTCTTATGTCCTAAGGACATGAAAGAAAATATTGCCTTTCCTGCCAAAGGACAGCCAGCACTTGGTGATCACCTCATTGATTACGTCAAGGCTAGACTATTGCAACAGTCTATATCTGAACATTCAGGAGCGTTTTGTGCATAAACTCCAACTTTTGCAGAACGCGGCGGCTAGATTGCTTTCAGATATACCCAAATTTGCTTCTGTCTCCGGTGAAATCCGTAGACTCCATTGGCTACCTGTCAAGAAACGAGTGCAGTTTAAATCACTCTGCATGGTTTTTAAGGCTCTACAAGGCATAGGACCAGATCATTTGAAGCAGCAGTTTCAGTGGTATGTGCCCAACAGACCACTGCGCTCTCTTGGAGCAAAATTGGTGATAGTACCTCCTACAACAAAAGCCAGGTGGGGAGGTAAAAGCTTCAGCGTCTGTGCGGCCAAGGCTTGGAATGACCTTCCTTTCCACCTGAGGAATAGGTTGGATTTACTTGAATTCAGGAGGGCCTTAAAGACTTGGCTGTTTGACTGATCGCTCATCCTGGTTTTTATTCTGTGCTTCTTTGGAGGACTGTAGCTAGTGCCAGGACACCTTGGGGTAACAGTTGCGCTTTACATATCTCCTAACATAACATAATAGGTCCTAAAGGTGAGTCCTATTGGCTTTGCTAATGCTTGTTTTACATGCAATATAAACGTAGGGTTTTCCACTTTACCACATCAGCATAAGCATTTTGACAATTTTGGTTTCCTATACCCTTATTTAACACTAACAAAACGTTTCAGAAAACTGTAAGCGCCCCAACCCCCACTTCCCCCAACAGGGCTGTGGGAGTACCTCACTGGTATTCTCACACCTCAAATAACAAATACCATGGATATTGGTAAATTTGGGAGGCAAAATTACCATGGTATTTAAAATTTGCAACCTGAGGTTTGTAGAGAAAGTGGGCATTATCAGCCGAATCGGGAATACAGCAGCACTCAATTTTGGGTGTAATTCTAATTTTTTCAGCACATTTTCACCCCATGATTTCACCATCTTTCAGCTGTGCAATATTACTTTATTCCTTGTGATTCCTCATTCAGCATGAAAAAGGGTCTCTGGCCCAATCAGAATTTGCGATAGACCCATGATGGGGCACTTATTGTTCTTATCGTCCACAATGCCATTGTACAAAAGCTCTGTGCAAGGTAAAATTACAGAGGATAAATCTGCATCTATTTTCCAGTTTGGGTGGGTTTGAGTCGAGTGAAAATTGGCTGTCTAAGCAGTTAAAATGTCTTGCTATGCAAGAAAAAAATTAACGGATTGATGATGAAGGGAAATGGGGATATTCAGCCAAGACTGAAAATCGCACGTTTCACAAAACCTTTCAAGCGAAAAAATGTCCACATTCTGGGTTGCAAATTAGTTGTAGGAGCATGCTCCATCAGGAGCTATGATTTCTCCTTTGCTCCACTCTAGCTTCACATGCCTTCTGAGCAGTAAGTGATGGAACGCATAATGGCGTCACATACATTGGTTGTAGTGCTGTTACTCATGCAAAGCCAGTTTTAAATGCCCCTTTATACCTTACCCCTACGCCAGGTAGCAGTTAACCCGGGACAGTGCTTTTGGTATCCACACGGCCCTACCATATCTTTAATTCACTTACTTTCAGGTATTCATTCATAAGGCACATACAAGATTACATAAATTATCGCTGCCAACTTAGACAACCTCAGGATGACATTGATAAGGGCAAGGTTTTTGAACTAATGTTCACCTCTCAGCATCCATGGATACCATTGACCATGCTCTGGTGGTCCAAAGGCTGGTGGACATTTTGTCTGGGCGCTGTCATTAAATGGTTCACCTCCTTCATCTTAGACAGAGCTCAGATAGTAGCTCTATTCCGCTTCTTCTTGTGCACACAGTTCGGAAATATGGGAATCCCTATAGGGGCTCCCTTATTGTTTAAAAAGTACATGCTTTTGGTCATTTATCCCTTTTACTTCCAGGGTGTAAAAGTTTACATTTATGAAGATGATACTCAACTCATTTTAAGTCTTAACTAGCCACCACATACAGATCATAACCAACTTTCTTCTACCGTTGACATAGTCCAGCTATGGATGATAACTAGTGTCTTCAATCTAAACCCAGTCAAGACTGTGGTCCTTCTCCTGCTCCCTGGTGGAACCTTGACTGACCCACTTCTCTGCCCCGGCCCATTCCTTCTCACCAGGTTCATACCTCATGCATCACTTTTGACAATCATATTTTTGAACCACAAGCAAGGGTGGTATCCCAATCTTGTTTCTTCCTGCTTAAATTGATCTGCAGGATCCTCCTTTTTATTAACCTCATCTATCATCCTTCAGTGGTGCTGGTGCTATTTCAGTCATGTCTAATTTAGTGCTGTAGCATCTCTCTAAGCTCCTCTGCTAAAGCATTACACAAACTGCAATTGATGAAGAAAGCAGAAGCTAGACTCATCACAGGCACCAGGAAATTGGGTTATATATTCCTAATTCTGCACAAACTCCAGTGGCTTCCGGTGAAAGAAGGAATCATTTTTAAATTCCTTTTTTGTTGTTCATAAATCTCTTTATTCCCCAACATTCCTGAGCTCCAAATCGACCCTCTCACTTTTGTGCCACAAACTTAAATCTGCCTCTCTTAATCTAATTCAGATTCACTCGTATTGTAAGGCCATAGCTGAAGAAAGAGCCTTCTCGGTTGCTGCAGCTAAGCTCTGGAATTCTCTTCCTATGCCTCTTTGCTCCATGTCTTAACTATCTGTGTTAAGAAAGCAAGTGAAGTGCTGGCTCTTTCCATAACCCACCTACTGGTAGTTCCTTCATCATTATGTTTTTGAGGTTTAGCGCCTTCAAGCTTCAGCAACTAAGTGCTTTATAAATACTTTTTTTTTTTTTTAATTATTTGCCGTCAGACAAGTAACAAATAACAACAGTGCATGGCTTGCTGCAATTACAGTGCATGATCGCCCCCCAACAACCAGTAAGGGTACATTTCAGTTACAGTGTGTGATCTATTTGCATGGAATGATGCGCAGTCTTATTCATCGTCAGGCAAAGGTAAGTCCCGCATTCTCAGATAGCTCAGCAGTGGCTCCCAAATGTCTTTTGGCCTTGATGTCGGCGGTAACTCTTCTGCATACAGTTCCAGGTTTTCTTTGCAGTATACTAAGTCTTTTACCCAATGCTCAGCCTAAGGGGCCGTCCTGCTCTCCCAACACATCGCCACCCTCCTTTTTGCAAGGACAACGCAATTTTTATAAATTTCCCAGTTGCACCTTTGAGATTAGGCATTATACACAGTAGACATGCTTTTGGGCAACATTGTATTGCAGCATTAGTCACATCCCATAGCCGAGTTATCACCTTCTCCCAAAACTCCTGTATTCGCCCGCAGTACCATGCCAGATGTATAAAATCTGCACCCTGAACCCCACATCTTTTGTATTCATCAGATTCCCTGAGCCCATATATCCGTAGTCGGGCAGGTGTATAATGAACTTGATGTAAGTATTTAAAATATATAATATGTAAATTACCGTTCGAGGTCTGGGCGTCAGTGAGCTGGCAGCTATATTCCCATTCCTTCTGCGTGATTCGGGGCAGGATTTTTCCATTCCAGCGGGCTAAACTGCTATCTATGTCCCGCAGACATTCCTCCCTGACCGCTCAATATAACCCAGTGATCAGTTTGTGCCTCGTTGGACTCACGAGTAATGTCTGTAGTGCTTGTAATGTCGGAGGCTCATCAGGGAAGGTGTGATAATGTGCCTGTACAGCCGCCCTTAGTCTGCGGTATGTAAACATAAATAGCGGAGTCTTGTTTTGTATGTATTGCAGCTCTTCTAGCTTCAAAAAAGTACCCTTCGGGAACAGGTCTTGCATTTTGTCTATACCTGCTAACCTAAGTGAGCGTACAGCCCCGCCTCTTGTGTAACCGATAAAGCTGCGTGGTGTGAAAGGGGGAGCAGAGGGGCATACAGCTGGAGTTTTGCCGCTAAGCGACCTATAGCATGCCAGGCTGATATGGTGCAATCAATAGTGTTGATTTCAGTTTTAGATGTTCCTCGTTTGGAATATGACAGGATGCTGCGCAGAGGAATTATATGTGCATTACCGTCTTCGACCGCTACGTGTGGAATAAACGCATGAGGGTTATACCAGTAATGGGCATATAGTGCTTGAGCACAAAGATAATACAAGTACAGGTCGGGTACACCAAAACCTCCTTTTTTTGTAGTCCAATATAAGTGTGTCCCAGCTCACCCGGGGTTGTTTGCCGCCCCAGACCAGCTTCAGCAATTGTGAGCGTAAATTCTTTAAAAATTGACTGGACATGGGTATGTTGCTAAAAAGATACAGAAAACACGGGAGCACTATCCTCTTAATAAGAGCAATTCTGTCCGCCAGCGAAAGCGGCAGTCCAATCCACCTTGTTACCTGGTGTTCTAGCTTGCAGTATGCCTTACCATAGTTTTCTCTCACCACTATGTCTGGGTTGCGATGAATCCATATACCTAGATACTTAACAGGGTCGGCAGCCCACTCAAGAGGAAACTCCAGGGCGTACAGGGCCGTGCTCTCGGTCAGAGGCACTGCGATCGATTTGGCCCAATTTATAGTAAGGCCTGAGAAGTGCCCAAAGCAGATATATTCCCATAAAATAGGCTCTATGTACTTCTGGGGTTCCCTGACATACAATACCATATAATCCGCTTATAGCGAAATATTGACCGGTCTCAGCGCAAAGCGCAGGGCAGACTCCCTGTTGCGCTGCCTAATAATGCAGGCCAGGGGCTCCAGCAATACTGAAAAGAGAAGTGGCGATAACGGGCACCCTTGTCTTGTTCCTCTGCAGATCTTTATAGGTTCCAAAGTCAGGCCCTGAATCCTTACCCGCGCTGTTGGGTCAGTATATAGTAGTCTCACCCACCTGCAGAAAAACACTGGGAGCCCCATTTTTTCTAATATTTGAAACATATAGCACCACTCAATGGAATCGAAAGCCTTGGCTGCATCTAGCAGTACTGCCACCACCTGTTCAGGGTTTAAGATGTGGAACAAGGCGAAAATCGTGCGTAGTTTATGCAACGTGGATCTCTTGGGTATAAAACCGGACATATCTGGCAAAACCATATTCGGGAGCAGGGGTTGAAGTCTAGTGGCAAGTATCTTTGCCAGTATCTTGGTATCTATATTAATGAGTGATAATGGGCGATATGATTCACACCTTGATGGAGGTTTGCCTTTCTTTAAAAGGGCAATAATCAGAGCCTCTCTGAGTGAGGGTGGTAGTCTACCTTTCTCATAGGCCTCCTCAAACATAGCCAGCAAGTAAAGTACCAACTCATCCGCAAATTTCTTATAAAATTCGCTTGAGAGTCCATCAGGTCCCGGCGCCTTCCTATTTGAAGAGCCTGAATCACATCTCTGATTTCTTCTGCCTCTGTCGGAGGAGACAGATATTCCCGTTGCGCGTTAGACAGCCAGGCTAGAGCAATATCCACTAAATATTCATTCAGTTCGTCAGGTTCTGCACCACTCTTTGAGGTATGAAGATCAGTATAGAAGTTCTGGAATTGAGCTGTGATTTTTTGTGGCATGTAGTGATCCTTCCCTATATCATCAGTAATCTGGGTGATAGTGTGGTGGTCCTGCCTCATCCTAACCCTAACTGCAAGGTTATGATCTTGTCTTCTGCCCTCGCCATATGCCCTTCCAACATGCTTCTTTGACAGGCATTTCCCCTCATCTGCCACCAGTTCATAATTCTTTAATTTTCGCCAGCGTAGCAGAGCTCAGAGCAAACTCCTAATCGCTTTCGAGCTGTTTTAGCGCAGCCTCCACCCTCGAGAGCCGCCCCCTGATATCCTTTAATATGCCTGCATTGGTACTGATGCAAGTCCCTCTGATTGCGGCCTTAAAGGCCTCCCAAAGTGTGGCCGCCTCACTGACCGACCCCTCATTTAGAGTAAAGTATTGTTGAATAGCTTCCCTGATCGTGGCCTTGTATATCGGGTCGAGTAGCGCCTTGGCTCTAAATCTCCAAGTGAACTGGCGGGGGATCGTAGTTGGGATGCGTATTGTGAGCCCGACTGGGTAGTGGTCTGACAGAGTTCTGGGTAATCTGGCTGTGTCTGACACCCATGTATTGACCCCTTCGCTGAGAAGCCAGTAGTCTAAGCTCGACCAGCTTCCATGGGCAGTGGACATGCATGTACCTTCTAGTGCATCCACGTTTCACGTTCTCCACGTGTCCACGAGCCCTAATTCTTCCATTCCCTCTCTGATAACGTGGGCAGCCCTAGGAGAGTGCCCCCTCTGCTGGCTTGATTTGTCCTTTGAGGGATCTAAATCTGTATTGAGGTCACCACCCCATATTATTTCCGATTCTGGCCACCCACGTAGCACTCTCAGCAGCTCCTCAAAAATGTTTGGTTTATCAGTGTTAGGCCCGTATGTGTTTACTAAAGTGAGGAGCACCCCATGAAGTTTGCCATGAACAATGGCGTACCTGCCGTTGCCATCTATGGTTGAGTTTATAACTGTAAAAGGAGTACCTTTTTTGATTAGTATAGCCACCCCCCTTGCGTAGGATGAGTTCGAGGAGAACAGCCGGTACCCCGCCCAATTCACGCCCATCCTAATCTCATTATGTTTGGTCAGGTGCGTTTCCTGAAGGAGAGCTACCTTGATGTGGTGTCTATCGAGGTGGGCTATAACTTGTCTAATTTTCTTAGGGCAGTTCAGCCCGCTCACATTCCATGTCACACATGCTATTGAAGCACCATCTGTCTTTGCTACCCCAGCCAACTACCATATCCAGAACGCAGGAGGTAACCAGGTGCAACCAAATACCTAAAAGGAGATACCACGATGACAGCAAGCCATATAGAACAATCCCACAAATCCACCCCCACCCCCCGCCCCAACCCACCCACAACAGCATCCCAAACATGCTGAGGACAATATACCACAAAGCCCCCCAACCCTAGGAAACCTACTAGTGATAAGGAAAAAAAAGAACGGGGATCACCCACTGGAGGGTCGTCAGGAGCCCGAACAGCCTCCTCGACGGAGGTGGCCAGGCAATGTAAATCCTAATCCACCCCACGGCAACCATATATAAGTCTACAGCATGCTCACATGCGCAGCGTAAGCTCATAGTGTCAGTCTTCTCTCATCGTCAGTCAGAGTCCACCATTTCATACGAGCATTGAGCGCGTTTTCTTTTCAGCGTAGTTTTCAGGAATTCTTGCACTGCTTTAGGGGGGTTGTAGATTTTTTGATGACCTTCGTATTCAATCCGCAACCTTGCTAGGTATAACATGGCATATGTGATGTTCGCCTTCTGCAATTGTTTCTTGACCGCTAGATATTCTCTCCTTGCCGCTTGCACAGTGGCCGTAAAGTCAGGGTAGAAGGCAACCTGGAAGCCCTGGTAATTTAGCTCAGCTTTCTCGCGGGCCTGGCGGAGGATTGCATCGGGATCTCGATAATTTAAAAGTTGTGCAATTACCGGCCTGGGCGGTGCACCTGGGGGCAGTCTCGCTGCCAGAGATCTGTGGGCACTTTCAACCACAAACATCGTTGATCAGCTTTCCTGGCCAAACAGGTCAGTGAGCATCTGCTCCACGTACAGCTCCATCCTGCCGGTGTTGGTGGTCTCCGGAATGCCGATAATTCGGACGTTGCTGCGCCGGGTGCGCGCCTCTAGGTCTTCGTTTTTGGCTTGAATAATGTTGAGAAGCTTCTCCATTTCAGTTCATTTTCTTGTTGTGGCTTGTACACCGTCCTCCACATTAGATATCCTCTGCTCCGCTTATGCAATTCTGGAGGCTTGTTTGTCCTGTTTGGATGCCATGGAATCCATTCGTTGGTTTAGGGTGTCCATTTTGCTGTCTATGGACAGAAGGCTCTGTTGCATGGCCTGGAGTGTCACTGCTAGTTGTGTAGAGTCTGTCGCAGCAGGGGTCTGCTCCTGGTCACCCTGGTCGCCCTGGTCGCCCGGCATTGTTTTTAGCGATTTCTTGGCTTCAAAGGTGAGCCGAGGCTGTCCCTTGTCAGGTTTGCCCATTGTTGTGGTCGGTCCCAAGATGGTGTCTGTCCACGCGTCAAAACCGGGGCCTTTATGTATGAGCAGCTAGCTGGGTCCTCCTGGAAGCCCAAACGCCCAAGCGATAGCCTTTTAAGTCCAGATATATTGCCCACCAAGCTAGCAGCCGAGTATCTTTGGCCGCACCCTGATCGCTCCTGCAACTTAACAGTGTATATTTATTTTCTACTCTGTTGTCTTTTTTTTTTGCCATCCACCAGGCTGCGGGCCTTGCGTTCTTTCGGCTTCCTTGTCTCAGCTGCAGGGGGGGGAGAATCAGCTCTTTTTAGTGTCCTTGCTTGCCGTGATCACAGGAGGCACGCCCAGCGCGCTGCAGCGATCCGCAATAGACCGCGTTACCTACGGGCCTTCTCGCTCTATACCGTTCCAGGCCCTGAATCCAGGTCTTCAAAATGGCGTCAGCGCCGAAGCTATATTCCCCGTATGCCTCCCACGGGCCGCTTCAGCCTACAGGATGGTTCGCTGACGCTCTTGGGCGCTACCCCAGCCAGCACCGGTTGCCTCCGCCGCAGAGCCGGCGGCTCTATTTCTTTATCGATCACCTCGCGCTCCCTGGCCAGACCCTGACAAGGTAGGCCAAGGCCATGCTGCGCCAGTGATCTCGTCTCGGCGCTCCCCCCGCGGCCTCACTCGCTGCGTCAGATCGACTCACCAGTCTTGGCCTCCCGATGCAGGTCTCAGCACACGCCGGCACCTCAGTGTCACAGATCCGGGGCCCAGGCAGCAGAATCACGGCTCGCCGCTCCGCTGGCTCAGGGCTCAGTAGGCCGCGCGGGAGCTCAGGCTCAGCCAAGCCTCGCTGCATCCATCTCGCATTCGCAGCTTCTTCACGCCACAACGCAATTTTTCTGGGCAGTATTATTACTCTGTACACCTTCTGCACTCTCGCCGCTTACTTTCGGGACCCGTGAGCACTGGATGTGAGGATATTAGGCGGATATTATTCGCCTGCACGGCGGAGCTGCACATCTTGCTTCAGGCTCTCTAGCGCCCCCCAGCGCTTTATAAATACTTATTACAATTTTAGACACTTTTTGTTTATATAAAGCACAGCATAAGTACAACTTAGCGGATCATAATTATCTCCCCTCAGGACAGGCTCAATAAGCCAACATGAGTCTTCATGCTTTACTCCTATTTAATAGACTATAAAAAACATAGTACGGCATCCTTGCACCTTTGAATATTTGCTACAGAATGCAGCCTAGTAATTTTCAAGGCACCAACTAGGCTCTGGGCTGACCGAACCAAACCACACCCATCAATACTGATCCATATGTGGGCAACCCTGGAGTAAGGCTAGAGGGCCTGAACCACCAGCAGATCAGCTCCCCCCCTCCAGCCAGCCCCTTACTCTGATCAAACTCTGACGAGAGAACTGACATCAAGAAAATCTCAGATGCATTTAGTATAAAGAGGTATGTTTTTCTATTTTCTTCACCTGTTTGTGCTTCAATTATTTACAAGGTTGCAGGACAAAGAGGGGGGACCCCTGGGATACCTGGAATTATATGCCCACAGTCACTACTCCCCCTGAGGTGACGTCACTAAGAAGGATCTCAGACTTATTTTCCTTATCGCCCTTCCCATGGAGGGAACTGAACAAAGAACTCCAGCACAAGTGACCCTCTAACTCCACCCCCTCAGATTGACTAATGGTATCCCACACACAGGTGCAGGAGGCTCTCTCCAGGCGCAGAGGAATACCCCGTCAATCATCAAGCACTCTGACATACACAAGACACACTTGAAACATATCATTGCTTCTATACAACTTGGAAGCCTCAAGCATCACTCATTAAGTGTGAATTTCACACAGAGGCAGGGTCGGACTGGCCTATAGGATAATCTAGAAGTACCAGAAGGGCTGGTCTCAGAGGTATGTGTGGGCCAGTTTTTTATGGTCTGGCTTGACTGCTCAGCTGTCGCCAAACAATTATGTGAGCAACACTAGAGAGGGGCTTTGGCTCCGCCCACATGTTGGGATCCTGCAGTACATGTTTTGGTTGGGCAGAAGTTGTGTGCCTCCACAATAAAGTACTTGCTCTCCAACAGCTGCAATCATTTCGTTTTTATCCAGCTGGCATATCTTGAACTTTCAGGGAAACACACATGACATTGTAATGCTGTAAAAGTGTCTTGGAGAACTAGATATTTATGGTATTTTTATTTTTCTGGCAGCAGCTCAAATTGGAGGAAGGCAGTCATTAACCTACATAGATTTGTAGAACTGGCATGACAGTACAAGGGAGTAGCCCTTGACCTCTTCTAGTCATCGCGCCACTCCCCCTGCTGCCAGCTCCACAAGACCGGGACACCACTCCCAGTCCCGACAACCGCTAGTTCAAGACCACTGCTCGGAGGTCCCAGCCAGTGGACCTCCATTTAGATCTTTTGTTTATTTTGCTTTAGTTCGGTTTCATTTTGCTTTGGTTGTCTGTTAATTTAGGCTGCTTAATTTGTTTTGGGCACTTTTAGTTGTGGGCCATTTTGGGTTCATAGCCCAGTTGTTTACCCCACCTGTTCCTGCCGTTTTCCACGCCCTATCGCTGTTCCCACTCCTTGCCCTTCCGCCTCCGTGACTGCTCCTCCCACCTCCCAGGGCTACTAATGAAGGTCGTAGCCTGGCCGCGCAGCGGTTGCACCACTGGCGTGCCAAAGACCGTGTAAATAATCAATATAGGGAGTGAAGAGGTAATGCTCCAAGAGCACAACGAGGTGGATACGTCCCCCTCAAGTCAGTATATGAGAAACAAAAAGGATCCACCCCAGAATGGATGTATAATCGTGTTCTCCCAGATCAAGTGTGTTTCCTACAGTGGTGGGAAGCACACAGCTTTGTTAAAATACCCCTCACACACCAAAAGGGCCCTTGGTGTCATGCTTCATCATAGGGGTCTTCCCGCCCGCTGCGGGACGGGGCGTGCTACAACCTGCGACTACGCGGGAGCACTGATTATTTTTTAAACAAAACAATGTGTAGTGTAGGAATGTGAGTGGAAGGGTCAGGAGTGAGTGAAGGAGTGATTATAAGTTAAAAAACACCTGGCCCATTGGGAAGAGAAAACTTTAATATTCCGTTGGGCTGGTGTTATTAAAAGTGGGGAATGAGGTGGAGATACAGTGCTATAATGAGCAGTTACTCCTATGTCGTCAACATGTTTCGAAGCCCTCCCCTGGTTTCTTCGTCAGGACCAAAAGGATCCCTTCTACACTCGAATATATATTTCAAAGGTAAGTACAAGAAGTGTATATACAAGTAGATGATACTACGTGAAGTACATGTCAATAAATAAGCATGCACTGTATACGATACCCCAATAGGTATGTTATTAAATACATTTTTTCTTAAAAAGGAAAATACCCCATGAGCCTCTGAACGGGGTGGGAAGGAGTGTCTATAGTCAAACAACTGTCAAGATCACTGCCTCTCCAGGATACTGCCTCCCCGCGGCTCCGTTGCCAAAGACCGTGCCTGGACCGCGCCCAATGCCAGGACCCCTCATCCTTCCACCATCCGCCGCTACACCTCCAAGGAGCTCCTGGCCCTGGATCCCGAACGTCACAACAACAGCTGCTTCACGTCCTCCCTGTGATACACAAAAGGACCCTTCACCTGCCACCACTGCTGCTTCTCCTGCTACACAGACTGCCCGCACCGGACCAAGCGCCAATTCTGCTCAGAAGAACACTAACAACCTGGAACCACTCCAATGCATCTTGCTCAATTCCCGCTCCCTCTGCAAACACGCCAAGGAAATCTGGGACACCATCAGCACCCTCTCCCCTGACGTGGCCTTCATTACCGAAACGTGGCTCAACCCCTCCTCGAACCCTGACATCACCACTGCCACTTCCGACGGCTACAAGATGATACACCGAGACCACACCAACAAACATGGTGGAGGCATTGCCTTTCATGGAGCACCTGAAATTCCGACTACAGACCGACGCTAAGACCCCGATAAGAGGCACCCTCGCTTACAGACCCCTGGGGCCCTGAACAGCCTTCTGTGACTCCATCTCAAACCTCATCGCCCCCCTAGCCATCAATTCCCAACACTACATCCACATTGAAGACCCCAACAACGCCAGCTCCATCACCCTCTTGGAGAACCTGAACAACATTGGCCTCACCCAACTGGTCACTGAACCCACGCACAAAGTCGAACACACACTCAATGCCATTTTTACCTCCAGCGACAGAATCAAAATTCACCCATGTCACAGATCTCACCTGGACTGACCACACCATTGTTCACTTCACCATCTCTGACACCCAGCACACCATCGCCAAGCACCACAGCACCACCCACTGCAACTGGTGCAAGGTAACCAAGACCCAGTGGACACATGCCCTCAGCACCACACAACCCGAAACTTCAGCAGACCGTGACCAGGCCATCCAGAACTTCTCTGCCTGGATCACCAAATGTGCCGGCACAGTCACCTTGCTGAAACCAGCAAAAGCCAACAAAACCTCAAAACAAGCCCGCTGGTACACGCCAGAGCTCAGAACCACCAAGCGCAACTGCTACCAACTCGATAAGCGATGGTGTGTCACTAAGAACCCCTCCAACAGAGCCGCTCACAAAGCCACACCCAGCAACTACCACCTGCGCATCCAGGAAGCCAAGAGAGCAGCCATCACTGACTGCTTCAACACCACGGCCAACCACAGGAAGGAACTCTTCAAAATAGTCAAGGAATTCTCCAACCCGACAGCTACAGAGAACACATTCCACCCCTCCCAAGAGCTCTATGACACCCTCTCGGACTACTTCCACAGCAAGATTGAAAACATCTACAACTTCGACCCACCACTCTAAGCCTCAACAGCCTCAACCAACCAGTGAACACCAGCCGAACAATCACCACCTGGCCCCCGCTCACCACTCAGACCACCACAGCAATCTGCCCACTCCGGGGCGTCCACCGACCTCTGCCCCCACCGTCTCTTCAACCTTGGAACCAATCCAGTCAGCACGGAACTCACCAGCATCCTCAACACCTCCATCTCCACAGCAACCTTCCTGGACAGATAGTAACACGCAGAGGTCAGACCCCTCCTAAAGAAACCCGCTGCCGACCCAAGCGACCTCAAAAATTAGTGACCAATCTCCCTGCTCCCCTACCCAGCCAAAATACTTAAGAAAGTCATCATCCAACAGCTCACTGAATACCTGGAACAAAACCACCTACTCAACGCCTCATAATCAGAATTCCATGCCAACCACAGCACCGAGACCTCAATGATTGCTACCATAGACTCAATCAGAACTCTCCTCGACCGCGGAGAAACTGTGGACCTGATCCTCCTCGGCCTCTCTGTTGTGTTCGACACCGTCTCCCACTACACCCTCATCGACAGACTCTACAACATCGGCATACAGCAAAACTCCCTCAAGTGGATTGCCTCTTTCCTTACAGGACACACTCAGAGCATCCGATGCCTCCTTTCACCTCCGCACCCAAGGACATAATATGTGGTGTACCCCAAGAATCATCCCTCTGCCCCACCCTGTTCAAAATCTACATGACCCCCCTCGCAGATGTTGTCTGATCCCACAGACTTAACTTAATCTCCTACACAAATGACACTCAACTAATCCTCTCACCCACTGAGGACCCCTCAATGCCAAAACCAACGTAGCCAAATGGATGAGAGACAACTGTCTCAAGCTTAACACCTACAAAACAGAAGTACTGCTCTTGGGGAAGAACACCTCCGCATGGGACCACAGCTGGAGGCCAGTTGAACTCGGACCATCTCCCACACCGACAGACCTTGGCATCATCCTTGACAGTCAACTGACCATGAAATAAGAAATCAACGCCGTAGCCTCCTCCTGCTTCCATACCATTTGCAGATGGATCCCAATCAACACCAGAAAGACCCTCGCACATGCCCTTGTCACCAGCCCCCTCGACTACGGCAATGCTCTCTATGTCAGAAATTCCACCCAGTTGCTCAGAAGACTCCAGACCACCGCAGCCAGACTCATCCTGGACTTCCCCAAATGGTCCCACATCACCCCTACCTCAGAAACCTCCAGTGGTCCCCCTCCAGAAAAGATGCCAGTACAAGATCCTCAAGCACGCATACAAAGTTGTGCACGATCAAGGACCATTCTACATCAACCATTGACTGAACTTCCATCTGCACACAAGACACCTGCTCTCTGCCTCACTCGCCCTCGCACACACACCCTGTATCCTTCGCAGCCACAGAGCGGGCTGCTCCTTCTCCTGCATTCCTACATCACCGCCAAGACCTGGAACGACCTGCCCTCCACCTCCGAACAGCACCCTCCCTGGTGTACTTTAGAAAGACACTCAAGACCTGCCTCTTCGACGGAGACATCGCAACATCAGTGCCCAGAAACCCCCAGGGGTGACAGTGCTGCGCTATACAAAAAAGATTCATTGACATGACGTTTTAACCTACACCAATATTATTCTACAGTTCTTTGCTTCCACGCAAATAGATCTTCATTCCCATACTATTTACTTGTAATGTTTTACATTACCATATAACATTCCTTTAAAACCAGACCTGTTGGCATTACCAATGCTTGTTCGGCTCTTTGTGGGTCTTTTTTATGTTCTGGCTCGCTAATTTTTACTGTTGATTTACGTGATATTGCCTGCAGAAATCATAAATGCGTGCAGTCTCCCAAACCATGCAAAACACGTACACAACGTGTCTTTACAAGTTCAAAACTGCACCGCTTTGCAGAATGTGGGTCGCTTTTAGCTATCTGATTTACTAATGGCTTTTATTTGGCTTGTTTCTGCCTCAATCTGACCTCGCACAGAGGAGCGCACTCACGGCCAATCTCGATATCGACATTGACTTTGGTGGGGTGCTTACCACATGTGACAGCATCCTTTTTAATTAAAACATTACCTTGGGCTATAGGGACAGACCGTCAACTGTTGCTTTCTATGTGTGGAAAAGGCTGCTTTATTGAGACAGGTGCACATCACAAACTTTATATATTGCTGGTCAGCAACCTTACAAATCTTAAGAACCTCACTATAATCAAATCATGCCTACCCCCACCCATAATCATCCCTCCATCCAGCCCCCCTCTCCAACTCACCTGCCTGTCGCTGACAACTCTACTCTACTTTCTGAAACTTATGGACTACAAACTATCAATCTTAAACTTCTTGTCTTCTGCAGGCGCTACTTAGTCCCCCCAGCCTTTCAAACTGCCTGACCCCACCCCAACAGCAATGAAACCGCTTGAATACCATGGAAGAACTTCTCATCCAACCGCTGCACCTGCTCATAGCGACACACTTTTGCATAAAGCCCCTGCCGCTGTGCACCTGTGCCAAATCCACCACCTCCCCACTCAACCTACTTCCCAAACCATTTTCTCAACGGATGGGCGGGAGGGACCAAATAAAAACCCCTCCTGGCCTCCTACCAGCCACCGTGTCACCTAGATCTAAAATGGTGGCTAGAAGCCCAAACCTCGCTTCTTGTCCCCTCGCCTGCCGCCCCACCCTACGAGATATCGTCCAACTCCTCGTGCATTCATAGGACTGTACCAAGCCCACATTTGCCTTGGGGACGGACCTCCACTGTCGGCTGCCCCAGCCACCTCATCTCTCAAGGGTGCGGTAGGTTATACTTCGGGATCTCTGAGATGAGACTGCTGGCAAAACAGACGAGATAAAAATGGGAGGTGGAGGGAAGGCACTACAGAACGTGTTATACCCGCGTGGTTTAAAGTTTACTTAAAGGCCATCTTTCCCCATACATCCTTGTAATTTCCGCTCGCTGTATTGAAGCAGCGCCTTTTATGCTTCAGCAGCAGAGTCTGGGAGCTTCGTTCACATTGACTAACAGGCCTGCCACTCTCTTACATTTCATCACTACAGGTGAGAGGAGCAGAAACAACCGTGGCCGGGGTGCTGCCCGAAAGAAATATCCCAATGTAATAATATTCATTAGGTTTTTTTTAAGCGCTTTATCCCAAACTGATGTGCACTGAAAACAACAGTTGTTGCTAATCCCTAATTTGATGGCACTCATTTTATCGATCTTGGAATGATAGCAGGCTGAGCCTGTCATGTTGGTACTGAAACTCGAGACCTTCTGCTCGCTGCAGATTTCAGCGGCGAGCGTTTATTCGTTGAGCCATCTTCCTGCCCTTTCATGTATTGTTTTCGGTATCTGAAAAGCTGCTACTTTCCTCGCCAGTTGAGACATTGCTAGAAAAAGATCATTGTCTGCCTCGTGATCACCTGTAGCACAAACAATGTTTACTGCTGGATGACAGTGCGGCCTTGAACCTGGACAGGAAGACAGCTCATGAAACTCACAGGTCTGCCATGCCAAGGGCATGAGGAGTCAACATTAAGTAGTTGGTTTCTTGACAGTCTCTCCTGACAGCCACCAGCACAATGCCCACTGGTATTAACAAACATTGGCAAAACAAATACCTTTGGTCTTGTTGGTATGATTGTTATTCTTCATTGTAAGTTTGTGCCACAAAAATAAAAAGAAGAAAAAAATAAAACATGCTGCCACCTAAATCTGGCAGCACTATCCTTGCAATAAAAATGTTAAATGAAAAAAAAAACACTTTTAATTTTTATATTACAATATGGGTGCTTCCTAGCAAGCAAGTGTACGTAGAACAGGCGTAGAAACCCTTTTAGTTTTAATGCAGAGCATAGGAAAGTATGAATCTTGTGGTACAAACAAAACTTCTGTTGGCTTTGACCCACTGTAAGCTGAAGACATATATTAAACACAAGGATGACTATAAAATAAGATAAGGAATGGGAAAAAGTGTGGCCAGTAAACTGTTCGGCCACCAGCCCTGGCATTGAAGTGCACTTCTTTAGATGGATGTGCATGTGTGAGCAGGTAAAGTGTTGCCACATAATGTGCATGAGAGGCAGCAGTATGCGAAGATGAGTAACATCAAAATGTGAATGACAGTTGAGCATATCAGTGGATGAAGAGGGCTGACTCGAAGCCCCTCTCTTTATGTTTATATGTATTCATTTTTTATTTATGATTGTTTTAATTACATGAGGCTGGCTACACAGCTGTCTCTATCAATCAATCAATCAATCAATCACGGCATTTATAGAGCGCGCTACTCACCCGGGAGGGTCTCAAGGCGCTGGGGGAGGGGGTAAGTTACTGCTCGAACAGCCAGGTCTTGAGCTGCTTCCTGAAGGAGAGATGGTCCTGGGTTCGCCGAAGGTGAGTGGGGAGGGAGTTCCAGGTCTTGGCTGCCAGGTAGGAGAAGGATCTTCCTCCGGCGGTGGCTCTGCGGATGCGTGGTACGGTGGCGAGGGCGTGGCTGGTTGATCGTAGCTGGCGGGTGGGCGTGTAGAAGGTCATGCGGTCGTTGAGGTACTTGGGGCCCAGGTCGTGGAGGGCCTTGTGTGCGTGGGTGAGGAGTCTGAACGTGATTCTCTTGCTGACGGGGAGCCAGTGCAGGTCTTTCAGGTGTCCGGTGATGTGGCTGTGCCGGGGGATGTCCAGGATGAGTCGTGCGGAGGCGTTCTGGATGCGCTGGAGTCTTTTTGAAGTTTGGCTGTGGTTCCGGCGTAGAGGGTGTTCCCATAGTCCAGTCGGCTGGTGACGAGTGCCTGGGTGACGGTCTTCCTGGTTTCAGTGGGGATCCATCTGAAGATCTTGCGGAGCATGCGCAGGGTGTTGAAGCACGAAGATGAGACGGCGTTGACTTGTCTGGTCATCGACAGGGAGGAGTCCAGGATGAAGCCCAGGTTGCGTGCGTGGTCCGTTGGCTTGGGCGCGGTGCCCAGGGCCGGGGGCCACCAAGAGTCGTCCCAGGCGGAGGGTGATGAGCCCAGGATGAGGACTTCCGTCTTGTCTGAGTTCAGTTTAAGACGGCTGTTCCTCATCCAGTCGGCGACGTCTCTCATCCCGTCGTGTAGGTTGGCTCTGGCGGTGGTGGGGTCGTTGGTGAGGGAGAGGATCAGCTGGGTGTCGTCGGCGTAGGAGATGATGTTGAGGTTGTGTTGGCGTGCGATGGCTGCGAGGGGGCTCATGTAGACGTTGAAGAGGGTTGGACTGAGTGAAGATCCTTGTGGAACGCCGCAGATGACTTCGGTGGCCTCGGATCTGAACGGGGGAGGCGGACTCTCTGGGTTCTTCCGGCGAGGAACGAGATGATCCATTCCAGTGCTTTCTCTCGGATTCCGATGTTGCTGAGGAGCTTCACTAGGGTGCGGTGGCAGACGGTGTCGAACGCCGCGGAGAGGTCCAAGAGGATGAGGGCTGCTGTTTCCCCGTTGTCGGTTAGGGTTCTGATGTCGTCGGTGGCTGCGATAAGGGCGGTCTCGGTGCTGTGGTTGGCCCGAAACCCGGACTGCGAGGGGTCGAGGGATCCATTCGTCTCGAGGAAGGCGGCAAGCTGTCTGTTGACGGTCTTCTCGATGACTTTGGCCGGAAACGGAAGGAGCGAGATGGGACGGTAGTTCTTGAGGTCGGTGGGGTCCGACGTTGGTTTCTTCAGGAGGGCGGTAAGCTCGGCGTGCTTCCAGCTCTCCGGGAAGGTGGCGGTGTGGAAGGAGGAGTTGATGATGTCCCGGAGATGGGGTGCGATGGTGGCGTCGGCTTTGTTGAAGACGTGGTGCGGGCAGGGGTCGGTTGGTGATCCGGAGTGGATGGAGTTCATCGTGCGGGTGGTGTCTTCGGTGCTGATCGGGGTCCAGTTGCAGAGGGTGGTGGTGGCGGGCGTTGGTTCGGCGGTAGGGTGCGTGGTCTGTGCGTCGAAGCTGTTATGTATGTCGGTGATCTTGCGGTGGAAGAACGCGGCGAGTGAGTTGCAGAGGTCTTGCGAGGGGTGATGTCGTTGTTTCCGGCGCTGGGGTTGGAGAACTCTTTGACGATGCTGAAAAGTTCCTTGCTGTCGTGGGCGTTGTTGTCCAGTCGTTCTTTGAGTGCCGACTTCTTGGTGGCACGGATCATCTGGTGGTGTTTGCGGGTGGCGTGCTTGAGGGCGGTCCTGTTGTCTGTGGTCTGGTCGAGTCGCCAGGCTTTCTGAGAGTGCGGCAGTTCTTCTTGGATTCCTTGAGTTCGTTGGTGAACCAAGGGGTTTTCTTGCTTCCGGGTCTGCTGGGAGGGTTTTTAGTGGTGCGAGGTCGTCGGCGCAGGCGGTCAGCCACTTGGCGAGGTTGCTGGCTGCTTCGTTTGGGTCCGTTGTGTTGGTGGGTGTGTTCTGGCTGAGGGAGGCGGTGAGCTGCTCGGCGGTGATCTTGCTCCAGCTCCGGCGGGGAGCCTGTTGCGGGTGGTGGTGGGTCGCAGTCTTTCTGAAGCTGAAGTGGACGCAGCTGTGGTCTCTAGACCTTACCCCAAAAAGACTCCAAATATTCCTGAGTATAAAGAGCATGGCTGGTAAAATTAGTTTATAATTAAGCGTCAAATTGGCCATCAGCTTTAACTCTAGTAGATAACCTTCATTTTTGTGCCACGCCATTGACAGCTGACAATTTTGCACAGTTGGTTGTTTGAACCAGTGTCACCATGTAGGTAACATTCAGATTTGTCTCTGGTTTCCCTTGCCTCAGAAAGGTTCTTGAAGTGGTGGTCATCAGTTAACTCTCCTACTTAATAGCTTCCTAAGTGACTTCCAGGCAGGTTTCCACCATCATTACGACACCAAAACCAACCTCATTGCCATTAAATAAGAGCTGCTCAGGGCCAGAATAAAACAAGCATTGGCAAAGCCAATGGCTCGGGCTTATTCTGCCTTCATATTAGCTTTGCCAATGCTTGTTGCCTTTAAATGTATTTTTTTAGGTTTGGCATTAGCTGTAAAGTAAATCCCTAGGAAGTACATACAAGAATATAATTTCATAGATGGGTTTTAGTTAGCCCACTTCACCTATTGGCCTGTTGTAGTGTAATTTAATTTTTCTTCCGCTTCCCACAACATACATCATGGGTCAATGAGTCAGTCCTTTTCAGCCATTGGTTTCCTTCTGTGTGAGTGATGGCAGTCTGTCCGAGCGCAATATCATCACCAAAACAGAAGAACAGTCTCCTTGAGAGCCAGGGACCCACCGTGTTGAGGGGCTCCGCAAATGACATTCATCCATTCATCCTATCCAGTGTCATGTTTATCCACAGCGGAGGTTAGCATTGTGTGTATGGTAGAACAAGCTACTCTATGTATCTTTTTCTGTCCTTACCATCCCCTCCAACTTTACATATAACCTCTCTTCTGACTGCTGCATCCAGGGCAGGACATGGGTTGGTGGTTAGGGTGTTCACCAAAAATTCCATAAGGGACTTGCAGAATAACTCACAGAATCCAGTTAATGTAAACTGTGTGTCCTCTCGCTCTGCTTCCCAGGATCACACGATTAAGCGCTGTGATCCAAGACAGGATAAGAGCACCAGTCTGGCCTCTAACGCATGACACGACATGCGAAAAAAGAAAGCTAGGCAGCAATGTATTTGTAAAATATTTGAATCAGGCCCACAGTCTCATACATTAATATTTTTTTTTAAATGGAGGGAGTCGTGATGCCTCATTAGAGTTTTAAATAGACTAATTGAGGCATTCAGAAGATGCTCTCTGCGCTGGATATTTCCAGGGTGGAAATGCAGCCAGGCTCAGATGAGTGCCAGAAATTGTCCTTCGCCACAAAGGAGCCGAACGCTGAAATCCACAGCTCATCCCGCTGACCTCCTTTCGTGATGGCCAACATTGAACACACTCTTTGTGTGTGTGAACCCACCCATGAAATATCATTCAAAGTACATTTCGAGCAAAACTGCCAGGCTCAAGGACAGTACTAGTGTTGCGCTGATCACCCCAGTGCACTGTATTCTCACAATACTGTGCACAATGATGGCAACTGAGAGTCTCAGTGATCACTACTCTTTAACTATTATTCAAAGATGTGATGATGGAGCCAAGCATTACATCCCTCAGGCAAACATTAAAGTCAATCTTAAATGGCACCGGCAATTACGGTGACCTGTCCAAGAACTTCTTGTGTTTTCCAAGGTCAAACTAAGGGGCATATTTACAAGCCCCTGTCGCCACCACAACGTCACTTTCAGTGACGTTGTGTTGGCGATAGGGGCCTCGCCTCATTTACAAATAAGGCTGTGTTTAGCGTGAAAGGGGAGGGCAATGGGTGTTGCGGTAGGTGTTCCACCGCAACACCCATTGATTTTTACGCTGTCCCCTATTTACAATGGCAGCGTAAATAGGAGGCAGTGCCAAAATTAAGACCAGAGAAAACCTGGTCTTAAACAGGCGAAACGAGGAGAAATGCTTTATTTCTCCTCGTTTTTGCAGTTTTCATGTTTGCTGTCTTGTGCAGCACACATAGAAACAGCAAATTGCCTATGACTGTTTATGTGCATGAAGATCCCCCTTCCTGCACATAAACAAACTTTTTGAAAAATGCCTTTTTGCAACTTCTATGTGTGCTGCATTAAGCAGCACACATAGAAGTTACAAAACGGCATTTAAAGATTGTTTATGTGCAGCAAGGGGGACCTTTCTGCACATAAATGTTCTTCCCCTCAACACAGGCATTCTTGCACTATTGTGCAAGGGTGCCTGCGTTGGCGCTATTCAGCTAAAGTTAGCGCCAACGCAGGGGAAAACCCAGGGCTGCACCATATTCTAATAAATATGGTGCAGCCCTGCGTTTTTAAAGTGACAAAGCGTGTAATTAGCCTTCTTGGCTTAACGACACGCTTCGCCACTTTATTGTAAATATGCCCCTAAGGGTCTAGCCATCAACTCCAGAAGTTGTAAAGTTACTAAACTTGATGATCCAGGGCCAAAGTACACTAATGGAAGTGTTTCTGGTGGAGTCACCTTATCTATGTCTATTAGATTGTGTTTGTTCTTGACTAGTGGGTTGGAAGTATTTGATGTAAGCTCACAATATTGTTTAGGTGGAGCATGGATTCAGACTGTTAGGTGCTTAAACATTCTTGGACATTTCTTACTTCTGCTATGGACCATTTGTTTCGAAGGTCAGGAAATGTGGCCTGTTGGAGGTAACATTTCTCTAGCCTTCAGAATCTCGGTCCTTCTGATCAAGCTCGTGACTACCATTCACAATGGCAATGGATTATTAAAATTGAAGTTTGTGAGTCCTATGTTACTTAACGCCTTTTATTATTTAAAGCTTCCTGTGAACAGTGCAAAATCATGAACTCCCTTCCTGTAAGGAGATTGCACGTTGTACAGTGAGCAGGTACACCCCCGAGGTGCCTAACATGGCTTCGTTTATTCCAAAATATTAAAAACTATGGTTTTCAACCAGCTGCAGTTGTAGGCTCGCCATGATGCCACTGTAGTTTTTTGACATATTGGTCTGTTTCTGTCACTGAAGAGCGACCTCCCGTCGGACACATCTTGACATGCTCAAGAAGACTAATCAATGCCAGATATGTTTGTCTCACCTGACATCGGGAGGTAAACTTTTCTACCCTGCTTGACTGCTGGACACATGCATGTATCCAGTCGGGCCTCTTTAATGGAAGGAAAATGTGCACCATGGTAGTGCCTTATGCAGAGAAAATTCAGCGTAAAGTATGTCCTTTTGACGAGTTGGTTTCATTGCAAGCGGCCCAATGGTAATCGTCAGATTCATCATGATAAATTGATTCTAGGGCTGTTTGAGTTATTTTACTCTGCTTTTTTATGAGGGGAGACTTTCCCCTTTTTTTATCTCCCTCTCTAAACTTCAGCTCTGGGGCGTGGCGAGCCAGGTTTAGGAATTGTGGACCAAGGGCGGGTTAGCCGAATAAATCTTTGGGTTGAAGACGAAAGCCTTTGTACTTGTTGTTGTAGCATATTTGTAAGCATAGTTCCTGATTTTACATAGAATGAAAGTGAGGGAGGAGTGCCCGTCATCAAGACAAAGAGACATGAAACACAGAGGAAGACCCTCAAAGTCTAGGAGACATGCCATGTGAGAACCCACAATGGCAGTGTCCTGAAATTGGTCCCAACTCCTACCCTTGTAGGATTGGTCAATGCTGTTTTTCACTAAATGAGGGAATTTGATTCTTCTTCTGATACCACATATCCATTATTTAGGGATGCGCATCTAGATAAGTAATGAAACCTGAAAAGTGTGAAGAATTTACAAATTAACTTAAGTTTGTATTCTATGTAGGATACAGGGGCAAGTTATATGAAGCAGATTTTATTTGCTACTGGAGCAACACACTCCTTGTGTTTGCTTAGTTTGCCCTATGTTGGCAGGGTATGCCCAGACGTGGGTCCCTTGCTCACTTTGCCACTGGATTCAAGCTAGCCTGGCTGGTGAGGGGTGTTACCCCGAAACCGGTCCCAGGATGCTTGTTTCCGGTTCAGGGAGGACCTGGCCTGGCAGTTCGGGCTGGATTGTTCCCATTAGGCCAGGGTCAAGACTGATCTGCATTTAGCTGGGTCTGAACTGAGGTGGCAAAGTGAGCTAAAGAACGATGATGGATTCAACCCCGATCTGTGACTGGGGTTAGTGTCTGAAAAGTTTCAGTGCTCCGTCCATCATCTCCTTGTGTTTGCAACATACTCGTTAAACCACACCAACCTCCCAAATACACTGGAAAAGAAAAGTAAACCATGCACATTGCTTTGGGGGTTTGATGAGATTTTTTTTATTTCTGTAGTAGTATGCAAAACTCAGTGCTTAATTAGTAAAATAATAAGTGTCAGTGCTCAGACTTTTTCTTAGAAGTCCGCAGACGACCTGCGGAATGTTGGAGTTGCCTATTACTAAGACTGTCTAGTGTTGATTCTATCTCATACTTATTTCATCCACCACCCTATACTCCTTGCAGCTTTATTTCACTCTTGTAGGATTTTTCATCCCTGCACTCTCCCTTTGTCACTGTTTTTCCGTCGTTGTCTGCCTATTTCTTTTCCCATTCTCTGCCTTATTCTGGGTCAAAGTTCAATCATGGGAACATAATTTCCGGTTCCCAAAAAAGAGTGCTGGTGGGACTCAACTGTAACCATCTTCTCAAATTATACACTGACTATGCTGATTATCAAATTAAATCGAAAGTGCATACATCATTTCTGTTATTTTTGGTTTAATTTTTTTTTCGTAATTACCTACTACATCGAATTATGTAACTATCAATCAATCAGGTATTTGTGGAGCGCGCAACTCACCCGTGAGGGTCTCAAGGCGCTGAGGGGGGGGTCGTGCAGCTCCGATTCATCCAAGAGCCAGGTCTTGAGGCTCTTCCTGAAGGTGTGCAGAGTGGCGGCACGTCTGATGTTGAGCGGGAGCTCGTTCCAGGTCTTTGCTGCGATGTAGGATTAGGCTCTTCCATCTGCTCTGGCTCTGCGGATGCGCGGGGTTTCAGCGAAGTCGGCGGTGCGGAGGTTTCTCTTGGGTACGTGGAAGAAGACTCTTTCGTTGAGGTATTGGGGTCCGGTGTTGTGGAGGGATTTGTAGGTGTGACTGAGTAGCTTGAAGGTTACTCTCTTCTCGACGGGGAGCCAGTGGAGGTCTCGTAGGTGCTGGGTGATGTGGTCATGTCGTGGGATGCCGAGGACAAGTCTGGCGGCGGTGTTCTGGATGGTCTGGAGTTTCGGAGCAGGGATTTTTCGATTCCAGCGTAGAAGGCGTTTCCGTAGTCCAGTCTGCCGGTTATGAGTTTGTGGTTGATGTTCTTTCTGGCTTCGGGGGGGGAATCCATTTGAAGGTCTTGCGGAGGATGCGGAGGGTGTTGAAGCACGTGGAGGAGACAGCGTTCATCTGTTGGGTCATGGTGAGGGAGGAGTCGAGTATGATGCCGAGGTTGCAGGCATGGTCCGTGGGTGTGGGGGGGTTGCCGAGGGTGGTGGGCCACCAGGTGTTGTCCCATAGCTTGTCCAATTTTTATTGCAATGGTTTTAAGGAAAAGTATGTTTTCTTATTTGATTTACAATTGAAACCACTCAGCTTTGTGCAAACATACACACAAATGATGCATGTTGGGCCAGTTCATTTTCATTTTCAACAAGTGCCAGTGATTGTTCAAAATAGAGAGGACAAATATGATAATTGTTTGCTGCTCACTATTTTAAATTTCAGACAGAACGAACACTGGCATTTCAACAATTCAAAAATGCCAAAACAATAAAATTGAAAGTTTCAAAGGTGAAACCAAGCCATTTGGCAAAAGGGATCAATTTGGGTAAGATGCACTTGTGTGACAGTTCGAGATGCCCATTCCGCACTCAGGGAGGAGGTAAGATTCTTTCGAGTAAAGGAGTGGAAACTCAGTTTCTGCTGGGATGAGCTTGAGGGAAAATAATTCATGCACAGTGTTACATTCTTGAGGTATGATTTTAAAATTGAGATGTCAAATAAGGTCGATCGTATTGTCTGCATATTGGTGTATGTGAATCCAGTTTTCATGGAGAATCAGTCGAAGTCCCTCCACGTAGAGATTCAATAGACAGGTGCACTAGTCTGAACTAGTCTGGAACCTATCGATTTTCATCAAGCCTGACATTCGAATACAGTTTTTTTTCCATATTTGGTCTAATCAGTTTATAAGCATTATGTGGTCTAATAGGTCTGTGTCTATATTTCATATTTAAGACAGGAGACTTTGTCTATTGTGACTTCACTGGATTATTTTGGGTGTTCTTCAGAATTTGACTGTCAAACCCCCCTAATTAAGGTCAGGCTATGCGTCAGATCCTTTTGTTCCCTGTGGGAAGCACAAAGCTCTTAGGAAGTCCACCAAACCGTTCCTAGTAGGGGATGTTGGTGCACAGTGTGCAATGCCAGAAACCATGGGCGGACCAATCAAGAGAGTAAGCTGCTTCACACAGGATGAAAAAGTGACTAGACAACAGTACCTGCAATCCAGGTTTACGAGTAGTGGGCCAAGGGGGGTTTCACCGTATAAAGTATTGGGTCCAGGACAACTGCCTTTGTACTTACTGTTGAAGCATCATTGGAAAGGTAGAGCCAAATATACTAAGCACTTTTGTGTTTGCAACCCTGAGATTCACAAAATCCCTGGCTTTGCAAATGCAAAAGTGTTATGTGCAATGTACTAAATCTATTTTGTGTGTCGGACGAGCCATTCCGACTTGCAAAATGGGTTTTGCGATCCATTCTGAATTTCGGTTACTTGGGGCGTAAAAGGGGCATTCCCTCCTACTTGTAAATGGCAGTGGTATGTATCAGTGATTTGCGACTACAATTGATCAGTTACCAACATCTCAAAAGAGGTGGTAAATGATTTGTAAAGGGAAAGGCGCCCTTTTGGGACACCTTCCCCTTTGTTTATCCTATTGGGTGACCCTTCAGGCAGTGGTGAAGAGACCACTGCCTGCCCCCCCATGTATTCCCAAATAGAAAACATTTTTTTTTTTAAAGCAACAGTGGTTCTTTTAAATAGCTGCTATAATAAAAATAAAAGTTTGGAAATGCAAACACATGGATGGGAATCTGCTGTTACTTGAAAGGCACCATTTCTGTGCTTAGAGCCAGTCATAGACATTCCCAACTATTCATTAGGTAGAGTGTTCTGTGACTCCCTGCAACTGGTAATTTTTTGACATCGCGTTTTACTACACAGGTCACATCGCAAAATTAGAGCAGGTCGCAAAAAGTCAGTGCGTAATTTGCAACATCTTTTTTTTGCAACCTTTTTTTTGGTACATCTGGCCCATATTTCATGATTTTACATAGAACAAAGATTAGTGAGGAGATCTGCAAGATTTTCTGGAACAAAGCACAGAGGAACAGCGTCAAAGTCTACAAGACATCTTATGCGAGTGCTAGAGCCCAAAAGGACTCTCCTCGATGGTTCAAACATTAAAATTCACCCACCTACAAATAGTACTATGGGGGATCCCCCAGGCTCTGGAGAGGTCGATGGACCTTTTCCACTGTGCTCAGAATTAGAGCCACCTACAAAATAAAGTCGTTAAATATCATGGGCATTTAGGATTACGTTGAGACAATGATGAGAGGTTAAGTTAAGGTTTTAAAGGTTTTATTTATCTATCAAGTTAGGATCTTAAGTATCTTTATTCAGTTCAGTAATTTACTGAAATAATGAAACGAAGGTTAAAAATCAGCAATTAAAATATGTGTTCCATAAAGAAACCAAAATAAGCTAACTAACAGGCCTATTCTAGATAGGAAACCATAAAGAGTTCTGCTGGAAATAACAGTAAATGAAAATAGAACTTCCCATGAAGAGTAGTTCTTGGAGAACTCAGTCGAGTTCCCCACAATTGCAGTAGCAACTGTTTTAGAATAGCGATCTGTGCAGTAGCATCGATCACATATTAATAAAGAAATCACCTCAATAATCTAAGGAGTCTGCACTCCATGAAGAAGAGTCTGGGGCAAAGAAAAAATCCAGCAGCAAGACCACCGGATGGGTAAGAGGTAAAGTAGAGGTGTGTGGCTAACTAGCTAGGAACACTCATTATTATAACCTTTTAACACATGTATCGATTCGTAATGATACCTTCCCTCAATGTCTAATCAGAACAGTTCGAAAGGTGGTGTTGTCAGTCATACGATGCATCTTCTTCCGATTCCCACAGTCTGCACTCTTGTCATCTGAATTTATACAGTCCTTTGGCATAATTGTTACATGAAGGAAGGTTCCCATTAGAACCCTCTTATCTAAGCTAAAGACGCACTGTGAGTTTCAGCACAGAAATAAAGGCTAGTCAGCAAATGTGAAAACATATAGCGAGTTAATATTAAAGCGACATTATAAGTCTACATCACCATTTATTCTATTCAGTTTCAATAAGTTTATTATGCTTAATGGAATGATCTAACATGGGGTGAGAGAAACTGAATGAACATAATACTAAAGTCGGCACATTTCTAAGATGACATCAATGTTAGGCTGTTGCACAGAACATTTTACTATGAGCATAGGTCGAAAAGAACCTTTGGGCCTAGTCGCTGCACAGGCTAAAGTATAGTTGCTTGGTGCAAAAGTTTAAAATACATGCAATTACTATGAAGCGTTTCTAATAACATCTTTCACATCTACGTTTGTCACTCTACAATATGTTTTGGTTTTATTTACTTATTCTAATAAGGGCTATTCATACATTTTGTAAGTCATTTCTAAAATATGCACTTTCCTTGCGTTAGAATATGTTCTAGATTACATCTCAGATGTACTACAATATGTTGATTTGTAAATATGCAGCCATTTTTCTCACGAGCATCCACAAGGACAGATTGCTACAATTGGACCCACCGCCAGGGCTTAGCGCAGTCAGATACAGCAGGAGTGTTGTGTGCTGATTTTCCTTAAATGAGGATGCGGGATGCAAGTCACGGCACTCTCTAACCTTTGGTTAGTAATTTGTGAAACCTGAAAAGGATGTGAAATGTCCATATTAACTTTAAGAAAAGGAGTCAAAAATACGTGATACATCTACCTGATGCTGTCCTTCTGTGGCTCACAAAGGACTGAAGTCAGTCTAGTCCATTCCCTTTCTTTAATGAACCAACTGAACCTTCCAACCTTTTCTTTCGTACACTTGTAACTAGGACCATGCATCAGTTTATCATTCTCCATATCAGTGAAACGCGTAACCTGCCATTCTCTTACTAGATTTATCCACATCTCCTGGAAGGAAAAGTGAAAAAGTGAGTCAGTGTCTGGTGAGAGATTAAAAGACAAACCATAGTTTCAGTATCATGCCAGGGCATGTTGACTGATAGGGCCCCATGACTCACCCTCTAAACTATAACACGGCAATCCATTAAGATCCCGTTTTAAAGGTTGAAATGAAACTGCTCTCTCGCTGTGCCCTAGTTTGGTCGGTGTTATTTTTATATCTCTTTTCACTACTTTTGATGGTTGTTTTCCTGGAGCAGTGAGAGCTCGGAGAGACAGTATAAGATGCTGTACATTGAGTCAGGCTTTACAAATTTGAATGACATTTCCTATATTTGAGTTTGCATTACATTTCAGATATTTCCATTGGAAGGTTCTGCAGCTCAGTGGCAGCCACTACTCCTGGAAAGGCACGGATATGTGGTGAAGTCTCGTGCCAAGGAGTGCCAAGGCGTTGTGGTATTGCACAGTACTATCTGTCAGCTGTTTTAATGCCACTACGTAACTTGCTTCTGTAAATTGTTGTCTATTTTTGTCTTGTAGAAACCAGCATTTAATGTGTAATAAAACTACTGAGTCATCATGTTCCACGTGTTCAGTGCTGCATAGAGTGGAACTGAGGGTGGCAACAGTAGTGATTGTCAGTTTTAACACATCTGCCTCTGGTTTCAGTGTACGGCTATCCTCTTCATCACTAGTACATAGTGGGGATCTCATCACGTTAGAGCAACGATCAATGTTTACTCTCTGATGAGCATTGAGTGGTAAATATCTCCACGTCCTGCACTTCTTCTTTTCTTTTATCTTGTTTAAAATGTCTATTTTTTTTCTAGTGCAGTCCTTCCTTCTTTCTTGGTTGCCATTATTAAATACCAGCACTTTTAGGGATATTTTTAAGATTATTTTCAGTCAGTTTGCTGTTCCTTTCATCACGTACCTTAAAGAGTGACTCAATGCAACCTATGTATTCAATTATAAATGTACTGTCGTAGTATTAGAACGAAAGAAAATTTGTCTAGTTCCAATATTAACACTGCATTTTTGGCAATTTATTAACACTGCATTTTTGGCAATATCTGTACAGCCAATGTTAGTGTTCTCTTATCTGTCAAGTTTACCCTACACACAACTCTGTGTTTTCCAGTAGACATAATAGGTTGATAGCTACGAGAGAACTGGCACACACAATGTTCTTTTTATACTATTTTCCGAATTTATAACGTACAACCTTGATCAAAGATATAAATATGTAAACAACTATCCTCCGCAATTGCAAAAAGGAAGGTGTTTTTCTTTTTTGGTCGAAGCCTACTCTGGGTTGCTAACAATATCTTGGGGGCATTTGGGAAGCTTCCCTGGTAATGCATTCCTCCCATTGCTTACCATTGGTTTTGTGTTTTGTAACTCACATTTGCTTGCTTTCTATTTGCTGGCTTTATTTTTTTGTAGGCTGTCCAGCTTGTGTTCATCCCTCCCGTAGCCAATACTTTTTACTGTATACTTTCAACAGTGCTCCATACCTGTAAACAGGCCTTTAAATCTTGTTCTTATCGTGCCATATTTGCTGTTTTCAAAGACAGAGGTCAAATGTCAGGCTCTATCTGCCAAGGGAGCTTGGCGTTTACTTTTCTTTCTCTGACTTCAAAGTGAGAGGATTTATGTGACAATCATGCTGGCTACTGGGGTGTGCTGGACAAAAGGTTATTCAATGTTATTTTTTTTTAGCATACAACAACATTTAAATGTTTGTAATGACCTGGGCAGATATTTCAGAATATATCAAAATTACGGCAGCACAAATGAAGCACGTTTTTGGGTAATTCTGAAGTGTGGTGGAAACAAATATTTAAATACTATAAAAAAAAAAATCATTACAATAGGTGATGACAGTTCCACACATTATCGTTTGTGCGCTGATTACTTTTAGCAGTAAAACTGAATGTGTGTGCAAACGTAATGGTAATTTCAATTGAAAATGTGTTTGCTGTAATGGCAGTGCGCTACCACACCATGCACACTCCACTTTATCCCACACCACTCTACTCTGCACCATTCCACTCCACTGCACTCTACTCTGTACCACTCCATGCTACTCCACTCTAATCTACACCACTTCACACTGCGTCACTGCACTGTACTCTACACCACTCCACTCCACTTCACTCTATGCCTCTCCACTCTACTCTATGCCAATGCACTCTTCCCCACTGTACTCTATCATGCACCACTGCACTCTTCTCCACAGCACACAGTCTGGGCCACTCTACTCTACACTACTCCACTCTATGCCACTCTACTCTTCAACACTTCACTCTGTTCCAATGTATGCTATGCCAATGCACTCTACTCTGCACCACTCTACTCTACACCAGTGCACTATATGCTAATCCACTCTATGCCACTCTAATCTACTCTGCACCACTGCACTCTATGCCACTGCACTTTATGCCACTACACTCTATCCTGCACCACTACACTCTACCACGCACCACGCCACTCTATGGCACTTCACTCTACTCTGAAACAATCTACTCTGTGCCATTTCACGCCACTGTAGTCTATGCTGCACCACTCCACTCTGTGCCACTCGACTCTACTCTTCACCACTCTACTCCATGCCACTGCACTTTACTCTAACCACTGCACTCTACACCACTGCACTCCACACCAGTGCATTCTACACCACTTTACTTGAAACAAGTGCACTCTACGCCACTGCAGTCTACGCCAACTACTCTGCACCACTGCACTCTATGCCACTTTACTCTATAACAGTGTACTCTATGCCATTGCACTCTGTGCCACTCTATTTTACTCTGCACCACTATAATCTATGCCATTGCCCTCTACTCTACTCTGCACCACTCTACTCTACACCACTGTACTCTACACCAATGCACTCTACACCATACCACTGCACTCTATGACATTCTACTCTGCAAGACTGCACTCTCTGCCACTGAACTCTACACCACTCTACTCTGCTCCACTGCACTCTATTCCACTGCACTCTACTCTGCACCACTCAACTCTAAGCGCCTCCACTGCATTTTAAGCCAGTGCACTCTATGCCACTATACTCTATGCCACTCTGCTCTGCATCACTCACTCTAATCTACTTTGCACCACTGCACTTCACTGCACTCTCCACCGCTGTACTCTACGCCAGTCTACACCTCTCCACTCTACCCTACACTACTCCAGTCTACGCCACTTTACTGTACTCTGAAACAGTCTACTCGACGCCCCTGCACTCTATGCCACTGCACTCTACGCCACTCTACTCCACCTCGAGCCACTCCACCCTTCGTCACTGCACTCTGCACCACTGCACTCTACACTGCGACACTCCACTCTAAGCCCCTGTACTCTACACCACTCTACGTCACTACACTCTGCACCACTTTACGTCAATGCACTCTACACAACTTTACTCAAAACCAATGCACTCTATGTCATTGCACTCTATGCCAGTCTACTCTGTACTTTATGCCACTTCATTCTAGGCCACTGTACTCCACTCTACAACACTCTACTCTATGACACTACATTCCACAACACTCCACTTCATGATGCTCCACTCCATTACGCTCTACTCCATTAAACTCTACTCCACTCTATGACACTGTATGCACTCTATGTCACTTCACAATACTCTACTACACTCTATGCCATTCTACGATGCTACTCCACTCTGCAATGCTCTACGGAACTCCCTCTATGCCACTCCATGCCACTTTACTCCACTCTATTCTACAACACACTACTCCACTGCTCCACTCTACACCACTCGACTCTACGCCACTCCACAACACTTTATGCCACTCCACGACACTCTACAACACTCTATGCCATTCCACTCTACTACAATACGCCACTGTATACCACTCCCCTCTATGACAATCTACTCCGCTCTATGGCACTCTACTCTACTACACTCTGCTCCACTCTACTCAGCACCCTCAAGGCCACTCCACTCTGCTCTACGCCACTCCACTTTACAATACTCTATGCCACTTCTTGACACTCTATTCCACTCTACACCCTTCCATTCTATGACACTCTACTCCCTCCATGGCACTCCGCAACACTATGCCACCCCAGCCCACCCCACCTCATGCCTCTCCATGCCACTCAACTCTACTCCATGCAATGCCTTTCTGCGCCACTCTATGCCACTCCATAACACTCCAGTCTACTCCACGATACTCCACTTTACGCCACTAACTTTTAGCCATGCTGAACAGCAGCCACGCTGGTGTAGGAACATGGCTAAAACATATTGGCAAAGCCAATTGCTGTTGCATAGGCGAGACTAATTGGCTTTTTTAGTGCTTGTTCGTCCCAGTAAGCAAAGATTTAAGTGCATCTCGGTCCTTTGGAAGTTACAAGTGAAATGTTGAAGCCTATGAACAGATTGACACAAACTGTACACCTCATTTACGGGTGATATTTGTTAAACTTGCCGTGAAACTGCCCAACGGTTCCTTCTGACATATGGGTTTCATCATCATAAGGAAACCCCCCAAAAAAATCACTATGCAGAGCTAAACCATTGTAATGACTGCTATAATTATGTAGCAGTGGGAGGCCAAAATATGTAGCAAATTTATCGAAGTTATGTGGCAAGAAAAGGCAAATTATGCTCCACATTCTCTGGTAGTATTAATTCCATCCATTGAACTACAGACAGATTTTCTGATGAAAAGTGCAAATTTTGTAGCAAATTCTGCAGTGCTGTGCAGTCATCAGAATCTGGAAGACTTACTCTACACATCTGCGTGGATCTAAACCTTCCCTCCTTCGACATGCATTACTTTTCAAAGCTTGTTACCCAGAAACCATTACTGCAGCTTCATCACTCTTACCTCTCTTAGCTGGCTTTGAGGCTAGGCCAAATCACATAACTACATTAAAAGACATTAAAAACTGTTCAAGATTTGAGATAGCTTTTTAATTAGTTCCAGAAATACACGTTCAGGCTTTAAGCTTATTCTTGTAATATATCTGTAGAGAGCAGATCTGTACAAGGTAGCTATAGCCAACCGTACACTGTTTTGATGTATCCAAAATGTCACATGTAAATGCTTTATACTTGTCAGGCCTCAGCGCCTTAATTGGTCATGTCTGTGATTATAAAAAGCAAAAAGAAAAATACATTTATTATTCTAGACAAATCCCTCATAAACTAACATTTATTTGTGTGAATAAGGTGGAGAATTAACAGCGACAATCTTATTACCACTGTTATAGGAGAGTTTCTCCAGAAAAATAAAGGCATCAGGTAAATATACCTTTCCTTTCAAAACTTTATTTGGGCTAAAAGCCATAAAAGTACAAGAAGACATAATATAACATAAAAAAAAACTAAAATCATGCAAGCATATACCATAAAAGCAATAGATCCTATTTAAAACAACATCATAAGAGAATATGAATTAAAATCCGTACAGCCAAAACATTTCATAAGCTCAATAAGAGAAGCACAGAGTTGTACAAATACAAATTTAGTCCATACGTTCGTGAACAAATACATCTTAATCCATGGATTGTCAAAGTGCTAGTGCATAAAAGGGGAAGAAGCCTCTAAAAGACCCTAAGCTTTCTTAATGGCCAAATACGGTCTTGGGCAACAGCGTCTCGGGGTACTAATAAAGTGGGGGGACAGGGTCACTAAGAATCCTCTGTACTACCATGACATCAGGCCCCACAGTAGACTTGAGAAACGTGTGTCTAGTCCTCTCCGTCACCAGGAGATATCGAAAGACAGCAAAGACAATACTTTGTCTTGGGTCATATCTCAAAATGCGGAGGGCCTCAACATGTTTTCTCACCCCTAATATTTGACATATTGGGAAAATCAATTTTTTCCTCCCTTTAACATAAACAGGACAAAAAAAGAAGACGTGTTCCACGGTTTCCTTACTAGCACCACAGGCAGGACATTCCCACCTATCTCGTTCCTGAGGACGGCCCCAGCCCGAGGTGAAGGACAACGGGGGAGGGTGCCATAACGAAACTAAAGATAAAGTTTCCTGTCTCCCAATGGTTTAGTCTCGTCAAGGAACCGCTCCTCCTTAAACTCATCCTTCACTGCAAGGAAAGCGTCAGACAAGGGGCTGAAAAGAGATTGTGACTGTATTAGATCCAATTTATGCTGGCCATAACTTGCTTTAACAGTATTATTCCTAATGGACCCAGCTGTTATTGGATCTTTCCACAATGTCCCAATTCCCAATTTTCTCAGTGTGTCTGTAATAAACCTTATCCACTGAATTTTACCAGAGCCTGACAGCCCCAGTATCTCCTCCAACCTCTGCCGATATGTTACAAGCTCAGTAGTGGCCCAAAGCCTCCACCAGTAAAGGATTGGTCTCAACTCTATCCCTTCTGAAATTGGAGGGAAGTGCGTATTCAGCCTAAGGGGAGTACTGGGGTACTGACAGGAAGGCCATCTGACGCAAAAATCGCTGCTGCATCCTTGTGTCCACACAGCTCTACCCCATAGAGGGCAGCCCCCATGGCCTGATGTTTATAAATTTGCAGTGCCGGTAGAACTGGATGAAATATGGAACTTCTCTGCACTTTTATTAGCCCTTTAGTTTGTTGTTTAAGTTTTAGTCTACACTTATCGATATGGCATCGCCATTCCAGTTGCTCATTGAGCATTAGTCCTAGATACTCTAAAGTTTGCATAAGCTCCAATATTAAGCCTTTGAACCTTGGGTAGGATCTGGTCATGGAACAGGGGTTAAGAACCATGTAATTAGTCTTCGAGACATTGATTTCCAGTCCCCTCTTGTTGCAAAAGGTATCAAAGCTATCTAAAACCCTCTGTAGCCCCATCAGTGATTTTGAAATTAATGGAGTGTTGTCTGCAAACATTAGGGCAGGAACCCTGGTGCCTGCAAGACTGGGTGAATCACCCTCACACTCATTCAGATGATCAATCAGGTCGTTGACATAAATTGTAAAGAGGGTGGTGGCTAAAACACAGCCCTGTCTTACCCCTCTTGTAACAGGAAAACGATCTGTCAACTCACCTAATTGACTACACCTTACCTGGATGTAATTATGCTCATGGAGTCTTATAATATTAGTCAGTAAATATTTGAGGACACCCATATCGGCCATCACTTGCCAGAGCTTGTGCCTCCGGACCAGGTCGAATGCTGACCAAAGGTCTACAAATACTACATACACCCTCACGCCTCCCAGGACCACTGTCTTCTAAAAAAGCATTTGAAGGTAAAAGACCTGGTCCAGCATGCTTATGCTGTCCCTAAAGCCAGCCTGTAGGGGGGAGAGCACTTCCTCAGCAGCTGGTCGATCGTGAAGCCTTTGTAGAAGGATTCTACTGAATAACTACTGTGAACAATCGATGAGACTTATAGGCCTATAATTATACCGAAGTGATGGACAACCTTTTTGTGCAAGGGGACAAATTTCTGCCCCCAACCAAGTGGGCAGAATAGGAGCTCTGGTGAATATGGCGATAAAGACAAAAGTAAAATTAGGACCCCAAATGTCCACCTCGCTGCGATAAAGGCCACCCTGGATTTTTTCTGGGCCTGGTGATTTATTGGGGATGATGTTAAGAATCACAGATCTGACTTCTTGCAGTGTAATACTAGGGGGCTCCTCTCTGTCATGAACATATCTCAAGCTTACTAAGGTAAGGGGGGTGTTGCAGCTATAATTAAAAAAGACCTTCGGTTTACTAAGCAGTCCCCGTTGGACTTACCCTCGGTAGAAAACTTAGTAATCCATCTGGAGTCTGCGACCTTGTCCCTCACATGCATTCTGCTATACAGACCTCCGAATTACATGCAGGGTTTTTCCCAGTTCCTTGCTGAATTCATAGCGCCCCTAATGGTAGATCATGCAAATGTTCTTCTGATAGGAGATTTAAACTATTGGGCAAATTATGAAAACAGGGGGCAGCAAGCCAGTGACCTCACAGCCGCCCTAAGTGTCCTGAACCTGGAACAATTAGTAAACCTCCCGACCCATATTAAAGGCCACATTTTGGACTAAATTTGGACCTCGAAATTCCCAGTGCGGAAACTGAGTATAGCCAGACCATCACCTGATCTCTTTCTCAGTATCTCGGTCAAAGGGGATGGGCCCGCCTATTGGACCTGCTATTACGGCTAGGAACTGGGCTCGGGTCAACCTCACTGCCTTCTGCGGGGAACTAGGGAAGTCTCTACCTGTCCCTGAGGAGGGAGGCTAGCAATCACCATGCACCTAGCCATAGTACCATCTCGTCTAGAGGCCATGAGGCCAATAAATGGTTCTCTGATGACCTGAAAATGGCGAACCTTAACCTTCGATGAGCAGAAAGGAAATGGCGGTCAGAATACTTGCCAGGCCATAAAACTAGGTATCTCCTACAATTTAAAGCTTACAAATCTCTCTGAAGGCAAACCAAAATGAGCTATTTCACAAGTAAAATCCTGAAGGCTCAGAATAAATCTAAGGAGATATTTAAGATTGTTACAGAACTCTCTAACCCAGATAGAGTGACTCTCCCGGTCACACCCTCACAGAGTTTGTGTAACTCTCTCAACGCCTATTTCATGAACAAGATTGAGGCTATTAAAAAGAGCATCCCCTCTAGTTCCTCTTCTATCAATCTGCCAGCTGGTGACATGAACAGCCACACGATCACGTGCTTTTCTAATATTTCCCAAGATAACCTAACTGAGTTACTGATGAAATTTAAGTCAGGATCACCCAATGACATTTGTCCCCCTAAGGTCCTAAGAGTAGTGGTAACTTCCTTTGTGGACCGTGTTCTACCATTTCTCAATTATTCTATTAATTCTGGGCTGGTCCCCAGATCCTTTAAAAAAGCTGTCATTGTACCCCTTCTTAAGAAAGTGGGGGCAGACTCCACAGACATGAAAAACTTTTGCCCTGTGTCTCTCTTACCCTACTTAGCAAAAATCTTGGAGGCACATGTAGCCCATCATCTATGTGCTTTTATAGAGAAGTCAGAGTTTTTGGACCCTCGACAGGCCGGATTTCGGCCCGCACACTCCACCGAAGCAGTGGTCACGTCAGTGGTCGACGACATGCGCAGGGAGGTTGACAAGGGTAACACACAAGCCCTGGTGCTACTAGACTTGTCGGCGGCCTTTGACACGGTCGACCACTCAATTTTGGCTGACCAGGTCAAGACCGCCGGTCTACGGGGTGTAGCACTGAATTGGATGATTTCATTTTTGAAGGATAGATCCCAATCGGTTAGGCTACCCCCTTTTACCTCAACAGAGGTCAAATTGAACTGTGGGGTGCCACAGGGTTCCTCTCTCTCTCCCCATCTGTTTAATATTTATATTCGACCTTTGGTTAACTCTCTTAATAAGATGAGAGTGAACATTTTCAACTACGCTGACGACATGCAATTGTTGTTTACGATCAATGATAGCTCCATGGCCAGGCAGCACTTTTAAAACACTATGCTGCTCATCCGGGACTGGATGAACGGCAATCATCTGAAACTAAACTCAGACAAAACTGAGATAGTCCTCACTAAGAACAGGGTGGTTCGCTGGAACCCCTCCTTGTGGCCCAGTGAGATGGGTCCCCACCCCCCCACCCCAACTCCCAAAAAGGCAGTAAAAAGCCTGGGGGGCATTATTGATGAGGATCTCTCACTTAAACAGAAGGTCAGTGCAGTGACCTCGGCCTATTTTAACCAACTGCGACGCATAAAAAAGATAAGGAAATTCCTTACGAGGGAAGCCCTGGTTCAAGTAATCATAGCTTTAGTTATGTCTAGAATTGATTACGCTAATTCTCTCTATCTAGACCTCACAAAATTTCTTTTGCACAGGCTACAGCTAATTCAAAATCAGGCCGCTAGGCTGATAGTTCACCTGCCCAGAGAGGGGCACATCTTTCGGGTGACCAAGGACTTCCACTGGCTGCCAGTGGCGCAGAGAACCAGGTTTAAGGTATGCTGTACGGTTTTTAAGGCGTTACATCTGAGCTGCCCGGCCTTCATGAAATCTCGGATCGCGAAAAACTGCCTGACAAGAGAACTGAGATCCAGTTACCTCCACTAGCTGATCATCCCCACCTTTAATAAACACAGGACTGGAGGGCGTAGGTTTTCCGTTACTGCCCCTCGAGTATGGAACACACTACCATTGGAGATTAGGCAGACCTCCAACTACACCAGATTTAGACAACTTTTGAAGACCTGGCTCTTTAAACAGGCTTACCAGTAACAATGGATTAATGACGTATCAGCTACCTAGCGCCAAGAGACCTCCCGGTGAACGTGCGCTTTAGAAATATCCAGTAACAGAACATAACATAACATCACAGCTAGAAGCTGCTGAGGAGGAACTAGTCTCCTATTACAGAGTAAAAAGTAGAAAAATCTGTGACCCAATCTGCAGCAGGGACATTAGTCTCCACAATATGGAATCCCTCTTCTGAACCTGACAATACCAAAATCCAAAAAGACCACAGAGCCCCCTTTCGCACCGCCTCTAGAAGGCCTTCCCATTTCGCTGCCTCCCACTCACTTTTGGCTTGGCATATGGTCTTGTAAGCAACTCTTTTGGTTTGGATCGCCAACCTATCTTGCTGCTTGCTGGCTTGCATCAGGGCAGCCTTAGCCCACCTACCTGGGGGATTAAACCATGTTGGGGGGACTGCTTCCCTGCAACCTTTTTAGCTTACACAAGGAAGGGTCTATAGAGATCTCCACACAATTTAGTATGGCCTGCACTGATCTTCTCCTGTTTATCACTGGGGTCTGCCCGTCCGGATTGGAGTAGTAGACCTTCTAAATGTTCTACTACTATTTTATAGACTGCCCCCCCCCTTTCCTCAGAGTGAGCCATTTGACACAATTTCACTCTGCGCAAGTTGTTGGTTGGCCGCAATCTCATGTCAAAGGGATCAGGGGGGCTGGCTAACATGCCACAGAATGGAAGAGCTATGACACGGGAGAGTGCATTATGGATACTATCCTGTCTTGGAAGGACCACCATATCGATTAAATAAGTCCAGGCATATCCACCAAAATATAATTAATAAGGCTAGTGCTAGAAGGGCGAATAAAAGTGTGTTTTCCATCTCTATCAGATGTAGTTCTGCCATTACAGACTCATAAGCCTTGGTTCAATGCTATAGCAAAAATCTGGGGAGCTAAAGATGACCATTTTTTAATTGGATGAATTACTAGCTTGGGAATGGACCATACACAATCTTCTTCCTGTGTCAAAGGCACTAAATTGGCCTCTAGGGGTTCAAATTGACAATTAAAATCTTCTCCCACTAATTTCCAAACTCCAGCCCGGGGCCGTTGCCAAATTTGTGCTTAACAGCTCTAGGGTCGAGGAAACTCTATTTTGCGCTCCAGGTCTAAGATACATATTATAAGTATACATAGTAAAATGCAGGAAAACCACAGAGATACACAAAGTATCCAAGGAAGGAAATTTAAGTTCCTCTATCTTGCAGGATAGGGCTGTGCGCACCTAGATAATTCGACCTCCTCGATGGTCTCCCCTTATCATATACCAATTTTTTTTTATTTCTGAGTTGGAAAAGATGATCGACTCCAACAAATACCAAATCAGTATTAGCTCCATCAAGATGCAGAAGGCCCCTTATGATAAACCATTTGGAGTCTAAGCTGAATATTTCAATATCTTTGGACACAACACCCTGGCATCTTATTTATTTGTATTTGTTCATAGTGTTCTAGTGTTGGGCTCAGACATTTACAATTTGTTTCTCTTTCGAAGAAGTTTCTTGAGGCGCAGGATGTGATATGACTCCTCCTCTTGGTGTATATTGGGCTTGGGCACTGACTCCATGTTACATTGTCTTTTTTCTGCCATTGGACGTGCGTGTACTCTACATGCTCATTTAGTCCCTTGTCTCATCTCTACTTATTACGTTGGGCTTCTTCGAGCTCCGTTGCTGTCTCTATTTTCAACGAAGAGCCTGCATTCCTTGAGGACCACAGTCATCACCAAAAAGGAACTGGACCTAGCCCCTTCGATGGCCCAACACTTTTTCCAACTTACCATCGCTGAAGAATGCGCTATGGGTGAAATACACACCTTTCCAATATTGTCCTCAAAGCCACGCCAAAAACCTGTGAACTCACCAGTAAAGGTTGGGTGCAATCTCTGTCTTTCTCCTGGCCATGACAACACCCCCTGCTCCTCGTGCCTCTTGTTCCGCTTGGAGAAAAATGCATCAGTATTGGGGAAATCGAAATTGGATGCACATCACTATACCAAAACAAGACCATGACTCAGTCATTTGAGATGTCGTTAGTGGGGGCACAAGCTATAGTTAGCTCTGATAACTGTAACTGGTGGATGTTATTGGGTTTTTTTCAGTTCAAAATTGTATGTTTTAAGTAATATTTTCACCTAACTATAACGTCACATAAATCTTTGTTTTTTCAGTGAATTTCAAGGGTTTTTTTAAACGTTAAGTTAGATATTATTACCAGATCTAACTATAATGTCACTTTAACCTTTGTTCTTTTCAGTTAATTTCCAAGGTTTTGTTTTTGAAGTAAAGTATAATCTTACTACCATTCCTAACTATAACGTCACTTTAACCTTTCAATTTTTCAGTGAAGTTTACTTTTTTTTTTTACTAAAAGAGATATTATCACAATACCTTTCTGTATCTACCCAGGATTTGGCTATGTAGGAACACTTGATTATATTGAGGGACTGGGCTCTATGTGAAGGCCGCTACACTGTAAGAAGGCTTTGCGTAGTAAGGTTAGGAGAGAGAGAGTAACTTCTCTGCAAAGAACGCTGCAGTGGTCGGAGTGTTTGTATAGTAGGATTGGCGAGATAGTGATCTTTTTGCAAAGACTGCTGTTAGGCAATGTTATTAACTTTGTGTACTACATTATAATATCATAATTTTTTCCGATGTTTTTTCTCCAGTGAGACTCTCACAAGAGATACAACCCAATCAAAGAACAACGCAAGAACGACCTCTAGTGTCTCTCGCGAGACACTGAAGAATGTCTTGCGAGAGAAAAAAAAATTGGGAAGAGTTTAGTTTAATATGAAATAGTGCTTTCATCTTAAATTTCAGGATAGTGGTTTTATTAAACAGGGAGCTTATGACGACTACTGAAGTGTTTTGCTTTAATAATTGATTGCTTATGAAATGCAATGATCCCGCAGCAAACAAATCTTTTAGCTATTTCCTCAAATACATATTCACTGAAATTAAGTTTCATAATATTTGGGCCAAATAAGAAATGCCTAAGCCAACATTCCAATGGTCTTCGGCATAGGTGATCTAGCATGAGCTACGAATTGGAAGACTGAAGTTTTCCCTCAGTTGAAAATACTTGTTTTATGACATTTCTGGAATAAGGCCATAAAAAACAATTATGGTGTGCTATACATATTAGGGTAACTGAATCTCTTCTTCAGATCTTCAGATCAAGTAAACCTATTTCTGAATCAGCTGCAACTGTTTCTATTATGCTGCATCTCCAAGACATAAGGGGCCCATTCAGAAAGGTTACTTACACTTTTGAGTAAGTCTGCACTTTTCAGTACGTTTATTACTTTTTAGTATTGACAAACTGAGTATAAGTTACTACTTAAATAAAAACAGTAATAAGTCTGGCACTACACATGGTCAACCACTGGTACTGCTACAAGCTCCCATAGAAAATAATGGAGATAGTGACTGAAAATAAAACCGCAAGGGGTTATAGCTCCTGGGACAATCACGTGGGTAGCAGTATGGCAACAGAAAACATGATGTTTAATGCAAATCGAATTGATTGGCCGTAAAAGCGCCAAACTTACAAGTCTGGACCCTGTAACAAAGGGGGGGAGGCACCATGCCAATATTTATGGGCAATAACCTCATTAAACCACGACAGAATGATTTGTGAAGCCTGTTGTTTTGATTATTAATAAAAAGAATTTAAAAAAAACATTGAAAAAATTGTTAAATTAATTATTTAAAATAATTAAAAATATAAATGAATATTGTAACTATAAAATATTATTGTAACTTATTTTGAATTACACAAAATAATGTAACCATATATTTTATTTTTAAAATGATTACATTAATTTAATTAACTCTATATACCACGTTTAATAATTAATAATGGACATTGGAAAATATTTCTTTTCTTTCAGTGAGAATTAATTTTTTAGTTTAAACTTCAGAAAAATTATTTTACTTTAATTTAATTTATTTCCATTAATTAAAATTTAATTCAAAATTAATTTAGTAGTGCTGTTGCACTTGTTTTATTTTGCTCTACATTTAAAGTAAATATAAAAAATAAGTGTACATTTAATTTTAACCTAAAAATATTTTTTATGTATTTTTTGTTAAATAAACTTTTTTATTTTTCCCTATACTTTACTATGCAAAACTCTCCACCCCGGCTATGGCGTCTTCCTGTGGTAAACTATAGGGAAAGTTTAAAAAGGTAAGAAGGAACATAGCGTAAATGCACTCACATTTTTCCTCGTGAAATCATGAGTGCTTCACCTAGTTGTAATAGATAAGAGCTTTATGGCTGTATATGTGCAATGCATGCATAGCTGGATAACAGTGCAGGATTCTGGTTATTGTGAAACATGTCCTGCTGAATAGGTGTTAAATCACAACATTTGATTCTTAAGGTGAGACCAAGGCTACTACTGTGGCTGCTGCTTTTTTCGTACAATTATGGATTTTCCACATTTGCCACATAATCCATCCTCTGCTGCATAATCTTCAGATTTTAACAAACAATAATTATTTCTATCTCAAATGGATAAAAAATTACTAAAAAGGTTGGTACGTGCACACGGCAGTGGAAGGCCCCATGCAAAGGTCAACTGGTCATCTTTCAGTTGTTCATTCCTTTATTTGGTTGATAAGGTGGACTATTTGCTCAGACAGTGTTACCATGTGTAAAAATTATAAAATAATGAATACTATCAAAATATGTGCAGCATTATGCTGCATAATTTGACTTTTCTGGCTGCTTAATTTAGTCAACCCTGCTGCATAATTTGGTGCTCCCCTTTCTCATAATTCCAGTGGCCCTGGATAAGACCTACTCTTACCTCTTACACACAGCATTTAGAATAGGTATCCCTTCGCCCCAACGAAAGCCCGACACCCTTTGTGGGCTAATTTATAGGCTCTAACATATTGCCATTTTAAAAGATGACTGAGACATAACTCCCATGGTCCTGTTTCTGAATTTTAATCCTGCCCTGTGTACCCTTGAGAAAAGGAATTATTTCTGTCTACACAGAAACTGTTTTATCAATAATCTGGGCCCCGCATTTATTCAGTTATATTTATCTTGAACTCCCTGTCATTGAGGTATAGTCCACCCTGACTGTTTCATCCTATCAGAGGGGGATGGGTCAGCCTATGATGAAGGATGTCACATAGGTGTGGGTGAGGCTTTCCTACCCATTATAAACAATAGTATTTCTACTTGGCCCTTGTCTCGTTACCAAGACTGGTTTAACTGGTACATTATCACATTGTTTGTGTGGTTGATGATAAGGAGGAGGTGCGATAATTGTGAACCCCTCTTTCTCTCTTGTTGTGGTATTCTGCTATTAGACCCTAACACCTAAAGCAACATCTGAGTGCCAGATCCTACAAAATGGCATAGAATAGAGACGGACTAGAGACAGAAGTGAGCTGGTGATTAAGGAAGAGACACAATTAGGAAATACCCACAGGTGGGAATAAATTGATTGTCTGATGTCTGGCTTAATCTTGTCCTTTGATGAGTTTTGCTTTTCAATCACTTAAAATACAATACTAAAATCAAACGGGGACTGCTTTACCTTGTTATGAAATATGGTTATGTGAGTATTGCATTCAGTTATCGAATCCGGGTTCCCCAGATGTGTGACATCATAGAATTTATCATTTTTAGCTGATGGTAACAACAAGATTGGATTGGGTTGTATGTCAGAATATCGTAAACATACATATAGTTTGACATAAATATTGTGGCCTAAATACCATTTACAAAAATACTGTCCCATTGAGTGCAGATTTTCTATTATGAACTCCAGGCCACAATGTTTATGTCAGACTATATTTTGATTACTGTATTCACCAGGGGGATGTGGGATACATTTGATTCTGCTTCTCTCTTTCTCTTTTGGTTTTCATGTATCTTGTTCATTCAAGCTGAGGACAAAGTGTTTTGGGGATAAAATCTAAAAAGTTGTGTTTTGTTTCATATTTAAAAGATTTCTAAAGTAGTCTGTCTCTTACTAAAGTTGTAAAAGACATTGATCGGCTAGGATGTTCTTGGAAAAAATATGGATATTTTGATATGTTTAAAGCTGCACTATAAATAAACACATGCACTTGTAATCTAGACTTGAATATATGTGAAATGTACTAAACCAGAGTAAAAAGCAAACAAGTGTAAAAGAAAAGCTAAGAATATGAGCAGCCCTACCTGAATGCAAACCCATAGGGAACAGATGTTCCAGCTGAGCCCAACTAAAACACAAGAAATTAAACTTCTCATTATTAAAACTGAGCCATTCATATGTAAAGGTGATCCTCTACCACCTATATTATTAATAATGTCAATGCATTTTTCAACTATCTTCTCTGAACTAATTAATCAATCAGAATTTATAAAGCACAGCGTATCACCCGATAGGGTATCCAGGTGCTTGCAGGTCCCGGAGGCTTATATGAACAGCCAGGTCTTGAGGGCCATTCGGAATTCCAGCGGTGAGGTGATGATTCGGAGTTGCGTAGGGAGGCTATTCCAGGTCTTTGATGTGATGTGGGAGAAAGAGGGTCCTCCACTTCTGCTTCGGTAGATGCAGGGAGAATGGGCAAGTGAGAGGGAGGCAGAGCGTAGTCTTCTCGACGGTTGGTGGAAGTTCAGGCGGTGGTTATTATATGCAGGTCCTTGAATGTGGGGAACCTTGTGTGCGAAGGTCAGCAGCTTGAATTGGCATCTCTTTTGTACAGGGAGCCAGTGGAGTTGCCTGAGGTGGCGTATGTTGTGGGTTCGCCGGAGAAGGCAGAGGATGTGTCTGGGTGCGACGTTCTACATGGTCTGAAATCTCTGTAGGAGGTGTGCGCCAATTCCTGCATAGAGGGTATTACTGTAGTCCAGTAGGCTGGTGATGAGGGCTGACTGCCTATGCTTTCTTTGCATAGGCAGTAGTTTTACTACGCGTAGTTGGCATGGGTAACCCTGGTATTCTATTTGAATATAGAGCTTTAAATAATGTGCTACAAAAATACTGTATCCAGAATATCCACTACCAAAATACTGTGTAAGTAAGAACATATAGATAAATATAGATTTACTCTACTTAATATAACCTTATAGCCCCCTGTTGAGGGCTGTACTGGTTGTAAAGGCCCTGAACCCGAGTTATATGCCCGAGCCTACTCTACTTAATTCTACTAACTTTCCTATATGTTTAGCTAACTTCACGATATAGTAGTAGTCAGTATTCTAGCTACAATATTTTGATAGCACAGTTTTTTTGTGGTCGATATTTTGATACATAACCTTAACCTCTTTATTTAAACTATCCTTGGCAAAGCCAGTGGCAGCATATGTCTCAAAAACATGCTGACACCTAAACGAAGTAGCCATTGACTTGCATCAAAACTTTTACATTTTGAAAGAAATTACTATCAGAAGTAATTTTAGTAGAACAGTACTGGTGCTTCCCAGCAGGCATGTGTACATCACAATAAAATATGAATCCTATAGATACAAAGATAAGTACTATTTGCTTTGAACTGATGTAACCTGCAGACATCGTTTAAACACACAAGGTTGACAAAAGGATAAAGAATGGAAAAAAACAAAAGGATAAAAAATAGAAAAGAAAAGGAAATGGAACTGGAAAAGTAAAGCAGAGGGCCATCAACCCTTGTTTACATGAGGCTGGTGCATATGTAAAACTGTCTCTGGCCCGGACCTAAAAACAGTCTTTGATGCCAGTGACCAAGGTATTGCTAGGCTGCTTGCTAATGCTATATTTTGAGTAAATATGAAAATGTGACTGTTGTAAGACCTCTCTGGGGGAGCCATTCAGCCTTTGGTTACTGTTAGAGGAACAGAAGAAGCCTTCTTTGAAGTGAAAAACCATAGTTGCAGGAAATGTACATAGGTGCAAGTCACTTCTGGGAATACTTGACCACAATACTAATCATACCATCTTGATTAAGTAGTTCCACGATGTTAGGTCCCTTGTAGCATATCACAAAGTGGTTTCACTTGTACTTGTTTGAAAGAACCTAAGGGATTAAAACCCTTCCTTCCCCCAATGACTTCAAGTCCGCTGTGCAAGCATTAGTCATCTCACGGCTGGAATATGGCAGTGCAACCCTCTGCTGTCTACTGAGGTACAGACTGGCCCCTCTCAGGGCTTCACTGAATGCTGCTGCCATGCTCATCACAGGCTCCAAGAAAAGCAACCACATCTCCCCGGATTTGAAATCGCTAAATTGGTTACCTTTCGAGGCTAGGATACAACTAAAACTTTGCTGCATGACCCATAAAGCCCTTCATTTCAACCCTCCTCTGTACCTCGCAAAAAAAGCAAGAGCTTTCAGGCGGTGCCCGTTACTCCAGGAGCTCCAGTACCTTGTTGCTTAAACCCAAAAAACTTTTTTAATGAAAACTTATAATCGAGCCTTCTCAGGTATTGCCCCGAGAATCTGGAACTCCCTACCTACAGAAACTAGACTGATTCCATCAACAGTGTCCTTCAAAAAGGAAATGAAAGCTTTACTGATGAGTACTTTTCTGAATTAGAAGTTTAGCCTCAGCCTTTCGTCATATCAGCCTAGGTCCGGCGGGTCCTCCTAGCCCAAGGGTCTGCTCCACCTCATCTATTGTCACGACGACTCTTCTTGCTGTATTCTACTTACATGCTCTTCTGCCTTCCTTGTCATGCTCCTCTGCTTACTTATGATATCTTGCAATGTTGCGGTTCTGATACCCTCAGCTATTATGGCGTTACGTACCTGTTTTTATTTTTGTCTATTCCTGCTGTTTTGCCACAGTTGTCTCCCCTTATGTGTGTTGCAACTCTCTGTAAAGCGCTCTGATACCCTCTAGGGTCATGTTTGCGCTATACAAAACTTTTAAAATAAAAATAAATGTACAGTTGGAAGGACGCTATGCTTTGGTTTTCCAACTGTAGTTTTCCTTAAAGAGGGGGATGACCTATGACCAAGATATGGATGACACCCAAACCGAGCTGCTCTTTCATCTATATGCGGACTGTTTGAACAATTCAGCCACTCGAGACGGCTACCCCACAGACTTAAGAAACTGGAAGGACACCAATTGGTTCATTTTAAGAAGTAAATCAAAAAAAAGTAGTAGGAGGGGAAAATAACCACCCACAGTTAAGAGTACAAAAAAATCCTGAACAGAAGATATAAAATTGGGATTCCCCTAATCTATTGCCTTTTCCTTAGTGGTAGGTCCAGGCCATTCAACACACACAAGCTCTGCTCTGTTATGTGAACTGAGAGGTGTTCTTCTTTCCAGGATTTTTTTTTGCTTTTTGTCATTTTAGACAGTAACACAATTGAGCTGATGCAAAAAAAATTAACAGATTATTGTACATATTGCATATATGTTTTGTTTATGATTAAAGGTACTTAGATCCTTAGGCAATCTCTCTCTCGTTCTAGAACCTTGTGTGTCCTTTTGGATCTCCCCTTTTCCGTAAAGGATCAAATAAATGATGTAGTCTTTACTGGACAGGCTGCAATAATTCGTAGAGGCAAAGAGCAATATGTTGTACTCAACTACTCTATTAAGAGTCAAAAATGAGTCATCCTATCTGGTAGCTGGAAAGGGGAAATTGCCCACATTATTGCAATACTGATTTGTAATAAAACACAGAATTCAAATTAAAGTGATCTTATTTTTGCACAAAGCCGTTTGATCAGTGGGCACCTAACATCACAGCATCAACGATATCTGCACCAAAGGGCATCGATGTCAACAAATAAGGGTGTGACCACAGCACATCAGCATGCAGGAAAGCAAATATGGGGATGGGGAGTTGTTAAAAGCAACACAAATCTGGAAAATGTTGGTGTAAACTTTGAAACTAGAACTGTGTTATGTGAAGTTTCAAAAGCTTTAAAAAATGATCCTATTTGACTAATTGCGTAGGTCTCTAGTTTTTGAGGATGTGTGAAGTGCTTCGATCAGGGCCGGACTGGCCGTAGCGGGCACCGGGCATTCCCCCGGTGGGCCGGAGGGGTGGGGGCCGGTTTTGTGGAAGCAGGGGGCCGCTTTTCTTACAGGGTGTCGTTTTTGCAGCAGTGCTGCAAAATCGGCCCTCTGTAAGAAAAGCGAGAGCAGTGCTTAGCGGCTAACAATCCCCTCCCTCCCGTTCCCAGGGCCGGTGGAGAAGCAACCTGCCAGGGCTGGTTGCTCTTCCCAGTCCGGCCCTGGCTTCGATGCCTAAGATAGGGGTGTTACACAAAACCTATAGAACATGGATTTGCTACTCAAACCTTAACAATTTGAAGGCCTCGTTCTTTTGTTTGGACTGTGAACAGTATTGTCTATTTAGAGCTATGTTAAACTAAGTAAAGTAATTCTTTAAATTGGTAGCTGTGTTTTATGGTCCTAAAGACCAATGGGAGGGTTCTGGTGACATGATAACAAATGAAAACTCCAAAGGCGGAATCACTCTTAAATGTCACTAGAAGTCCGAAATGGCATTTATGATCAATAGTAGATGTTAGGCATTGTATATTTTTCATATTATATCTAAAACCTAATTAAGAAACGTCTAGGCTTCTCATTGCCTGAAATTATTAATTCAGAGGAATGTTATGCCAGTGAATTATGGAAAATACCTCAAGCCTATGCCATTATTTGTGTAAATTATAGGTGTGGAACCCTCAGTGTTTTGTGTATTGACAATAGCCAAAGGTAATTTATATTGAAATGTGTAATTTCAAATATGAATAAGCACGTGTGGTTGATCATTTGATTTTCAGGTTTCCACATGTGATTTAGGCATCAAGAACAATTAAGAAAATGAAAAAATGTTCAATCTCCCTGGCACCAGAGTAAAAATATTCTGTTTTAATTTTCTATTCGTGTTCTCGCTCGTTTTTGGTTTCTTCGTACTCAGATGCCCACTAGTAGGTTTTGAGCACCATAAAATGGATAGGGTTGAAATGAGAGAAGAATTGATAATTGATTCTGTCTAACGGTATTTGTTCTGTACCACAGGTATCATTTTGGCTGGTTGGTTTTAGTGAATAGCAGATCTTTACTGTTAAACCTGCCAACCTTAGGGTGGTCTTCCCCCAAACTTTTTGCCTTCCTCCTCCATTTTAGCTGACCTCGTTTTTGCTGGCCTTAGGACTCTGTGCACTTTACCAGTGCTACCCAGTTCTAAAGTGCTTGTGCTCTCCTCTAAATCTGGTAGAATTGGCCTATACCTAATTGTCATATTTAATTTACTAATAAGTCCCTAGCAAAGTGCCATTACAAGTGTCCAGTGCCTGTAAATTAAATGCTACTAGTGGGTCTGTAGCACTGATTGGCCTCCCACTTCAGTAGCCCTTTAAATGTCTCAGGCCTGCTTTTTCAGCCTATATGTGTGCAGTTTTCAACTGACATTTCGACCTGGCAAAATAAACCTTTTGCCAGGTCCAAACCTTACCTTTTGATACATATGTCACCCCTAGGGAAGGCCCAGGACAGCCCAGAGGGCAGGGTGCAATGTATTTAAGAAGTTCGAAATGTACTTTTAAGTTTTACATGTCCTAGTACTGAAAAAAAGTTGGCATTTTCCTACCTTAGCAATTTAGTGCCTGTGGCCTGTCTCTGGTCACATGACTGGGTTTAGCTGATAGCTGAGGTTTGTGTATTCCTCCCCGACAGCCACACACACTAGAGAGCTTAGGTGTGCCTGGATAGGCCATCAGTGGCAGGATGGGAGGGAGGAGCTGGGTACAGTCCCACTTACACTTTAATAGGCTTGTTCTGTCTCCACACAAAGGGTTGCGTAACCCGTCAGTTAGTCTGGAGCCAGGAGAGGCATGATGCCTGGGGACTTCAAAGGGAAACCTCTAAAGCTTCTCCCCCCATTTCTAAGGCACCACTGGGTATAAATACTGGACCTCAGACTCCAACTAATCAGTACACTTTTGGACCTGTGGATACTCTGCCAGGAAGTAGGACTGCTGTGCTGCTACAAGAACTGCCACTCTGCTGGCATGCTGCTCTACAAGAACTGCTAACCTGCTGTGCTGACCTGCTACCCTCTTGCTTGGGGAAGAAAAGCTGGACCTTGAACTTCATCTTGAACCCAGGACCTCACAGTGACTCCAAGGGCTAGTATGCTAGCCTCCTGATCCGAGCCATAGGGACATAAAAGGCTCCCCGAACTGCAGTGAGTTCCTGACCCCCAAGCGGTGCCTCTCAAGTACTGGACCCTTAGTGTGGCTCAGAGGCTCTTAAATCAAGCTTTTGGGCTCCTTGCGACCGCAAAAAGGCATGTTTGCACCAAGATTCCACTGCTCGCACCGAAAATCAGCACGTTTTTGCAGCCAGCCATCTCTTCGCACCGCAGGATCAATCGCTCACGGGGGATCACCAACGCAGAGCACCAGTCCGCCTATTCGCAAAGCCTGTCCTGCTTGTCTCGCCACACTGACAACCTCCCGCAATGCCCTCCTTGCGCTTCTCAATCCTCTCAAATAAACACCACTACATGGCAGTTGGCTGAGGTTTTCCAAAATTCTGCGCTCCAAGCGGAGTGGGCAAAAGTCTGCAAACTCCGCCGGAGGAGCGTAGTGTACCGTCCAACCCTGTAAACTACTATAATCGTAAGCTGGATCAGAAATATTTTATCCTTCCCATTAACCAAAAAGAAACATTACTTAACAATACAGGGTGGTATTCCATGACCTAACACAGTGACAATAGACCACCATGATTCTGTAAATGAGAAACAAGAAACCTCTGGAAAGTGGGGTTCAGATTTTGAAAATGCTATGACATCATTCAAAACTCTGTTTAATGCTGATCACATAACAATGTTAATAAGGAAAACATGAAGAGTTTCAACCTGTCCATATTCTTTCAAATGTACTACTTTGAAAAATGTGTCAAAAAATGCCTTCCTGCTGGATAAGGTAATGTGATGTAGGTGGGGGGGTGCTGTCAGGGCAGCGAGAGAGCACAAGTGGCCAAACAGCGTTAGAGGGGCCTAATGAAAGCTTCTGGCTGGTGCTGACATTATACGATTAAATCAAACGCAAGGAGATGATGGACGGAGCGCTGAAACTTTTCAAATACTCACCCCCAGTGACAGATCTGGGTTGAATCCATCATCATTCTTTAGCTCACTTTGCCACCCCAGTTCAGACATAGCTATATGCAAATCAGTCTTGACCCTGTGCCTCATGGGAACAGTCCAGACCGAACTGCCAAGCCATGTCTTCCCTGGACCGCAATCAAGCATCCTGGGACCGGTTTCGGGCTAACAGCCCTCATCAGCCAGGCTAGCTTGAATCCAGTGGCAAAGTGAGCAAGGGACTCACGTCTGGGCATACCCTGCCAACTTAGGGCGAACAAAGCAAACACAAGGAGATGATGGACGGAGTGCTGAAACTTTTCAAACACTCACCCCCAGTCACAGATCTGGGTTGAATCCATCATCATTCTTTAGCTCACTTTGCCACCCCAGTTCAGACATAGCTATATGCAAATCAGTCTTGACCCTGTGCCTCATGGGAACAGTCCAGACCGAACTGCCAAGCCATGTCTTCCCTGGACCGGAATCAAGCATCCTGGGACCGGTTTCGGGCTAATAGCCCTCATCAGCCAGGCTAGCTTGAATCCAGTGGCAAAGTGAGCAAGGGACCCACGTCTGGGCATACCCTGCCAACTTAGGGCGAGCAAAGCAAACACATGGAGATGATGGACGGAGTGCTGACACTTTTCAAACACTCTCCACTGGAGTCAAGCTATCCTGGCAGATGAGGGCTGAAAGCCCGAAACTGGTCCTAGGATGCTTGTTTCCAGTCCAGGGAGGACCTGGCCTGGCAGTTTGGGCTGGACTGTTCCCATTGGGCGCAGGGTCAAGAATGATTTGCATATGGCTGGGTCCAAACTGGAATGGCATGGTGAGCAAAAAAACGATGGATTTAGGCCCAGATCTCTGTACTGGGGTGAATGTATGACATTGTATTGCATTCTGTCCATCAGTTGTTCTTTTTGCATTTGTCACCCCGAGTGGGACGGGTATGCCCAGACATGGGTCCCGTGCTCTCCATGCCACTGGAGTCAAGCTATCCTGGCTGATGAGGGCTGAAAGCCCGCAACCGGTCCTAGGATGCTTGTTTCCAGTCCAGGGAGGACCTGGCCTGGCAGTTCGGGCTGGACTGTTCCCATTAGGCGCAGGGTCAAGACTGATTTGCATATGGCTGGGTCCAAACTGGAATGGCATGGTGAGCAAAAAAACGATGGATTTAGGCCCAGATCTCTGTACTGGGGTGAATGTATGACATTGTTCTGCATTCTGTCCATCAGTTGTTCCTTTTGACATTATACGATTAGCATCCCCCCTTAGATATCTGACGCTGTTAAAGAAATGTCCAGTAAGGTACGTGGTGGGACGGCATTTTGTTTCTTAACCTTTAGGCAGGGTTGTTTTGCTTTTACGCTGGGCAGTATGCTCCAGTTAGCCTTGACGTATGTGAAGGCTTTGTTGTGATTTGTAATAAGGGTTATTTTTAGATTTCTGAACCTTTCTTGAACATTGACCTGTATTTTATCAGGCACTTAAGGTAAGCGAGGTTGGGCAAAATGTGTCACAGATAACTTCACTTCTGGTCATTCAGCCATGTTTATTGTTTTATACCAATATGACATTAGATTACCTTCTCGGTGCTTGAAAACAAGACTTTACTTCGGATCCTTATCTCCTGCGAAGTTCCACAAGGTTTTACAACAATATCCGCAGCCTGTCCACGCAGTCAATTCCTTTTAAAAAAATGTGGGTGTTTGTGGTGGCCATTTAAAGGCAAACACACAGTCACATTGTGTACACTAGTCAATGATTGCGATGTTTATCAGTGCAAAACAGAGCGGCTCAAAGTGAAACAGAAACGTCGAATTCCAATGCATGACGTTAAAATTAACAACTTGGATTAGCTAAAGTGGAAAAAGAGAAAGTCCATCAGTGGCGAACATCTTTAGAGAATAATTCAGATCCAGTGCAAGGATTTTCAGTGCCCTGGAAAAAGGATGACATTTTGTTTTTCGGGCCCTCTCTTTCCGCATAAATATGGCCATATTTAAAGGTATTTGTTGCAGCCCGGTGCGTTTGAGCGAGTAATTTGTGAGTGCACCGTAAGGCAGCAGCATACAGTGGCCTTAACATGGCACATCTTGTCCAACAGTGGCGGCAGGCACGGATCGGGGGATGGGGTACACGTGGGAAGCGGGTCTAAAACAAAAAAGAAAGAAAATAACTTACCTTCTTGACGCTTCTTCGCCGCGTCTCTCCTCCTTAGTCCCTCGCTCCGGCCGGAACAGGAAGCACACCTAGGCTCCCAGTCAGCCAATCACAGTGCTGCACTGTAGCGTTGTAATTGGTCTAAGCGCCGTGGTTTGGCGCTCAGACGCTGACTGGGAGACTGGGCATGTTCTCCACGCAGGCTGTAATGCAGCCGGCGTGGAGAGCATGCAAAGTGAGATGGCCGGCCAAACATTCATGCGCACCTACAGTGTGCTCACCACTCCCCCTGCTCCTGTCGTGAGAGCAGCCCCGCCCTGCAAAGCTGCCGGACATCAGGACAAAATAAAATGATAATACCGCGAGCTATTATAATTTTATTTTCCCTTAACTTCACTGCTAAAAAGCAGTGGGGCGACGCTCCTCCGCGCCGCCACTGCTGTCTAAGAGTGTAGACAGTGGGCACTTTCCCCCCTGGCCTCTCTCACGCTTCAAGCTGGACCTGAAGGATCCGCTATGACGCAGTGCACCTTACCATGTTGTGAGTGGATTTTATCTTTCGCTGTGGTTTTGGGAGGCAGGCCTTCACAGGGAAAGTGGCACCCTCTCCCTGACTGTGGAGAACTCGATGTGGGTGGGTGGTTTCTCCTGAAACGTGAAGCCCTTTAGACTGTTTAATCATGGTGTGGGCCCCCCAGTCAGAGAGCAGAACACCATCATTGTGGCCAGAGCCACATTATTCCCCAGAGGGTATTATTCCCCAGGCTCGCACGTTTTCTGTGCCCCCACATTTGTGATGCAGAATCTATTTATAGATTTTGAAGCAAGCCTGAGTTGTTTAAACATGCCAGGTAAAGTCTTAAACTGCTAGATGGCGACAAATACTGACATTGGCCCGGCTTGACTTTTTTGTCTGAAGCCTTACAAATTCTTCTCACATGTGATTAAGGCCCTAGGCAGAAGTCGGTTGGGTGATAACGTAACAAGGAAAAATATGGTGGGCCCAAAATATCAAGAAACCCCCTTTCTCCCTTTATTGCCATGCTCTCTTATTCTAGGTCCAAGTCTCATGATGACAAATAAGTCCCAGTGCCGAACAAAAGGAGTGCTGGTGGCCCCACCTGCAATTACCGGCTGAAACTAATCTATCTATCTATCTATCTATCTATCTATCTATCTGTCTGTCTGTCTGTCTGTCTGTCTATCTGTCTATCCATCTGTCTAACTATCTATCCGTCTATGTATCTGTCTGTCTGTCTGTCTATCTATCATCACAGTACATTATGACATTGAATATATTACTTAAACCTATACTTACCTATCTCTAGTTATCCTCATGATATTTTTGTTCTCGATATTTTGGCCGCACACAATGCTTTCCTCGATATTGTGATGAAAAATCGTAGAAGACAGTTTTGCACAGTGAGAAAGTTCTCCACAATCTTATTACACATTTCGTAAGTTATGATTGCCCTACGCTCACAATTAGAGGTCGTAGGTATAGCAATATGTACTTGACCCACCAGGGCTCACACGAAGAGAGTGGCGAGGAATGTAGGTTCTGATAAGGAAAAGAGCTGTAGGTATTTTAAGACAAGCAATAGGCTTCTGGGTAGGTTACAAATTGGGCTCCCGGTTTTATGGTATTTATTTTTTTACCATTTACGTCTGTATTTATCCATATTTATTTTTTTCCTATTTTATTGGTATGTATCCATATTTATTTTATGTTTTGAGACTAAATGGAGTCGTTAAATGTTGTATTTCCACATTTGTTGAACTGATAAAGATGCACTCATACTTTAATGCCTGTCACGTTTTAGCAAATTAAGCAGCAAAATATAACAAAACACTACACCAACAGGTACATTTTAACATTATATACAAATATATGTTAGCATATTCCTGTATTTAAGGGAATCTGATCCTGTTTTTAATTCCCCATGGTGTCTATCTGCTTAGCTGCTGGTCTGGAATTCATGAAGGACAACAAGGTGAGTTGCTTACAAGAAGTACAATTTTCTGTATTTTTCTGCTTTTAAAAATAAATACAGACAGGAAATAGACTGTTTTCTGTCTGTATTTATCTGTAAAAACGGAAAACTGGAAGCTTTAGTTACAAAGCACCCTCAAAGAATAGCAGCCGAGGATGAAGACATAAAGGCCCTGATTATGACGTCGGTCGGAGTTGCCTCCGACCGACACCATTTCGGTGGAGGAACTGCCTGACCATAGGTCGGCGGTTCTGCACACCGAATCACGATCCGATTGCACTCCCATTTCTCAATGGGAACTTGTGCAGCGGGCGAAAACTGCCCGCAGCACAAGCTCCCATTTAGAAATGGGAGTTTGTGAAAATCCCTGCACCGTGTGGCAGGCACCTCACGGTGCCTGCCACACGGTGCAGGGATTTTCAGGGGGGCACCTTGGGTGCCCCCCGGTCCCAGATGCGGAGGGCCAGGGGGAAAGGGGGCCCTGATGTCGCTTTCCGACAGTCTTTCCATGTCGGAAAGGCCGACATGGAAAGGCTGTCAGAAACCGACATCATAATCCCGACAGTGGAAACGCAGTCCCTAAGGGATTATTTTGAGTTTTCGACCGCCCATTGGAAGGCGTCGGTCGGTCCCTTTGACTGCCGCCTCATGCCGCACGCATCCTAATGTGTCGATCGGACCGCAGCAGTAGATGCGGTTCGGATCGCAACCGACAAGCCGTCGGTTGTTTTCCGAACCGCATCGTAATAAAGGCCCAAGTGTGCATGGAAGGTGTGTCCAGTATTGGCTCACAAGAGAATTATGTTAGAGTCCCAAGATATGCACATGAGATACATTTACTTCTTCCTTCAAATTAAATAGGTTTGTGTGCCTGAAGACTGGGCACAGGGCTGGCTGAAGTCAGTGGCCTGCAGTGGTGGCTGCCCTTGGGTGAAGGCCTTATGCAGTGAATTCTGGCTCTTGGTGATAGGGTCATGCTATGCACCCTGGGCACAAATGCAGTAGGGTTGAGGGCACAAAGACTTGGTGCAGGGCATGGCTGAAAGCCACTGTATAGAGCCATGGCCAGAGTCGACCCACCCCCTCCTTGACCTTCACCAGCCATGAATGGCTGATGGCTGTGCTCATTGGATTCAGCAGCATGAAGAGACTGGACACAAGGCATGGTTAAAGACGAAATCGTGTGGCCAGTGGCTACTGCAGTTGGCTGAAGGCTGTGTGCAGTCAGTTCAAGGTGTGTGAGGACTTGGCGCAGTGGCCACACTTCACTTCGTGACTGCTGAGCATGGCTGAAGGTTGTGTGCAGTGATTTTGAAGGTTTTAAATATAAGTACAGGAGGCCACACCCAGTGCATAGTGAAAGTTCTGCAGGGCCAACGGCTATGTGCAGTGATGTTAGGGACATAAGAACTGGGCAGGGTGTGGCAGGAGGGCGTGCTCTTGTGCCTTGTTGAGTGGCCAATGTGAATGGCTAAAGTCTTCACTCATTGAAATCAGGGGATAGCACCCCCAGTGTAGCCTAAAGCCAAGCCATGTACGTAGTGGATGTAGCACTTGGCTAACGGGCATGCACGGGGCGCAGGGACTGAACTTACAATTTGGACAAATTCCCCTGCACATGATGGCTGCTGCACGAAACAGAAGACCATAAGAAGTGAGTTTGGAGATAAGATTACTCTCCCCAGGGCATGGCCAGATAGGACTCTCTGTACCAAGTGACCTCTGCGAATGACCAGAAGCTGTATGCAAGAGGTGTAGGGTGGGGCATGAAGACTGGGCCCGAGTGTGGCTGTGGGCAATGCCCTGCGCACACTGGGTGCAGCCTACAGTCAAAGGACTTATGTGGCATCGCCAAAAGGCATGATGCTGTGTGCCAGCTGGCAATACTCACAGGCATCGGGGTCACGTGGTTTCATCTCTGACGTCATGTGTGCGCTCAGGAGCAGTGCATGACAGAGGTGGGAGTTACATTTGCGTAGCTACTTTTACAGGTGAATTTTAAGTGTTCATAAGATTTGCGTCGTGCACTCTGGGTCACAATAACTCTATTTTTATTTGTGTAAGTCGTCCGACTGCTTCTAAGACAAACCTAACTTAACCTTAGCTTGGATTGTTAGGTAGTTATTTTTTGTAGTTTACTTTAAGCCTATGGCTTCTAATGCTAGTTGAGGCATGTGATAAGGAGTGTATCATCCACACCACGCCCTTGGCAGGGTTCCACAAACAGCAGCCAGTGCAGGGTAACCCCCAGCAGCTGCATCTCAGTGGCAGTGTCAAAATGGCGCGGTGTTCATATGCACTGAGGTGTGCGGTTCCTAAATGTTCTGCTTCCGTACAAGTAACGCAGACTTTGATTGGGGCGTGAAGAGAGGCTCGGAACAATTGGATAAGAGAAATATTATCACGACGGACCCTACTGTATATCACTTCAGTCTGTTCAAAGCACAGGTAGGTTGACCTTGCATGAAAAGTAGGTATGTATTTGTTTCTAAATAGTGGAGTCGTCCACGCTTGGCACTGCACAGCACTTTGTGTGTATTTCCGAAATGCACTTTTGCATGATATGTGGCCGTTGAATAGGAGGTGCGTAAATAAAAAGAAGCACAGTATCCGTGGGGCGGGTTATATCATGTTAGCAAAACAGTACCAAACCTTCCTCGAAATAATAATGTATGAAGCTATCCAAGCCATGTACGCATGCTTGTATACCACATAGTTTCCACGGTCACTGCACCCACCTTCTTTTGAAGGTACACAAACCTGGGCTGGGCCCACCTTACTCCAGCAGCCGAGCTGAGATGTTAAAATCTGAGGCCCTGCTCTTTGTGAGAAACACTGCAGTTCAGTTCCACGTGAACCAAGGGGATGCCTACTGCCTGCCAGTGTGCTAACCTGCCTTTCATGTACCTGCCTTATACCCGAACACCTGCCTGGTGCTTCCTGTAGGCTGCTGCACTGTAAGAGTGCTTTCCTACTACATCTACATTATGCTATGGTATAGTGTAGCAGTCCTTGAAGTAACAAGCATTGGCAAAGCCACATCCCTCAGGCTTCAACATATGCTAAAACATGCAACCACCAACATCCAAGCAAGAAACTATTTGTGCCTTTAATCATTACAACCTCGCTCCGTGTGCTCCTCCCTTGTCTTTGCAACATTATTATCCATCAGGCTTGTATTGCTGCATGGCACCAGTGCTGAAAGCTTAAGGAAATCAAAACAGTAGCACCACAAATTGGAGAATGAAAAACAGAGTAAGATGTAGGAGTCACAGAAACAGGAAGACTGCACAGAGGCACTGCGCAAAGAGCGGGCATGTTTGCATGTGTTTGCACACTAAATTCAAGCATGTTGACTTTGCCAGGACTTAGAGTGCCTGTACCCTTGACTTCATTGTTCATGTGCTGAAAAGGGAGGCAGTGTTAAGACAGGCAGTCTAACACATTGTATGGCCAGTAGCTAACAGTGATACTGAAATACTACGTTGGCCTGATCCAAAATGTGAATCACAGTTTCTTCAAGCAATGGCTGAAGGAGACTTACCAAAACAAACTAGTGGCTGAAAGGGGCTGACTCAAAGCCCCTCTTTGAATATGTTTTTGTCTTGATTACACAAGCTCTGTAGGTAGATAAAGCTGTTGTAGCCGGGCATAAAAATGCACCAATTGTTCTTTAAAACAAATAATAATGTGTGTTTTGGAAAGAACTTGATCCACTCGAAATAACGAAGGTTTGAAAACATCGTGGCCAGTTTAGAAGAAGATGAGGTAGTGTTGGTAGTTTATGTCTTGAAGGTAAGTTTATCCAGCCTGCGACATATGACCAATGATCCTCAAAAGAAGGGAGCCTGTATTTGGTTTATAGCAATTCCAAGAGACAACGGGCAGGGGACCTCAACATGGAATTGCATAACCATGGAAAGAGAACAGGGTGCTCAGGAAAGACTGGCGCCATCTTAGTGCTAGAGGAAATTGATTGTCAGAAAGCACCTTCTCTAGTACAGTCCATACAGGTCCAGGGGTGAACTAAGCCTCCACAGTGACCAAGTCTGCCATTATCCCGTCTCCCCATAAGGAAAGAAGACAATGATCTTCATGTACTCTCCTGGAATTTAGTGGGTGTGAGATCCAAACTTGCAGATGACGTGAGTTTATATATGTGATTTATGGGAGAAGTGGCGTGCTCCACTCCTAATGAGGTCATGATTTGTCACTATTAAAAGTAGCAATAAATAAATTAATAACAGATTTCAATGACACTAGAAGTTTATGAACAGAGCTTTTATAATGGCATGTAAAAGAAATGCACCTTTCCTTTTGGCACATTAATCTTGACTGAATTGTGACATACTGGTGTGCCACGCAGATATCTGCACTATGCTGGCTATGTCAGCCCTAAGCGAGTTAGTAAATGACGATGCTTTTGCACCTCATATAACTCTAAAGAAGCCTCCAGTTTGATAAATCAACATGTACAGTTTTAGATTTGTCCACCTAGCATAGAGCACTTGTAACTGAAGAAAGACATCAATAAGAATGTGTGACAAAGTGGAGGGTTCCCTCCTAAAAATTAGTGACACTCTTTTCAAAACCATGAAGTTTGCAAAAGTTGAGAAGTTTCAAAATAAAAATTATTTTGAAGAAAAACCTGCAAAAGTAAACTTTGTCAGAAATATCCTCCTCAAAAATCAACGGTTAGAGGGAAAAAAAGTGAAAAATATTTAAGGGTTTCGGTCTTGACATTGGACAGGATATGCACTTATGGGATTTGGGAACAATGCTCTCTGGATGACGAATGATGAGGTGGCTTGCCTGTTGGTGATGTTGTCTCTCTCTGCGGCTTTCAGCCATGTGGACCGTGACCGCCTTCTCCACAGGATCGTTTCAGTCTCTTTTTGGCTGGCAGGTCATAGACAGTGAATTTGTGGTCCTGTATTTCTAATGAGGATTCTTCTTGTGTAGTTCTGAGAGGTTTCCGTCTCCCACATGCAGTTTAGCACATACCTAAAATTGTTATTTAACATCTTTAAAGATCACTGTATCCACCATCATTTGCAGATGATACGCAAGTATATTTTTGAGTTCCTCTTACACCTTAACTTTATACAATCTTGTGGAAGAAGTGAGACGTTGGATCGGTCAAAGCACCCTTCAATAAAAATGCAGTGAGACAGAGCTTACCATTTTTGGGGTAAAAAGAAAATCTTACTTGGCAGAACTTCCTCCCAGAGCTTTAGCCAACATATCACTCTGTAGGAGAGGGATAAGAAGCTGGGCCTGGTTTTCAAGGCCAGTGTGTTTCTCAAGCGTCAGGTGTGCACGGTGGTCAGAAGCTAGTTCCTACAAATGAACATTCTACAGCCCATCTGGCCTCATCTATCTGTTGACAATAGGGCACAGTTGGCATAAGTAGTGATGAATGCCTGCCTGAAGTTCTGCAACGCATTACATGCCAGCCTGCCTGCCACTCAGATACATCATCTGAAGAGAGCGCATTATGCAACAGTCTGTCTGGTTTCATGTCATAGGAAAAGGGATCATATTTTGGCAGCCAGAAGAGTTCTGTACTTCATGTGGGTCAAAGAGTGGATCTGGTTTAAGCTGCTTTGTTTTAAATGCTTTCTTGACATTTCCCCTTCCTTACCTCATATGCATGCCTATGCCTCTACCAGGCACCTGGACCCCTGGCACAGACCTGAGAAGTCTGCATTTTCCTGTTGACTTCCCCACTTTAGATTGCTATTCACTGGGGTCATAGACTTCGGTGTTCCGGTCCAAACTGTTAGTAGTCACTTTCTCTTCATCAACAGCAATGCAGCCTACTAGATGCGTGGCTTTCAGAAACAAAATCAAAAGCCTACAATTTTTCAGTGGCGAGGCAGCGCCAAGACTCAGAGTAGTGTGTACAGTTAAAATACAGTCAGTCAGACACCTTTTGTTGGAGCCTGTCTTTCACCATGATGTGGTAAGCACAGAACGAGAATGGATATGACAGTAAAGCACTCTTACCTCAAACCTATTGTGTTACGAACTAAAGTCAAAATGCCTTTTTAAATCTGTTCTCTTTCTCCGTTTGGCTTACTTGTTCACAGCCGTTTGTGTGCAGTTCTAATGCTGCCCACGCCATATTCTGTACTTTACGTCCTAGTTTGATGCTCAGTGCACACCACTGACTCGTCTTATTGTTTGCAATTCATGAGTACGATTTACTCGCCACTTGAGCGCTGCACGTTGCTCAGTGCTCATGGATTCAAGCTGGCATTAATCCCACCCTCCAGAGTTACATGTTGATACAATTTCTGCTGACATAGACCTTGGTATAACATCTCCACCTAGGCCTCTGCAGTCCACAAAGAACCCGGAAGTACTAGATTTCCAACCTGTTCATATTACTAGTCTAAGCTGTCATTTTCTTGCTGACGACCAAACCTGCAATTATGAGCTCTATACAGAGGACATAAATAGTAAATGCACATAAATTAAATTGTACAGTTCTAAAAATAACCTCGGCCCATGCTTTAAATAATTCGCCTTAATTAACATTGTGAGGTTTTTATTGTGCATTATTGTGTGTTTTACTGATTGTCAGTGGGACCAGTAAATAACATGGGGGTCCGAACTCTCCTCATTATCTGTATCACGCAAACACAATTACATGTGCGAGTCCTGCCCGGTTACATTGTGTTATGTTACTGGGCATTTATATGACACAGCGTTTGTAAATGACTTGGCCTTCTGGTGCTTTTTACAGATTTCAGTCTGTGGTTGTGTTTTTGCCTGGTAGAGTTTCGCCGCCAGGAGATTCAGTCCAAGTAATGTTTAATGTGGGTGATGGGTTTATGGAGTGAGGGTTCCAACCTAACCTGTTTGTATGCCCAGTGCATAGCAAGTTATATTTGTACTTACCATGACAGATGTACCTGGGAATGCGTCAAAATGCTATGCATCCCCAGAGGAGGCGTAACGAGGAGTAATTTCTCTCTGGGAAACAACCATTACAACGCAGTCATTACAGCACACTACATTTACAACGCAGTCATTACAACGCAACTGCCTTTACATCGCATGCCATTACAACGCATGCCATTACAACGCATTACCCCTACACTATCCAACACTTACCCTACTGTTGCACTCACTGGAATGGGAATAGTATTTTTTACCCCTACACTATCCAACACTTTCCCTACTGTTGCACTCACTGGAGTGGGAATAGTAATTTTTACCCCTACACTATCCAACACTTACACTACTGTTGCACTCACTGGAGTGGGAATAGTAGTTTTTTCCCCTACACTATCCAACACTTACCCTACTGCTGCCCTAAAAGTATTATGCGTTGTAATGGTATGCGTTGTAGTGGTATGCGTTGTAATGGAATGCGTTGTAAATGTAGTTTCTAAAAATGCGTTGTGATGGCATGCGTTGTAAAATCATGCGTTGTAATGGATGTTGCGATGTAAAAACCGCGTTGTAAAGGCATACGTTGTAAATGTTTGCGTTGTAACGTGTCCTATTCAATTTCTCTGCATTGTGACTTGTAGCATGGGGATTTGATTCTTGAGGCCTTCCTCATAACACATCATCTACTGTATGCCTGACAGTAGTAAGGTCCTGGTGGACTCCTGTGAGATGCATGGAACTTGTCTTCCTCCAGTGACTGAGTGTGGCTAGCTAGGCTCTAGTACTGTTGCGCTTAGCTAGGTGTTCTTTTACGAAATGGTGAGTTCCTGATGCGCAGATTAGGCTCTGTGTAGGTCAGTTCTTGTAAGGAGTTTATCTAGGTCAGTGGCTCTTAACCTTTTGACTTCTGGGGACCCCCAGTTAATCATTACTAGATGCTGGGGACACCCACTGAATCATTATTGGAATCTGGGGACCCCCACTGAGTCACTACTGGATGCCGTCTTAAGCAATTTCATTGATTGGAACCTTAAAACAATACACAAAAATACAGAAACAGTCATTCGTCCAATACGCAAATGATTAAATATTTCATTTGATTCATAAACAAATATAAAAATGAACATTTTCATTTTCATGAGAAGGTTAGGGCTTTTAAATATTTAACTAAGGCCAACAGTCGTCCATATTGCATTCCTTTTGATGCTTTTACACTGCTCCCACAAATCTCTTTCAGGACACAAACTTAATTTTTAGCCTCTAATTTCAAATTCCATCACATTTATGGACATTTTAAGATTTTCAAGTCTACGTTTTGCTTCTTTATATACACTTTATTAATCTGTTAATATTATTTAGTTTTCTAAGACGTCGCTGACCCCTGAGTAGGCGTTGCAGACCCTCAGTGGTCCCCAGACCCTTAGGTTAGGAAACACCGATCTAGGTGAAAGCTTCTAACGTCTACGTGCCAGTGATAGGCTTTTGCCCCTGATCCGAAATGAATAATACAGAATTTACAGGATTTATAGTATTGCATCCTGAGTAAGTCATTTATTGAGAACGTTCTAGAAATATATAATGAACAGTAGGTCCTGTAAAAGGCCCCTAGTCCGTGCTGAACTATATACATGTGCAAAGATTTTCTAGAGAAACTAGGGGAAGCAGTGTTTCTGATTTCCTACAACAGTTAAAGCTGCTGCATACATCAGAGACATTTCTAGAAATCAGCTGAAGGTATGCAATATTACTGTCACACTTTCTGGCATTTTTCAAAAATGTTTGTGACGCTCAGTAGAAGGAACACTTGTTAGTGGCCACCTAATTACTAGACTTGTTTCCCCTTTGGATAATGAGTCTAAGATTTGTAATGACTCCCTTATTCCTTGGTCTCTCAGTAGGGATGGCCAGAGTGTGGCCACGAGTGATGAATTCTAAGGGTGGTTTAAGGCATCATAATGGACACCTACCCACTTGGAAGTAGCCACAGGACACCAATTGAATTTCAATTTGTCAAGCCAGTAGCCACCAGGTGCTATATATGTGTAGAAACAAAAACATAAAATTGACACCATTGGTCGTTGCCAGCCGGGGAAACATCAGCCGGTGACTTTGAGATGGAATTACACAACTCCAAATTAGTTGAGTTACCCAGCTTTCTGTTTTTTTACCACACATATAGTGCTACATCATGCTGATCGATTTCGTTCTTTTGTTGTTATCTGATAGCATTCAGAAGTATGTAGAACTGTGGATTCCAATTGGGCCAAAGCCCTCAGTACAATGGCAACTTAATTCTGATGTGACCAGTATCAGTAGTTACCTGCCCCATCAGAATGAGTAAATCTGTGGAAATGTTGAAGCTCTATTTGTATTATTTTCCTACAGTGCCCTTGATTGACGCGATCCCCCTATCGCATTAGCTTTCACCAAATTCTCTTTCTTGCATCTGATATTTGATTTTTGAACTTTGACTGTGGACCTAGCCTATTCTCTATTTGAGCCAGTGGTTGCAGGTGGGGTCCACCAGCCCACATTTTGGGGACCGTCACTTATTTTTCTGCATCAGCCTTTGACTCAGGGCAAAAGACATAAAAACACAAAAAGGGAAAGAAGGAGGAAGAAAAAGACAGAAAGACGGTGACAAAGGCAGAAAGCAGGAACCTGCAAGACAGAGATAAATGGGCAGGGAGGCCCTGGTGATGGATTAAAAAGACTTGAAGAGGTATTGGGCACTCCTGTAGTACCGGTCACAGGCCTCGGCGCAAAACTGGGTCCCAGCACTTATTCTTTTAAGCACTGCTTATGATCAACAGGTGTAAACCATTGTTTGTGAGACAACATTTCTGCCCTTTTTCTTGTGTACCATACATTGTTCTGGTGGATTTTATCCTTTGTCCGTTTCACTGCTTCTTTGGTTTCCTAAGTTCTTACTTCTGAGGTGCAACTGGTAATCTATTGCCATAAACCCATCATTGTTGGAATGTTTTTTTCATGATTCACCAAATGAACAGCACTTTAATACCCAGTGGGTGGAGTTTACGCTACGTAAAACAAATGTTAGATCCATAAAAGATAATGAGAGTGCGTGGAGCACCAGAAAAGTTTAATATAAGTAGCATACAAGCAATGATGTGCTGAAACTCAAAAAAATGGATGTGAAGTTGTGAAGAGAAGACTGTTGCAATTGTTTGCTGCTGTGATTATGCAAAACAGAGCACAGGCAACTGTAGGTGAATTCTGAATAATTCAAGAAAGACAACCACCAATATTTAGAAATCAGTGCAGAATCATGATCTTGACCGCTCAGTAACAGGTTCGGGACAATTCAGTGGGATGAGGAAGGGCTTGGACTCAGGGCACAAGTCCTATAAAAAGAAGTGGGGGGACTGACAATATGCAAATGACCTCATGACATCATGAAAAGCAGAGCTCGCACGTTTCCTACGTCCAGTCCAAGTTTTTACTCTGTATTCTGGAACTTGTAGTCCTGCTTATCCCATTAGAAAATGCGCAAATAAAGACATCGTATACAAAGTAAAAACCTGGACTGAGGGAACTACTCACGCAAGACTCTGGGAAAGCTGGGGGCTCTGCATTACTAGAGGAAGCTGCCCCGCGGCTAAATCGAATACCCACACTAGATAGCAAAGAATCGCCGTGAATGCTGCGCGATTAACCCAGTCCTTCGCCGATTTGTGTTTTAAAGTCACAGGACGGCAAATGAACGCTGTTTCATATTACTGCAATTAGGACAATACCGCTTACACGAACGGTTTCCTTTTTCATCCACGCCCCGTGGGGCCCAAGTTCTTGGCAGGGGGGACGGCGTCCACCCTGTGAAAAGAGTGGGGGGACGCCGTGTACCTGCGTGTACCCCCGACTCGAGCCCTGCTTGGACTGGAAGTAAGTAGGCAGATGTGTGTATCAGAAAAACTGCTGACTGTCCAGTGGCTGAAATTCCTAATGTCGCATGCACTGAATCAGTGCTTAACTTGTGCCAGCAGGGCCGGCGCTAGGCATGGGCAGTGTGGGCAGCTGCCCAGGAACCCGCAGTCAGCCCTCCAACTTGGTGCTCCGCACCAATGCGACACTGCCAGGCCACGGCATGAAAGGTGCCACCTTGCAAGTGCGCCACCTTAGGGGGCCCCCTCCCCTGACCGCACTGCTATGGTGAAGCAAGGGGTCCCCTAGTCCCAGTTGCAAGAAGACCCATTCCTCAGGTTTGTCCTGCAATTAGGCCTCCACCTCCACCCACGCACAGGCACAGCGGGATGGCTATTGCCCTGGTGTTTAGCTTACTGGCAGTATTAACCCTCTCTGGAGATACACAACCCTCACACCTTAAGCCCTTCATGAGCTGGTAAGAGGTGCTTGTAGGTGGCTGAGAGGGAGGGGCTGCAGCTTCAGGAGCAGGGGCATCTATTCAGATGCGAACAGCCCTGAATGTGTCATGCCTATGCAATTTAGAGATGCCCCCAACATTCCCTTTCTGCCCAGGGCCCAAAAAATGTAAGAACCGGCCCTGTGTGCCAGTGCCCATTTTGGAGACCAGGACTGACTTTTCATCATTAGACTTAAAAAGGAAAAGTAGAAGGAAGAGAATGGTAGAAAAACAATGACAAAGAGGGGAGGGCAACATGAAAAAACACACAAGAGAAAGAGAAAAGGGGGGGTGGAAGAAAGAGGCATGCGACAGAATCAGAATGAGGCAGCAGCGGCGGTTTCTTCTTTAGAGCGGGGGAGTGTCGCCCCCCTGCCCGCTGTGAGCCATTGTAAATTTGAACAAAAATAATTTCATTGCCATTTTAATTTTCACGAGGTGCTCCGCAGCTGTCAGTCAGCCTGCCTCTGACCTGGAGAAATGGGGGCGTGTCCTGCTCTCTGCTGACGATTGGCAGCATGGTCTGGAGGACTAGAGGAAGGCTGGCCAGACACTGCAAAGTGCGCATTTCAGTTGGGCCGGCTGTCTTGTGACGTCCAGCCTGACATGCGCACTTTACAGGTCTCCACCAAGCTGTCTTATACAACTGGGTGGAAACGAAGCACATGTGTCCAAGCCTCCAAGGCCTGATGGAGCGTCTAGTCAGTCCGCTCCATCCAATCCTGGCGCTACTCTCATGAGCAGAGCAGCGTCAGGATTGCTTAGGGAAGTTTGCACTTCGAATAGTGCTCGGAGCCACAGACAGGACACGGAGGACACAGCCCGGGTAAGTACATTTATTTTATTTTTTATTTTATTGCAATGCATGTCAGTGTGTTTATTTTACATGCTTGTTTTATTGTGTGTTTTGGGAAGCGATAGGGCAGTTCACTCGCCCACCACTTTCATATGTTACCAGCCGCCCCTGCAGGCAGCCTTGGCATTCCGAATCCAGCCCCATTGGGACAGGTTCATGAAAAGCTTTGGGGCCCTGCGCTTTTATACACAAATTTAGCAGCACCGTCAGTATGCGGCGTTCCAGCCACCTCATGGGAAACAGTCCAACAAGCGGTACACATTCCAATATAACTAGGACACGCACAATTATTAACTAGTGAAGACACCAACATTTACGAATATCTCCCAGGTTCTTGTGGGAACTGGAGCAGCCGCGGAACGTAAAACATTTCTCACGGGTTTATTTTCTGAGAGAAACTTCAGTGCACGTGCTAAGCGAGCACTACAAAGCACATTGTCACCCCAGGGCGGGAACGTTAATTCTGACGTGCATGTGTACCTATGGCCATATGTCGGATTCTGTGCGACGTTGAACCTAGTTGATAAATAATGTTAGCGTTTTATATAGCGTCAACCACAAATTATATGGCATCATTGTACGACCAACACTAATCTTTAAAAAAAAAAACGTAGGCAAAGTCACTTCTCCTGACGAACACCTTAATCCCATATGTTGAAGCACAAGGAAGTCTCTGTGGGCGTGGATATCAATAGTGCAGCAGGTGCAGTGGCACCAGGGCCCACTGCACCCCAATTAGTGTTTGTTTTATGCTATCAAGCCAGGGCATGGGAGCACAGTTCCTTTTATGGCACTAGGGCCCCTGAAGTTAACCTGCGCACAGAAGCTGATTATGCAATTGCAGACTGCTGGCAGCGTGTGCCACGCTTAATGTAAATGCGCCTTCTCCCTGGCGTGGGAGCCGCGTGCAGGCTGCGCCGGGATCTGCGAGCAGCCGGAGCCCCGGGAGGGAGGTGGAATGCTGACAGGCCGGGATCTACGCGCTGAGGTTACATCACAGCCCCATTAATGAGTAACCGGGAGAGGTGGAGGGCCAAAGGGCTGCGCCAGGTACACCGCATCCTGCTCCGGCGACGAGCACACGGGCCCTGCGCCGCACGGAAAGAGCAGCGCTTCCCTCCCTCCAACTGTGTAATCTTGTGACCGCGGAAAGCAAACTCGGAACTCAGGAGCTCGCTCCCGGATTTACACAAACCCGATCCGGTGAGTTGTTGATTTAACCTGGCGGGCTATCTGGCCGTTCCCTGTCACCGAAGGACTGCACTTTTTAAATTGCCATGCTCGGCTCAGGCTGTGCGTGCTTTGAAAACGCACAGCCCCGCGCCAGCTCAAATCTGTGGCTATTCTCGTGTTTTTAGTGTTTTTATGGGGAGTAAAAATACGCTCTAAGCATGCGCGTATTGTGATTTACAGACATGCTTTTTTTTGTCCATAATGGATGCTGACAGCAGCACTTCTGTGTACGTACAACATATACATGCATGATGCATGTGGAACTTTTGCTTATCTACAAAATGTTGGACAACATCTCTCGCCGGTTTGTTTGAGACATTTGATCGCTGTAATAAATACTCATTGTTCCAATATTTGTTGTTTTATTTAAACAACTTCTGACGTATTTGGGCCCCGCAGCTGGGATCGGCGATGTAGGATGTTCGCGTTTAGTTTAGAAAGGAATATTGCTTTTCGATAATATGGCTTCTACTAAAAATGAAATGCATTTGAAAATATGTTTCTTTATTGCAAAATAACTCTTACGCTGTTGGTTATATGGCTGACTTTGAACAGCATTTACAAACTCTTGTAAACATTTTGAACGGCGTAGGGAAGAGATTTACTCAAGTAATTTGGTAAATTGCTGACTATGGAACAACGAGGCTTGTGTTCTGCTCCCGGCACCTCGCTTGACCATAGTGTGTGATCCTGGGCATAGCACTTCACTGTTTTGCACCATACCTCGTTCGTGTGCCAATGTTGGTTGGTAGCGCTTAGAAACTCGCTAAATGGCTGTTTCCGTGCTATAAAAGCTTAGCATTACGTTTGCTATAAAATCTTGGATATTTATTTTGTCTGAAGTGCTCGGTAATGAACAGGATCAGGACGTTTGGCGCAGAGTGACGCGTCCGATGTGAATGGGGAAAAAACCGGGAACGTGCAAAATGACCAGGAGAAAGAAAGTCGAATGGTGGAACCCAAAGATGTATTCACTATTCATATAGAACATGGCGACGAGGGCCAGCAGGTGTGCTGTGAGTCAGCGCCGAGAAGAGAGTTTGGTGGCTCATCCTCAGAGTAATTAATTTTGCAGGAGTGTGTGCACAACCTGAGCTTGTCAAGGCACTGAGACCAGATGGGACCCATCCCAGGACATTAAAGCGGCTTATGGAGGCGGCGACGCCACCGACACTGGTGGCTCATCGCAGACAGACACTGAAGCAGGTGTCGGCGCAGGGCCCAGACGGGCGGATCCTGGGTGGGGGTGGGTGGGTGGAGGGGGGCTGGCAGAGCCGACCAGCCAGCTCGACCTCCGTCGGGGGGGGGGCACCTGATTGGAATCAGTGGTAAACAAGGGGCTAAGAGAGGGCGTAATCGGTATTTAGGAGAGATTAGAGGGACTGTTTCCAAACAAAACCATCCGAGGTGTGGCGGGATGACCAGGGCCGTCGATGAAGGCCGAGCGATGGATGGAGCCACCGGGAATGGCGCCAAGGCCTCAGGCACTGTTGTGCTCTAGGCACTTGGAGAAACGGGAGTTATTGTTGAAAAGCTTGGCTACAGACTGGACCCAAAGTGGTGCGAATTACACACCATCTTCGAGGGACTGAGGGAGACCTTGTGATGAATCACAACAGAAAGATTCTTAAGCCCTCTTATCTAAATAACAAAAAAAACAAAACAGTCTTATTCAGTCATGTAGATTGATTAAAAATCTGACCTATCCACATTGAGCCTGACTCAAAAAGATGTTGCCATGAGTAGGTGTGATTTAATCTTGTAGTGAACCTGGCTTAATTTTGATTTCCAGGACTGATCAAGGAATACTCCTGCTTTACCATTGCCTTACTCCTGTAATCCAGACAGAAGCCAGGACTACTCAAGAGTAAGTCACATACAAATCTTTGTGTATTGGCACTCATTTTTTCGTACTGATGCTGACATTTGAATGGGTAACTGATAAGGTTGAGACATTGACAATTAGGAGCGGATCAAATAGAAATATAGGCATTTCATTTTATGGTAAAAAGGTCATCGTGCTTCTTTTTTGGGTAAAATATAATAAATCATCATGAAGATAAAAATATTTTTAAAAAACGTAGCCATTTTTTACCTTTTTCATTACTGCGCTGCATTCAACTATGTGTTTTTACTTGATTTGGGAACTACTAAATCTTCAGCGCTGCCATAGGTTTTGTCGCTGTCCAGAGATATAAAAAAAACAGTTGCCCTTTGATTGTTTTCCAAGCAAATCTTTTCTTTGCTTAGAATTTGACTACTTTCTCTGTGAGTTTTCAATAATATTTTGGACGTGGCCCGTTTTGAGAACGCAATATTTTGTCTCTACAGTAGTTTTCTGCTGCAGGTGACCTCAACATGCCCCAAGAGGCTGAAACTCTGTAGCAAAATGACATGTAAAATAGCTTTAAAGTGCTGGAAGAGTGGCCAGCAAAGTGGCAGCTGTGATTTAGTGCAGCCATACATTCATTTAGGACAATAAACGATGGGTACCAGTAATGGGGGGTGATGGGCCTCCAAAGGTATGTGAACTATGACCCGGGTCTTAGAGTTATCAAATCTGAGGATCCCACTGCAGCAAACAAACTCACAAATCCCAGGGGAAGTAGGAGGGATGAACATTGGCTTGTCCAGAGTAAGGTAAAGCTAATGGGAAGTGGGGGGGTTGGGGTGGTCAATATCATCTTACCACACTTCAAGGTACGCTTCTCTGATGATGTCTGACCTGTAGTATCGTCCCTACTTATGGAGGCCACACCTATAAAAGGGTATAGGGAGCACAAAGCCATTTTCTGTAGTAAATGAGTGTTTATTGTGACAAAATCCTTTATTTACGCCTGCCATGAATTCACAAAAGGAATCCTGACAGGCTTTATGGGTTTACTACAGCCTATACCACTGCCATGAGTGTGGAGAAATGGATTCACTTCAAATGCGGAGGAGATATAGGAGGAAGAATTTCTCTAAGGGGAAAATGTTTTTCTGGTGGCCAAAGAAAGTTTTTTTGCACATCAGGCACATTTCCCCAGGGCTTTAATCTGCGTTCTGTAGCATTACACTTTTTGAAAATGGGAGCCTGGGGAAATATCACAAGGCAGTCCCAGTAGTATGCTTGGAAACTTGCACCTGGCGAAGTTTTCAAGCATCTATGTTTGTGGATTTCAGAAAGTAATACATCTGCACCCTTTTTAGGAGTACTTTTATAGGTGCTGATTTATTACCTCTTTTGAATTGCTCCACAGGTGATTTCAAGCGTGTATCATCGAGCAGGCTTCTCCAACGAGTAGCTCGTGAGCGACTGGTAGCTCTCCAGCTGCTTGTAAGTAGCTCTCCTGTGTGCAAGCCAGCCTACTACATTAAACGTTTTTGCCTTGTTGAATTATTATATGTGTACCAAAACTGAAAAGTGTCGATTCAAGGTGGAAATGTGTGTATTTTCAGAACATATAACTAATGTTTGGAAAAAAGTGGTTTCATTTGGAAAATATAGTTAAAGCTAAAAGTGAGTGTTAACTTATCACTCATATATTTAATGCCTTGGCGCCGGGGGCATTGCAGCCGTGGCTGCTGTGTATTACCCATGTAGAGGCATTCCAGACTGATAAAACCTTTTTTACGCTATTACTTGCAGCTGTGCCAGATCACTGTTCATTGCTGAAAATTTTGCATGGGATGGGGACTAATGTAATATTTTCTGATGTGGTCACAATTACAATACAATAATATTAGTAGTGCAGGATGATTTTCATTGAAAATGAGTTTCTGTTGTTCCAAAAAATGGTTGGAGACACCTTTTCTAGATAACACTTTCCTTTCGCTTATGAGGCCACAAAGCCCTTCTGAGTAACAAAGAAAGAAGCTACTCCGTTTGATGTGCATGGTTGGTAGTGTTGTCTTTTTGAGGTGTATGTTTTGGAAGCGTTTTCAAGTAATGCATAGTGCTTGAAAGTGTGCTCCAAATGTGTTGTGGCAAACGTGTAGCTGCACATGAGCACAGTGTGCAGGGAGATGCGTGCGGGATAGAGGTGCTTTGGCATACACCTACCCTATTACTTTATCAAATTTACCACTTCTGGTGACTGAGTTAGCAAATATGATAATAGGACGTGAACCACCAAGAAACAGTGGAGATGTCTGTGGAGTCCACCTAGGAGCAATGGAGGCAGAAACCTAAAGGGATACCACATAAATCACAGTAGAGATCTATAGCACACACTCATGAGTGGTGGAAGCCTCGGAATGCCACAGTATTGGTTCTAGTGGGTCTGTGAAGTCAGTTCACGAGTGGTGGAGGCAGAACTCGAAGGAATGCAACGGACGCCACAGTAGTGGTCTCTGGAGTCCACTGAGGAACAGTGGTGGTGGCAACCTAAAGAAGCATCACTATTGGTTCTGGTGCAGAGATTTGTAACATAAGTGCAGGAGAGCAGAGTGTATGGCAACTTTACAGGTTAAAAAGCTGAAACCAATTTCTCAAGTCATGGAAGAAGTGAAAAAATAAAAAGATATGTCTTTCATTTCTTTTGAGAAAGAGTCTATTCCAGTCCCTCACCTAACTAAACGTCTTTTTCGTCTTCGGGACATCCATTAAGATTTTGTTGCAAGAGCATAAAGCTCGTCTTAGGGTATAAAAGCAAAACCTGGCTGCCATAAAAACTGGGGAAGTGGCATGAATCATGCAGTGAATAATGACCAGTAGTTTAAAACTATTCTCTTACTGACTGGCTATCAATGTGCTTACTTGAGTATGGGGGGGATATGATCCTGTCCATTAAGAGCTGGACAACTGCATTTTGTGCTACCTGCAGACAATGCAACAATTTATCAGGCAGACCAAGGCAAATGGAGGTACCGTAATCCAGGCACATTTTAATGAGGGCGATAATCACAGTTGAATGCTGGTCAGAATTAGTGTAAGTCAGAATTTTTAGGAAGTGGGTTTAGCAGCCAGAAGCAAAAACTTACTGTTTTGGAAATCTGGATTTCTAAGGAATACCAGAGTCCCTAAAGATCCCAAGATTTCGCACCACTCTTCCAGTGGTGGCGGCACGGGAACTATCGATTACTGATTGGCCTTATGATTTGTCTCCGGCAGGAGGTTGGGAACCAGTGGGCTCGAAAAAATAGATCACTTGCACAGCCTCTTCCAGTTGAGTATCTTGCTGCTGCAAAATTTAATAGCTTTTGTAAAAAACGTACATAGTGGGTTTTATGACCGCGAATCGGTCCTGTCATATTGAATGCCTTGTCACATTGAATGTCTTGTGTTATTGAATGTCTTGTCATCTTGAATGTCTTGTCATATTGAATGTCTTGTGATAGCACTAGAAAGTGTTTTGGTCACTGTGTGCTTTATAAATAGATATCCATGGTCACTAGAGAAAAGTAATTCCCTCATTTTCCTCGCCTCCTCTTTTTGCATCCTCTTTGCAGAATAGTACAATTTCGGTCATTTTTTCCCTCCTAGGAGTGGTTGCTTGTATATTTTTGACTTACAGCAAAATATGCTTAATCAATGGAAACTTTGAGAAAGCCTATGAAGTTTAGCATTCAAATCATCCCATTCACACTCACTAATATATTCAACATCAGCCCTCATGCCATTAAAGTTTTTCTTCAGTTTTCCAACATTTTGTCATGTAGTCGCCCTTAAAACAAGTGGTTAGTCAGAGGAGCTTTTGTGGTTTTGTGGTATACTATCTCAAAATTTCCATTTTTGTTATTTAATGCGATTTCCTCTCTATTTATGGGAAACACATGTCAGGGTAGAAAGTATGTGTCACTTGGTAAACCTAATACCAAAACCTGATACAAATCCGTATTTTTAAAGCGCAAACTACTCACCCTTACGGGTCTCAAGGCGCTGGGGGCCGTCGTGGAAATTAAGTGAGCTATTGCCCAGAGTCACATGGTGCTGAGCTGAGCTGCCACCGGAGCCGGTGATTGAACCGTGAGCCCTGTGCTCTGAAGTCAGCTGCCTTGGCCGCTGCACCACACCTCTCCACTACCAAATCTCTGTCAATCCTGTCAGTCACAATTGCGTTAGAGAAGGGATGCGGAACAAAGACTTCCTGATCAGAATTTACATTTTCACCTATTTATTGATTTTTTTTTTACTATATAGCAGAATATAACAAACTAGAGATTATACGCTGTACAGTTAATGTGCAGTACATTAACATTAACATTGTGTGGCAGAGCTCAAGGTATAAACGGAAGGAGTCAATTTATGAATTGTTTCACTTTTGTTCAGCTGCATTGTTCAGAATTGGTGGGGTAGGGTGAATTGTGAGGTTGGGTTGTAGCCGTTCACTGTTAATATGAGTGTGGATAATGAAGTCATGCGTCCAGTGGAATGTGAATAACATGGATTATCTTTATAAGGGTGGGTTTGGGAGTTGTAGTGGTTAGTGAACCATGAGCACTAGAGGAGTAAGGCATAGCAAAGTATTAATGAATTGGGCTCCTTGTGTTCAGTCAATACATCCCTAATGTCTCAAAACACAAAGGGTCTGATTGGCAAAGAGTTTGCTCTGATTTACTTTTGTATTACTCCTGGAATAGTCACCCCGGCTTATCCTTGAAATTCGGTAGTTTTCCAGACGTACAACAAGAGTAAGTCACAGCATCATCTACGTGTATTGGGCACTTTGTGTTTTTCTCTGAAATGAAACAGAGACATGTTTGTAGGGTGATTGTTCCAGGGGTGGAGGTGCGGTATAGCGCATGAGCTTCTGCCCAATATTATTAAGTCAGGCACTGGTGATTGACATTTATCTGGTAAATGTAGCCACATGTAGTTCATCACAACCTATACTAACTCACATGGAAATACCTTATAAAATATAATTGAATGTAATAGTTGTAGGTTGTGGAAAGATCAAACTGACGTATGGCTGTATAATAAACAAGCATTTGCAATGCAATAGGTCTCGCATTTACGCGAGTTTGAGCTATTCGCATTGTAAATTACAATGTCTTTTATTTATGTTTTGGTTTTTAAAACAAATAAAAGGCATTGTCATTTGCAATGCTAGTAGCTTAAACTCTTGCAAAATGCGAGACCTATTGCATTGCAAATGCTTTCCCTACGCGCACATTGTCAGAGACAACCCTAGAATGCCTAGTCCATTACATCATTTATAACTGAAAAAAAGAATAAAGGGCGATATGTTGTTCAAAGTTGTGACTTGCATACATGGGATGCCCAATACGGTTTTCCACAAGCCTCACACCGTATATTACGGCCTCCTGTAAGGGGAACATGCATTAATGTGCCCGGCGTTTTCTTGTCAGCAGAGCAGATATGTTCTTGATGCTTTTTTGTTTTGTTTTAAAATTCACTATACTTGGTCTTCCTGGTCAGTTCTTGCAGTATATTTTCTTATATGCAATGTCCAGTTATTTATATAGCGTTTCGTGCAGCCATTTAGCCGATTTTTAAGTGCTTAAAACAGATTCATGGTGCAATAAATTCATTTGCCCAGAATCACACAATGCAGTTAAGAGGGGAAGCCGGGATTTGGAAGTATATTTCCGGAACTGAGAGTCAGAAATTTACTCATTGTTTGAGTCCCCTCCACACAGACCTCTACACTTTTGGCTTCTCAAAATCAAGGAAAGGCTGTCCATAATTCCAAAAGCGTGACAAGAAAAGAAGCTAAACAAATGTTGTTTCCCAGGTCATGGGTATCGCATTCTAGGGAGGGGGAAGGGACACGAGGATCTTGCGCTGTGTAAGCTCGTGCCTTCCTTTGGCCAGTTACATTACTTTCATTTATTTACAGGACACTCTTTAAAAACAATAACAGCAAAAAGGCAATCGAAGTGAAAAAAAAAAAAAGGCGTGGGTTCTGGTGGCAGAGGAGGTAACATTCCTTGAACACTTACTCTGAGTTTAGTTGGCACTACCCACAGACTGTCATTGGCATCATACCCGGAAGAGAACATCAATGTTATGTTTTGGCTGTTTGATTTCACATGTTTAATATTTCAGACACCCCTGCCTCCTGCTACATGTCACGGTTATGTTACTCGAGTGTTTGTGTGTCTAGACTTGTCTTCAAGTGTCTTTTTTTGTGGGTGGTCTGGGCGAACAGCTGGAAATAAATATTTTTCAACTCGAATGGAAGTGTCTTCTGTTGCTAGAGAGCGGGCAGGGGTTTGCTTGACTGTGCAAAACATCTTTACACAACAGGTGCAGAAAGGAAGGTTGACGATGGAGTTTGGAGGTGTGCCTTTCCGAGGGGGCTCTGCTTTGCCAACTAGACCCATAGGGATTGCACCTTTCATGTTTTCGTGAATGGAAACTATTTTCAGCGCCTGTATGATGTGGCAATACTTTTTATATAGCGCTATATTTGAGACAATGTTTAGTCTTTTTCTAAAGAGAATAATATTGAAATGAGGTGCGTTGCCATTCGTTTCTACATTTTGACAGATATATGAATTACATGACCTGACTTATCCAGGATTGCACTGTATGTCAGTAGCGGAGCTGAGATTCGAATTCAGGAGGAATTCCTAGCCGGAAGGCCGACTCTGCTGCACAGTTTCATAGTATTTTGGGGACTGTTTTTAGAAAGAAACCTTTTCCTCACTGTCGGAATTCTATGCCTCTGAGTGTAAAATCATTCTGACGACGGCGCCCTGATGTTCCGGCAGCGCTAATATATTACAAGGCGCGCACTTGGCGCTCACTGTTTGTACACATAGGCACACCAGTGAAAAAAAGCTGTTCTAGTAGTGCATACCTTCTATGCCCAAAAAGCCCCGGCCTGCCCCTACTCTGCTGCACCGAGGGAGGGAGTGCGAGAGCAGCGAGATGGAGGACAGGCAGAAAAGAAAGACTTCAACACCTCGGTAATCCATCTTTTCCGCAGAGAAAGGGGAATCCAAGTCTCTCCAACTAAGGGTTTACTTTCCGAGCCCAAAGCAGGAACTCGTGTGGAGAAAAGCTGGCCGCGTTACCCACACGTATAATGCAGTTTAGAACTATTTACATTCCGGGGAACACTTCGTCTCGCTTCTGAAGTCGCGAGGGGGGGGGATTAAGGGGGCCAGAGAGAATCTACGAGGACCTTGAGGGCACCGGTCAAACAGGCCTTAAATTCAGTGAGACAACGGACACTCCCTTCTCATGCAGGAACACGCGTGTCATTCAAGAAAGGCGGCCCGCAGCTCTTAAACTGAATTATCCCAAAACCAGACATTAGTAAATGAACAAACCTGCTCCTCAGACAGCCCCTGCTGGGTTACACATCCCATGCCAAACAGGTAAAGGGGGGCGACGTCTTCCTAGCCCCTTCATATAACGACCAGCAGGACGTCCACAGGTGGAACCCATCAACGCTTTAAAAAAAAACAAAAAACGTCAGCCCCTGCGTCCTTTACTGCAGGTGGGAAAGGCGACCAAGGAGCGTTTACATGCAGGGAGCGCCAGGGGGCGGTAGACGACATTCGCACATATGGAATCCAGAAGTGACTCGGGAATGCATGTCAACCAAAAAGCAGTTCTTCTCGGCCTGGTTCATTTTATTGCATCTTGATACTTGTAGTGTGTAACATAACTCTTGTAAAATGCCCGACAACAAATACCACCTAAGAAGTGGCCCCGATGTCTTGCGTGATATGCCCAAATACTCCTGGCTTTTTTTTTTTTAGCAAACAGCACGTGCCTGCTCGTAGTTTCAAATAGACACGTTTAATGGTAACAGTGACAAGTCCCAGAGTCACTTCATGGACACTCACACATGACTTGGGAAACCTAGGATCTCTAGAATACAACGCTAATGCCGATTGATGTTCGAGTGTGGCATTTGATTTCAGGAAGATGTTAAGAACAAGCCCGGGAGTGGTGCGCGCGCGCGCGCTGTAAGGAATGCAGCTGCCATCGAAACCTGATCCAGAACAGATGGCACCCTGCGCGCTCCCAAGACCCCTAGGCCATGGGAGTGCAAGTTTTGAGGAGAGGCGGGACAAGCACCCGTCTTTGGCCATTTGCGTGCTTTCAATTATTGAAAGCCACACGCAAAGGCCAATGGGATGTGTGGGAGGAGGCACACCCACACGGAGAAGGCTCTTGGAAGTCTGAAGTGATTCCAAGAGCCCTCTCCTAGAGCAGCGCATGCGCGCTGCGCTCTAGGCGAGACCTAAAAAGCGTAATCGCATTTCAGCGAACACATAGTAACATAGGGGGAGCAGAAAATGTTGTAGCCGATTCACAAATTATTTCGCACTCTTAATTTGAAGTGTGAACAATTTTTTACTTTGCGGGCAGAAATACTGAATTTTGAGTCACACAATCAGGAATGATGGTATTTTTCACGCACAAAGTGTGTTTGAGAAAATGAAAACTCAGCTAGAACGGGCGGGTAGGTGCATTCATCATTTTATTTTCAGGGGCATGGTTTGTGGAGTTTCCATAGTGAGCCCACCTATAAAAGTTGGTGAACATATAAAAACTCATACATTTGTGGGTATTTATTAACAATTGCAGGTAGTTGCCTCACAGTGCACACGTGCAAAACGCATTCTAACAAAGGCAGAGGAGTAAGTTCATTTAAAGACAGGGAATGTGGAGGGAACACTCCCATACAGTATTTAAGAGAAAGGTATCTGCGATGTGGAAAATATTTTTCCCACAAGTAAAAAATGTTTAGAAGAGCTATTGCGCTTTTCTGCCACATTTCTGTATCCAAAAATGTCCAGTGAGTAGAAATTCAGCAATCATCAGTACTACTCCTCTGAGTATTCTGGAAAACTGTGACCTTTGTAGAGTTTCAAGAGTACACGTGGAATTCTTTGAGAATTTTAAAAAGAAAGAAAGTTCCTCCCAGAATGTCTTTCAGGGGAATTTTTTGACCTTTTACCGTGCGTTTTTTGAATCAAGGTCATAGATGCCATTGAATATGCAAATAATTTTTTTTAGTCTCGGTACTACCGAATTACAGATGATTCAGGGGATCTATGCTTTTGATCCTGAAAAGACACGTATAAGCTGAAGCACATCTGGTGCAATCGCTTTTGGCCATCTAAGATCTTCATCAGGAGGTGAGCTGAAAGATTGCCGATCTCGAATGCACACTTTCCAGAAGCATTAGGCGTATAAGAGACATCATTCGCTACATCAACCCATGTTGAGGTAGCAAATGTGTGACCCAGGTAAGGTAAGTAGAGGTTACTTGTGGAACGAGGTATGGAAATAATTCTACAAAAAAATCTACGTGGAAACAAAGCCTTGTTAGTTCTGCAAATGTATTAATTGTGCCTGCTATTGCAAGTTAATATGGTCATTATGTTCCAAACGTCCTTGAGTTGCCCCAAAAAATTAAATGCTTTAACACAATGCTCCATAAAGACAAAACAAAAAGTGTTGTTATTTAGCAACACTTTATGGAAGAAGTCAGTACTTGAAGAAGATGGTTCTGGTGCCTTAAATATTTGGAAATTACATTTACCCCATGTTGTACTTGGTAAAACACCTTGAATTAACCGAGAATCAGTTCATTTGAGAAGTAGAGCTGTTTAGAGAATAGGTTCCTAATTAGGGATTTGCATTTTTTTCTCTATTGACCATCGGTACATCCGCCCAGACATGCTGGATTGTTCCTGTCACCTTTTCATAAAATAGTGCTACGTGTTCTGCCTTTTACCAAGACATGATGCCAGGTCCACAGAATCCTTTCAGCCAATATGGTGACAAGATTGCCAGAAATCTGTGACATAGTTATTATGATCAGTGGACCTGCCTACTCTTTGATAGTACCGGTTGCACCTTTTCTTGTGCCAGTTCTGCTATTTCTAACTGACAAGGTCCCTGACTCACTTTGTATCTGACTGTGTCCATATGATGCCCGGAACTAAACCTGCCAGGGAGTGGCTATAATGTGAAACTTCAGAGATTACTACTATGGTTCTTCGAGTCCTTTACTGTGACACTTCAGAAGTTCTTGGAATTCTTTGTAGCAATAGTTATCAACATTCCCTCCCAAACTTTCTGTTGACAGGGCAGCTTATTTTCGGTATTTATAGTTCTGAGGTTTTTGCTTGTGGTCAGATGGCAGTCATTGATTACTGGGCAGCGTTCCTAGCGTGTGACGGTGTTTATCATTGATATCCCAGGGCGTCCAGTACTCCTGCACTCCACTTGGATAAAGAAGTTACTCTCTTCAGCCACTTGACACGCCTGCATACATGCCAACATTTCAGAACAGGACAGTGGGAGATAGTGTTAAAAATAATCAGGGGAATGTATTTTCCCCATTAACGTCTATTGAAGCAGAGGTGATTTCAGGCATGAGACAGCTAAAATACACACATTTTTAGCTTCAAGAATCCGGAATCTCTCGCCTGGATTGGGTCTGTTGGCATGTATGTGCCTGGGTTGGAGGGTTGATGTGGAGCAGTCAAGGCTTATTCTTGGTGGTGGTGATAGTGGCTAGAAACTTAGATACTGTTATGTCACTGTAAATAGCACACAACAAACTCTGTGTACAATCACTGCTATCACTTTTATACCAGACAAGGAGAATAGGACATTCTGGAGACAAGCCCTGACCCCAAACGTCTTAGATAGCTTAGGAGCTACTAGCATTGATGCCACTGTTTGTACATAGCTCTCAAATCAATGGGACAGAGATGCTAGACATATCAGCACAAGCATAACTTTTGCACAGGATCAACATACCCTCTACTGTAGTGGTTGTGGGTCCTAAGCTGAACAACTCACTGGGTTTTACATTCTGATGCTAAATGTCCAGTCAACAGAGTCCTAAAGCTTCATTTGCTCAAAATCACATCAAAACGAAGGCCGTTGCCATGTTAAGCATGCAGATTTAGAATGCCGGTGCTAATTCCAACAACATTTTTATGTTCAGTTTAATAGGCCATCGGCAGCCAACTAGTCAGTGTCAAGTCAGTACACAGTTCCAAGTGAGACTAGTTAAAAAGCAAACCAGTCTCACTGACTCCTAAGTTATTTTCAGCAGGGGATAAACACGAGAGTGGGTTATCAACCACATGTCATCACTCAGCTGTAGTACACTTTAGGGGCCCATATCTGGTAATAGACAAATTAATGTCAAGTTTTTCTAGTCATGGAGGGACTTTAGTTCCTGGTGGCAGTCACTGGACCCAAAGGCTCAAGCATTCACAAGAAGGACCTGGTATTTTGAGACAACTACAACCATCAATGCAAAATATGATCACTCTGGAATGGTGGCATTTAGAGAGATGTTCTAAAGTTTATGGAGTGAGGGTTGCCATGTCTCATGCTTGACTTACTCCAAGTCTGGACTAGAGTACATTTAGGCTTCTATTGACAACTTTAGGGCTATTGCATCCTAAGAAGTGTATTTTGTGAATTCCAATTGTCTTACTCTTTTATTGGGTGTGTGTTTTGTTTTAGTTGTCCCTCCCAACCCTCAATCAATCAATCAATCAGGGGTTTATAAAGCGCGCTACTCACCCGTGAGGGTCTCAAGGCGCTAAGGGTGGGGGGGAGCAGCTCCGGATCAGTTGAAGAGCCAGGTCTTGAGGTCCTTCCTGAACGTGTGCAGGGTCGGGGAGCGTCTGATGTTCACAGGGAGCTCGTTCCAGGTCTTGGCTGCGATGTAGGAGAAAGCTCTCCCACCTGCTCTGTTTCTGCGGATGCGGGGGACCTCTGCCAGGGCGAGGTCGGTGGAGCGGAGGTTCCTCTTGGGTACGTGGAAGGAGACTCTCTCGTTGAGGTATTTGGGTCCGATGTTGTTGAGGGATTTGTAGGCGTGGGTGAGGAGTTTGAAGGTGACCCTCTTCTCGACAGAGAGCCAGTGGAGGTCTCGTAGGTGCTGGGTCATGTGTTCGTGACGCAGTGTCCCGAGTACGAGTCTGGCTGCGGCGTTCTGGATGGTTTGGAGTTTGTGTAGAAGAGTTCTGTTGATTCCGGCGAATAGGGCGTTGCCGTAGTCCAGTCTGCTGGTTATGAGCGAGTGGGTGACGGTCCTTCTACAGTCGGGGGGGATCCATTTGAAGGTTTTGCGGAGGATGCGCAGGCAGTTGAAACTGGTGGAAGCGACGGCGTTGATCTGGCGATTCATGGAGAGGGAGGAGTCGAGGATGATGCCGAGGTTTCGTGTGTGGTCTGTAGGGGTGGGTGGATTCCCGAGGGTGGTGGGCCACCAGGTTTTGTCCCAGGCGGAGGTGCAGGGTCCGAGGATGAGGACCTCGGTTTTCTCTGAGTTGAGCTTCAAGAAGCTGTCTTTCATCCAGGCTTCGACGTTATTCATTCCTTCCTGGAAGCAGAGTCTGTTGTCTTCGGGATTCTTCGTGAGTGAGAGGATGAGCTGGGTGTCGTCGGCGTAGGATACTATGCTGAGCCCATGCTGTCTGACGATGGCGGCGAGGGGGGCCATGTAGATGTTGAAGAGCGTGGGGCTGAGCGATGATCCTTGGGGTACTCCGCAGTAGATATTGGTGGGTTCGGAGAGGAAGGGAGGGAGTCTGATCCTCTGGGTTCGGCCGGAGAGAAAGGATTGGATCCAGTCGAGGGCGGCTCCTAGTATCCCCGCATCGTGAAGTCTGGCTGCGAGCGTGCGATGAGAAACGGTGTCGAAGGCTGCGGCGAGGTCTAGAAGGATGAGGGCCGCAGTGTGTCCCTGGTCGAGTAGCATGCGGATGTCGTCGGTGGCGGCGAGGAGGGCGGTCTCAGTGCTGTGGTTGCTGCGGAATCCAGACTGGGAGGCGTCTAGGATGGAGTTCTCTTCGATGAAGGCGGTCAGCTGGGCGTTTACGAGTCTCTCGGTGACTTTGGCTGCGAAGGGGAGGAGAGAGATGGGCCGGTAGTTTTTCAGGTCCGTTGGGACTTTAAATTTCCCTAAACACCTTCCTTTTAGCGGTAATTATTTCCTATGATCTCGCCCCCCACACCCTCCCTGGTTCCTCCTCCATTTATTACAATAATGTAAACCTATGTGTGTGGAGATCTCTTTCACCGTGGTGGAAATGTCCACAAAGAAAAGACGAGAAAGGCAGAGGTCTTGAGCCGCTGGTTTGTGTTACGTTTTGTAGTACTTAGAGTAGTACTACTGTAGCACTACTTCATGTGCTACTAAATGCAGTTTCTGAATCAGGCCCCACATACATAGGGAAAGGTAAGACTCCCAGTTATGAGTCACTGGTCAGCCTTTTACAGATGAGAGCCAGATGGCAGCCTCCCCACCAGTAGTTGAGGGAAAAGGCCTGCAACTCCGAACTGTGCAACAACTGCCAGTCACCTCAAAACATGGTAAGAAGGGGCAGTGACTACCTGCACTCGGGTGTACCTCTGTCATCAGCTAGGCTCTAGTGTTGCGCGCTTGATACTGAAACATAGACTCCCCTCAGCGGACCTGCAGCTTGGACACTGTAGTCTGGAGGAAGCTTGCCAACAGAGGCTCAATGTTACAGTTTTACAAAATCTTAATCTTACGGTGTATGCCTTTCGCAGGGGAGGGCCCTTTTACTGCAGGTCAGCCCAACATTGACCCTTGGGGGTCGGATTTATACCAGTTGCAGAGGAAAACCACTGACTTTGTGAATGAGTTCCATCTAAACTTGCTTGTTTGCACATATATTTATTTGTTCTGGCTAAACTGAAAATCTGGCATGGATCCAAACCTCATGTGCCAAAACTGTACACACCTGTTATACTGGTTATCAACATCACTTATGGTTTCCAAAGCACCTATCGATTCCCTTTTCATTACCAGACATTCCCTTTATAATCACACTTGTGTACTGCTTCAGGAACTCCTGCTATTTACACATTTCAGAGCTTGTGCAATTTACCGTTTTTATGTTGCTGCATTATTTTATTAACCATGTTGGAATACATCAACAGTACACTTCACCCTCTTCCATGCACTCTCTCTCTCATCAATCATATCACCCTTTAGTATGGTGACAGGACATTCTCCCAGCAGATGCACGTGCACGCCTGAAAGTAGTCTGTCCAGTTTGGTCGTCACAAGGGCACCGCCTTCGCCTCACTTTCACCACAACAAATTATAACAAACAGTAAGTGCATAAAGGCATCACATGTCCACAGTCTGAAACTTCAGAGAGTGAATATGTCTCCTGCGACTCTCTCTGTTTAAACTGCATTAGTTTTTAAGTTACTTTGACAATAACAAAAAGGGTAATCTGTATTCACAGTGCCCGACATCCAGCGCACACATACAAAAGAAAACTGTTTACAAGTACAGTCCTGTACCAAGGAAAACCACAGTGGGCAGGGCAGTCTGGTTTTCTAGGTCCCAACTCTCAGTGAAATACAAATGAATAGCAAACCTATAGGCAAAGGATGCATAACTGCAGTCCTCAAGTGTAGCCTAGAATCCTCTCATCAGTGGTTCTTAACCCTCGGCTCGCGAATTCCTGAAGGTCTGCAATGTATACTCAGGGGGTCCTTGACTGTTTAGAAAATTAATTAAATTAGCACATTAATAAAGTGTGTACATAAAAGAAAAATAGAAAATTGAAGATTTTAAAAAGATCCGGAAATGTGAAGGAATTTGAAATTGGAGGCTAAAAATGAAGGGGCCTGATTTTGGCTAACATGGTACTCTGTTGCAAACGCAAAGTAGTACAGTGTCCACCAAACTGCCATGCCGCCCACCTCATTTAGAAACGAGAGCACCATAAGCTTTCCGTCGATTGTGCTCCCGTTGGCTCCGTCGACAGAAAGCTTCCTCTGACAGAGATGGGGCCGTTGGAGGAAGGGCACCATGCTGCCACCTATTCTAAGGGTGGATGGTGTGATGTTCTTTGAGCTTTGGGATACAGCTCCTAGGGTGTGGTGGAGTCGTTAGTTTTTCAAAAACAAACTCCCGCTTTGGGAAACACTTGAAAAACAAAAGTTTCCTAAAAGTTTGGTGCATGGCTGTCAAAACCGACAGCGGCTGTCCATCAAACCTTTTGTACCTTGAAAGGAACTGATGTGACGATGGCTCCTTTCAAGGTACAGAGATGACCACTTGGCGAGCGATCATCACTACATTTGGCAGAACATCCAGGGTGGTGGAGGTAATGTCCTCCACCACCCTGACAGGAGGAGTATTTTCTGTCAACCCCAAAATCAGGCATTAAGTTGGTATCCAGAGCCTGGGAGCAGCACTAGTACACAAACATAATATTGTATGGATAATGGGTGAAATGAAACACTGGTATGTGTCGACAAAAGAGAGCTTGCATTAGGAGGAAATAAGACAAAGTGATATGCTATAACATTTAATTTTTTCAAAAAGTTTTGTTTGTGAATTAAACAAAATATTTTATAATTTGTGAATTTGTTACATGTATACTTGCTTCTGCATTTTTTGTTCTGTTATGCAGTACAGATCGTAGAAATTGCTTAGGCCATGATTAAGGATGTGTTCACAGAAGCTAGTAGGTTAAGAATAACTGCGCTAGATGGAATTGGACCCGGTGTTCCAGGCTGACAGCCCCCTCTTCCCCTTGAGTAAGGGAGGCATTTATAAATGTCAACTGCAGCCTCAATGGGCCTGTGAATTCTAGTAGGGGTGGAAAGAAGACAAGGAGGCGAAACGGAGATAAAGGGAGGGATTGAGGAAGCACAAATACGTGAGCGAACAAGGATCTAAGAAAGTGAGAGAAAGGTCCTATGCCATGTGCTCTTTGGGATAGGGCGGCCGGTGGATGGCACGGATGGAATGTTGGGTGTTTTGGAAGCTAAGCAGATCGACAGCTGCCATGGTCAATTCCCCCATTTAACTCCACTGATGTTCATACTGTCCAGACATTTATAAATGCACTGTATGGTGTTCTTTTATAGAGCTTGCTTACCCCTATGTGGGGTGCTGTGGCACTTGCCTACATAAATAGTATACTAGATCGTGCGTGGTGTGTGTTTGGAAGAGTATTGTATTTGTTTTGAACCTATATGGGCAGTGTTTTTGTGTTGTGAATGATTGACCAGAGAGGTGTAGTTGATGTAGGAAAGCCTCTACCCAAGCAGCTTTCTTGTTTTTAAGTGCTGCAATTTTAGCTCCTTCACAGAACTCCCATCTGGGAGAACAGGCTTGGGGAAATGGTTTTACTGAGAGGCATAGATGTGCTTTGATGCTAAACTCCAATAACTCACAACCAGCTAGTGTTTCTTCAACCCTACCCCCGCTCCCTCTATATTGTCAATCTACTAATGCCAATTCTTCATTTGTACAGACAGCAGACTGACGTGTGGGCACAGACATTGAACATGCATGTTAATTTACATTGATGGACTTCTCCATGCACGTCATCAGCTACAAAATGCTGCTGGTTCCCCTAACACCTCCTGAGTGGGAGAAACCACCCTTGCTTGGTTTAGATTCTGTTTTACCAAATAGCACACTGCGGGTAAAAATAAGCACCTTTTTTGATGATATTCCCTCTGTCAACTGAGGAATCCTTCAGAGGTCTGCTTTCTCACTGAGCTCATTTGACATATGCATGGCCAAAATGAATGTTATATGAAAATCTACATCACCCATCGCACGTATGTTAATGTCACCCAGTTCTACCTGAAGCCAATAAAGAAATGTCTCTACATACCATACTGAGGGAAGATGTTTAAGAATGAATGCAGCACAATAAATAATAGCCAAAAGATGGAGATGTTGCTCATGGGTGTCATTGACCCATCACCCTTCACACATTTTAGCCTAATAGGATGAGGACCCTGCCACTGCCAGTTCAAACATCTACAACCTGTGAGTGGTGTTTGACAGCAATTTATCCTTTATCTCTCACCTACACAGAACTGCAAAGACTGCAATCTAACAGCTATTCCTTCGGCATGATGCCCTGCCCCTGCTGCAACTCTGTGCACTCTGTTACCTTTTTCCTGCTGCAACTTTGCCACAAGATTGCATCAGTATGGGTTTTTGCTGTTTTTTGGATAGATTACTACAGGGCTCTCTTACCTTAGCTGTCAAAAAAAGGACAAGAAAAAGCTTCAGTGATGTAGAGAGATGTTACCCAGCTCGAATTTAGACGGAGGTGGTTGACCCCATAACACATTCTCTGAAGGCTTTTCTTTGGCTTCCTATAAAAGTGAGACCACATTTCAAAACCTTATTCCTAAATCATAAGACTTTGCGAGGCTTCAATTTCAGAAATAGACTGTACAACTTTACTTATCTTCGTACCATCTGCGATCAATCACCACTTCACATAAAAGGCTCCATGTTATGGAATGCCAGCTCATTTAGAATTAGGGTTGACCTACTAACATTTTGGAGAAAATGTATGGTCTGCCACTTTCGCACTGCATTTAGCTAGGAGTGGTGACATCTTTCAGTGGTAATACTCCGCTTCATGCCAGCCATCCTTTGTTAGAAATGGTCAAGACCAGTCTCAGATTGTGAGGAAGCTATAGATCTACAATTGTTCTACACCAAGTCTAAAGCTTTACAGTCCTCATTGAACCTAGATGATTATTATATCCCTCACATATTGTACTGTATTTTACTTACATTTATATAAAGCTTCATATCCCTGACGAGGCACTGAATCACTTTTTCAGATGGTGATACAATACAACATAGGGAGGGTGTGAAAGTAAGAGTGCCGTTCAGTCATGTGTTCTGTGAATGTACTGTTTTGATATCAGGCATGAGGCTCTTATTGTGTTTTGTCACTGTGCTGATGCATAACTTTGAAACTAAAGTGGAATGAAAAATAGGACTCTTGTGTATTAAATGCTAGTGATTGGATGGAAAGTAAGTGCATGAATGTCCTGTGGACTATGTGTGAAGTGTTTTGGTGTCCTGTCTGCATGTCAGAGATTGCTCAAACCCTGTCACAGCAAGCATGTTAGTGTGTCTAACTATGGGTGTAGGAGAAAAGTGTGGGAGGCGGTGGTAGTCATGCATACATATGGACACCTCAATTGCCTGTCATTTGGATTGCTCTGTGTTAAAGAGTGTAAACCACATTCATATGGGCACAAGAAGTGCAAAGATGTGGCAGAGTGCAACCTATGGAAATGGGCATATTTCATCTAGTCTTGTTACATGATGTGGGCCCACATGAGGCAACAGAGGCACAACTATTATACAAAGAGCCATAGAATATCACTGAGTCCTCCCAGGTGTGGCTGGGAGCACCCCATAGGAATGGGCATTATATAACCAGCAATAATATATGCTCTGGTGGGTCTACTGCGGCGTGCCAGAGGAACAGCCAATATGCAAAAAGCCAAAGTATATGATTGAGAAATCCACACAGGTGTGGCAGGGGACAGCAGAAAATAGGAACTGGCACTATACAACCAGACCTAATAATTATACAACCAGAAATTATATATACAGGCTGCAATCCATAGGAATCGACATTATGAAACCATCCGTTCTGTATTTTATGATGGGTCACTGTTGGTGACCAAGAATAAACTATTGTAAGACCTGTCATTATGTGTGTGGGGTACCCACCTAGGTGTGGCAGTAAGCAACCCATGGAAATCAGAATTATACAGTCAGTCCTAGGACGTCTTCTGAGCCCACGTGGGGCAACAGAGGTGCAACTGTTATACATACTGCCATAGTATAGGAGTGAGGAGCTTATCTGTGCATGCAGGGAGCAACCCATTAGAATGGGCATTACACAACTAGCCATTTTATATTTTCTGATGGATCCCTGTGAAGCCAAGGAGCAATATTTACACCAGGAGCCATAGTATATAACTGAGGAGGTCACCCAGGTGTGGCAGGGAGCAACCCACAGGGACCTGCATCACACCATCAAAGTGCATTACCTGGGCATGATGTGGGGAACAGAGGACCAGTCGTTGTACAAACAGCCATGGAACCTTAGGAGCCCACCCCTCTATGGCAGGGAGCAATACATATGAATGCAGATTGGACAACCAGCCACAGTATGCTCTGTAGAGTCTATCCAAGAGCTAAAACGAGCTACCGGCTGACATCAGACGCGCCCCCTCCCTGAACACCTTTAGGAAGACCCTCAAGACCTGGCTCTTCGGCTAAACGGATCTGCTGACCCCCCCTTCCTTCCCCCCAGCGCCTTGAGACCCTCACGGGTGAGTAGCACGCTTACAATCCCCTGATTGATTGAAAAAGTAGGAGACATTGTGAAACCAGCCATACCAAATTCTTACAAGTCTCCATTGATAATTGAATGAACTGTTATGTCCACTGCATGCCTATATAATAACTGTCCTTGTCTTCAATGAAGTGAGTAAAAAAATCTAACAATTATCGGTGTCTGTATTTTGTGATTAGTGGATCTGAAGCTAAGCTTCCCATCAAGAGACACAAATTTCCTCTGCTTGGCTTAGATCTTTGCCGTAACTCTCAATGAAAGTAAGAACTGACTTTAATAGCTTAAGTAGGGCTGTGCCATTGTACCTCTAGAATAAAATGGTAGTTTATTCACCAACCAGACTACTCAGTTTTCCATATGTGTGGCCCTTAAAGTACTCCTCCATAGCTTGTGGTGAGAGGAAGTTAGCTTTTTTGTCTATGGGGCTAAGCCTTGGAATACTCTCCCACTGCACATTTCCAGTCACCCTAGTTCAGGAACGTTTTAAATATATATTGTTTGCTTGTAGCCACTCCTCTTCACTTCTCAGACTGGTGTATCAAATGGCACACAGGTCTAGTGCACACACATATACTCGCCTATCTACATACACACTCACTCTCATCCATGCATTCACAAGCCTGCACACATACACCCACGATTCACAAGAACATACACTTGCACACACCCATTCACAGCATGCATGCGCAAATACACATACATGCATGCATACATACACGCATGCACACACCAAATATTTTTTAAAAACAACTTACCGGCTTCATTGGTGATCGCGAGAGGCAGGGGGGAAGGCTCCGAGGTTCCTGGAGGGTTGGGACTGCTGCCTCCTCTCATTGGTTGACCTTGGGTCAGCCAATGAGAGGAGGCAGCAGTCCCTTACTCATCACAAGTTGGAATGGGGTCAGTGAGAGTTGCTGACACCACCACACTCTGTGATGAGGTGTCACTGATTGACACTCAGTCCTGGGCACTTCAGAGCTGAAAACAGAAGCGCTTAATTTATCAGTGACGCTCCCCCTCGTCATAAGGGGAGGATCTCGAGCACTTTACCAGGCTCAAGGTGTCATGCCCACAGGGTGTGAAAACCTCAGCCTGGAAAAGTTCAGCTCAGGCAGCCAGGAGACTGCACATCTAGCGCATGTCTAGCTCCTGGCTGCCTGACGCAAATATCAGGCTAATCTTTGCTCAGCCTGACAGGCACTCTTCATGTCTGCAAAAAGATGGAAGGGCGGGGCCCCATGTGTAAATTCCATTTGTCTAACCTTGTGAGGAAATAACTAAAAAAAAAGAAAATCTGTGGTCTTACAGAGTATTCCTCAAGATGCACTGCAGCCATTATGTAATAGTTATATTGACATCCATGCATGATGCCAAGCATTCCCCACAGAACTTTGTGCACACAGGTTGAAGTCACAGTCATGTCCCTACTGATTCTCCTTTGGTATGCCAGTCAGTGCACCCCTGCCTCTCCGCCACAGTGGTACGAGCAAAGCATAAGCATTTTATGAAAAGAACAGCGAGCATGTGCTATTACAGACGTGCAGCCTGCCTGCTTGCAAATATGGATGCGCATCAATCCGTTATCCATCTAGACTCTGCTTAGCAGTCCCAGCATGCAAACCTAGAGAGAGATAGAAACATTATAAAATCATTCATTTTGTCCTTTCAGAATGTTGTACAGGAGACCTTCTGAAGGCAGGTTATGTTTGGCAGAATCTTTTTAAATAATTTCAATTTGTGGTTATCAGCAAGACTCATTGGAAATCTTAAATAAGTTCTTGTCAAACGTAAACTCAAGGTCTTTCCGTAGCCACCGTAGTTTATGTGCAGTGAGTGAGAGGCTTGTGCGTTCACCATTGAACTTATGAAGAGGAAGGGAAATAAGAAATGTGGTTGGTTGATGAAGAGTAGGATCTCAGTGTTGGAACTGGCAGAGACAGTTGTTTGTCCAATGGGAGCGATAAATTTGAAGAAATGTGAATCATTTATTTAGGTCCACTATAGTGAACCAATTTGGTGTAGATTGGAGCATCTTTAAAAGTCTTTTAAGACATGTTGGTGAGGCCTGACCACGTCTACTAGAGGTTTTGTACTGACCTTGAATATTAGACATAACTAGGCAGTGCCCACAGGGACATCACGTGTTGAGGATCTAGGATGCAGGAGACAGCACCTCAACTTAGTACTGTAACAGCAGTCTGAAAGGGAGTAGTGGGACCATTGCTAGGCCTCATTGAAGTAGTGTAGTCACTGTGAGCTTCAAGCTCTGCATCCGGATTGTGTTTATGTATCCTTGTTGTGAGCCCTGATGGACAATATCGCCCTGTTTTTTTGTAGAGGTGTTTTTAGGTTGAGCCTAGAGTAGCGCGCAAGCGCTGCTTCTGGCGAAGCATTATGTAGGGGATTCCAAAAGCTGACCAGACGCTCGTGCGTCATGGCCTTTCGGGCGGTTACCCGCGCGGCCGACATCTGTTTCCCATTATCGTGCCCAGACGCGTGCGCGATAATTGGAAACACATGCCGGGAAAAGGCCATGACGCACGAGCGTCTGGTCAGCTTTCGAAAGCCCAGGCTGCCGCGCTCGCCCCCGCTCCTCTCTTGTAAATTCTTCTGATAGCCAGCTTTGCAATTTACGATGCTGCCAGCGGCGGAACATTGTTTACTTGCCAAGTCCCGCGCTTTCTTTGCCTCTTTGAAATGTAATGTATTGTTAAGAAAAGAGAGAAGAAATGACACTTCGTTAAGTGATATTGGTTCACGCTGAATTTCCTCATTAAAAGCACAGTGAATCACACTATATTTTTCCAAAAGGTGACAAATATGATTTTTAACACCAGAGCTGTGAGCTGATAAAGCAAACCTTAGAAGTGTGCGTGTCTGTGTGCGTGCCTCTGTGCGTGCACACGCCCTGCAAAACTCCTCTGCTTGTGGGAGTTGATTGCGTAGCTCCCAACTTTCCTCCAGTGCACAGATGTCATCCGCTTTTTAAATAACTTTCCCAGTAACCCTCCCAGTTCACACGCAGTATTTCTAAAATGCTCCTCTGACAGTTCACGTGTTCTTTTTAGAGTTTTTCAGACGGTAAATTCATCGTCTCCTGCCCCCAACTAACCTTTGCTCGTGTGTGCGTTGAGGAGAGTAGATGTGTGTTTTAATTTCAGGTTTTCCTAAGCCCCATACCTGACTTGCCGTTAAAGCAGTAAACATTATTTAGTGACCCTCCGTGATGGGGACTGGAGAACGGGTTCTTGCCCAGCGCAGTACTGGCTCTGTTACCAGGCCTTTAACTAGATGGAATCAGATAAACAACCCCTTTCTCACTCTAGAAGAGGTGGGAGAATGGGAATGGACCTGTAATGAGTCATAATGTTGGCCATAATTGGGCTGCAGTTGGGCACAGTTTTGAATATAATGGGTTAACTATCCCTAAAACCAGCCAAGGTATTGTCCCCCATGAATAACTTCTAGGCCACCAAATACTGCTGACCTTGTCAAAAACGAGGCACGCAGCACATTTCAGCAGCCTGCGAAGCAAGTGAAACCCAGAGACCTCAGTCTTTCACAGCCGCCTGAGGGGTAGAGCAAGGCCTTGCGAAACAAGAGACCTCAGTCTTTCACAGCAGCCTGAGGGTGAGAGCAAGGCCCTGCGAAACAAGAGATCTCAGTCTTTCACAGCAGCCTGAGGGAGGGAGCAAGGCCTTGCGAAACAAGAGACCTCAGTCTTTCACAGCAGCCTGAGGGGGAGAGCAAGGCCCTGCGAAACAAGAGATCTCAGTCTTTCTCAGCAGCCTGAGGGAGAGAGCAAGGCCCTGCAAAACCAGAGACCTCAGTCTTTCACAACGGCCTGAGGGAGACAGCAAGGCCTTGCGAAACCAGGGACCTCAGTCTTTCACAACAGCCTGAGGGGTAGAGCAAGGCCTTGAGAAACAAGAGACCTCAGTCTTTCACAGCAGCCTGAGGGAGGGAGCAAGGATCTGTGAAACAAGAGACCTCAGTCTTTCACAGCAGCCTGAGGGAGAGAGCCAGGCCTTCTTGAATTTCAATGTAGAAGAACTCGGGTATTGTTTTGAATTTTATATACACACAGAACAGGTGTGGTGGGATGGGCAACAATACTGCAACCTCACTCACCCTCACAATTAGTACAGCATGGACTGCGGTAGCGCAAGCATCTATCACAACTACTCAAGGCTACACACACACACCTACCTCTATATACACACACAGACCTGCACCTCTATACACACACACACCTTTACACACACACACAAACCTCCACACACCTGCACACACACACACACCTCTACCCACCTGCACACACCTCTACACACACACACACACACCTCTACACACACTTCTGCACACCCACACACCTCTACACACAGACACACACACACACCTACATCTCTACACACACCTACACACCTCAACACACACACACCTCTACACGCACCTACACACACACACGTACACACACCTCTACACACCGACACACACCTCTACACCTTGTGAGCAAGGCTCCTTCTCGCACACATGCAGGAGGTGCAGTGCTGACAGTGGCAATTCAATTTTCTCTCAAACACGTAGGAAGTACACATCAGCTATGCAAGTGGCCTTGCAAACATAAGACACGAATAGCACAGGCCTCCACAACTGGATGTGAACATGGACAGAAAAGTCACTGCAAGGCCGGACTTTCGAGATCGCACACTGCCTCACTCAGCCATGAAAGGCTTCGGAGCTTTAGTGCCTATACAAGTGCCAGACCCCAGATACCAGCAGCTTTACCCAACAAGCATTGGCATAGCCAATAGGTCTCGCTTTTGGGACCTTATAAGTATTTAGTTATGCAGCACAATATCCTTGGTGCAACAACATTAACTGTTGCATGATTAAACACTTATAAGGTCCCAAAGGCGAAGTCAAGTTACAAGTATTGTTTCTGAAGTTAAAAAAACATGTGTGGTTGAAAACATCAGCTGCACGCGTTTGCCTCCGAAAGCAAACAAACAACATTCCAAACACACAAGCCCAGGCAATCGGAAAAAATTGTTGGCCAGTTATCCTAAAAGGCGAGAAGCAAAAAAAAAACTGTGACATGGTGAGTCGCCATGGGATGGAACACACACCAAAAGGGAGGGACAAATGGCCATGATTTACCAATGAAAAGTATGGAATTTACTGAGGCACACAAACCAAACAATTAATTTGCAATGCAACAGGTCTCGCATTTACATTAGTTTGAGCTATTGGCATTGTAAATGACAATGCCTTTTATTTATGTTTTGGTTTTTGAAACATAAATAAAATGCATTGTCATTTACAATGCCAATAGCTTAAACTTGTTACTTTATTTTACTGCTGCGGTTGCCACTGCAACTAGTTCTAGTGCTCTAAAATAAGACCCGGAGCTGAGCACCCACAAACACTGGCACAGATTAAGCACCAATGGAGTCTGCCTAAAAATAAATTGGGTTAATGCCGTTAGCTGCTAACTGCCATCTGATTTTAACAATAATTGTTGCTTCCTGGTCATTAAGGCCCAAACATATCTTACTCCGAATGAACCAGGTATCTGAATAAAACAAAAAAAGAATGCAGTGTCTCAGGCTGAGATGCCCCACCTTTGTCTTACACTTAATACACGCATATGGCCACAAAAACACCTGTTACCACAGCAGTCGCAGCCGGGCCAAACACATAACCTCTGCCCTCAAGTGTCAGATGTCAGCGTGTGTGATGCACCCAACCCCACAAACACTAGTCCCGGGGCCCTCTGTCGATCCACGTGCCACTCAACAAAATAGTGTATTTTGGGGCTAACAATACCCATACCAGGCACCAACGCCACGCTAAAGTTTGCAGGCTCTTGCATTCTGGGCTTGCTCTCTTGATCATCCGTTATAACCGGCAGGACTACAAACCCCAGAATTCAACGGCTAGTGAGAGCTTGTCAGAAGTTTATAGGCTGTGAGGCCATATAAACTGTATTGTGCTTTAAAATTGGTTTGAAAACTGTTACCAGTTTCGGATTGGTTAGAAAGACTAGCAGTATTACACTCGCTTCATCTGGTTTTGGCCCAGGACGTCGCAGGTTTCAGTAGGCCCACCTTAATTCTTCTCTCATTGGCTGAGCCTTGGGATGGCTGTAACTTTGAGTCACTCTGTGATTGGCTGAAACTGTGACAGCTGTAAATAGCTACCTCGGTGCACGAACTAGACTAGCCCTGGGGCACAGTCAGACTGGCGCTGCACAGATGATGGAACAAAGACCATCCAGGACACTCGGAAGGTAGTTGATAATTATCAGACCATTTTCATATAATTATTTAGTTTTTTGTGACACATTGGTTATTCTGATAATGTGTTGCATGGCTAAACACTTATAAGGTCCCAACGGCGAGACCTATTGGCTATGCCAATGCTTGTTTCCTTGTTGTCAGTGTTTGTTTATTTTCCATGCCTCTCCTCTGTTTATAGGGTTATTTCTCATCAGTCTTATAGAAAAAGTGAATCACTGACAGAATATCGAGGAGCTAAATATCGACCTACAAAAATATCGGTGACAAAATATCGACTACCAGAATATCGAATTCCTATCTACAAACAGGTAAGTACAAAAATATCGAATCCTAAATATCGTTGTAAATAATATAGTTTGCTAACATATCGAATTTTTTAAATGTCTTAAAAGTAATGTAAAATTTATTAAATATTAAATATAATTAAGTAAAACTTACTTAAAAATACTTAAATAACCTTAAAACTAATAAATTATAAATGTAAGTTAATACAAAAAATAAACATGCATTTTAATTTTATATTACATATATATTAACTTAATATTTAAAAAAATCAATATTTTTAATAATTAAATGTTAAAAACATAATTTTAAATATAATTACATATATATATATATAAATAAACCTATAATATAAATATAAAAATAAATTATATATGTTAAAACATAAAAAAAAAAAAAAATTAAATTATATTTGACACTACATTAAATTTAACAATACTGAAAAGATTTCATAGCATAAAAGATAAAATTACTATTCCCACTCCAGTGAGTGCAACAGTAGGGAAAGCGTTGGATAGCGGGAGGGTAAAAATTACTATTTCCACTCCAGTGAGTGCAACAGTAGGGAAAGCGTTGGATAGCGGGAGGGTAAAAATTACTATTCCCACTCCAGTGAGTGCAACAGTAGGGAAAGTGTTGGATAGCGTAGGGGAATAATTTAATATACCCACTCCTGCAATATACTTAAATAAATTAACAATTAATACTTTTTTAAAATTAATTTACCGCCCACCATTTTCCCCTATAAACATTACCTACAATGTTGTAACATAATTAATTAATTAATTAATTAACTAATTACAATTAACAATATAATTAATAACAATCAAATCTAAATTCATTCACACAATTAACACTATAAAATAACTTAAAAAAATTATAATATAACAAATAATAAAAAATACATAAAAATAAGGTGCTTCCTACCCTACTCCCCTATCAACCCTCAACCCACTGATAAAAAGTACACAATTAACATATTTACAAATTAATTGTTAATAATGAATATCTAAATAATTACTAATTAATAAAAAAATACACAATTAACATAATTACCAATTAATTATTAATTGTTATTAATCAATTTATAATTAATTAGTAATAAATTGATTAACTTAATTAACAATATAAATTATTAAATATTAAATTATTAAGTAATAAAATAATAAATTAATTAATTTCAATTAAATTACTTCCCACCCTATTCCCCTATAAACCCACAACCCGCTACAGACTTAAATTACGCAAATAATATTAAACGTATAATTAATTAATTCTAAATAATGCTAAAAATATATATTATAATTAAATTACTTCCCACCCTATTCCCCTATAAACCCACAACCCGCTACGGAATTAAATTGCACAAAAATTAATTAACATAAAATTCATTACTTTTACAAAATTCAAACATACATGACAAAAATAATACATACTTTTAACACATATACTAACACTTAAAACACTAAAAAAAAATCGATATTACTAACTTTGATATTTTGGAAATCGATATTTCTTACCTGCATTTCGATATTCTGCACCACTATATTTTTGCAATTCGATATTCTGTCCATTCTATATAAAAAAAACTCGATATTCTGTCCAGTTGATATTTTTTTTTCGATATTGTGACTAGTCACCAGAAAAAGTATACAGTAAATGTGCATTTCTTCTTGCAACAGCTAGACTGCAAGAACAAGTGTTTCAATGAGCGCATATCACAGGAATGGATCCTCTAGTGGCCCCTTTAAAGGCATTCAGACAGAAGCTGCATGATTGTCTTTATGTGACAAATTCTTCTTACGTAAGAAGATTTGTTCTTTAAAAAATCTTTTCCCAAAAAGCAGAAGAGCTTCGGAGTGTAACCAAGCAGTTGATTAGGATGGATGCACTGAACACATCACTCCTGTAGCCAACAGAAAATAAATGGTTTTGAAGTGAGATTTAGGACCCCATTACCTGGTGACGAACAAGCTAGCCGCAACTGAACCTGTAGTAGTGCTGGGCTTCTGATTCTAGAACCGCGCCAGCTGTTTCGCTGTTTAATATGGAGTGGCAGCTCACCTTACATATCTGTTACGCGGCTGATTTGGCGATCCCTGGCCTCTGCACCGCTGCCGAGGTTCCTCACTCTCTGAGTGGAGGTGCACAGCCTGCTGCATGGCAGTGTATCCTGAGACCCCCAAGTACTTTATTGCTAAACTGGAAAAATAGTAATTGGGAACCTATTTGTGATCATATTCTGCAGGCAGAATTGAGAAGAGTAGCTCCTGTTGAGGAGACACAGCTGCTCGCGCTGGAGTGTGCGCCTGTGCGCCCAGTAGAAGAAGCCATCTCAGCCCAGGAGAGAAGGCATCCACTGAAGGCGTGTGGGGTGGCTGCCAAAGTAAATCTGTCTGAAATGGAGAGACTACAGAGAAGCCAGCAACACAAACGAAGGACCCGGCTGAGTATTGCACTTTCTTGGCCCAGGCATCGCCTTTGGGCTTACGTGCACTATCCCCGAATTGCACAAGGGCGCAATGTTAAAATTTGGACATAAAGTTGTTAAGCACTGACAATTCCCACTAAGGGGAAAACATAACGAGATGCTGAAATCAGAGCACAGAGCTGGCTGCAGATTGTAATATGAACCCCCCCGAAAATCAGGAACTATCAAGACACCTACGGAAGTAGGGTCTCCAGCCAGGCTGCGGCCTGTGGCAAGGCCTTCAGCAGCTTCTTGTCATCCTCAGAGTGGAAACACATTAGATCGTCCATTTTGCCATTTAGCCGTTATTTTAGTGCTTTGCCACATTTGTGATCTTTTTCCTTTTTTCAGGCAGTAAACACTCGGAATTACCTCTTTTTGTTATACATTTGTATTAATGTTTTCAGATAAACCAAACAAAGACTGGCAGGGTGCAGGAGCATTCTCAAGGGTTAAGGCAATAGCAATATTGCACACGTTGAACTGATTTTTTTTTTTTCAAGTAACATTAAGTTGACACCCATGTGTCCAGATTTTGTGAAACATTTTGTTCACTAGTGTGTGTCGAGGAGTGGTGGATATCCGATCGATGGCAAATGTCGGTTTTATCTGAAAACCAATAAAGCAGAAATTAATAAAAATTCATGAAATTTGCTCATTTTCATTTTTTATTTAGCAAACAGTTGTGTCATCTATCTGCAGCGCCTACCAGAGGTGGCGCTTGTGCTCGAGGAGCTGCAGTTTAAGGGAATGTGTTGGCGGCTTCCAGGCACCCACCCAATGAGCTCTTAAAGTCAGCACACGTGCTCCAAGGCCTCCAGGCAGGGCTTGGCGCCATTTTTACACAGCACTCTAATGACTACACCAAGACGATATTTTAATGATCAGGATGTAAAATTCTCTTTGGAGCATTCAGCTTAGTTATGCCGGAATTACAGGTTTCAGCGCCCAACTGAGTATCTGCCAATTTGGGCGGCCAGTGCCAGTTTGCCGCCAGCATAGAACACTGTACGGAAATGGCATTCATTTAGTAGCATTTGTTTACTGACTTACCCACTGGATTTTCAGTTGAGCATGTGAGGCATGACTCCTAGTCTGTGATGGGTGCTTTCAGCTACTTCCTGTTTCAATCAAGTAAATATAGCAGCCCATTTTCATTGCTTTCTCTTTGCTTGGGATTGTCAAGTAGAGGGAAGCATTTGTTTTTAATGACAATAAAAACAGTGCTTAATTTGAGCTGGTGGGGGACATTGGCACTCATTTTTTCAGGACCGGCCCATATTTTTCTGCTTCAGACATTTACAGAGAGAACTAGTCGTGGGCCGGTAAGGCAAAGCCAGACCGAATTGTGGCCCGCGAAGAATGCCTACTGAGGGCAGGGACCAACAGGAGCGGGAGGCGAAGCCCGTTGAAATGCATGCAGACGATTGGTGCGCATGCTTGAAATGGCCCAATACAGATAAGATGGGCGTGTCGGATGGGAGGTCAAAAAAGTGAGGGCACTGGACCCTCAGCACAATTGACCTCTCCACTTTGAGCCTACCCACCTACACCAGATTGCAAGCGTCGCAGCCGCAGGTGGGAATTGGTAAGGAGGGCGCGGAGGCAGCACACAAAGACAGCCAGAAAAGAACAATAGCCTAAGAAGAAGAGCTGCTCAAACAGTGTCCTTGGGGTGCCTCACGGCAGGGGCACTGGGAGCAGGCGATTCATCAGCGAGGGTCAGGTTCAGGCGGACTTGGCACTTGCAGCTTGGGCTAGGTCTGACGGCCGCCCACATAGATCTCGGTAGCAAGGGAAGCCTAGAAGCCGCAAGCACTAGACACCTGCAAAGGGGCCATCGCTCAGGGCTGTGCCGGAAGTACTGTCAAAATTGATATGGGCTAACAAATCAGAACGCTGATGATAACAATGACAGATGTGATGATTATCAAGTAAGCCATGGAGATTGTGAATGACCATTAAATTGTGATGATTATGATCCATGTGTTTATGCAATGTGAAATGAACTGCGGCCTTTATGCACCAAAGTGGTTCCTGTGTGCTTAATAAAAGGTGAAGGGGGTACTCAGGATTGGCCGGGAGGAACGGGGGGTCACTCCTAAGTCTGAGAAGGGTTAAGTAACACAATGGAAAGGCGGAGGAAGAGAAAAACAGAAACCTTCATAAAGGGAGAAAGCAGGACCCTGCAAGAGTGAGATAAAGGGCCCATGAGTGTCCGTAGTGGATTAAAAAGTCCTGAGGTGGAATAAAGAGTGCGTAGCCTTGGTAACTGGCGCCCTGATGTTTAATTACAGCAGAGCTTTGGGCACCAGCGCTTATGCTTTCACAAAGTACTGAATCAAAGCATGATTTTTAGGTATATCATATAGCAATACATTATACTCGAAGGAGGGGGGGCAAGCAACTATAATATCAGTATGGGTGTAAGGTCGGAGGCAAATGTGACCTCAGAACAACTGCAACAATAGCCAACGTCACTGGCAGAATGCTTAATGTATATGTGTGACAGTTGTACTAGCTGCATTGCCTCTTACCAACATTATGCTTCAGTCACATGGGTATATTTTGTTAAGTGTATTTGTTGTAGTTCTTTCATGATAAAAAAATATTCTTAGTCGTGCACAGCCTTCACTTTTTTGTGATAAATTTTACTTCAATTTAGATTTTTTAATCAATTTATCAGCTGAACTTAGTTACGTGTGAATAGATATTGCTGTCGCTGGAAAATATGTAGTTTCAATTTTTAAGTTTCACAAAGAAACCTTGTGCGAGTCCTAAGATATAAAGAGATGAAAATTCATAAAGCAATATAAAAAATACAAGTTATAGCAACATGTTTCTGTACAAAACTGATTCATCCAAAGTTCAGCTAAACAAAATTTAATTTTGTTTTTACTTATTCTTTTATTTATTTTTAAAGAAAAATCGCTCAAATGATGCTTTGTAGGTTTGCTGTTTGACAGCACATCTGTTAAATATACCTATTGCTAACAATACACATGGCGTGAGCTGTTGGTCTGTCCCTTTCAACCATTGGCTTTGTTCGACCATCTTCTTTCAGCAATGCGCTGATACTTTGCCAATCATGTTTGGGCTCAGCCTAGTGAGAAATCATCGCTCACCTAATACTATTGGCAGTTGGGGTGTATCCTGATGCCTCCACTAGACATCTTGCCTTGATCTGCATAAGGGACTACTTTAAAATAATTGCCAGTCTGCTCCGGCTGGTTCCCTCTCATGTGTCTTGCTCTAATGTGCTAAATTATTAGCCAGCAGCGACCAGCACAGGTAAATGCGGTGGGGCGGAGGCGGGGTGGGGTGGGGTGGGAGGCGGAGTAAGTCGACAGACGACGGAATAGGTAGAATTAAATAAATAAATAATACCTATTCCGTCGTCTGTCGGCTTCCCCTCCCTGCCGCGCCCTGTCCCACCCCACCGCGCTTACCTGTGCCGGCCGCTGCTGTTAGCCAGTAGCGGCCGGTGTTGTGGCTGAGTGGCTGGGGGAAGGGGAAGGGTATAGGACTCGTGGGTGGGCAGAATTTTTAAAAAAGTAACTGCAGCCGGCCGCATCGTGCTCTTCTGCTCCTCTTCTCGCAGGCACAGGCTCCCAGACTGTCCTGCGGCCAATACTGAAGATGCCCTCATGCATAAGAGCAGCTTCAGGATTGGCCTGAGCGCCCTTGAATTGCACTCACAGACAGACTGGGAGCCTGTGCCTGCTCTCTCCAACGCAGCTGGGTTGGAGAGAGCTTCAATGCGCATGGCCGTTTGGCTGGCCTGAGACAGCTAGTGAAACCGTCATGCGCACTGAAGGCAGTGCACTACCACTCCTCCTGTCATCCCCCAGGCCCCGCCCCCAAGACTCGTCCGGAAAGGAAAAATAAAAAACGATAATAAAACGTGTTTATTATCGTTTTATTTTTCCTTTTTTACCATTTGGGAGGGGGGGACAACGCTCTTCCGCCATTGCCATGGCAGAGGAGCTACCGCTGGTATTAGCCAGTCGCGGCTCCTGGAGGGAGTGCTGCGGGGCGGTGGGGTGGGGGAGGGGCAGGGTCGGGGGTAGTAAACTCCGCCATACGGCCGAACGGAGTTAAGTACATAAATAAATAAAACGAATTACATTGCGCGTGCCGCATCGCCATTTGGCGTTGCAGCGCGCGCAGTGTAATTCGTTTTATTTATTTATGTACTTAACTCCGTTTGGCCGTATGCCGGAGTTTACTACCCCCCACCCTGCCCCTCCCCCGCCCCGCCCCACCGCCCCGCAGCACTCCCTCCTGGAGCCGCGACTGGTATTAGCACATTAAAATCAGATCTACTGGCTTTGCTTATTTATGTTTTGACTTAAGCACCATTAAGGGAAAATGCTGCCTTGGTTTTACAGAACTTCGACCTAGCACGCGTTCTACAGTATGGTTTATGTTTTGCCCCATACATTCAAAAAACGCTTCACACCACAGCACTTCACTCCACAGTGCTTCAGACCACAGTGCTTATAGTTGCAAGCCATGCAAATTGACTATCTTGTATGCAGGTGATGCAGCCATGTGATTCAGTCAAATCATTAACTATCTTGAAATTGTGACTTTCCTGAAAAGCTGCCCTAGAAACCTTTTAGAAAACAAACAATGTTTTAGAATTTCTAGATGTTTATTATTATATCCGTGGTAGTACTTTTCGTAACAAAACGTGTGCTATTTCTACCATAAAATATTTCTTTATCATTTTAAGCAACTTTTTATTATACTTGATAAATGTGTAAAACTGTTGGAAAATGTTGAATTTTGCATTTATTCAGGCCAAACAACATTATGCAAACTTGGGTTGGCTGCTTGGTTAATGATTTCACAAGCATCTGTGCACCATCCTTGTAATTATACCATGTGTGTCCAAATGACATGATCAGTCTCTTAAGAGCTAGACTGATGTAAACATTAAATCACAGTGACAACAGCACAGCTCTTAGGCAGACACTGCAGTCCATTTACTGTACTAGCTTTCTAAACGGTGGCATCTGCACTAAGTTTTACCTATTTGTAAAAAAACAAGTTTGTCTTGGACTAGGATTTGGTTCGCAGATATCATTTTCATATAGTCTTTCTTAGCTACAAGAGCTTCTGATCGTCAATACTGAATGCTACACAGACATCTCATAAAACCAGAGCCCTTGTTCTCACTACACCTGCCTCCATCCTGTGATTGTTCAAAATGGCCAGCAAGTCAGGCTCTGTTCTTCTGCCTATCAGAAGCCTGACTGTGCCTCAACACAATGTTTCTGTTCTTTTGCATTTTTTTGTAGGTGATCTGTCACACGTCTTTCTAGGATTTGTTTTAGGAATAAGACAAACCAAGCACAAGTCTATAATTGCCAAGGCGAAGAGAATCAAAATGATGTCATGTAAGGGGTGTTAAATTGTTAGGAAGTCCACCTAGGTGCAAGTTAAGTGTTAACTGTTCAGTGCACAGTGCCCACAGATTTTGAAGTTTCGAATATTTCTTTTATCTTCTTCGCAGGTATAATATCGTGTGGTTAGCCATGGCTTTTACTCTACTTTAAAACGTTATTCGTCCTCTTAAGTGTCCCACAGACAAATATGCACATCTTACTTTTAGTGGCACACATCTGCCTTAGTACTAAAGAGCTGAAACTCACTACCTATAGAAATACCAAAATTCAGAACTATTACTGTCCAAAAACATTAATTGTCTGGAGCAGCCACCTCTGCATGAAACTCTCTGCTCCACACAGTAAGAACTCTCCTTCACTTACTGCTTTGAGAAAACATCTCAAAGCAAACGTATTCAAAGGGTTCCGAGTCTAGCATTAACCTGTTTACTCGGGGTTACTCTGGAAAATTATCTTCAGATTGCCTCAGAGTTAATGAGTATTACACTTCCCCCCATTTTGATGTAACCCTGCTTTTTCTGTTAAGCGTCTTGAAACCTATTGTTCTAGGTGCCCTCAGAGGTCGAAGTGGGCGGGTTCTGAAGGGCATGATGTGGCCATACTTTTAAGTATGCCAAAAACTGTTCCCCTACTTTTTGTTAAAAGACAACCGTCTGGGCCGGTTCCGACATTTGAGATGCCCCAGTTGGAAGGTAGTGGCGGCCGGCACAGGTAAGAACGGTAGGGCGGGTTGGAGGGGGAAGTCGACAGACGACGGGAAAGGTAAAATTAAATAAAAAAATAAATAAAACCACTTACCTTGCGCTCGCCGCATCGCCGAGTCACCCACCCAACACCCTTTACAAGGCAACCCAAAACCTGTAGACAACACCGATTAAACTCATAAGGTTCAATAGAAGGTCCCTAGGCCCACCCTTCTCCGCTACAGTGCCCCATGGCAGATAAGACCTATGTATGACACTTTCTGCCCTCCCACGGGTCGGGGAAAGACACCAAGATCACTCCTTATAAAGCCGCCTCCAGTGGGAAACCCAACAATGTTCAGACTGTAGTTTGCAATCGGAGACCACCACCATCCCAAGAGGCAGAGAAATCATTATCATAGCCCCGTCATCATTTACTAATTTATATATTGCTTCAATCCTTAGGCAATCAAGTGCTTTAAGTGGAAGATGTGAATTATGTGCTCTGTAAAAACCATGGAATTAAATATAACTTAGCCAGATAAATGTAAGTGGGTAAATCTAATGTGCTAATTATCACATGAAAACCTTTTTTTCATTTATCACTTTGCTTCTTGACCTTTTTCACTTGCCCTATTCAAAACAAACCTTCTTTAGTACTCTACTGTACATTTCTCTTTATTTATATCTCGTCTTATTTTGTGTGTTTGTTCTGATGGAAATTATTAAGGGTATAAGTAATTAAACAGCCTTCTGGATGTTAATAAACGTGAACCAAGTGCACTGCAAGCAAGTTAACACAGTCATATCCTCTTCTTTCAACACCCTCAGAATAATAAAAAAAAATCTCCAGTATCTTCCTAGCAATACCAGGAAAACAGTAATCTCATCATTAATTCTATCTAAGATGGACTACTGTAATGGACTGGACATCAATTTACAGGAACAATATGTGGAAAAAACTACAAGTCTTACAAAATGCTGCTGCCAGATTACTCCTAGGCCTCCCCAAATATCATTCGGCCTCTCAAACTATCAAAGACCTTCATTGGTTGACGGTCAGGAACCGTATCAGATTTAAAGCCCTTTGCTTAACCTTCAAGGCCTGCATGACACATTCTAAAACAGTCTGTCTCCTGGTATGAATCCAGCCCGAACTGCCAAGCCATGTCTTCCCTGGACCAGAAACAAGCATCCTGGGACCGGTTTCGGGTTCAAAACCCTCATCAGCCAGGCTATCTTGAATCCAGTGGCTGGACTGTTCCCATGAGGCACAGGGTCAGACTGATTTGCATATGGCCATGTCTGAACTGGGGTGGCGGAGTGAGCTAAAGAATGATGATGGATTAAACCCAGATCAGTTGACTGGGGGTGAGTGCTTGCAATGTTCAACACTCCGTCCATCATCCCCTTTGGTTTTGCTTTGTTCGCCCTAAGTTGGCAGGGTATGCCCAGACGTGGGTCACTTGCTCACTTTGCCACTGGATTCAAGATAGCCTGGCTGATAATGGCTGTAAGCCAGAAACTGGTCCCAGGATGCTTGTTTCCGGTCCAGGGAAGACATGGCTTGGCAGTTCGGGCTGGACTGTTCCCATGAGGCACAGGGTCAGACTGATTTGCATATGGCCATGTCTGAACTGGGGTGGCGGAGTGAGCTAAAGAATGATGATGGATTAAACCCAGATCAGTTGACTGGGGGTGAGTGCTTGCAATGTTCAACACTCCGTCCATCATCCCCTTTGGTTTTGCTATGTTCGCCCTAAGTTGGCAGGGTATGCCCAGATGTGGGTCCCTTAATCACTTTGCCACTGGATTCAAGATAGCCTGGCTGATGACGGCTGTAAGCCAGAAACCGGTCCCAGGATGCTTGTTTCCGGTCCAGGGAAGACATGGCTTGGCAGTTCGGGCTGGACTGTTCCCATGAGGCACAGGGTCAGACTGATTTGCATATGGCCATGTCTGAACTGGGGTGGCGGAGTGAGCTAAAGAATGATGATGGATTAAACCCAGATCAGTTGACTGGGGGTGAGTGCTTGCAATGTTCAACACTCCGTCCATCATCCCCTTTGGTTTTGCTGTGTTTTAGCTTTGTCAATGCTCCTTTTGTTTTGTCATGGGTTTTGCAAAACTTTATTGTCTGAGAAGCTGCCAGGCCATTGTCAATTCAATTAAAAAAATAGCAAGAAGCAAAAATATTTTTCGGTCTCAAAAAGCTGACATTACCATAATAGGCGCTGACATTTAAGGGAAGGATGTTGTGTGTGGATGTGCTCCTCGTGAAAGGGCAGAATGTTAGAGAGAAGTTAGCCAATGGCTCCAGGGGGCTGACCTGTTGCCTCATGCTGTATGCTGTACTGAGCAGAAGAAAAATCTGAATGACACAATAATAGACCAGTGGACTTAGAGGGCAGGCTGAAGGCGCCTATAAGTAACCTAATGAAGCTCAACCGTACTTTTAGTTAAGGATTTTCTGATAGATATGCATTTGCTAATATTTAGTGCTGCCCCAATATTTCCATAGTTGCTCTGGTTCAGAGTGCGCTTTCTAATCTCCAGAATTCTTGGGTCACTTTGTGCTGCAAGTAATAAGATAATCACTATATCGATCCATACTGAGTTATTTAATAATTGTTGTATGTTTTTAGGTTTGGCCTAGAAATAGCTTTAGATATTTTGCAAGTCTTATGTTTTCCAAACAAATCCCTATACAAAATGTATACATGTATGCACACATACAGGGGCTATCAGTAAGCCCTCGTCTTCAACTGGTCTGTTTGTCATTCACATTTTGCTTCCCCCCACCAAAGCATACAACTGGGGCAATGGATCAGCCATCTTCATTAGTTGGCTGCAGGCGTGTAGCTTGGTCAGTAAGTTGAGAGTGGGGTGTGAGCTTCAGATTTCCCAACAATCACGTTGGCACCTTACGTTAAAATACATTATAGCACAAGCAGCATTAGCTAGCAAGCGGGGTTGGGGGGAGTACGAGTTTTGGGGGCGGTTGCCTTTCTCCCCCCCCCCCGGCTCTAACCTGCGGCCGTCGCAGGGCGGCAAAGGCAGGAATCGCTAGCACCCCTCCCCCCGCTCTTACATGTGCCCGCCGCAGGCGGCAAACGCAGGGACCGCCATGGCCGGTTAAAGATCTAGCTACGCCACTGACAACCTGTGTGCACGAGAGGCACTTAAGGGGCAGTGAAAAAGGAGAAGAATGCAAATTGGTAGGGATACTATGTAAGAGAAACACAATATTTTGTGAAATAATTAACATTTTGAAGTCTTTTCAAACAGAGAGAGTGTGTGTGTGCGTTTTTGTCTGTGTGTAAAAATTCCTGGTGAAATACGACAGATACCTCACCAAACCTGACTGAAAGCACTTGTATTCAACTATTTATCACAAAATACATTTATTAGTGAAGCTACGCTCCAGGTTGGCTGTCTTGCAGTGTGAGTGACAGCATTTTGTCTGCTCAGATGTGCACAGCCAACTGAAAAGGAGTGCGCTTCTGCACCAGTGCTCGTGTGTGTGGGATCCTGGGCCACTCCCTTATGTTTATATTTTTGCCATTTTTTATTGCCTATTTGCTATCTTTGCAAAAAAATCATGCACTCAGTTCAGTTCACAAATACTTTATTCGGCAAGTAAAAGCCATAAAAGTAAACAATTAAAACACCTTAAAACTTTAAAATACAGTTGATACATTGAGAGGGGATACACTTGTCCAACAGAGGGTCTATCAAGCACATAGTTACAAGTACTGCAATTAATTTAGATGACATATTTTAAAAAGACAAACTACAAATATCAATACATTAGTAAAAATATTACACTATTGATTATACATTTAAGATATATTTAAAAGGCATATAATACCGATTCCATGTTTGAACAATGTTACATCGCTACTGCAAGGGCATCTTCTTCCTAAGTCTCATGGCCCCTAACAGAAAGCTTGCGACCACGAAGCACACCACAGGGGAGGGTAGCAGTTGCAGAAAAATTAGTGCAGGTTCAACTTGAGTAAAGTTGGTCTCTCTCAATAGTGGCAGTATACATTTCTTACGAAGGGGGGCATAGAATTCACAAAAAAATATAAAATGCAAGGTGTCCTGTTCCGAGAAGCTGTTGCAGGGGCACGGCTTTAGTGTACCTGGCATAGAATAACCCTTGGGAAAGGCAAAAATCCAAGGCACCTGATTCAACCGGAATCTTGTTAAGGCAAAGCGGTGTTGTGCGTTGGTAACTAATGACAGGTAGGGCTGTAGCTGTGTGGACAGACTTATAATTGCATACCTTCTCACTGAGACCTTAGCTAATTCCAAGCCCTCCCTGTTTGCCTGCTGCCTGGCTAAGAATTTCATTTTGACATCCCTGATGGCTGCCGGTCCCAGCGGTCTAGGTTTGCTATACAAGTCTGGACAGCCCAAATCCCTCATTTGCTCTTTAATATAATTCAGCCACAGGATACGAGTCGCCCCGTCAAGAGAAATGCAATCTGATAGGACCGTCTGGTTCAGGGTGGTAGAGGAACTCGACCAAATCCTTAACCAACGTACCAGTGGTGCGACAGCGATGTGATCAGAGTTGTACCCCATGCCAAGCTCTTCATGCAAAATGAAGGCAGGGGTACATGAGGGGACAGCAAGATGCGTATGCGGTTCGAACTAATGGTACCTTCTACATGTATACCGCTATGTGCGCTTTAGATGCAAATTTTGTTACAAATACTTGGTGGAAACACCCGACCGAATGTACACAGGCCCATGGCAGCATTTCTTTTACTGTGCGTTCAATATGTGCAATGATGTGTTATAACTGTATAATAAAAGACAAAATGCAATAAAGATATTAAAAAAAATGAGGGGACAGCAAGGAGGCAGCGCATAAATTTATTCTCAACCCCCTGGATATCCCTCACGACCTTATAACCCCAAACATTGCATCCGTATGTCGCCATAGGTATGCACTTTTCTTTATAAATCTTGAGTAGGGCGGGTATAGGTTTTGATCCCAACCTTTTGGCAAAATCCCATACAGCTCCAACTGCTCTTGCCAATGTATTCTTTTTCAGTTGCCTTTGTGCAGCCCAAGTCCCGTGATCATCAATCAACACCCCCAAGTAAAAAAAGGTAGACACTTTTGACAGTTCAGCCCCCTTACAGAAAAACTTAGTCTTGGCGGTCACTTTACTGCATATTGTCATTGTATGGGATTTAGAAAAGTTGGTCGCCAAGTCGAGTGACTCCATAAAATCAATAAAAACATTTAAAAGGTTTTGGAGGCCTATGGCAGTCCTTGCAAGCACTACAGCATCATCAGCATACAGTAGAGCAGGGACCAATTTGGCCCCTGCTCTTGGAATGTCTTTAGTGCTCGCTGTGAGGATGTTGCCAAGTTTATTTATGTAGAGCGTAAACAGTAAAGGGGCCAAAATGCACCCCTGACGCACCCCTTGCTTAACCTCCCAGGAGTCAGTCAGACTGCCATCTTCCTTGAACCTTACTGCCGCTGTGGGGTTGTTGTGAGCATAATGTAAAAAGGATACTAAACTCGGCTCCATACCCAGCTCTTCCAAGATCTGCCATAATTTTGACCGATTTACTCGATCAAAAGCCGATGTTAGGTCCATAAATCCCATGTGCAGTGTGCCCCTCTTTGCAGTAGTGTACTTCCCAATCACCATATTCAAATATATGCATTGTCAAGTGTTCCCCTCCCTTGCCTAAAACCGCACTGTAGATCACTAATAACATAAAAATTCTCGAGCCACGAGGATAAACGATTCAAGATCACCTTACCCATAATTTTAGCAGCGGAATCCAGGAGCAAAATGTGTTTATAGCAGGAAGGATCATCTCTTGCGCCCTTTTTAAAAATTGGAATAATGATAGCCTTCACCCATGATGAAGGAAAGCCACATGTGCCAGCCGCATTAAAGACCCGCCAAGTATTGTTGCCCAAACCTGGAGGTCTGCCTTATACAAGTCAGCTGGTACGCCGTCCGGGCCAGGAGCCTTTCCCCCAGCTGTAGCAAGGATAGCCGCATGAACCTCAGTGGCCTTAAAATGAAGTGATTCCAGAGGTAAACTAGGGTCGCGCTGTGCTTCCATCCTCTCTAGCTCACCATCACTATGCATGCCCCCAAAAAACTCTACCCACCGTTCTGGAGGTACGATGCAGTCCGTGGTTGCATTTCCAGTATCAGAAAAAAGCGGTCTGTTAACCACAGCCCAAAACTTATTGCTGTCAGAGTGTGTACTAGCTTGACCAAGATCCTCCCATGCCTTTTCCCTGATAGCTTTCTTCCTCTCATGAATGGCCTTTCTATAAACCCTCCTGCATACCCTAATCTCGCTCTCATTTCTTGGTGTTTGTTTGAGAGCCAACATTAACTTTCTATGGGCAGCCGAACAGGTGCCATCAAACCACCTTTTCGCTTTATGTCCATCTTCCCTACCGCGGACAGTTAAATTGGAAGCTATCTGGCTAATCAGGGATCCAAAAGCATCTAGTACCACTCTGTCCTGCATGTTAGCATCCATACATACTGAGACCTCAGCTGCGCGCTCCATGTACAGATTGTCTAAAAACCTATCAGGTACAACCTTCGTCCACTTTAGTCTGCGTGACTGGTCCTTGGTGCTAAAACCAGAGTTGGAGATGCCCCATGTCTCTACTTTGTAAAAGGCAAATGAGTATAGTAAATCAAGTATAAGGGGATTATGGTCACTGAAGTTACTCCATACAGTGACCATACTACGGACTGCAGGGGCTAAGGACGCAGAAATCATAATAAAATCAATAATACTAGAGCATCCCCTGCCAATAAAGGTAGGAATGAGGGTATTCACCTCCGTTTGGTCTAGGCAATACAAATTGTTTGCTGAGAGAAGCCCTTCTAAGAGTCTACCTGATTCTGAATGTTCAAAGTGTGTTTTTAAATGTATACAATCCCCATAAATCATAGTTGGATTACAATTAAGGTTACACAAATGTGTGTTAAAATCGCCCAGAATTAGAATGTCAAAGTAGGTAGATTTATTTTTCCTGTAGATGTCAATGAAACCCCCAGGCTGCCTAGATGTTCAGTTGCTGAGGATCTGGTGAATGAATTATAAAAATGTACTACTAATAGCGGGTGGTGATTCTTAAAAACCAGCTCTATAGCCAAGATGTGTGGGGAGTGATGCTCTATGCGGGTCGTTTTACAGCATAGGTCTAGAGAGACCAATAAGAGGAGTCCTCCCCTGGCTCGACCTGATTTGGAAGGGATTGCATGCTTGGCAAAAGAGGTAAACCCATCCAAGTAGAAGCCTTCACTAGTATCCCATGTCTCTTGTACGGCAATCAATTGACATTCCAGAAGAGTCCTCCGCCAGAAAACATCATCTCCCTTGTTCCCTACACCCTGAATATTCCATGAAAGTACCTTCAGGCAAGTGGGGTCTGCCATGGTAGCTGTTATACTAGGGGGGGAAAAGGGTTCTGCTTTCCCTGGCGAGGGAACCTTACCAACTCCAATTGGGACAGGCCTCAAAGGTAAAACACTAGTGGTAGCTGAACAAATGGCTGGGCTAAGTTGTGGAGCAGAATCTGGACTTCCAGCTAAAAAATTGCTGTCAATGAGCAGATCCTGTGTTCTTGGCTCCTGCTGTTCACCCTCAGCTGATAGTTGTCAATCTACGGCATCGAGCCCCTGTAGCCTTCGCAGGGGTTCATACCTATTAGATAAAGGTAGGGCCTCTGAGTAGGTGGCACCGTCACATAATATAGAGACTCAATTTCTCCCACAGAGCGTGAACTTTAGATAGTGCTCTCTCCATATGGATTCTCCCAGTTGGTTGGCTGACGATATTGAGTTGAAGAAAGACTCCTCTTTGAACCTTTTCTAACTTGACGAGACCTTGGCAAAGGGGCACGAATCTCTGGAAATTAAGGCCAGGCAGTTGAAACAGGTCTGTAGGTCTGTAATCCTGGAATTCTGTTTAAAACACCCCACTCTATTGAAGTCAAGATGTCTATGATAAAAGCCTCACAGTTGTGGTGTTATATAAAGTGTATTTCAGGGGCATGATGAAGAGACTGAGAATCTTCTTCCTGGCAGGTCAAAGTGTCACTCCCTCTCTAGTGAAGCGGCACAGCTTCCTGTCCTCTCTGACACAGACAGGAGAGTGTACACAGCGGACTGGCAAGGTGAACGTGCGCAAATGTACTATATTCTTCATTAGGATTTATAAGAAGATACAATTATGATGAATATTTTTACCGAATTTATAATGCCAAACGTGTGTTTAGTGTGTGTATATGGCCTCCAGACTTTGGTGCTACTTTCAGAAATTGTTCTTCAGCGCGGCACAGACAAATGTTCATGGGTGGCAGGTTTACAAGGCCAGATTCGAGCTGAGTGGATAAAATGGTGTCACAGTCCCGGCGTAAGCTCAACATCTTGTGATCCTGGGCAAATCACTTAATATCCATGTGCCAAAATAAAAATAATCCGACCTTGTGGAATGTAACTGGTGCTCTTGTAAAGTGCTCCGGTGCCCTTGGGCCGAGTTCGCGCAGTACAATTGCAAAAATAAATTAAATAAAAACAGTTCAGAATATAAAGTCCACTACCATACGCAGCTCGGAAAGCTTTGGGTTCATTGTAATTTGCAGGAAAACAGTCTGCCAACAGAGAGAGGGTCTTTTTGGGAGTTATTCTCCAAACAGTTCCTACAAAAAGTTGCAATATGTTAAAAAAAACAAGTTGCCAAATAGCTTCTTCTAATGTTGGTAAAGCTTTGATTGTTCCTGGTAAAAGGTTTAGTTTATAAGTCATTTTGTCAAGGGCCCTGGCATGCAGCGCTGTGGGGCTTATCTAATATTTTGGAGCATGCCACCAATCTCTCGGGCCTGTAGATGGCCATATACCAGCTGCTCTAGGCCACTTGTGCAGGGCCCATGCTGGCCGTGTCCCCAGTGATATCTGAGCCAGGCATGGCCATGTACAAAGGAAATTAGCCCAGAGCAATTACCAGCGGTTCATATTGATTCAAGCATTTCCAGCCATCAGTTTTGGGCTACGTTGGTCATGTTAAGGGGTACCCTAAGTGGCTTGGGGCCTTGGGCCCTGAACTTGCTGTTCCTCAAGGACGTAAACTGCACTTCAATGATAAAGCCAAAAAAAACAACGTGTGGAATTGTTTGTGTTCCCTTTATGCAGTCGGATCGGGCAGGACTATTATGTTTTTTTGTATTTCTGCTAAAGGAGGAGGAAACCCCCCAGCACCACAAGACCAATCAGTGGCAGATGGATGGATTGGAGCTGGGCTGCCAGGGGGACATGGCCCTACCCTTTCTGAATGTATATCCCCTAGCTTCGTGGAGGGAGGTAGACTCGGAAACACACCAGCATGACAAATAAGATTGTAGGCAGCGCCAGATATTTTCAGTTTGGTCCACGTAGAGGTGGGTGAGCCATTAAGAGCTCGAGCCAGATGCCGCCATTGGCTCGGTCCGAGGTCCCTTTGGAGCCTCGCGCCAATTAAACGCGAGCCAACCGGAGAACCTGTAGATGGTGCTTCCGGTAAATTGCTAAGAATAAGGACATTTATGAAATCTTTCTCCCTCCCCCTCCCTAATTTTTTGCACAATTGTTTCTGTATATAGTGGACTGTATTCATCACCATTCACCACATGTCACTGTTTCACCACAGTCACCTTCTTCACATTGCAATTGAAATTGTAAATTGCGACAGCCTTTATTATTTGATTTTTCTTAATATATTATTGATTCAAAAATTTTGGTGTGTGTTATATCTTTATTGGTTTTCTTTGTAAATCGTTCATATTGGTTATAAGTAAGCTGTTGCTACTTGTCCGAAGTAATTGATACCCCGACAGAACCATTTTTTCCTTTATAATCCGGTAAATTGCTGTCACACGATGACATCATTCTCCGATCCTCCGATCCTCCCAGGGTGCATCAAATGAGAGACTGGTCAGTGACTCAGGCTGTTTGCAGTTCCACAGTCCAGATGCAAAAAGGGCCAGCCCCTCCTCTGCAGCACTAAGAGGGCTGGAGAATGCTTCTGTGATAGTGCGCAGAGAGTTGGGAGGCAGAAAGAACTTGGTGCAAGGAGGCTGATCACTGGGTTGGTAGGAAGGAGAGATGAAGTGATAGTAAAGAAGAAGGAGAAACAAGAGAAAGAGAGGTTTTGGGGCATTGAAAGTAAAAGAATGTGTGAGAGGACAGAAGAGAAAGATATAAATGGGCAGATGGATAAAGGTGAAGCGAAGAGAGAAAGTGGGGCCAGAAAGAAACGGAGGACAGAGAGAAAAAGAGAAAGAGAAATGGGATTAAATAGTGAAGTGAGGGAGAGAGAGATCCCAAGCCATCTTTCCCAGTGAAAAATACTGGCCATTTGTTCACGTTTTAAGATTCTGCAAAGGCCCAGACATGATCCTTAAAAGAACTTTATGTAAAATAGTCTGTATTCTTTTTTAACATTTCCTTCCTGTCTTTGTTTACCTTATCACTAGAACACGTTCTAAAGTGTTTTCTTCTTATATTTACTGTTTTAATTATGTGCTGACAAGTGGGAAAATACTGGCTTTGGGTGATTTTCCTAATTTTTTTATCAGCTGGGACATTAAAACACTGGCCAGGTATCAACCCAAATCAAAAGAGGAAGACTCGTGAAACAGATAGCAAGATGGAGGTTGAATGAGAGAAAGCAAGAGTCTATCCACATGACTGTTTTTGCAGGCCCGGCCCTTGTTTTGGCTCCTAGTGCCAAGCCACACCCCAACTTTCACTCAGTTCTGGCTCGTCTCGTCTCGTTAATTCTCTGGTTTGCTCACGAGTGTTTAGACACTTGAAATTGCATCGCATTGAACTCGTAGTAAAAGAGCAAACGTGTAAATATTGTGTAGAAAGATAGTGTTGTTTCAAACCGTTCGTGTTGTTGGACTCAGAATGCCACCAACCACACACGGATCCCGCTTGTTGCTAGGAGGCCCCGCCTCCCTTCCCAATGCCTCAGTGGTTCTGGCTGGTCCTCCATTGTGTTGTTGACAGTAAAACAATGCATGCCCTGGCCGAGCCTCGCGCCAAAAGACTGGTTGCCCTGGAACTTCGTTTCTTCGTTTCATTGGGGTCGTTAATGCCAACTCCTCGCTTAGAACACTAGATCAGCACAACAGGGCGGCCATGCTGCTTGGGGCAATAGAGTGCATGCAAAGCAATCCTTGCTTAAAAACATCCCGAAACAGTACAGTCAGGACCACACCTCCGGGAGAAAAGCTGGTGATTTCATATCGTGTGACAGGGTATAAATGAGAAAGAATCATGTGCAAATATTTGACTATATGTATAAATTCAGTTAAAACCGAATACCCGTTTCTATTCTATGGTCTACTGAGTGAAAACTAAAATTACAAGAAGCCTGGGTCTAGCAATATGTTAGCTGTAATTAATCCGCAAAACTAAACTATGTGTCTATACTCTGTGTAAGATTAGGTTTGTGGTATTTGCATGAACAAAGGTATTCCCTTCCAGTACATTTTATAATAAGGGCTTGTGCATGTCACAAACGTAATTGTCTTTTGATCACCCAGTATTTATCTGGCCCACCCCTTTTGAACGGATTGACAACGATGACGGTAATGAAGAGATGAGAACCTGCAGCATGTAGGTTGTTCAAGAAGTGCTCAACCCACTGAGCTGTCTTATCATGGCAGAGCCTGAGAAGTAACTTTGTGTTTGGAACAATTCCCAAAACAACACGTGCGTCGGGGGACTGTGTAAATCCACATTCATTTTGACAGATAAAACGCTGAGTGTGGGGCTCCATGGTGCATAGAAAACTGGGAGATCTGTGCAGTACGCCTCACGTCACTCTACAGTAAAATGAATCTGATAGTCTGGTAGAGAGGGGCGAAGGAAGGAAGGGAGAACTTGCTGCAGTGAGTAAAGGAGGGAAAAAGAGAAATGAAGAGGAAGGGAGGATCAGTAGCTTAGCAAGGATTCCATGGGCTGTGGTGCAAGACAGGAAAACGGCTCATTCGACTGATGTGGGCGTACTAAATACAGCAATTATCAGGGTTCAGTGGGTCTCTCAGGGCTCTGGGCCCGGTGCCACTTCACCTGCTGCACCAATGATAGCTACGCCCTTAGAGAGGATCCTCACACTATCTATCCTCCATTAATATCTCTGCCGACTCATTTCCGGAGATGTCAACTCAGTTCTGGAGATGCCACTCAAGCAGTCACCAATGTTGGCAAGAGAACCATCGGTTAAGTGAAGGCCACCTGGTACCTTCATTTGGGGATGGATGTATTTTGTAAACTTTACATTACTTTAACAACCCTTTTAATTATGAAACATACTTTTTCTTGAAGTGACATTTTTTATATTTAATGAAGCAATGATCAAGTTTTAACATAGAAGGTAAAGGAGAAGCAGCACATTAACACCTAGTTTTTCTTTACACCTATATCCCCTTAATGTCCTTGACTCAAATAATTACATGGCGATTTACAACCAAGCCTATTATTTCCTAAATCTGTGGTTTAATCACGAGGCTATCTGTCTGCTCAGGAGCTACAACAGATTCTGTACTTTTGAAAACATCTGAAGTTCTTTAAGGAAAGATTCTAATATCTCACCTTTGATTTGTTTTTTAGAAAATCAGAATGTAACTTGTGGCGTGGCAGCTGTTTCCCAAAAAGAAGAGCTAGATGCCACTTGAGGGTTACATCACTGTTGATCTTTTTAGGTCTCGCCTGTGACAGCACATGCGCAGCCACATGTGAAGATCTGCCATATCATGAAAAAACACTAAAAGGGGATTTTTAGCCCACCCATTTCTTACCATTGGTTGGCTTCATCGCCACTCTTATTTTCTTCCTTTTCATTTGTGAGTGCATGCCAGCGCGTGTCAGCTTCACTTTGTCTCCATTTGTTTGTTTCCTTCTCTGAAGCATGGATCAATGCTCATTGATTTCTTCATTAGCATTCTTCCATGCTGCTTGCGCTCGGATTGTGGTACCTTTTTTTTGCTTTTGCTTGCAAGAAAATTTGAAACTATCAAAGATGAAACTTGTGCTTCTCTGTATTTCGAAGAGCTGCATGCAAGCAATAATAAAACTTTGTTCCATATCACCAATTTCCGAAACATACATTTTGGCCACCTGTCACTTCAGTTGATGATGAAGCTGTAAACATACTCCCTTCCTTTAAGACTGTTCCAATACAGTATGTATTTTCCTGAATTCACATTTCCCTAAGTGTCAAATTTACTTATTTGTTGATTACCTCTTTGTAATTTAGAGGATTTTGTATTCATCATCCAATATTCATGTATTCCAAAGGTTTATGTTTCACCCTTTCCGCCCATTATCTCTACCCACTCCTGAGCCCTAAAATCACCCTTCCCTTCCTTTACCTCTACTCACGTCTGAACCCTAAAATCACCCTTACCGCCCATTACCTCTACCCACCTCTGAACCCTAAAATAACCATGACCTCTCTTTACCTCTTGCACTCTCTACCCACCTCCTGAACCCTAAAATCACCCTTACCTCTCTTAAACTTTACTTACCCTGAACCCTAACATCACCTTTACCTTCTTTTGCCTTTACCTACCTCAGAATCATAAAATCACCCTTACCCCCCTTACATCTACCCAGTCAACACTAAATTCATCCTTACCTACCTGCAACTCTGCCAACCCCTGAACCCTAAATACATTCTTACCTACCCATCTGTGAATTCTGCGCTGCTGTACAACATGGTTAACAGACACTGACAAAGTCAATAACTCTTGCATAGTCAAGACGTATTGTCTTTGCCAATGCTTGTTGTCTAGTGTATTCACCTCTGTTGAAATGCATTTTGCTTCTGCATGTTCTGTATCCCACTTCTCATCTTGCCATGTTCTCAGAGATGGTATAAACAGCTATGCATCACTCTTTTTTAAAATGAACTTTTCTTATGCATTTAATTGCTCAAGACCCAGCCTGACAAACATCTCCTATCCAGAAAAGCACGAGCCCTTCCTTTAGCAATTTATTTTCATTTACTGTTCTCTTTATTTGAGCGTGCCACATAATATAGCTCTTCAGTAGTAAAGGACAGTGAACCAGGTGTTAGTGACACACATTGCCTGCCTCCACCTTTTCGCCAGCCGCCTCCACCTTTTCGCCAGCCGCCTCCACCTCTCCTAGTTTTGCTTCTCACTTTTCTTCTTGATATCTAATCATAGCATGAACAAAGGTTGGCTATTTGTTTCTTCTTGGCATTGTATGATACTATATGTTATGTTATGTTATATGACTTTTGTATAGCGCAAATCACCTTCAGGTCTCTAAGGTATCGAGGCTGTTTGTATCAATCTACAATAATACTACATCCACAACACTGACTTACTACTATATTTTAGTGTAGGTATTTATTTACTATTCTTAACTCCACCCCTCCTTCTAATGAGATGTAAGTATGGATGGAATTAAGATTAGTAAATATAAATTGACCTCACATCCCATGCAATATATTGACCCACCACCCTTCAAATGATTCCTCTATGTGCAGTAGTGCCTGCGCATGTTCAAACTCCGTTGACCGTTCAAGCTCTGCCAAAGAAAGGATGCTTTCCAGACCTAAGTCTCATAAACTATTTGTTTACTTTTTATAATTGAGGTAGTTATATAGCACACACTCAGCCCAGAGGGGCAATGGAGAGCTTTTCTTACAACAATGAATACTTTCTGACATATCCTGGTTACAGAAGTACAAGTGGGCATTCACATGAGCATAGAAGAGGTAACACGAGTAAAAGTAAGCACAAAAGTATTAACAAAAGCAAGAGATAGCTGGAGGGGAGAGCGTTCCAGGAATGGAGGGAGGCAGGGGGTGGGAGAAGAGGAAGGAGTGTTTTGAGTTTTTTTTTTTTATGAATTTCAAGAGTGAAGGGACCAGTTCTAGACCGAGGGAGGCGTAGTTCCACAGGCTGGGTGCATAGGAGAAGAAGGCAAGCCTTATTGTTTCTCTGCTTGACTGTGGGACCTCCAATTTCCTCAGCTTCATGATGTCAGTGAGAATGAGCAGCTACAGAAGGAGGGTCTTTCAGCTCAGTAGTATGGTTTTCGGTTGTGGATAGCCGTGGAAATGATGCCTAGAGATTTGAACTTGAAGTGAGCTGAAAGGAGGAGCTGATGAAGGCCTTGAATGGCCTTATGTGGTCCAATTTGTTTTGGATGTGATGAGACACACCATCAAAGTAAATGGGTGGATTTTGTGAGTCTAGTGGGTTGGACGTTCCCCGTCAATGTATAAAAGGACACATGTTTGCACTGTGGAGTGGAAAATGTGAATGCATAGGAAATGGTTGATCCAACTCACACAGGACAGTTATGTAGTATAAGGCCGGTTGGGATTTATTTTTTACATGGGGTTTGTATGAGAGGCAAGGTTTCATGTGGGACTTGGAGTTGCTATTGAGAGTGAAAGTCAGGCACTTTTTGTGATGCTAGGCTGCAAGTTGGAGGTGGTGCTTGCCACCACTCATGTGAATTAACTCTATTTTGGTGGGGCTGAGTTTGAGATAAATTGAGACCTCAATGAATGCATGATGTTCAACATGCATGATGTTCAAGCAGTATTTTAAATGTTTTATGTCAGCCGTCAACAATACCTTGAGGTATAACTATGTTGTCCGCCTATTGGTGTAAGTCGATGGCTTGTCCGCTGGTAGGAACCACAGAAGTTTCATGCAGAGATGGAAAATCATTGTTGCAAGAACAATACCTTGCAGACCAAATACTTGATAGGTTGTGGTGATATTTGATGAACCCATAATAGCAAGTTGTGTATTTACAAAAAACGAATTAATCCCATTGAGGATAGCTTGGGTAATACTGTGCAGGTAGAGAGGATGTTGAGAAGGACATGGTGGTCAAACGTATTGAAGACTTTTCAAGAAGGACTTGGAGCGATGTCTGTGTGGCTGCATGGGGACTTATTGACAAGCTTGAGTCAGCTGATGAGGCCTGTTGTGGTTGCCTGCCCAGCAGCTGCTGTTATGGCTTTCCTGTGACAGATGGATTTCAGTTCCTCGTTTCTCAGAGGTGATAGATGGTGTCAGTGTGTGCTCCAGGTACCTTCTAATGGAAATTTTAGAGCTGGTGCATTGGGCTTTTGAGCTGTCTGAGAATGAGACGATTTAACAGGGTTTTTTTTAGCTTTCTTATTAGGCCGTTGCTGATGTTGCAGTCTTGTATGTTGGGTTTCGGTTTGACCTTCTTAGTCTGGATAAATGAGTGTCGATGAGTGTCTGAGAGTGGAGTTGATGCTGTCAAACAGTGTCCATGCCTAGTAAAGGCTTGGGGAAAGAGCAGTTAAGACTTTATGGAATGGGTCGGGGTAACGTTTGTGAAAAATCTGAGTGTGATCTTGGAGGGCTTGGGTTGTCTTTTGCTACAGTGTAAGGAGAGGTGATTGATCCTGTCTATGGTAAAGGTGTTTGGCAGGAAAGAGAGGCTGGTGCTGAGGTTGTTACAAAGGTAATGGATTAGGACGGTTGCTTGGGAGATGAGATTGAGTGAGAAATCACCTCAAATATTTTATGTGTGGGGCACTTAAGGGTTTGAACGCTGCAAGGTATATGGTATTGTTGTCAAAAATGGTGCTGAGTTGGGAAAAGTCTTCAAAGGAATTATTGTAACAGCCTTGGGGCGAATGATGAGGTGGAAAGTGGTGCGGAGGGCTGGTGAAAGAGAGAAACATATAAATGCAGTAGGAATGTGACTAGTCTAGAGCCTTGACAGTAGAGGTGGATTTATGTATGATAGTGGCCATCGCACTTATGTAAGTGAGTCTGGTGGGTGCTTTTGAAGTCACTTGGGAGGAGTTAGTATCAGATAAACTTATTTCTTACTCTATTCAACACTGAAAGCAAAGCAATATGCACGCTGCTTATACATTTCCAAACAATGTAGATTTTCTTTTGCGCATTTATGTGACAATAAGTGTATATTATTTGTGAACTCCTGTTAATTGACGAGTATTTTATTTCAAACATATTTCTCGCTCAGCATTGCCTCCCCCACAAGATGCCCAACTCTGATAATAGATTAAACAGAATCTGTGACTGAAATAGAGTTTGCTTCTTACTTCACTCAGAGAAGAATTGTGTTTGCTGCTTGAGAAGGGCCTATAATCCAATTTCTTGCATGATTTCTGTAGAAAAGCTGTTCTTTTAATATAATCAGTGAAGGGAGACTGGACCACTGACTTAAGGTAGGGTTGCATCTTAGATTGTGATTCTTTAAACATTAAAAACTTGTGATTTCAGTTAATATTTGCTCATCCCTATACATTGATATACTATTAAAGATATCTACCCAGGGGTTGTTAAAAAAACTTGTTAAAAATAGATAGGGCCATCACTTGTGTCATTGGTTAAAAACTTGCCTCATTTTGTTTGTTCTCTAATTCCACTTTAAAGATCTCCCATTCCCTGGCATGTCCATGTAATCAAGCACTTACACTGGTACTCTCCTTAGCAAACTGTTGGGTAGTGAAAGATGTGATTTCAAACAGAATTCACTAGCAAGTTATGTTCCCTAACAGGTGCACTGACATGCTCCCCTTTCTCTTTACAGTAGAAGGATGAAGGCCCGTGCACCCCCGCCACCAGTCCCACCTGCTTCCCGCAAGAGCCAGGAGGAACGGAAACCAAGTATTGATGCCAAGATGGCAGGAGACCAGAGTCCCGAGGAAGTGAAAGAGAATATGCTGAATAGGAAGGTGGAGGTTACAATAACTTTGCCATCTGGTACTGAAAATACTGCCACTGTAGAAGGGAGGTAGGTGAAATGACATGCCTGTTGGTACGCTCGGGTCATTTTTGTTCATATTGTATTGTATTGTAATTGCATTTATATAGCGCTTACTACCCATGACGAGGCGTCGAAGCTATGTTAATTGTTCTTTGCAGTGATTTACACATGGTGAATATGCTTGTTAAGACTTATGGCAACGCATCAGAAAAAGTATAACACAGCTGCACCATTGTGGACATTTATGTTCGTTAGACATTAACAAGAGTTGACAGTAGCAAGAGCAAGGCACTGTGAAAAAGTTCGATTGTAAAAATCTGAATTGCAGTGTGTTGCAGTGTTTAGAAGCAGGCGATATTGCATGGGACGCTATGTAAAACGTCACCTGCTTATTCTCTCCTGACATGTATGACTGTCAAATCATTAGATAAAATCCCTTGTCACGGATTCATGATTTCACCACTCGTTGAAGACATGCTTGGTTTACCTTGGCACAGTTAGAGGTAGCTAGTGCCACTTAAGCCACACTGCCTGGTTCTATGTCACTGCACCTTTGCACGTGGCCTTCGGGGACAGGTGAGTGAGACTGACTGTTTCCTTGCAGCACCGAGACCTGCTTTGTAAGTGTGCACGTGCCCTCATGCACACCCTTAGTGATTGGAGGGCGACACATCTCCTTTCTAACTATCTGCTTGGAGGGCATGCGCACATGTGGCGATGTGAGTTGTAGTTTACAATAGTTACTATTACTAGTAATAGTGAAGATGCAATACTTAAACACTACGGGGAGCATTCACAAAGGGAAATACACCCATGTATATATACTAATGCACGTAGGCATAATTCTACACTATGGGGCCGATTCCGATCTCGGTCGGAGGCGCACCCAATACCATTCGGTGGGGAAAAAAGCCATGCGAAAGCCTGTTTCCCGACCGATCCGTACAGTACACCGAACGAGCAAGTACGATGCGCACAACAGCAAAAAATCCGGCCGAGCCGTACTCACCCAAACCAGGTCCTGTATTCCGACCGAGGCGAATCCGGAAACGCCGAATCGAGTCGCACGGAAGGGAAAATGCAGCCCCGTCCGGCCGGACAAGTACGATGCACTTTCCGTACGCTCCGAACCCGTCGCTACGCACGGCACGTCAAAGCATCCGGGAGAGGCGCACATAAGCTCCGATTCGCGCCACAACACGATCCACGGCTCCGAGACGAACACAGCACCGACGAGGACGACGCGAAGCGATGAGGACGAGGCGAAGCGGCGAGGACGACGCCAAGCAACGAGAAGGACGAACGACACGAACCAACCATGAATCCCTTCGTCCCGATCATACCAATATTCTACATTTACTACCGGAACAGGCACGGACGCGTACGGCGCAGAAGGTAAGCCAGACACCAACCACAAAACACATACAACACGTACACGACACATCACACACACACACGGGGATGCTGAATATACTTACACCAGCAACAGCAGCACCATAGGGGCGGGATGCCCATCACCAATGCCACATATGCACACAGGGGCCTGGATGCGCACCACCACCCCTACCCAGGGGGGCTGGATGCCTACCACTACTACCACCCTTAGCCAGGGGGGCTGGATGCCTACCACTACTACCACCCTTAGCCAGGGGGGCTGGATGCCTACCACTACTACCACCCTCACCCAGGGGGCTGGATGCCTACCACTACTACCACCCTTAGCCAGGGGGCTGGATGCCTACCACTACTACCACCCTCACCCAGGGGGGCTGGATGCCTACCACCACCCTTAGCCAGGGGGCCTGGATGCCTACCACTACTACCACCCTCACCCAGGGGGGCTGGATGCCTACCACCACTACCACCCTCACCCAGGGGGGCACGATGCCTACCACTACTACCACCCTTAGCCAGGGGGGCTGGATGCCTACCACTACTACCACCCTCACCCAGGGGGGCAGGATGCCTACCACTACTACCACCCTTAGCCAGGGGGGCTGGATGCCTACCACTACTACCACCCTCACCCAGGGGGCAGGATGCCTACCACTACTACCACCCTTAGCCAGGGGGCTGGATGCCTACCACTACTACCACCCTTAGCCAGGGGGGCTGGATGCCTACCACTACTACCACCCTTAGCCAGGGGGGCTGGATGCCTACCACTACTACCACCCTTAGCCAGGGGGGCTGGATGCCTACCACTACTACCACCCTCACCCAGGGGGGCTGGATGCCTACCACTACTACCACCCTTAGCCAGGGGGCTGGATGCCTACCACTACTACCACCCTTAGCCAGGGGGCTGGATGCCTACCACTACTACCACCCTTAGCCAGGGGGCTGGATGCCTACCACTACTACCACCCTTAGCCAGGGGGGCTGGATGCCTACCACTACTACCACCCTTAGCCAGGGGGGCTGGATGCCTACCACTACTACCACCCTCACCCAGGGGGGCTGGATGCCTACCACTACTACCACCCTTAGCCAGGGGGGCTGGATGCCTACCACTACTACCACCCTCACCCAGGGAGGGCTGGATGCCTACCACCACCCTTAGCCAGGGGGCCTGGATGCCTACCACTACTACCACCCTCACCCAGGGGGGCTGGATGCCTACCACCACTACCACCCTCACACAGGGGGCACGATGCCTACCACTACTACCACCCTTAGCCAGGGGGCTGGATGCCTACCACTACTACCACCCTCACCCAGGGGGCAGGATGCCTACCACTACTACCACCCTTAGCCAGGGGGGCTGGATGCCTACCACTACTACCACCCTCACCGAGGGGGCAGGATGCCTACCACTACTACCACCCTTAGCCAGGGGGGCTGGATGCCTACCACTACTACCACCCTTAGCCAGGGGGCAGGATGCCTACCACTACTACCACCCTTAGCCAGGGGGCTGGATGCCTACCACTACTACCACCCTTAGCCAGGGGGGCTGGATGCCTACCACTACTACCACCCTCACCCAGGGGGGCTGGATGCCTACCACTACTACCACCCTTAGCCAGGGGGGCTGGATGCCTACCACTACTACCACCCTCACCCAGGGGGGCTGGATGCCTACCACCACCCTTAGCCAGGGGGCCTGGATGCCTACCACTACTACCACCCTCACCCAGGGGGGCTGGATGCCTACCACCACTACCACCCTCACCCAGGGGGGCACGATGCCTACCACTACTACCACCCTTAGCCAGGGGGCTGGATGCCTACCACTACTACCACCCTCACCCAGGGGGGCAGGATGCCTACCACTACTACCACCCTTAGCCAGGGGGGCTGGATGCCTACCACTACTACCACCCTCACCCAGGGGGGCAGGATGCCTACCACTACTACCACCCTTAGCCAGGGGGCTGGATGCCTACCACTACTACCACCCTTAGCCAGGGGGGCTGGATGCCTACCACCCTTAGCCAGGGGGGCTGGATGCCTACCACTACTACCACCCTTAGCCAGGGGGGCTGGATGCCTACCACTACTACCACCCTCACCCAGGGGGGCAGGATGCCTACCACTACTACCACCCTTAGCCAGGGGGCTGGATGCCTACCACTACTACCACCCTTAGCCAGGGGGGCTGGATGCCTACCACTACTACCACCCTTAGCCAGGGGGGCTGGATGCCTACCACTACTACCACCCTTAGCCAGGGGGGCTGGATGCCTACCACTACTACCACCCTTAGCCAGGGGGGCTGGATGCCTACCACTACTACCACCCTCACCCAGGGGGGCTGGATGCCTACCACTACTACCACCCTTAGCCAGGGGGCTGGATGCCTACCACTACTACCACCCTCACCCAGGGAGGGCTGGATGCCTACCACCACCCTTAGCCAGGGGGGCTGGATGCCTACCACTACTACCACCCTCACCCAGGGGGGCTGGATGCCTACCACCACTACCACCCTCACCCAGGGGGGCACGATGCCTACCACTACTACCACCCTTAGCCAGGGGGCTGGATGCCTACCACTACTACCACCCTCACCCAGGGGGGCAGGATGCCTACCACTACTACCACCCTTAGCCAGGGGGGCTGGATGCCTACCACTACTACCACCCTCACCCAGGGGGGCAGGATGCCTACCACTACTACCACCCTTAGCCAGGGGGGCTGGATGCCTACCACTACTACCACCCTTAGCCAGGGGGCTGGATGCCTACCACTACTACCACCCTCACCCAGGGGGGCAGGATGCCTACCACTACTACCACCCTTAGCCAGGGGGGCTGGATGCCTACCACTACTACCACCCTTAGCCAGGGGGGCAGGATGCCTACCACTACTACCACCCTTAGCCAGGGGGCTGGATGCCTACCACTACTACCACCCTTAGCCAGGGGGGCTGGATGCCTACCACTACTACCACCCTTAGCCAGGGGGCTGGATGCCTACCACTACTACCACCCTTAGCCAGGGGGGCTGGATGCCTACCACTACTACCACCCTCACCCAGGGGGCTGGATGCCTACCACTACTACCACCCTCACCCAGGGGGCTGGATGCCTACCACCACCCTTAGCCAGGGGGCCTGGATGCCTACCACTACTACCACCCTCACCCAGGGGGGCTGGATGCCTACCACCACTACCACCCTCACCCAGGGGGCACGATGCCTACCACTACTACCACCCTTAGCCAGGGGGGCTGGATGCCTACCACTACTACCACCCTCACCCAGGGGGGCAGGATGCCTACCACTACTACCACCCTTAGCCAGGGGGCTGGATGCCTACCACTACTACCACCCTCACCCAGGGGGGCAGGATGCCTACCACTACTACCACCCTTAGCCAGGGGGCTGGATGCCTACCACTACTACCACCCTCACCCAGGGGGCAGGATGCCTACCACTACTACCACCCTTAGCCAGGGGGGCTGGATGCCTACCACTACTACCACCCTTAGCCAGGGGGGCTGGATGCCTACCACTACTACCACCCTTAGCCAGGGGGCTGGATGCCTACCACTACTACCACCCTTAGCCAGGGGGGCTGGATGCCTACCACTACTACCACCCTTAGCCAGGGGGCCTGGATGCCTACCACTACTACCACCCTCACCCAGGGGGGCTGGATGCCTACCACCACTACCACCCTCACCCAGGGGGGCACGATGCCTACCACTACTACCACCCTTAGCCAGGGGGGCTGGATGCCTACCACTACTACCACCCTCACCCAGGGGGGCAGGATGCCTACCACTACTACCACCCTTAGCCAGGGGGGCTGGATGCCTACCACTACTACCACCCTCACCCAGGGGGGCAGGATGCCTACCACTACTACCACCCTTAGCCAGGGGGGCTGGATGCCTACCACTACTACCACCCTTAGCCAGGGGGGCTGGATGCCTACCACTACTACCACCCTTAGCCAGGGGGGCTGGATGCCTACCACTACTACCACCCTTAGCCAGGGGGGCTGGATGCCTACCACTACTACCACCCTCACCCAGGGGAGGCAGGATGCCTACCACTACTACCACCCTTAGCCAGGGGGGCTGGATGCCTACCACTACTACCACCCTTAGCCAGGGGGGCTGGATGCCTACCACTACTACCACCCTTAGCCAGGGGGCTGGATGCCTACCACTACTACCACCCTTAGCCAGGGGGGCTGGATGCCTACCACTACTACCACCCTCACCCAGGGGGGCTGGATGCCTACCACTACTACCACCCTCACCCAGGGGGGCTGGATGCCTACCACCACCCTTAGCCAGGGGGCCTGGATGCCTACCACTACTACCACCCTCACCCAGGGGGGCACGATGCCTACCACTACTACCACCCTTAGCCAGGGGGGCTGGATGCCTACCACTACTACCACCCTCACCCAGGGGGGCAGGATGCCTACCACTACTACCACCCTTAGCCAGGGGGGCTGGATGCCTACCACTACTACCACCCTTAGCCAGGGGGGCTGGATGCCTACCACTACTACCACCCTTAGCCAGGGGGGCTGGATGCCTACCACTACTACCACCCTCACCCAGGGGGGCAGGATGCCTACCACTACTACCACCCTTAGCCAGGGGGGCTGGATGCCTACCACTACTACCACCCTTAGCCAGGGGGCTGGATGCCTACCACTACTACCACCCTTAGCCAGGGGGGCTGGATGCCTACCACTACTACCACCCTTAGCCAGGGGGGCTGGATGCCTACCACTACTACCACCCTTAGCCAGGGGGGCTGGATGCCTACCACTACTACCACCCTTAGCCAGGGGGCTGGATGCCTACCACTACTACCACCCTCACCCAGGGGGGCTGGATGCCTCACCACCACCCTTAGCCAGGGGGCCTGGATGCCTACCACTACTACCACCCTCACCCAGGGGGGCTGGATGCCTACCACCACTACCACCCTCACCCAGGGGGGCACGATGCCTACCACTACTACCACCCTTAGCCAGGGGGGCTGGATGCCTACCACTACTACCACCCTCACCCAGGGGGGCAGGATGCCTACCACTACTACCACCCTTAGCCAGGGGGGCTGGATGCCTACCACTACTACCACCCTCACCCAGGGGGCAGGATGCCTACCACTACTACCACCCTTAGCCAGGGGGCTGGATGCCTACCACTACTACCACCCTTAGCCAGGGGGGCTGGATGCCTACCACTACTACCACCCTTAGCCAGGGGGCTGGATGCCTACCACTACTACCACCCTTAGCCAGGGGGCTGGATGCCTACCACTACTACCACCCTCACCCAGGGGGGCAGGATGCCTACCACTACTACCACCCTCAGCCAGGGGGGCTGGATGCCTACCACTACTACCACCCTTAGCCAGGGGGGCTGGATGCCTACCACTACTACCACCCTTAGCCAGGGGGCTGGATGCCTACCACTACTACCACCCTTAGCCAGGGGGGCTGGATGCCTACCACTACTACCACCCTTAGCCAGGGGGCTGGATGCCTACCACTACTACCACCCTTAGCCAGGGGGGCTGGATGTCTACCACTACTACCACCCTTAGCCAGGGGGGCTGGATGCCTACCACTACTACCACCCTCACCCAGGGGGGCAGGATGCCTACCACTACTACCACCCTCAGCCAGGGGGGCTGGATGCCTACCACTACTACCACCCTTAGCCAGGGGGGCTGGATGCCTACCACTACTACCACCCTTAGCCAGGGGGCTGGATGCCTACCACTACTACCACCCTTAGCCAGGGGGCTGGATGCCTACCACTACTACCACCCCCACTCATAGGATGGACAATGCATGACACAACCAGCACACCACAACCTAGGGAATGCAAGATAAAGACATCCCCCCACCACCATGACAAGCGTGTGTAGGCTGTGTCAAATGCCTACAACACCGAACATGACTTTGAACATACAATGTGACCCCCTAGCACATGTGCCACACATATATGTGTGTGGCACCCACAATGCAAGCAGCCCATGACCATTGTGGCAATGGGGCCTAAACCCCCATCATCACAGTGACCAAAAGGTAAGTGTGGGGTCCATAGCTGAAGCACATTTTGACCATAGTGGCAATGGGGTCTAAACCCCCATCATCACAGTGACCAAAAGGGAAGTGTGGGGTCCATAGCTGAAGCCCATTTTGACCATTGTGGCAATGGGGTCTAAACCCCCATCATCACAGTGACCAAAAGGGAAGTGTGGGGTCCATAGCTGAAGCACATTTTGACCATTGTGGCAATGGGGTCTAAACCCCATCATCACAGTGACCAAAAGGGAAGTGTGGGGTCCATAGCTGAAGCACATTTTGACCATTGTGGCAATGGGGTCTAAACCCCCATCATCACAGTGACCAAAAGGGAAGTGTGGGGTCCATAGCTGAAGCACATTTTGACCATTGTGGCAATAGGGTCTACACCCCCATCATCACAGTGACCAAAAGGTAAGTGTTGACAAAGAAAGAGCTGCAACTGCCAAACTGCATGGATCATTCCTGGTCACAGAACCAAAAACTCATCTGTGGCAAAGTAGTGTATGTGTCCCATTGCAACATAAATTGGGTGAGCCAAATACTGCAGTGCAAATGAGACATTCCTTTGGCCATGTGCAGACAAACAACACCCATGGTGGCTGACACCGTCAACATTCATCAATGACACAATGACAGAAGTGACCATCAGAATGCAGAACCACATATTTGCACCAATGGGCACACAAATGCAGATATCCTGTGGAGACAGCAGATGTGAGGTGAACAGATACCATACCATGGCAGCAATGGGACACACAAACCATGATCACTGTGCTGACCGATGACCTAGGAGTCCCAGGGACAGCAGGGGAAACAAACCAAACAACATACAGCCAATGGCACACCCAAGATATGCCAATGGAGTGGTGCAGATGCACAAACACAAACAGGCAGACCAACACTGACATCATACACAGCAGGTGAGGGGGGGGGGTGCCAGTGTCCCCAGGTAACCACACAACACATGAGGAGAGCTGAATACCAATCATACAGATGTGCATACAGTGCCACACTAAGGTAACTCATGGATCCAAATCCCCTATGTGGGCAAGCAGGCATTGTCAGATGAGAGGGAGCACAAAACACACATGTCACACAGGAACGTAGGAACAACAACTGACACAGCAAGACACAGACACACCACAGCACCACCCCCAGGGCCCCCACAATGTGGTGACCCTTGGCTGCATAAAATTCCCACTCTGATGACAAAGCTGAATGTGGTTCACACTGTGAACCACAGTCATGTGTCCTGAGCAACAAACTACCATCACACCGACACAAGCACAAATCAATCAGCATGGCCAGTAAGCCAAGGCCAACATGGAGGCAGGGGTCCAGCTGGGCAACAACTCCCATCTGCACACACTCAAGACCACACCCCTCGACCTCCAACAATGTGCAGCAGTGAAGTACACATGCACTGGTGACATTGCACATGCACCCATGACTATTCCAGGGTGGTGGGTGGGAACCAAGGTGCAGAAACACATCACACATGGCCACTCAACAAGACTCCTGAATGTCTGACACACTGCACACTACGCTGTACATGGACATGACGGCGATACCACACCAACCAATGGGATCCCAGCCACAGTCACACACCAATGAAGAAGCCAAGGTCACCCACAAAGAACACACATAGACAACAACCAACATCGCAGCCCGGACCCTGAGGAGTGCCAGCAGTCACACACACAACGTGTCACAATAACTTAAAGATAACACGAACTGAAAATCACATGACAGGGGCAAACAACAAGTGCCAAGGGGAAACCTGACTGTGACCCATCTGCGTCTGCACACAAACTCAGCCCTGACAGCAAACACACCTATGGGTGACACCCTGATGACCAGTAATGTGCCATGCACCCACATCACAGAGAACACAGGGAGAAGACTTTGGGGGAACATAGCTCAAGTCAGCAAGCATCACAAACAGGTACAACACTAGGGATCACAGCATGCGCAGATAAATGGAAGTGAACACACAGACATGCACATACAACACACACCTTGGGCGCAGGCAATGTCACACGTGTACACACTGCCATGAGGGGACTCCACTCCTGTGTGAGGAAAGCTGTGCCATATGTTGCCTCAGTAGGGCCCCATCATGTCAGCTGAGCACTTGGTCACACAATCAACAATTAGCACCAAATGAGGGCTCCCGTCACATCAGCCTGGTCATGGATGTGCCAACGGAATCATCAGCACAGATCCAACACACTTGTATAGCAATGTTGCACTGACTACACGGATGAGTCCTTCCCCATTGATGCCCAAACCTGCATGTCCAGTGGAGATGGCAACACGGTCAGGGAAGTAGACAAATCCAACAATGGAAGGCACAACAGATGTGCAGGGGTGGAAGCCACAGATATGAAATTGCTAATGTAAGTAGGAAATCCCATTGCCAAATACTGAACACATGACACCCTCAGATGCTGCTATGGATGACATGGATACACCACATGATAGGACACATTCCCCCTGGACCACATGGGTTCCTGCACAGTAACACTTCATAATCATGAGACCAGATATCACCATCACTGCAGCAAGGGCATGGTTAGCAGCACCAACAACATGTACATCTGAAGCATGAGCACTAGAGAAAAGAAAGTTGCTTTATTCAGCATATGTGTTGAATGAAAACGACGTCCAGAAAAAAAGAGCAAAGGCCAATGGCCAGTCCATTGTCAAAGTTCAAACAGGGTGACACTGGCAGATGTCACCCTACGCATGCCTGCACAAAACCAGGGACAATCCACTAGGAGGGGCAACCGGGGGGCAGGCCAGGCACCGCAGGGACAGGATCAGGGCTCACCAGGGGAGTCAGGGAAGGGGTGGTGGGTGCTGGAGAGCCACTGACAACTGCAGTGGAGGTGTCTGACATGGTGTGTGCCGGCACAACTGGGGGCATGACTCAGATGTCGTGGGTGCCGGCACAAATGCAGTGGACCCTGCAGATGGAGTGGACAGGTCCGCCACTGCAGTGCCCAAGTCAGACAGGGCGGTAGTGGACTCCACTGCAGTGCCTACCTCCAGGGGAGGAGAATGGGGAACAGGCAAGGTGGGTTGGACAGAGGGGGAGGACACCCTCACCACATCAGTGGCACAGACAAGCGCAGCGGGGGGTGTGGTGCTGGGAGAGCAAGTGGCAGGGGGAGAAGGCCGGAGCCTCTTGGGGATGGTATATCTGTGGGTGGGGGAACCTGGGGCAGGGTGTGGGTGGGGGCACCTGTGGAGTGGGGGCCTGAGGGATGGAGGAAGGAGACCTGGTGCTTGAGCTGCAGGGCGGTGGCGGGGTCTTGCTCTTAGGACTCCGTGGGGACTTGCGGGTGGGGGCCTCAGTCCGTCTGCGCCTGGGGGAGGGTGTCCGGGAGCGAGGGGCACTCTGCTCCGTGTGGGTGGGCTTCCTCTTCCCCGGGATGCTGGAGCAGCTTCATCGGTGGGGAAGAGGCCGAGGTCACAGAGGAAGAGCTGCTGTGACTTTGGGGTTGCAGGTGAGGCAAGGGAGGGTGCTTTGGAGGGAGAGGGAACTGAGGACTGCGCAGTGCATGTGGATGCGTGTGTGTGTTCCAGGGCCCCATCCCCTGTGAGTCTGGCTTCAGTCCCCTGAATGTGCGTGCGTGTGCGTTTTGTCATTGGCGTGTGTGTAAGTGTGCTGGATG